>OY728166.1:781767001-782991734 GCA_963277665.1 Viscum album
TATTTTATTATAAATTGTTTCATAATGGTGTTATATGAATAATATGTAATATTTTATTAATTATTTTATTTTATTAATATGTTTCATGTTATTTTATCAGTTATTTGTTAACATTAAATAATTGGTTATATATTTATTACTTTAACTAAAAATACACATCAATATCTTAAGGGTAATGAGAAATTGTTTTAATATTTTCTTATTACGAATAAGATGATATATTAATTAAATGTCCGCGTCCTACATATAATTTATGATGATTTATTATTATTAATTTTTTTATAAACACCTGATATTGAAATAATTTCATTTTGTTTATGTGAGATTGATTGGCCCTATAGAATTTATCATTATATAATGAAAAATATTTTTCCAAATTCATAATCATAATGCTATTACCTAATTTGTATATAAGTCAATTCAAAACATAATTATTAATTATTTGGGAATAATAATAAAAAATTATAAATATCATAACGTTTTAATAGATTTTAATATTGAATCTACATAGATTAATATAGTGGAAAACCCATCCAAATAAAAGCATGATCATTATATACATAAAAAAGATAGATATCAAAAATCATATATGAGTTTTGAAACATATAAAATGTTTTATTTTATTTCGAAATATATAAAATTAAGTCTTTATGTAGAATTAAAAATAGAACAATACCATAGTATTTAAGCTACTATAATATTATTTTAGTAAATATAATTTTTTATAGTCATTATATGAGATAAGGAATGTCGTTTACAAGTTTCTTTATAATAATAAAATGTAATATAAATATCCCAGTGACTATATATTATTTCGGTGTAAGATTAAAATATATAGGAGTATAAATTATTCCACAATTGAATATGGAAATCAATCAATAATAATGTAATTTTGAATCATTACCCTAATACTATAATGAAGATAAGTAAAAATCTTATGAATGTTTTATATAAAATTTCTTTGAAATCCCAATTATAGATATTATTTAAAAATTTTATAATTTTAGAGTAGATGATTTTTCATAATATAGAAACTAATTTTTATGGGTTTATGTATCATCTAATAGATTAAGTATCGTGGAAATATTTTTATTCTTTACAAAAAAATTTCATTCCACATGAATTGCATGTGCATTTATTATTTGACACTATTTTATATAATCCACATGGGGAATTATGGACCAGTTATATAATATGGAAATTTATCTATATACCTCAAAATATGGCTCCTTGGATGCAAATGGAAAAAAATCAATTATTAATTCAATTATTATTGAATGAAAAAAATTATTAAAATCTCATCCCCGTATACCTTCGACTTCTTATATAGTAACTTAGATATCTATGGTACATGGTATATATAAAAATTATGTATCAATTAATAATATTTATAGATCATGCTTATCTCATGTAGACCATCTGGAACTTTCTAGGATTTCGAAATTTTTCTAGTTGGAATACAAATATTATCATGAATGATTAGTTTGTAACATTGATTTAGACTATAAATGTCATCTATAAGGTATAATATGGGGTTTTTCATTTCATCAACGCTTCATCGATGAATAATATAGGTTTTGACCAAATAATTCACCATTTAGAGGATAAACTATGATTATACCTCCACAAATTTTTTATCCTTGTCAATAGTTTTTAAATAATATAAATTTTTTACAAGTTTCGAAATACTATCAGTTTACCAATAGATCGAAGATATTTCAGAACCCATTAAATTGAATTTATACACAAAATTGGAAGGAAAATATTATAGTTTTTCAAATTACATCTTGGTTATTATATATGATACATCATAATCATAATGTTAAGCACATTGAGACCATTGTGTTTGGTAATTTTTATTTTACAATTTTTGTGATTATGGAAAAATAAATTAACATCTTAATGCACATAAGAAATAGGAAAAATAAATATAAATTGTGATGTATTATAAATTGAGAATGAGAAGTTTGTATAATTAATTTTTTATTTTAAAAAACCTACAAAATATATATTCTTTCAATATATAAAAAATATAAATCATATGATGGATACTATTTCATAATATAATTATTCCTTGAATGAAATCATCAAGAGGTATTTTTTTTGAAATTTCATGACATTCATATTTTTTTATATTAGATACTACAATATTAATTACATAACATGTTACTGATAAAATAATAATTTTCATAATTGATTTTTTCATGCTCTTCATAAAAATGTGTAAGAATACACTAAACTGCATTGATTATGAAACGTTATAGATACGGGTTTTATGGTAATTTTTTATAAAATTAGGGAATTTCCCAAATCATTTTACACTAATTATATTCATTTGATGTTACATTTGTATGAGGATGCTAATGATTGAGAATATATACACAATAGATGGATATATCACATAGAGAGGTATAATATTTTTATATTTTCCCCACAACTGAAATATGTTTTCCAACACATAACATATGATGTTTATTCTGGTTTGATTCATTATGTACCTTGGTCATTTGAATTACAATGTTAAAAAAATCTCAACATAAAGTATTTACGGTAATGTTTACTTAGATAAAGTGTTTCTCATATTTTTCTTCAATGTAGATGGATGTGGTCGATCAAGATTCAATTGAGTTTGATATGTTATTGATAACAAAAATCATACTCGTCAATTTAATAAATCAGTAATATTTTTATTTCTAAGTAATTTGCTTTTAAATCTATCATATTTTTTACTAAATCATACGGAGTTAAAATATGAATAAATACTTGTGACAGTAAATATAGATATCACATAATGATTCAATTAAGAACTAAAGACATAGAATAAATGTGGACATTATAGTTGAACTAAAAAATGAGAAATAAATAACAAAGGACATATTATTTATGAGTTTTCACATTTTCAAATTTCAAAATTAGTTTTATATTTAAAATATGTCCATAATAATGTTTTATAAATTCTTATATTAAGTATTAATTTTTATAGATCATAAATGATTTGAATTAAGCTAAACTATATGATTATTTGAAACATTTATCTCAGGTTAATTTAATGTAATATAATAATTCTGAGGCCTACAATATTAATGATTTCAAGGTTCATATATTATATCATGAATATGGTTTCAAAAAAAACTATATCATATTTTAAAAAATCATAGATCAGTATATTATAAAATGTTTTTTGAAATTATTGAATTAAATTATTATGGGAACTTTTTGTTTTGTGTTATTTAAATAAATGAGGGTTGATATTAATGGAGGTATAAATAAATAATTTTATAATTTATTTATTTAAACTAAGGTTATTTTATTTATACAATTCAGTGTGAAGAATAGAATCCATGTATTTTTAATTCACAAGAAAAAATGGTATATTATGTCCATGACAAAGTCTATAAAGGGTGGAGTGTTGTAGACCATTTTAAATCGGGATAATTTTATTATAAAATAATTATGTTCAATAATGGATTAAAGATTGTCGACCGTTTCAATATCATGTTATTGATCTACTTTTCCGTTATGACATCAAAATTGTCAGTATTATAAGAGAGGGCGAGGAAGATGATACCATTTAAACGATAAATGATAATAGACACCTATGAATGAAAAATTGTAAATTAAATCATTCTTTTACATGGTAACTAATATTCTGTTTACTATTATAGTAAATTGATTCATTCATTAATAGTGTATACCATTATTATTTTTTTCACATTAAATTTTTAAATATTGTTATTCATATTTATAGTGCACAACTATTATTCTTGTAAAAATCAAGAATCCATTATTGACTATGAAGAAGATGGGGGTGGGGGTACATTAATTTATATAATTCCATTAATGAGTATATATTAATTGTATAAGGGAAGAATAAAGAGTTTAATATTGTTAGTAATATATAATTTTAATGACATTTTGATAAAATAAATCATCAATTTTTTGAAAATGATTTATCTTCTAAATATCATTATATGTTCATAAATTTTAATTTCGATAATTATAGGATTAAATATTTCATTGAATAAATTTAGATATTGTGACTACAATAACTGGTATTTATATTTTTGGAATACTGCTATCGAAAAAATGGATTTAAGAACAAAATTATTCTACATAGTCAGATACAACTGAGTCACAACTAGTGAAAATCTATATATTATCAAGTACACTACCTATTTTTAAGAGTTTTCATCAATATAATACTAAGCCTCTAATGTATGGGATTGTTGGGGAATTGTGTCATCCTATAGATGAGCATGATTCCACTACACATAATATATGACCCATATTATCATGAGGTTATTTTTGGGTGTTAATTATTGGTATGTATGTCTTTCTGAGCACATTATTTATGATAGAGAGATATTAATAATTGATTTTTTAGTCGATAAAAAAAATATAAGAAAACTGAAAAACATTGAAAACATATATGTCTAAATTGAATAATTTAATGTTTTTTGTGTTGTTTGACTATTTTGAGCTACTTATGAAAGATACTGGAGGCATGTATGGGTATTTTATGGTGAATTTTCTATATGAGCTAAAAACCTTACCCCTAAAATATTATTATTTGAGGTATGATTCAATAAACTAGAATAAAGTTATCAATGGTAATCATATTAATGTAAAATTAAAATAGATATTGATAGAGTCTTTATTCATTTAATATTAATATAATTATTATAGTTTTAATAATTTTAACATTTTTTATTTATATGGAGCTTTCCAATTTTAGGTGGAAGATTCCATTGTGTGGTTTTGGAATTATAAAATTATTTTTAAAAAATGGAATGATTTAAAGTGCATATTATAATATGAATTCAATTAAAACATATTAATCCTTTATCAGATGTACAGTAAGGTAATGTAAGAGATACCTAAATATAAGTGTAAGTATTTTATTGATAAGTTTATTCCTGATCCATTCATAATATTTTACAATTTCATATTATATTACTATGAATTAATTGATCATATTACATTTTTCTTAATAAAAAGTAATTCTTTTCAGAGTAATTCATCATTAGTATTTATGAAGCATTCTAATCAAAACGTAGAGAATAATGAGATATAGATAATCTAACACACAACTAGATAGAAAACTATTTGAAAGTAGAATTTCAATAAAAGAAATATTTTAATAATTATAATATATATATATGTACATAAATATATATATTAAATTTTATTTCATTTATATTTTTTAATTAGGAAATTTCTACTTCCGTGATATTGTATTTAGAGATTTTTTATCAGAATGGGAAGATAGATTTGTGGTTCTTTATGTATATAATGTCAAATGAGTGTTACACAAGTGATCCTTCCGAGAAGATAAGTGTAAAATAATATAGTTTCTTCTTCATTTTAACGAAACACTTTATTATATTATATTATTTAATATTTAGGATGAAATTAAGGATTTGTGTGATGAAACACACTCATATCCACAATTGATTCCTTTGAGAAATGTTATTGCCCATTTTTTGGGAAATGTGTCTCTAGACCATGTATTGTTGGTATGTTCTCAACTATCCAAAACAGATTTCTTTTGGAGTTACCAAATATTATTCCCAATGATACCATATCCTACCATGGGTCCTCACAGTGTTCATGATCTATCATTTTATTTAAAACATATGACATTGGAGAAAAATATAATGTACCATTAGTCACACAAAAGATCTAACTTAGATCAGTCTGTTGTTTTGTGGGATTCATTGGATATTATATTTTCAGACTTGACATGGTGTATTCTAGATAACATTTCATCCATGATACAATATTATCAATAGGTAAAAATAATTCTAAATAATTCTTATTTATATTATTGTTAAATATTATATAATTTAAGTTTTTAAATTATTTAACTCTATGGACATGAGGTAAGAATTAATTGGTGTAAGGAGGAGAATCTTCCATCTCAATGAATCCATTATGTGCCAGATGTAATTAATATTTGTATCTGATATATTACATGTTATTATGACTATGAATTCCATAATTTTATAATCATTTTTTAATTATGGGTTTCTATTATGACCATATGACTGATGTTACCTTATGTATACATATGAAATGTTGTAATCGTATTTGAGTTTTTTTATAATGTTAATTATCATAAATTTTTTATAATGTTTTAGTAATTATGTTGTTTGAATATTACTTCTATAGAAGCTATAATTTCCAGAGTATATTTTTCTGTCATTTTTTGTGGTCCCTAGAATTCTTAACCATTACATTTGATATATGAGGTGGTTAAATCCACTAAAATGTACTAAAACCCACTGATAATTCATTTCATATATACGGAATCTCATTGAAAAAAATTACTTGTTGTTATAAATGCTGCTATATATAACGAATAGAATATGTTTTATAATTATTAGTAGTCTATTTAACCACTACAAAATAATTTTTTGGGTGCTATTTATACCTCCTCCAAATGCTATTTACAAAGAAATTTTCATAATCCTCCATTAATAAAAAACCTAAATGTTTAAACTTCTAAGAGCATGAAACATTACAGATTATGAAACCAATTAAAATAGCTTATCATCTGTTTAAAACATAATGCATTAAAAAATGACTGGTTTTGACTAGAATTCTTTTATTGTATAAGAAATATATACATATAATATGTTGTGTAATATTGTGATTCCTTCCAAATACTTCTATATCAAATTTTTTTTATATGAAAACATCACATATGATTATATAGATGGATGAATGGTCCTGATAACCTATGGTTATACTATTAAAGTCTTGAAATGTTTATGGGGATACTTATTACAAAAAATTCCATTATTGAATTTCTTCTTGATGGATAAAGTGATTTATTTCCTTTTTATTATTCCATATATATTAAAACCAACCGAAAAAACATGATATGTTTATGTTAGAATTATAGCTATCCATACATAATGATTATGTTATTATGTTTCATATATTAATAATTTTATCATTAAATTGTGACTATATAATTTATTCCTTAATTAGGTAATTTCATATTGATCCAAATTATTGAAAAGATATATTCTATGAAATTATGGCAGGACAATCACTTTTTACCGATTTAGAAACAAATGGCATTAGTTTTAATCCTCTAGTTTTAGGTAGTGCACCTCATATGAAATAGATAAATTGTACATGTCATTCAATTTAGTGATGGGTTATGTAATTGAAAAATAGAAATAATGAATTATATTTAATTGAATTATTTATTTAGGGGTTGGAATAAGTATATATATTTTGTTACATCATAGGATTTTCCTTATCGTATTCCTTTAGAACATGATTTTCGTGAAATAAAATTATAATAGGGATTTTAGGATGTGATAAAAAAATTTATTATGTTTCAAATGATTTTTATAGAACAAAATTTATAATATTTAGGGATTTATTGGTTTCATATTGATATAAAAATGAAATAGGGTGCATGTATATATATCATACATCATAAATAGGCTCATAGGAATTATGTATGTCTATATGTGACTGTAAATATATGGAATATTGTTTTAGAAAATTATGTGTCACTTAAAATTTTCTTAATTTATCCAATTTTTTATCTATAATTATAATTAATTGAATAACATAGATACTCTCAAAGATGATATTTTTTGAATGCTATTATCTAGAAGGATTTATGAATTATGTGGATTTATTTTATTCAATTGGATGGTTAAGTGATTTTAGAATCGAGGATTTTAATTGGTATGAACACATTAAGGTTACATCATATTTTTTATTAAAATATATTGTGATTTATAGTTTATTTTTTGATATAATACATTATAACGATTGGTTGTGAACCTCTGATATGGATCTGAAAAAATAAAAGGCGTTGTGTAAGATATAAGGTCAAATTTATAGAATTCATATAATAAATTTAATTTTTTATATTAAAATTTAATTATAAATTATATAATGATATTATATATAATTTTAAAAAATATTCCATCATATGGGGTGTTATGAAGGTAGTGATGATAATCATTCCCTAGTAGATGATAAACAATAAATATGTGAATTAAAGGCTCTCAAAAATATTTTATCAAGGTGTTTTAGGTTGTTGAGAGGGTTCTTCCATGTGGGAGACCACTCTAGAAGACATATCCATATAATTAAATATTTATGAAGAAATTTTATTATGGGGTTTTCTGTGACTTCAATGCATAGAGTTTTTTATTGACAGGAATCATTAGATGTTCGACTAACCATTCCTCACCCATCGAGACCCCATCATGGCTAGTATTAAGATGATTATACTATCCCATTACCAAAAAAAAAAGGCCATAGGATTGAAAACAGTCACCAAGAATACACATCACACATAAGACCCCTTACCAAATAAAGACATGAAAACATTCACACACCTCAAGAAAAATATATAATATTTCAACAGAAGAAAAAATATTCATCTCTATCATAAAATACATGAGACATGTTTATGAAATAAATAAAATTATAGATGAAATAATTTAATGTGTGGTAAAATGAAATGTTATTAAGACCAAAAATTGAAATTTAACTTGAATGACTTATAAGAGGAACTCCACATTACACTAGTTCTAGAATCAATCACCAAAAACCTTAACAAAAAATAACTAATATTATGTTTCTCTCCCAATATGATTTCTACTAAAACACCTTTGATGTGAAAACATTCAATATGAACAAAAAACAATTTCGAGGGCCTCCATAGTGGTGCATATAAGAAAACCTATTAGGACTCCTTGAACAGAAAAAAGATGAATCAGATAACATGATAACATAAATTTGGATAAACCTAAATATGATATAAGAAAATATATAACCAATAATGTATGGGGGAAAATTAATATTCATTTCTCATCAACATAAAATACTATATTAATGGGATCTTGGGAAATCTTTAATATCATTTTACCCAATTCTACCATAATATATAATTTTAATATCATACATTAGTAATAACGGTGGGTGTCCCATGCCTTGATGAGCAAATCATATAAGTTGAGGGGGGTACCGATCACTTTAAAGAACCCATGCCTCATCAAATGGAATATTAATTTGTCCCAGGGGTTACCTACTATATTATTGGATGTCCTATTCTTTATCAGTATGGGGGTTTAAACATATCAGAAAGTGTTTGTTGGACCCATAAGATGGTATCGTAATACCAAAATGTTGATATCAACATTGTTTTTTTCTCAAAATATCTTATTCAATATCTATTATAGAGTACATAATGCTATGTTACTCCATATACTCAAAACTCTTAATACGTAAACCCCCATTTATTGGAAATTTATGAATCACTAAATTATATCAAGAAATAACTAAAAATTAAATGTTCATTTCCTAAAAAAATTATACCCATTTGAGAAGATAGGAAAAACTATAAAATAATTGATCATAATACATTAAATGTGCATATATATATATATATATATATTATGTGTATCTCTATCCTATAACCTATCTTATATTACCATTATCTTAAAATATGGGGTAAAAATAATCAACATGTATATTAGGTTAAATGGCCTCTGGGACCTCTAAAAAACACATTCTATATTGGAAGAGCATCTAGATATAGATCTCTATTATACAAATTATGTAATGGTCCATATATATTATTGATCTAGCATGTTAGTAATGTTTGTACTATATTAAATGATTCTATAAAGCTTTTTTTCTTCGAAAACATTGGAATACATTGAGGAATATTTTTGGAGTTGGTTGGGGAGTCAATGTGGAGTTTTTTTCCCTTAAGATACAGTGGGTTTATATATAAAAATATTTTTCATAATATTTCATGTGCATGTAATTTTTCAAATACAATGGAATAAATTTAGAACAGTGGATTAGATGTGAATATAAATATATCTATTAAATATAGAAGATTGGTTTTAAAAAAAGTCTGATATAAATTTTGTGTGTGTTGGATGTTTCATTTAAGTGAAGTCATGAGTGAAATAATTGATGGATAAATTATTTAAATAATTTAATGTAAATTAAAATCTTAAAAACATAATACTTCCATATATTAAAAAAACTATAGATCTTCTATTGGGTGATGAAAATAAATGTATATATCGATGAAAAGGGTCATGGTGGAGATAATTAGTGGTTGAAACCTGGAGAACGGATCGACGATCAGAATACAATTGGGATTGTCCTCAGAGATAGAGTTATCTAATATCCTCAGCAACAATGACAAAGATTTGATCATCATCAGTGATTGATCCAATATCAAGTCAAGGAATTAATTTTTCTCTAGATTTATCGTCATTCTTCAATTATCCATGTATAATGTGACTAAATTCTTTTTGAAATTATTTTTTTGATCCTTTGTTTTTGTATTATTGAATTTTTTATTCTAAAAATTAGTAATTGTTTTATCCTTATTTTTCTTCCCCATTCATTCTGTTCTATTCTTGAAAACAAATGAAACCCAATTAATTTCAAACATTAGTTTCCTATTTTTTGGTCTTTTTCTTTACTCTCTTAGTTTTTCAAACTGTCTTCATCAGTATTTTGATTAGCGATTAATTTGACTCTACATTATAATAGATCATTGTGAAACTGACCATTAGTGCAACGAATCATTTTCAAGGGTTTAGTATCACAATTAAAGGCACCATAGATATTTTAGGATGAATATTGTGATTTATTATTCATAATATAGATCATGAAGGTGCATCATGATGAAGATGGTTGTTGGTTCTTGATCAATGGGTGGCCGAAATCTATCTACTGGTGACAACACTACTGCAAAAAACGTTTTACATCATTTGTTTGGTTTTTCACATCGTATTTAGGGAAACATTTTTCAATGTGATGTACAAAATAATTATATTTGAGGTTTTCACGTTGATTATTTAATAAATGAATTTTAAGAAGCTTTAGTAAATGTATTTCATGTCAGTTATTTAATAAAAGATGTGAAATACTCTTTTGAAATGTTTTTTCATGTCGGATATTTAAATAAATGACATAAAAGATATTCTACCGTGTCAGTTATTTAAAAAGTGTCATGAAAAACCCTAATCCTGATTCATTTTTCACATCAGTTAGTAAATAATAGATGATAAAAAATCATTTTTCGCATCAGTTATATAAATTACATGGAAAACTAATATTTTTTTGTATTAATGTCAGTTAATAAAGAACAAACCTAAAAACTCTTTTTTTCATTAATAATTTCTGAAACCCTTCCTCTCCACTGCAAAACTAGACCAAAAACACCCAAAACAAGACCATAAACCAGACCAGAATCACGTACAAACAAACCAAAAACAAGCCAAACCAACACCAAAATTACATATTCCCATTTACAACATTCAATGAGTATGATATTAACTGAAAAAACCTAAATCCAATTAAAACAATTACAAAATACACATTTATAATTTTAGTATTAAAAATTAAAATATTAATTAAAAACCTAATAAACTCTAATCAAACCAATAAAATAATTTGATCATTCCAATTATAAGTAATTTACCTCTTGTTCACTATAACATTAATTGCAATAAAATAGATATAAATTAATAATTTAAGTAGTTGACATGTATAATGAATAAAAAAATAGAAATATTACTTAATAATTTATAAGGAAATATATCTTGGTCAAACTTCATAACTGTTGCAGTTATAATAATTTCATACATAAATTGTAAAATATAATACACATGTTTTTTATTCTTCCACCGAGGCGTGTGCCTCCATCTATAGAGGATGCACAGCTGTTGCCCCGCATTCCTGCTTTCCAATTGCGGGCGGCATCCGTCACTTATTCAGGGACATTTTCTCCTAAATCGAAACAGGATGATGGGACGTCAGTTCTTCCTTCTAGGGATTACTCCTCGGAACTGATCACCTAATCAAGGTATCCCTTATAGATTTATGTCGTGGTCCGTGAATCTGATTCCCAGTTCCATATCATTGTAGACGCCAGTTAAATACACTACTTCCATCAGGACATTCCATGGGTTCATGACATGGTAGCAACCTATTGTCGGATTAGATGACAACATTAGGAATATCATGGTATTTGTGGATGTATGGATATTGGGGAACCTATATTCTTCCATATAAGAGGGAATCTCAAGGGCGTAGAACCCGTGTCATCCCACATCATTCCTAGGGTCTCTTATGCCAGAGGCATGTCTTTGAGGTTTTCCTCAGCTTCACATGTTTAACATAGGGTATGCTACAAGTTTAACGTCTATTAGAGACGGTTACTCCAAAGGCATGTCTTATGATGTTTTCCTCAGGCATCTCATTTTTAAGAAAAGGTAGGCCATGAGTTTAAAGTCTTGTAGGTACGTAATGAGGGTGATTAGAACGTCACATAGAGACAAATCAGAGGTGGTGTGTCCCATTAAGGGGAGATGTCAGACCATGAAAGCTGATCTGGACACCACTGACGGTGGATCAAGGAGTGTTCACCCTAGAATGGGGGGAACACCATGGTTTACCTTTGGATGGGATTGAACCTCATGGAGGATTCCTATGTACCCTGTGTAGACTATACAGATCAAAACCAACATAGTTTGAAAGGGAGATGAAACATGGTGTACACAGTGGACAACAACCCGAATACATGTTGGGGCTTACACATGGATAACGGCCCGGGTGCCGCAAGGAGCGACGTTGGGATGAATGGCATGATCACACCGGGATGTGGTGGCCCAGGTAATAATCGGGATGGGTGATTTATAGTTGAATGATGTGAAGGTGAATGAGTTGGGACCGTCGTGAAGGTGATGATAGTGTTGGGATTTAGACTCAAAGAGACTTCCTATGTATCCTCATGACAGGGAATCAAAGTCTGCGTAGTTCGGTGTGACGATGGCACACCTGAGGAGGCGAATAATGAGAAAGGATGCATGGATGGGACCCAGTGGAAGTAGAATCTCTAGGTTGGGGCATGACCATCCCAAGATACATAGGCTCGATGGAGAAATCAGGACAAGACATGAGTGATGGGCTTCAACCTCATGGAGGCTTCCTTTGCATCCCCATGGCAGGGAATCAAAGTCCATGTAGTTCATTTGAAAGAGTGGGAACCGACGTGAAGGGGGGTCAATACCAATGGATGGTGGTCTTGAACCTCAGGGAGGCTTCTTACATACATTGCCTAGACTACGTTGTTCAGGTGGCATGTGTGGGTCTTACACTCTCGGCTTCCTAGGTGTTGGTGAACCGACATGAATGGAGTCAGAGCGACCAGGTGGTGGGAACTGAGGTGAAGGTGGTCAGAACCAATGGTGGTTGGTCTTGAACTTCGGGGAGGCTTCCTACGTACCTTACCTTAGCAAGGATCAATGACCTTGAAATTCAAGATGGTTGGAAACTGACATGAAGGTGGACCTAGGGTCCAATGGTTGGTGGGCATGAACCTCGTAGAGGCTTCCTATGTACCCTTCCTTGGAATGGATCAAAGACCACATAGTTCAGGTGGTTTGGGGCTTACAATCTAGGCTTCCCAAGTGTGGGTGAAATGACTTGAATGGAGTCATAGTGACCGGGTGGTGGGAACTGACATGAAAGTGGTCGGAACCAATGGTTGTTGGTCTTGAACCTCAGGGAGGCTTCCTACATACCATACCTTAGCAAGGATCAATGACCTTGTAGTTATGGATTGGTCAGAACCGATGTGAAGGTAGACCTAGGGTCCAATGGTTGGTGGGCTTGAAACTCATGGAGGCTTCCTACGTACCTCCCCAGGGAAATGATCAAAGACCTTGTAGTTCAGGTGGTGGCATTTGGCGTGATGGTGGACCTGGGGTCCAATGGCTATCGGGATTGAACCTTTCGAAGGACTCCTACGTACCATAACTTGGAAAGGATAAAAGACCACGTAGTTCAGGTGGTGGAATTTGGGACTTATGCTCTGAGGCTGCCCAAGGTGTTGGTGAACCGGAGAAAAGGGGTCAGAGCGACCAATGGGTGGTGGTATTGAACCTCAGGGAGTCGTCTGATGTACCTTGCTTTGGTAAGGATCAAAGACCACATATTTCAGGTGGTTCGGAACTGACATGATGGTGGACCTAGGGTCCAATGGTTGGTGGGATTGAACCTCATTGAGGCTTCCTACGTACCCTACCATAGCAAGGATCAAAGACCACATAGTTCATGTGGTGTGGGGCTTACACTCTAGGATGCCCAAGGTGTTGGATGTCATGGTCAATACTTTCTCTAAGCCCACGTGAGTCATTCTTGGTGTGAGAAATAAGAGACAGAAAAGACCTGACGATCACGTCACGAAAGGTGCGTTTGTGGGAAGTGGAGTGGGGCTTATGCTTGGATAGAGGCCCGGGTGCCGATATGGAGCGAAAATGGTGACTGGGGCTTATGCAAGGAGGCTGCCCAGGTGCCGCTATGAAGAAACAATGGTGACTGGGACTTATGCAAGGAAGTTGTCAGGGTGCCGCTATGGAGTGGAAATGGTGCATGATGCTTACAAAAGGATGGTACCTGGGTGCCGCTACGGAGCGACAATCGTGAATGGGGCTAACTCGAGGATGCTTCCTAGGTGATTCTATGGAGCGGAAATGGTGAATGGTTCTTACGCAAGGATTCTACCCGGGTGCCGCAATTGACCGACCATGGTGAATGGGGCTTACGCGAGGAAGCCGCTCGGGTACTGATATGGAGTGCTAATAGTGGATGGGGATTATGCAAGGAAGCTGCCCGGGTTCCGTTATGGAGATGCAATGGTGTATGGGGTTTACTCATGGATGCATCTCGAGTTCCACAATGGAGTGGCAATGGTGGATGGGGCTTACGCAAGGAAGCTTCCCGGGTGCCACTTTGGAGTAGAAATGGTGGACGAGGCTTATGTTGGGGAGCTAGCCGGGTGCCGTAATGGAGAAGCAGTGGTGGATGGGATTACGCATGGATGCAGCCCGAGTGCCGCTATGGATCCGCAATGGTGGATAGGGATTACGAAAGGAAGCTGCCCAGTTTCCGCTCTGAAGCGACAATGGAGGATGGGGCATATGCAAGGGAGATGCATGTAATGGCTTACTCATGTCTGGCCATGAGGGAATCCCAACTCACTGGTGGGATGAGGAATATGATTAGGGCTAACACCTATGCGCAAGAGCACAAGTGGGATAACACCAAGGGGCGTTGGAGTCAGTCCAAATAAAGGGAGATGAAAATTGAGAATTACATGCCTGACATTCATAATGCAATGAGGGTGGTGTGGCGTAGGAGGATAACTGTTGCCCATGTTCAAAACACAGAATCTATATCACACTAGCCTAAAATAGGGATAAAAAAATGAGGGTCGACTGCGAACCATGTTCGAAACATAGGACCTGACTCGAAGTGTTTTCCAAAGTCTTATGGGGCGTTGGATCGTGACGGTAGGTGAGCCATTGCGGTATGGGACCAGGCCGTTAGGGGGTCCCTTTAGACATGTAATAGTATGAAGATCCGAATGAAGGAAATTAAATGTGTGAGGTGGTGTGATGGAATGTTTGAACGAATTCCAATGCTCTAGAAATTACACCACAGTGATCATGGCATTAGGTATCTTATGCTTGGAGCATAAGGAACCTCTAGTTTGGATCAAGATGCATTATATGATTGGAACATAAGGATGTACTACACTTTATAGTCATGTAGAGAGTACTTTTGTTATCTTAGGCTTGGCACATAAGGAATCTCTTGTTAGGAGAAAGCGGCATCCTATGTTTTGAACATAGGGTGTACTACAATTTATAGTCATGTAGAGAATACAATTGACATATTATTCTTGTAAAATAAGTCATCTCTCTTATGGAAAAAGAGGCATCCTATGTTTGGAACATAAGGATTGCTACATTTTAAAGTCATGCAGATAGGACTGTTGGAATCTTAGGCTTGGTACATTAGGCATATCTTGTTTGGAGAAAGAGGAATCGTATGTTTGGAACATAGGGTGTACTACAATTTATAGTCATGTGGAGAGGATTATTGGCATCTTATGCTCGGCACATTAGGTGTCACTTGTTAGGAGCAAGAGACATCCTATATTTGGAACATAGGGTGTACTACAGTTTATAGTCATGTAGAGAGGACTGTTGGAATCTTATGCTTGGCACATAAGGCATCTCTTCTATAGAGAAAGAGGCATCCTATGATTCGAACATACGGAGTACTACAGTATAGAGTCGTGTAGAGAGGACTATTAGCATCTCATGATTGGAGCATAAGGCATATCTAATGTGGAGAATGAGGCATCATAATATAGGAACATAGGGTGTACTATAGTTTGTAGTCATTTAGAGAGGACTATTGGGAATAAGGCGCCTATCAATGGATGATGTTGTATCTTATGCAAGGGCGGCCCTTCCAAGATCAACCTGGAATATGATCCATGTGATGGGGTTTGGATGATTTACTTGCGGAATGGATCGACTCAAGGGACTCGGGGAATTGATTATGAGAATCTCAACTGACGGCCTGGGAAACGAACCAAGAAGAATATGTCGACTCAAGGCGTTTTTTTGTGTGCAGAGGAGTATCTCAAATCATGGTATTCCATAGGTGGAAGGTGGGTTCTTATAAGGGAGCAATAGAAAATGTCGACGTCCTATCCAAAAAAGTTCATGGTGTGACTCTCCATTTCTCATGGGGGTCAGTGACAGTAGCGAAGGGACCCATCCGCGCGAATTTAGAAGCCTCGAAAATGATAGATCTTCGTGAAGTAACTTTGCAGATTAGAGGGGCTCGTAGAGCATGGGGTCTCATAAATCATGGACTCGCCGAACATGAATTCACGGAGTAGATTCATGATGAATGCTACTCGCGGAGCATGGACTCGTAGAGCAACATCGCGAAGGACACTGCTCGCGGAGCAGGGGATCGTGGAGCAGCCTCACGAAGGAGGCTGCTCACGGAGCATGGGCTTACGGAGCTGCTTCACGAATGAAGGAGGAGCTCCAAGAACTAGGAGATTGGCTGCCCAAGGGGTGGAGTGGCCATCTTGCAGGGGGGTGAGCTGGGTATTTATAGGCAAGGTAACCACGAAGCAGAGCTCGCTCGGTGTGAATACGGAGCATGATTCGCAGTGGGTCATGAACGTCAAAGGGGTTCATAGAGCATCACGCCTCCTTGCTTCATGGCGGGGCTCCAATATCATAAAGGAGTTTGCGGATCATCGTGCCTCCTTGCTTTATAGCGTGGCTCTGCGATCGCAGAGGTGGGATTCATGAAGCCACTTCATGAACCAGTTTTTTAGCCCGACATCAGATGTCCATAACTCCTAATCCGTAACTTTGTTAGGGCTCTACGACCAATCAAATCTAAACATACGAAGCGGGCTACGCTCTTGGATCATTTATGTGAAAATTTGGAAAATTTTGGGGACACATTTTCTGGTGTCAACAACACACATTCTATGATTCCGTGTAGTTATGATAATTCTGTTTAAATGTGTTTTTCAATTCAAAATATCATTTTTATGTATTCAAAAATGTACTAATTATATATGGATATTCACCTTTACATTTATATATTACATTTTGGCACTATTTTACATCAAGGATATTCAAAATAATTATTATCCCCTATTAGAATATATTATGAATAAAATAAATTTAAAATTCATTGTAATATAAACAACTATAATCAAATTAAAAAATACATTTTAAACATGTTCATACAATTTCCTTGCACATCCCCATCGACATAGTATATCAAATAATGTGTCTTTTCCATTAGATCAAAACACCTAACATCCAATGATCACTGATATAAAAGAAAATTTAATGTTAGTGGTTATTATTATAAACGATTAATAAAAATTTATGAGACATATATTTCATAACTGTAAACAAATGGAAACATCCAACACTGCATAATTTTATTCCGTTGAAATATTTATGCAATATAAACTGCTTTTTGTTCCTCATCCAATTCACTCCCTTCAGGGGAAATAAATTGTAGGTATATAAACCAATATACATATGTCTTCTCATTCATCTGACACATTTTATAATGATACCCAAAACAAATAGGAATGTAAATTTTCAAAAAATTTGACACCGGAAAATATTTGTGTTAACATGTACATGGAAAACACTTGCACCAAGTTGATGTCCAAACAATCTCTAGTAACAAGCTCCATGATATAATTTTTCATAATCCCCATATCTATTCCACATCCACATACATGATATTAAATTGGAAACATATAATGACCCATCAAAAAATTTTAATATCTTGACAATCTGTCAAGACTACTAGAATCTGAATCTAATGTCACATCCCTTTGTCTTTGTTATTGGCTATACAAAATTTCTTTAAATTAAAGAATTATTGTAAATAAAAAAATGTACTAAAATTAAAATGTTAAGACTAATATAATAGAAAAAAAATTAATGATATAACATACACATACCTCTATGGTAATGGGACACAAAAGTCTAGATGACCAAACTATGAAATGTCTGATAGTTTGTCCAAGTGTCATCACCTCATATGTATGTAAAGGTACTTCAACAAATATATCAGTAATATCCTTTATATTTACCTTATTCTTCTCTAACTTTAACTCTTGATTATGAATTTTATCTCCTATATAACATATCATCCCATATGAAACTATATGACAGTAATGATACTCAACATACAACTCACAATGACTAGGAAGGTATCGAGGAGGGGGTGTGGGAGTTGGATAAAAAACATGATCTACATATGATGTTTTAGAACAAATAATGGGGTCTTTTGTTGGAGGATAATGAAAAACAATGGGGTCTGATGCTGGAGGTGGGGGAGTGGGAGCATCTGGTGGAGGTGGAGGAGCATTAGTAACCTAAAATTGATATTGCATATCGATAAACATAGACTATTCTAACACTCTGATATTTTCCTCCATTATCACATTAATAGTGAGAACATCATCCTCCAAATATGATATTTTTATATATATATCCTCGAGGGAAGAAGAAAAAGAATGTGAAAACACTTTTATTATTGATAAACTGACAATGTATCCTCATACATGACCCTAGTGTTCATGAATTTTCCATGCAATAGATAAAATATCATGGCTCCCATCAGCTTTAAATACCCCATATGTTCTCGATCCTCAAGAGAATCCTATATGAATTATTTGAAAAATTATTTAATGAATTAATGTATATAATAAATTTAATTGACTTAAATAAATAAAATATTCAAATTACAATCCTATTGGATATGACCCTGGATTCTTCTATAATATATTTCCCCTTTTTTCACATCTAATCCCTCTTCTATTTTACGTGTCTAAATGGACGGGATGGGGAGATAACCTCTCCAGAGTATGAAGACTCATCACAATGTTATTTTAATTTTTATATATAATTTTTTCTACCAATAATGTATACCCTCCTCGAGATAAACTATGAGGGTATACATTTCTAGATTGGATATCCAGATGATTTCTCATTGATTCGTATAAATTAATAATAATAAATCATTACGATGTACATAATAAGATCATTAATAAAAGAAAACTTCTAAAACATTACATTTCACTTAGAAAAAATGCTTCTTGTCTTCTACTTTAGACAAATTGTTTCCATGTGGATTCATCCATAAAAGGATATATATGAAATTGATGGTAATATTTCCTATCGCCAAAAATGAAATCAGATGTGAGGGTTGATATGAAATCTTGACATCTCCTAGCATCCATCAAAAAAATTCCTCCAAACTCTTAAAGTGTCATGTATATCAAATTACACTTGATAGAGTAGAGTGAAAAAAATATTTTATGATAAACTATTAAAGATTAGTCAAACAATATAAAAAAGCATACAAAAATAGTCTCCCATAATAGAGCTAGTGTTGTTTTTTCAACACTTCTCTAATTATTAATCAAAATGATGACATTTCTTTCACCCTGAGTTGATACAAAAATGTTGAAATTTTTTTCATTGGGACATCTTGGAACATCATTTTCACCAATATCTACAACTATCCTCCAGTCCTGGCTATGAGAAACTGATAATTTTGTTAAACATGTGATGCCTTATTTACCAACCCTCGAACTCTTCCTTTCCATTTTTGGTGCATATAAAGAATATTTAGGAACATCAAGAGAAGTACGTGGATGTTCCTACCTAGAGGTATTATCATGATGCTCATCTCTAGAAGGTTGTGGTGGATTATCTAATTGATCTATCATTTTACATCATATCAAATAACCAAACATTTAGTTCACAAAATATACGAATTCACATATTATAATACTAATGTAAACAAAAAAAGAAAAATTATGAAACAAAAAAGTAAAATATAAGTTACATATTATTATTCATAACTTTTATAGATAAATAAAATTCAAATTAAAGTAATGATATATGAAATGTCATGTAAATGAATAAAAACAAATCCAAAATTGGTATCTGAATATTAAAAATGGTCTAAATAATAAATAATTTTTATAAAAAAACTTTTTCGTAACATATAGATTTAAGATAATTACCATTCAACAAAATTGACATGTATATAAATTATTCAATGGTAAAGATGGTAAACTACACAAATCTAATCAAAAATAAATAATCATTTATACTGATTAGTTTTAATAATTTTCTTAAGAACGAAAAAATACAATATAACATTTTATGAAATTAATAAAATTAAATGAGAAATAAACATATGTTACCTGTAATATTATGAATTAACTAATGGATTTTCCCAAATTCCTTAGACATGATCATTATTTATGGCACAAACCATTCCTACAACATTCTAATCGTTATTATTTTTTAATCTTTCCATAGAAGTAGGGATCTCATAAAAATAAGCATCTTCATCTAGATGATCATCAACAACATATTGTTTTTTTCCTGGTAAAACAATAGACCACTACATATCATATTGATCACGAACAATGAATTTTTTTTCACGTGATTCTATTATAAAAGAATAATTTATATCTTATAATCTATTCATATTAACTAGTGTCATTCAAAATTTATCATGTCTAACAGTATTTTTACCAATAAAACCATTTGAAAATAAACACAAGAACTTTAATTTTAATGTAATAAACCTCCTATATTTCATCAATGACACTATAAAATACACTTGATGCAAAAATTGGGTTTTTTTCTTTAGAAATCAAAAAATGCATTGCCTTTATGAGCAACAATGCACCACAATTCTAAACTATACATCTGTTATCCTGGGATTTCGTATAAAATGTATTGCCATTAATGTCATACTCGGACCATGTTATCACATTTATACTTGGACCACCCACTAACCATCTTATTGTCTCTGATGCATATGATCTACCAATTACGGTCTTTTTAAACCATGAAAAAAAGATTTGTTATGCTCATTCAAAATCCACATTTATTTCTTCTTTGGATGAAATTTTTTGAACTCATTAATATGAAATTTAATATATGGTTGAGCATTATCCATGTTTTTCAAAATGTATAAATTTACCTCCTTCATCTGTTCACCTGAAAACAATTTAACTTTCATGCACCAAATCCACTTTCCATCATTTTTAACTCATTCGTGGAAAGATGGAGGAAAAATAATGTTCCCCACCATAAACAAGTAGCTCCTACAAAACTCCACGACCTTATAAGAAATATAATTTTCAACAATGGAGGATTTAGGTCAATATGGATTCTTAACATACCCGTTTAATATCATTATATACATTTCAAAGGGATACATCCAATGTAGATATACAGGTGCACAAATATTTATTTCTCAAACCAAATAAACCATTAAATTCACCATTATATCAAAAAAATATGGATGAAAATACATTTCCAATAGAAAAAGTCTAGAAATTGCATTATTTTCCAAAATTCACAAAGCATCAAGATCAATCACATTATAAAAAATTTAATTGAAAAAATAAGACACCATCATGATAGTATTTCTGTCAGGGATGGTTAATATTCTAAAAATTGAAATTGGTAGAATTTGTTTCTTCATGATGTGACAGTCCTGAGATTTTATACCTATCAAATTAAAATCCTTCAATGAGGCAAATATTTTTTATATTTTATGAATAACACTATGACACATTAATATCAAGAAGCCACTAACAAAATTTATTTTCTCCCTCTATGATAATGTATTATAAACCAAGGAAAGAAATTTTTTTCTTCCATTTGGTGTGGGAGCTATTTCCAAATGTATTCCCATTGATAGTAAGTCCAATCATCCATTCAATCCATCTTTAGAATTTTTTTATATCAAGAAATGATCCAATTAAATTGTCACTAATATTATTCTCTAAATGCATAACATCAATTTTATGTTTCACTTTATGATATCTCCAATATGGTAGCTCAAAAAATATTGTCAGTTTCTTCTAAATATGTCTGTCATTAACAAATTTATGGAATTTCCCAATGTAACATGATGGTTTTGAACCCTATCAAAATATTCATCAATGGATAATGGTTTTGGATGAATATCAATTAATTTTTATCCATTTAAATCCTTTATTAATTTTCTATAGGAATGATCCAAAGAAAAAAATGATCGATGAACCATGTATACTACTTTCCTCCATTGATGCCATTGAAAATATGAAGTCTTTTGTTTACAAATTGGACACACTTTATGCCCCTTAACAATGTATCCTGACAAATTTCCATATGCTAGGAAGACATTTACAGTGAACATAATTAGTGCATGTTGTTGAAAATTTTCCCTTTTATATTAATTGTACACCCTAATACCATTCTCCAGTAAGAGTTTAAAATATTAAATTAATGATGACAAGAAAACATTACTATCATTTCCGGGTTTCTTTGGTCCAGATATCATTAAACTCAACATGAAATATTTACGCCTTATACAATGATTAGGAGATAAGATGTAATTTACCAATTAAATAGGCTATTAACTATGTTTTCTACTAAGGCTTCGATATAGATTCATTCAATATGTGAACATCCCAATTCTAAGATTTGTAAATTAATTTCCAATGTTGGATACTTCTCATCAATTTTCATCAACTGTGGACAATCTTCTGGATGACATATTTTTCCATCACTTATCAACTCAACAACATGCCATCTTAACCTTTTTGCATCATAAAATTAGTAAATACATGTTTCAAATGAGTAATTTTAGGAAGATACCAAAATAAATTTGTAGGGATATATTTAATCTCTACATTAGCATAATTTTTTTTACAACATATACAGTGATGTCCCATATTTAGGACACTCTGAAAGAAATCCATATTCCTTCCTAAATATCACACAACCATTTGAACATGATTTTTTTTCTTATAACCCAATCCCACTAGGAATAATATTTTCTTAGACTTATAATTTGAATCTTGAAGATAATTTTCTATAGGAATGATGTATTTTAACAATTGTAGCAGCTCTGTAAAACATTTTACAGTCTATCCATGTTTTTTTATTCAATTTATTCAATCGTAACAACGATGATAGAACCGTAAAATCCATATAACCATGATAAAATGGTTTTTCAAAATCACCATTTAGATGCTCAATTGTCAGTTCTTTCTCAATTTGTTTTTATTTAGTATCATGAATTATTTCTTAAATTTCATCAAAGTAACAATCCTTCATATAATCATCATTAGTAGATCTGAAATTTTTCCTAGTTTCACCATGCCAAATCCAAGGTCTATAACATCGATTAAGACCATGAAACATTAAATGATCTTTGATCTCATTACTTTTAAACTTCTTTATATTTAAACATTCCAATCATGGAGAGAAAAATGTGTCCTTTTTTGGAACATTTAATTTAGATAATTTCAAAAAACCATCAACAACTTCCTCTTATACATCACTTATCTGATGTGTCATAATACAACTACGACTCATTATTACCTATAACTAATATCAAATTTATACATATTTTAAATATTAACTAATTTAATAATTATAAAAAATATATCATAATTTAAAAGTAACTCAATTTTGAAATATAAAACAAATACAGGCGTATTTGAAAAACATATGCATGGAAATTATATTTTGATTACTTTCCATCAGATCTTGTGTGTGTCACCATCACCTGAAATCCAAAGTGGGGAATAGATAGAAGCCATCCATCAATCCCTCCATAAGATGTTGGAATATATACCCCCAAAATAATTGTTTTCAGAATTTGGTTCTCGACATGGGTGAGGCACATATATAAATAAAAAATAATCTATAATGTATATACATATAGAGAAACATCACACTATCCCCATCATAAGGGCTCACAACCAAGGTATTAACATCTCACAAGATACTCCACGTATGCTACAAATTTGAAATATATAATGCTGTAATATTTTAAAAAAATCCACAAATAACATTAATCATTTAAAATCACATTTCCCAATTTTGATATTCCATATTATAAATAAAATAATCTTTAATAGAACCCCATAACTTTATCAAAAAAATAGTCATTATCATCCCATTTCATATAATTATCATGCATTTATTTTCAAGATTATTTAGGCAACTAGAATAACTAACCACCATCGCATTCCCACTGAATAACCACACCACAACAACCACCACATCCCTTCTACATAACATATCCCTTCCCCAAACCCATCACAATAAATCCACTCCCCATGAAAACATCATCACATCCAAACCACAATACACAAAACTAGACAAAAACCAATCACAACACATTCCACAGTTTTTTTCCATATTAGGCATAGGGGATTTCATTAAATTCCACATCATTATTTGAGGTAATTGTGTTAAAATCCATATGTTCATAGGAAATCCATTTCATTAACTGAATATACTAGGTCAAACATCTATTTTTGGGGGTTTAATAATAATTCACAAAACATGGGATGCTATAATATATTAAAAAAAATTGAGATACTAGAACCTATTGAATTCAGTGATAACATAAACACAGATAAACTCAATAGAATAATCGAAATATATATAATATTGTGAAGATTATCATTTTACTTTCCATTTCATCTATATTGAATTAATTTTTTGTTAATGTGGATGAATCATCAACCCAAGAGATAATGAGAGAAACCATTTCCTATAACGATAACATAAGAAAATAAAATAAGATATTGCTATATTTTTTAAAAATTAAATCACAAAACATTAATGTAGGGAATCCAAAAAAAATAACAATGAAAATTGTGGTGTGTGAGGTATACATGACTGTTGTGAGTAGACTAGATATATGATGCGATAAAAAATATGATGAGCGAAGATGGAAAAATGAGGTTAGAGGCCAGGGGTTTGAAGAATCATTTCTAGGGTCTCCACGTGAGAGAGAAGAGATGTGGCCGCTTGATAAAAAAATTCAAAATAACTAAATATGGGGATTCATAGATTTTTTTAAGTTATTTATCAAGTCTTTTATTTATTAACTGATGTTATAATGTGTTTTTGTTACATTTATAAAATTGATTATAAAATAACTAATGTGATATGGCGAGATTATTGATTTATCATGTCTGTTATAAAATAACTAATATGATAAGTCAACAAAATTCAGTTTTAATAATGGTTATAATATTACCAATGTGATTAATCAATTTTATGGATTTTCAAGTTAGTTATTTATAATATACATAAAAAATTCCAACATTGTAAATACTTTGTGTTCTAGTGCAAAGTGACTTGGTAATTGAAAATATGGGAATTATAGTAAAATTAGTGATGTAATCAAAGGATGTAGTAGTGTGGGTGATTATGCATGATTTATCAATATTTTATATAAAATTAAGATATACAAGAAGTTTATTTTAGATTACTATATTCCATGTGAAACCCTTCCTTGATAACTCAGGTTTACATGTGTAACTAAATATCAGATGACTGGGTGACCAATTCACAAGCCATGTGGTTGTTAAGCCAGAAACCAAACATGTACCCTCAAGGTATATGCACATGAAAACTATCACATTATAAAGAAATTATTCAAGATACCTATAATTATTAAAAGTATACTAACACGAAAACCAAAAAGGATAGTACTAAATATAGAAACACCTACTGGTTGTCCTTGTACATGTCGTGTACTGATTCCATGTAAGGATAGATCCCTTAGTTTTCTTAGTCCAGTTTTAGTATTAGTGTTTGTGAATTCCAATAGTACTTATATAACAGGGTATAATGTGGTATCTTATCCTATGTATAGAAAGAGTGATCCCCTATGTGGTTTAGTTATGAATAGATCAATGTATCCCTCTTGGTGAACAAGGGTGTGATCATGAATCATTATTCCTTAGGCTGTGTTTTATATACCATTTCTAATATCCAGGGGTGTGATCCATATTTTTGTGAATTACCTAGGACAGGGTTTGGAATCATCCATAGGACTTGGTTGGTATCCCCTACTTTTCAATCAACATCTCACGAGTTATTAATTCAGTATGTAAATGTAGAGGTTCAAGGAGTGCAATATCTCAGATGATTGTGATCAATATCGGGGAGACTCAAGATGAAATATTATTTGGATGAATGTGACCATTGACCATTATGAATAATCGAAGAATATAATTGAGTGTTTTACGTTACATGGTGAATTTATTTTTATCTATGAGTGTATATATTATTTTATCATTACTGGTGACTCACAATTTTTTGGTACTTAACGAGATATCATTGATTATTTATTTATTGATTTGCGATGTACTACTGGGTATGTTTATACTCACCCATGAAAGGGATCTTCTCCCAAGTTTGCAATATTATACCGAAATAATGTCTTTAAATGTTACTTAAGGGGAAAGGAGAAGGTGGAGAATAGTTTTTCTATAAGAATCCTGAATAGTTCTAGGAGATTCATGTTTAAATCAGCCCCTTTTGATAACATGTTGAACTCATTTTATACGAATTTGTGGTATTGTTTTTCTCCCTTTTAAAAATTTTAAAATATTTTTTATACTCTGATTTTGGATCAGTTTTTATCGAATAATATACAATATAAATTGGTTATCTTTTACACATTGTACTGGTGTATGGAGATGTGTTTATATATACAGGTAATTTAGGATAAGGTCTCCCATGTTTATGATATTATTATTGAGAAATTTTATCTACCCCATCTGTATTAGAGGTAGGATTGAGGTTTCATACTTGGAATACCTCTATCCAGGTGGGTACCATTGGGTTAGGTCATGAAATAGTGATACCAAAATAAGTTTTCATAGGACTAGAGATTGGAGATAGTATACCAATGATTTTGTTGGGGTCAGGGGAAACAGAGTTAATATGTATTGAGTATGGGTCTCAGTCCATGGAACCCAATGATGGTGTAAGCGATGATGTATCTATTCACCAAGACTCTGATAACCTTCTTACTGTCATGGTACATGTTGTCACTGGTTTCTAAGAAGACATTATTAAATTAATCATATAATAATGGGTTGCTATTTCATTTTCACTATTAATTTAGCTCCCCAGATATGATATCTGAACCTAATTCATTTTAAAAAAAAGGAGGATACTTACAACATGATTTATAGTTAGGATTATATTATTGGATCCTGATGATTATACAATTAGCTATGAGTCCTTAGTCTATAGGAATGTATTGGATGAAATTCCTCAAAGTAGATTGTTGACGGTACATTCACAAATAAAGTAAATGATTGAACTGTTAGTAAAGATATATGACAATAGTAGACTAGGAACTCATCATTAGTTATATATGCAGAGACTATTTAGGAATTAATGTGATAAATACCCCCAGGTATTCAAGTAATCTCTCAATGTATTATAACAAGTATTCAACCTTGTTAAAATCCCTCCCAATCAGATGGTGATATAAGAATAAATAATTCTCCATGGCTTAAATCTGTGATGGAGGAGCTTGTTGAAGAAGAAACGTGAATAAGCAACTCATTAATAGATATAGTTTGAGATCATTTGTATATTGGAGTTTCATCCAATGAACATATGATTTGTATGTATCCATGATCCTTTTCAGCTCTTGATGGGTAACATGTCAGTCATAGAGTATGTGTTGAGGTTCAACAACCACTCATGGTATTCTATGGATATGATTTTTGATAGATATTTTCAAGAATAGATATTTGATCATGGGATTAACCACGATATCTTGGATAATGTGGTATCTCATATCATTCCTTCATACTCTGGGGTTGTTACAATGAAAAAACAAAGGTTGTACCAACCCATCTCCTGATCTGCCCCTCCATATGGCCCAAAGAAAGTTCCTGATTTCCTTATGCTGGAGACAATAACTCGACATGACCAACCATCCCTTGGGAAGGGTTTTAAACTATTCAATTTTCCTAATCCATCAATTAAATAGATGTCCAGTACAATCTATTCAATTTCAATTTTACATAAAATGAATATATCAGAAACAAAAACTATTCTTCTTAACTAAAATAATCTAGTACTAGAAATACATAAATGGTACCTTAATGAAATCCAAAAAACACATTATAATGGTAACTGATCCAAACAAGGTGGAAAAATACACCGTAATTTTTTTTTTTCACTAAATACTCATTTATATCCAACCCAATGGTACCACATCTCTTATATTTACCAACAGACCATGGTAATCAAGAATATCTACCCTCACACATGGTTATCTTTCCCTTCTCAGAAATGTGGTGATAGGTATGGATTCTTTGATATGTAGTTTTCTCTTTTGGATTGTGGTACTTGTTTACTATCTTTTCCTTTTAAGTTAATAAATGGTTTGTGGGTTATACTCTGACAGAGTTTCTGGTAAAAAACAAAGTATTCCAACACCAGAAGTACAAGTAAATTGATGTGGATGAAACCAAGATGGATACAACCATGAATCTATTTAATTATCTTACCCATAAAAACCAACAAACTATTTTGAAATCATTTTGAAATATATAAAACTTTGGAAATAATTAATTTTCAAAAAAATTGAGATCCATTATGTTCTCCTCTCTAAAAAAATAGTTTTCCAATAAAACAATATCCTGGAATAGGTAGGTAATCATAACCCCAAATAAAAATCAAATCAACATAAAAATAAAAAGAATACTTCTTGGATCAACAAATGAAATCTCTCACTATCTTCACTGGTCCCATATCCATAATCTCTCATCGTCTCTTAGCTAAAATCATATAAGCTCTTGTAATATTTCTTCCTAAAGGATATCATGGTACCCTGGATAACAAAATGTATGTTTTCATTGACTTCCATAGGATGTCCCGTAAAACCTCTATAGAAAAACAGTAAGGATTCTTGTATGGTCTTCCTAGAGAAGTATTAAATGGTACTTGGAACAATCCCCTCTCTTACACAATAGTTAACCCATGTGCTACTTCATGTCACCGTAATTGCAATCAATTTCCCATACCCAATAATACAAATCACAATACATTTCACAAAAAATTCCAATTTTTTTAAAAATATATTTCAAAAGGTAAAATAATTTATAAACACACAATAAAACATTATTAAACAATATATCCATTTTGATCGATTTTAAAAATCTCATGGTTCAAAAAAAATCCACACCAAATTGGAAAACCACCTGTAATCACTAAAATTTCCAAACCTATCCATGAAACATATTAACCAAGGAATACACATCATTCAAAAAAAATTAAATGGAAATTAAAAAAAGGAATGGGGATTATAAATTTAAATTTATTCTAAGATAAATGATTTTAAATAGATACAGCAACCAAAACATAAGTCTCAACCTTAACTCCTTTAACGATGACTACTCGGAAGAGGACAAAAATGGACCCAAACACCTAAGACACATTGGAAAAAACTATTTCCCTAATTACATAACCTACATTTTTCCATCACCACACATATGGTTCCACCATTCCCTAAAAATTAATGAACAGTCAAGGAGAAATGTACATTATGATGAAACCATGAATAAATTGACTTACGTCAAGATAAAACACCAATATATCAAAATGAAATCACCACAAAAAATGTGGAAGATATATACAAACAATATGGAGTGGTTGAACCTATTGGGTATGGAATATGAGGGCTCAATACAAACCAAATTGATAGGGTTATTATGGTAAAACCCAACATTTATGTGACATAGATAGGGTATATGTGTTGGTCATTTGGTTAGGAAAACAATGCCATAACCCTGTAGGTTCAATTTTCCACAAAACAATTGGCTGCATGGTTATCTTTGGGTGTCACATGGTTTGAAAACCCATAATAAAATCATGAAAAATAGACATTAAATAACTGTAAAACCCTGTCATAGTTAGCTCAATGGTTTTAAAACTATCTATAAACTATCCACCCAGGTATGTCCTTCTAAAAAACCCCTTTCTATAAATATTGCACTATGAAACTCCATTAATGATCTAAGAGGTAAATAAAAAATTAAATGTACTGGGGACACAAAGGGTGTCACAAACTCCCCACCATCTCACATTATATCCCCTGAATATCCACAGGCTTTACCTGAAGAAAATAGATGAGGCCAATGTTCACTCATAAAAAATCCCTCTCTGATATCTCATGGTTGTAACCTCCTCACATCAAGATAACACTAACCAAAATGATTTAATTAACATAGAAAACATTTTTATGATGATCCCATATAAGAAATGGTCTCTCCCCTATTGTGGTGTCACACTCTAACTCCAAATCATACCACTAAAAACCATGAAATTTGAATCATTATATTTCACTATCATCAAAACAGGAAATATTTTATAGATATATTAACCATAGTGAATGATCAAACTAATTGGATACATTCCCATGGTTTTCTACAACATGAAAGGTCCCCACATGACATAGTTCAAGTATCCCCTTTTTCCCAAAATAAAATTAATTAGATGGATAGATACCCAAAGGAACACCAAATCATTTGGACATGATGAATCAAAAAATTATTTAACTTTTATTTAATTTATATTATCAAATTGATTAAAGTTAATTTTTTTATTAAAAATACTAATATAAAAAAATTGATTTTTCGAAAATTTATTTCTAATTATAATATGAATATAAAGTTATTACATTCCCAGTGAAAACTATTAGACGAAGGATAATATATTTCTCATATATATTATCAATAAATTTCCTGAAAAATAAAAATTAGTAAAATTTACTTTAATTTTTTAGTATAACGATTTATTACACACACAAAAAACAATTCATTGTAAAATATATCAATTTAGTACTAAATGGATTTAGCGTCATTTTTAATAAATTTATATTAAATTAATGAATTAATATTAATATTTTTATATGTATAAACAATGTATTTTATAAAATTTAATAATAAAGTGTTCACTTTTTTATTGATTAATCAAAAACATATTGTATATAATAAAATGGTGTTTTAATTCAAAGTTCATTTCATTGAATATAAATCAATTAATACTATTTCCTTGTAATTAAATTATTATTTCATTGATATTATTTATTATTCAATGATCATTAAACTAATTTAATAGATATAATTTTATTATATAATTTTTTAATTAAATTAATTTTTTTTAAATGATATATTTATAAAACTGATACCATTTTCAATTTCAATGAATTAATATATGCCATTAACACATATCAATTAAAACAATGAAAAATTAAAATTTAAAAAATTAATAATTTTCCAAATATGTTACATATCATGTAATTATAATGTAATAAAACCATTTTATAATATAAAATCACAAATAAATTTAAGATAAACTAAACTATGATTCTCATACAGCCCTTTTAATATGTGATATGTGATAGATTTCATATTATATAGGTTTTATTATAATAAAATTATTCATTTTCCATATTAAATTTATGTGTCACATTCATCCTCTTTATTGATTATACTTGTATAGTTATTATTGTTCCCTAATATCGAAATAATTTCCATTAAAAAATATGGTGATAATAAATTTATTTCTCATTTTTTTAATAGATTTAATATGTTGAGCATATGTCATTTATATTTTTATCGTTTAGGATACTAAAGAAATAATTTTTATCTTATCAATTTCATATATATTTCTATATCAATATTACACTGTAAATTTTCTAAAATAAAGAAGAAAACATATATATGTTTTTCTTATATGATATATTATTTATTTATTTATTCTATAGATAGTAATCATAAAATATATAAATTATTAAAATAAAATTCATACTTAACCCTAGAATATTAAATCCACCCCTGTGAAAATTAATTATTTCCTCAAAATTTTAATTATTTATCACTGAAAATAATTTTACTGGGTATCCATATTATATAAAAGAATTGAGATTTAATTTCAAATGATATATCAACAATGCTAATCTATGTAATATAATGACAATAATTTTTTATTCTCTATTAGAATAAATTGAATAAATTGTAAAGATTATTATTCCATAATTTGATATGAGATAAATGAGTTCCTTGATAAATACCAATAAAATGTTTATTTTCATTTTCTTATATATACTTAAATATTAAATGAAAATGTTTATAATAATGCCAAATTAAACAATTTAAATATAATCCTATAGTTCTATATGAAATGACAGATTCAAAATGTTTCAATAATGTTTCATACTAGATTCCACTAAATCGATTCCTTGAGTTAGTTTTCCATATGACCTCAAGCACACCTCCTCACCATCTAGTTGATTCTGACTAGCATCAAGGGATTAAGGGGGTACTATGAGGAGGCCCTACCCAATATCAATGTTCTAGACCTTATATAAATTACGTAAGATTGTATATATTGTAATAAATGGAATGAATAAATATAATGAAATAAACAATTTTAATAGGATAAAATATAGTAAAGGCATTAACAAACAAGTCATATATACAACATTGATATCCCACTAGGTTGATCATGTATACAAAATCAAACACTAAAAAATAAATGCATCAGGATCTTCTACTAACTCTGATGAATTATATATACATGGTCCGTAGATTTATATTGAGTGGATCTATCCAATTAACAAGACACCATATGAGTGACTCTACTCAATCATGCATCCTTAGGAAAACAACCCACCCTTCATGCAACCATTCTAAATCTAAAAGTGTAAATAATGTTTCCATGCACACCAAGAATCACATATTGGCGGTGAGAAATAATGTTTAGTTGTTCATACCAAATGGTAAACCTATAACCATCTTCCAAAATATAATTCTCATGAAATTTTTTCATCCTATCAAAAAAACTAAAATAAAGAAAAATAAATTCAATATCGATCCTTAGGTTGATGACCTCATTTGACTATACCTACCTTGTAAGCATCATGTGACTCTGAGAATGTCTAGAAGAATATTCCTCACTGGTTACATGTGGGAAAAATTTCTATGGTACCCCCAACCGAACCACACAATAGTTCTTGTTATATCTTACTCATTACCTAGATGAATCAATCCTTCGTACATATACCATGATAATGATCTACCAATACAAAGTGAATCAAACTTATATATAAATTATGTATCAAAATAAATAGTGCCTAGAGAATTAGTCTATCATGTAAACCATACTACAAGAAAAAAGTGACTAGATCATTATTCTAGCACCTAAGAAAAAACAAAATAATAGTTATTATAGAATAAGTATATAAATTTTTCCATGATTTCCAATCACCATTACACCATCTTATTCCACCTAAAATACCATTATTTCAGAGCTGGTCAGTCTGAAATATAAACTATAAATTATTCTATGAGTGTCTAGAGCCTTAGTCTGACACCTAATATAAATATAGTATAATATCCATGCATAGAGAATAAATACAACATCTGAAACATATTAGTAAATTTATGTTGTTAAAATTATCAACCATTTATGTGAAAGTCACTGTGAACTATTCTGAATAATATTAAAAATAAAGAATCCTCAAAGCCTCAATCCAATACCCAAACAAGAAAAAATTATTTGTACTGAAAAAAAGTTTTATGTCCATCCTTCTCAATCACAGATTATGAGAATCATTCCAAATATTTTAAATCTTACATGTGGACAATATTTCACCACAGTCTCAACTATAGATGTGGTGTATCACTTTTTAAATATGGAAATATAAATGCTGAGCATCATGTCCAACTCCCTCAACTAGTGCATCCCATATCATCTGAACAAGCCCCAGACCTGGAATCCAAACCATATCAAAACATCCCTGACATCATGAATCATGTATCAGGATAAAAAAAGGAAAACATATCAAGATATTAATTAACAAAAATTATCATACTAAACTTATTATACCCATAATCTCCGAAATCGGTTTGGTTCACATAGGGACACCCACAACCATCAGTATAGAAATACATAAACCTACTCAGGGTTGATCTAACAATCGGAAACCCACATGTCTCTCTAGGTCAATTCCTAAGTTGATGAATCCATCTCGAGATCCCTATAATAGGTTCACAATTATCGGAATACCTCTATAAATTAACTATGGATAAAACTAATAATATGCATTCCAATTGAAATCCATGGCCATAACTAAACTCTTGGGATAATGTCCATCACTCGGTGGTCACACCTCCCACAACATAGTCTCCAGTGTCTCAAATCCTCACAAACCAAAATGGGTAAACCTCACAAGAAATGTGGAATCAAAAGCATGACCTATACAAGAAAAATCGATTTACATACAATTCCCATTATCTAAAGGCTATCGCATTCTAAATTTTTTTGAGTAATCTGGCGAACCTAGAAAAAATCCTCCAATTATTCCCATTTCCATCACCCAGATCCCATTACATGTCTCAATATTAGGATATGTCTATAATTAGTGGAGGAAATCTTCTATATTATATGTTTTCTTCACAAAAAAGAATCTTAGATGTCCTTGAAGCACCCATAGGGTTTAAAAAAATTCATTTACATTACAAATACTCAAAATAGACTCTGTTTGAGAAAATTTAAAAATTTGAAGCACAAAATCACTCAGAATACACATAAGTGTAACAAATTTTTATACAAGAGGTGTACCCCACATATACGATATGTAGAATAGAATTTCATTTTATGACATATACTTCTATATGGCATAGAATACTTGGCATCAGGTCATGTACTTCTACATTAACAAGGAATAAATGGAGTCTAACCATCTATTACAACACGACCATTACACCCTCAAATGGGGTGTCCATCCATGTACTCAAACACATATCCATGTCCAAGTACATGAAATTTACATCTAGTAAACAACATGTTATTCCATACTCCATAATCCCAAGTATGTGAAAACATTTCCATGTACTACTACATAGTGTGTGCTTAGAGTACATTGTTTTTACCACCAAGAAAATCATATTCCCTCAATAAGATGTTTATATTGTATCTGTTCTTGAAGCCACATGCCATCTGATTGGGATTTCTAAATGGAAACCCCCTTCAAACCTCATGTAACCCAAATTTTCCTTAATTAATCAAAAATCAATCATATGGGTCTTTAGCCATCATAAAAGGAATTTAATACATAAAAAATAACACATCTATGGGAATCGAGGCTTAATAATTTAAATTAATCATACCTCACAGTGAAAATATCGAAACATTAGGTCTATAACCTTGTGTGGAAGCCATTACACCTTGACATGTCTCGAACACCACCATAGACAATGTATAGTGACTCATCCTTCCACCTTCACTCTTAGTTTATACCTATCATGATGAAGAAGTCCAATTAAACCTAATAATAAATGTATGAATCCAAAATGCGATCTAGTTTATTTAAATAAACAATTTAATTATTTATTCAATTAGATTTAGTTCCTATTAAAATGTTCCTCTAATTCTAAAGAAGTCAATGTGGGGTTATGCCTACCCTAAGAAAAACTACATGTATCAAAATCAACCATAGAGTAAGAATTCAAATATGAAGATCCATTGAAAATATATCACCACCCAAACCCACTTGAATACTTTAATATGAAATTAATTTTATATTATACATTCCTCTAAAACCTGAATGACTCAAAATTTCACCAACTCCTTTCCTAGGATATAAATCCCGTAAAAATTCAATCTACTAAATTTAACCATCAGAAAATGACCAAGATGGTTCCTAACCACACTGTAAAAACATTACATATCCATGTATAATCCAAAACTCATCCTAGGGATCATAGTGACTCCCAATATATAACCTTCCATAGAACAACTGATTCTAATAGGAGACACTACCCTCTATCGAACATGGAATTCAAAAAACAACCTTATTTGACCAATAATGACCTCGATGAGGTTCAAACTACGTCCTCAACCCTATAAAATCAAGGATAATAACACCATGACTACTCTTATACACCCCTCCATAACAGTGTCTTTATTATAACCTCCAAACTGAACCCAAACTCTATAACCAGTGCACCAATCACTGTCAAACCTAAATAATTTTTGTGGTTATATTTTTCAAACTCTATTAAAAAAATGAACATAAAATATCACCCATTATATGATTCTAAGAATGGAACCCATTAAATTTTATCACATATGTTCAATCGATATAAACCCACTCATAGATATTTTATGGTTCACTTCCCACCATTCAACATCATCTACCAAAATCTATGAGCATAACATCTATGGATGCCCCTAAACAATACAAATTTAAATTTAGATATACTTGAATATAGAAAATTATATATTATTGTGTAAAGTAATATTTTGGGTTGTTTTTCATTATTATATCTTTACTGGAAGTGCACTAAGATGTCATGGATGAACACCCCCACAAACCCATCCATTTCTGGAACATCCCTATCCTATCCAAATGAACTCAGGTAAACATATCCAAATGCCTCTCATCAAACCCAAATAAGTTCATAACCTACTAATTGATGTGTATTCAATACCATAATCATGTTCATATGCTTCGATAGAATCAAATCAACAAAAAAGACATAGTTCTTTACAATGTGTTCTTCCTCCATGGACCAATCCACACCAGATAGTAACATTATCTTTTATAATCGAAGCAAAAAACATATTTCTAATTCAAAGAGTTATGTACCAGGAAAATTATGCTCTAAATACATGAAAACATATCCTTGATATCCTTATTTTCTATTGATCTAGAGTATAACTTCCAAGAACAACAAGCCCTCAAAACCATTACCAGGGCTAGGAACCCAAACAAACCTTCCCCTATTAGAATTAATTAATAGTACGGAGTTACAGAACATAAGTTTTATTTCTAAAGGAAAGGCACCCTATAAGTCTAAACCCCATACTAGGTATCAGACTTCCAATATTGCTAATAGTTTTCCAAAACATCCATCTATTCCTCACACACATAAAGTCACATACAACTCAGCAAACCCCTCTCATAGGTCACCCTCAAGCATCTCATGGTGCCAACTCCATAAACATGAGTCACATCAGTGATGGTCATGTGGATCTCCTAGCTTGAACTACCATTCAAGTATCACTATGGCCGACTACGTCATACCACCTATATCTAGGAAAACTCACAGAATACCCCCCTCATAGTGCTTCAAGCATAGTCCCATCCCAACATCATAGGAAATCAACATGTTAATCACACATATCCATAATGACTCATAAAAAAATACATCAACTGTAAAACTAGTCATCCACAACTAGGAAACTCATCCACTTAAAACATCTATAAATATAATATCTCCATAGAGGGTCACACCAAAAACAATGGCCCATATATATATCCATAAATATAAAAAATAACACCCAGACAGGTTAAAATAATAAGGATCCTTTACAATATCATCCACCAGTATCACCAAAAAATTTATTAATGAGGTACACATCATCATCCTATTTTCCATGAATACCATAATAGATCTAAATAACCTAACAAATAAAGTAAATAATCTTATAGTTTGTCCAATTTATGTAGAATTACACCATGTCATTATATGGAAAAACCTAATGTCATCATTTTTTCCCACATTAAATAATCGAGCCTGTATCATCCAAAACATCCACATTAGCAAGCATATAACATGTGGATCCTATGGGAATACAATTATTCATGATTATAATCTTTACTATAAGTTAAACTTAAATCACCAGATAGTTTTTAACTATCCAGGATCCAGATATCTATCAAAACTCATAAAATAAGAACCACATCTACAACAATCGAAGGAAAAATCACATAAAACTATTATATAAAAACCATGAACATTAATCCCATGCCTTGGTGTCCTAGGAATCCAACCAAAATATGTTTTATAGATACACCTTCCCAATATCTATAATATTATTTAACTTATTTATATATCTATAGTATACGAAATCACAAACTGTAAAATAATAGGAAATTAAATCCACTAATACCACATTTCAATGTCCTATACTGGATGCCACTAAAATGGTGCCCTGAGCTATTTCACCACAATAATATATATATTCCTCCACATATTCCAGAGGCTTATGACTAGTAGTGGATTTTGAGATTTCACTATTTGGAGACTATACCCTGATATTGCTTTGAGAAACCAAAGATAAATAAGAAAAAATCATGAAAATTATAGTACACGGATAGAATTAACCAAATTAAATAGAATCATATTCTAATAATAATAAATTTAGTCCAAGATCAAACATAAAATACATATATATAGCACAAATAGACCACTAGGCCCATCATGTTGAAAGAATAAAAAACTTGAAATTAAATACATCAAGATCTCTATCAAATCCCAAGTTGTCCCATTTACCTGCCCTCAGTACATTGTCGATCTTCTATAACTTGATCAAAAAATTCCGTACAAATAGATGTACTCAATAAGGAATACATTAGCCTCCAAAATATCATTTATGAATTCATACTCAACCTAATATAAATCATATGGTCTTTACACATACCAATGTGTATATATTGTGGGTGTTAAATAATTCTCAGTAGGTCACCTTCAATGTTGAACCTATAAACTGGTTCCATAATGGAATGATCAAGAAATATACTAATACTAGATTTTTTTTTACTAAAATTAGGATAAATTATACAAACATTGATCCTTAGTTTTATGAATTTAATTAACTATAGAGATTGTGGACTGCATCAGGTGCCTCTAAGCACGTTGCGATGATCATGATTTTCTTGTATAATATGGGATCTATATCCATGGTATCCCAAAACAATCCTCGTGAATTTAATCTCTATTCCATACATAAAACTGAGACACATCTATACCATTAATGCATTCCATGTTAACGTTCTACTAATATCTAGTGCGTCAATCCAACATGTAACCCATGTATCAATGTCTATAGCTCTTGCAGCATCATTCTAGCATGTAAACAATACCTCTAAAAAATAGTGATCGAAGAATGAATCCCACACCTAAACAATATATTATTAAAATATAACTAAGATTATAACACTGAATCATTTTATAGGGTGTATATTTAAAAATTTAATCTCTTAGATGGCTTACGATGTACACAACACCAAGCCTAAAAGTACTAAAATATTCTCATATTATTATTATTTTAACATGGACATTATATCCTAGAAACTAAATTGTTGGTAATGAATAGTATTAACCAAATTATGATATATATATATATATATGTTATACAATTTATTGTTTTTTTAAATTCTTCCAATATTATTTTTAGGCACAAGATATGAACAAATCTAATTTTATGCATAAAAATTCTATATTTGTTCTAAAGGTAGTTTTTTTCCAAACCTAAATTGGGGAATTTCTTTTAAATTAATTTTTCGTAATTTTATAAATTATATTGAAAAAATTAAATTTCATTTTTGAAATATCAATTTCTAAATTATCATAGAGTGATTTTTTTATATTTTTATGAAAATAATTATTTTCTAGTGAATAATGAAGAATGAAGATATTTATAATACAATAAATTTCATTATATTAGTGGTATATGTACGGTTTTAATTTGATATAAATGTGACTTAAATAATATTTAAGTATAAATAGTCTTATTTATTTCATTTTAGTCATAATTAATCATTATTTTGGTATATGTACATTTTGGGGGGAAAACTCTCTTTCAAGAAAACTATTTTTAGTTTCTTTTTGTATGTTTAATTTAATATTAAATTCATTAACATAATGTGTTTTTAATTTTGAAATATAGATACCAAATTTTGAATCATAATTGTTTCAAATTTACTAAAAATGATACTATTATTCTTTCTTAGTAAAAATAGTTTCATTGGTAATAATTTTATAACCATAGATAAAGTGTAAAATGTGTAATTTAGGGTTAAAATAATATGACAATGATTATAAAATTACACTATCACCTTTTCAAATTTTAATTTTCGTTTTATATTTAACCTTTAACACCTAAGGTTTTAATTGTAGTTATTTAATTAACAATAGTACCTAAAAGTAACTTTAATAATATCTAAATCAAATAAAATCAAGAAATGTACCATTTTTTGTCTAAAACATCACTTATGTGTCCACATGGTGAAAATGGTATTTTATGAATGTATATGTGTTAAAATTTTGAATTTAATAAAATTAATTTAATGATATATATTTATTTATGATTTTTTGAAACTATTTGGATGAGTTTATCAAATTTACAAATTTTTATTTAAAGAAAATAGAAAGCTATCACACTCATATTTTAATAATTATATATTTTTAATGTACTTTTATAATGAATATATCATATATTTATATATATATATTATTTTTAAATCATAATAATTCATATACAACTATGTATTTAATTTTTAATTTTCTATGAAGAAATAATTACCTTAAACAATTATACAATGATGATACATTAATTATTTTATAAATGAAAAACCAAATAAATGATATTAGAAATATTTAAATATATATGTTTTTTATTAATTAGGTTGATCCAATTTTTTTTTGATTATTGTGACATTTTATGAGTGTATTAATTTTTTTTCAATGTTATTTTATTGTCTGGTTTTTCTTAAGGTAAAATTAATTAATAGTTTCGAAATTGACAATAATGATATTTAATCCAAATAATATTTCATTAAATTATGGAAAAAAATAAAAAAATGTTTTTATTATTTTTTAAAAAATGTAAAAAAAATAATATATGGTCCAATTGATATTTTACAATAATAATATATCACCTTTGAACATTAAATTAATTGTTACTATAATAAAAATTAAAATATGTTAAATAAGGTTAATAAAAATTATAATGTTCAAAATTAAACCAAAACTTGTATAAATTATATTTTTTTGATGATATTATATCCTTATTGAATATTATATTTGAATCAATGTCCATTTTTTGGAATTTGGATCAAATATAAATTTATTATAATTTAATATTTTGAGGATTTCCCAGGGTTCCCCATACCTCAATTATAAATGGGAAGTTATTAACTCATTTAATTACACAACCATGATCCTTACAGCTTGAGAAAAATACAAAAAATTATTTTATAAACATCCATTTCAAATTTATGTTGGTTCTGATCTTTCCAAAATACTGACCCTATATCCTGTAAGATGAGATCTAAAGCATGTTCACCGAATAAGAGGTAAACGTTCTTATCCACTATTTCATGTTTTCATATTATTTGACTTAATCTTAATATGTTTTATTCCCATGATTAAGTAAAAAATATATTATCATCTATATATAGATATGTTATTATGATTATGGGATAACCATATTCCAACTTTTATTCATCCTATGAAAAACGAATTCACCACACATGTGTACATAAAGTTTACCATATGTAAACAATGGTGTAAGTTATTATAAATCACCAAATTACTTGGAAGGTTATAATTTTTTAAATAATATATATATATTTATATGATAACTATAAAAATAGATTTATTTTGGAATAAATTAATATACACTTCACTTCATTTCCCTTTCAACATTATGGGAATGATACCATTGCTTGTACATACTTATGACATACCATCTCTATGAAGTAATTCTATTCATTTGAAATATTCACAATAAAAAAATTATATATATAACGAATAAGTATAATATATATTAACTTAATATAATTTTAATATGATCTGACTAAATCCTTTGTACATGAATCAGGACCACTATGACAAAACATTCATAGTAAAATGAAGCAGTTAACACCTGAAATAAAGGTAATAATGAAATATTATTAAAAAATGGATGATAAAATGATATAATATAATAATATATGATATAATAAATATATATATTTTGTTTAATATTTTAATAATTGTTTTTAAATCCTTATACAAAGTTTAAATTACATTCAATTATAGAGAAGTGTAAGGTAAGGGACTTCGTCACAATTTTCACTTTATTGAGAATAACGTAGTAGTGTGAAACTAATAATATTTAAGTATTGTATATACTACCACGTTGAGATCATAAATCATTTTATGCTTTATTTCTCTTTAATATCCATATTTTTATTTCATTTCCTTGAATATTTCTTAAAACGTAAAATACTTTTACATATGGTGTTCCCATTGACTGTTATTTGAATAACATGAGAAATATTGATATATCTATTTCATATAATCAATACATATATTTTGATAAATAAAATTTTTAATGAATTAAATCTATTTATGAAGAATGATTTGGACTTTTAGTGATGGGTGTGGCCTGACATTATATAACACATCGATGCATCGATAGTTATCATGAGATAAATTACTTTGAAAAAAACCCACCATGTTTGGTTCCAAGAAGAATTTGTTGGGTTTCTACCCATATGCATAAAATATCTTTTGAAATTTCATGAAATTATTTGTTCATATTATAAATACATGATTTCAAGTAATTAATCATTTTATACATTTGGAATCTAGTTGTTATTATCGATTGGATTTTGACTACGAAAATATCTATGGAATCCTTTTCACTCTCAGTTTTTTAATTAATTCACTTCTATTTTTCAGTTATTTACATTACCACATTAATTATTAATTATAAAATATATTTCCATTAATAATGATTTTGTTTATATTTTATGTAACTCTTACTTGGAATTTGATCTCAACAATTTTTCATTCCCTAGGTTATGAAGATTATATCTTTGAATAAGTATCATGGAAGATGTTTTTTCATTTTTTATGTTCTATGTTTAATAAACATCTAAATAATATAACCATTTATGAATCTAGTTCTTAAATATTGCTAAACCAATTGATCCTTTCTTATGTGATATCATGTATCAATGATATTTTAATAATGTACGACATCATCCCATAGCTACTGGATTTGGGGTCATTATATTGGGTATGAGGGAATGTTTAGTAAAATACATAGTAAAAATATTTAAGAAATTTAAACTTATGGAAAATAACCCTATGATATATTTTTGATAAATGTTTTTTTAAAAGGTTGGGACCGAAGCATCATTTATTATTAAAGGAAAGAAAATACCTCATTATCTTGGTAGAGTGAGACCCATTACATAGCCTGAAGGCCCGGTGGGCATTTAGCACATTACATGGCCCGTATGACCAATTTTATGGCCCAAATCCCATTCTGTGAATAGTACTGCTATAGTACCCACACTGCTACACTACCACACAGTACCCACCGCTGCTACAGTACCCTACCGCCGCTACAATGACATGCCACTGTTACAGTGCTTGCTATTGCTAAAGTACCACCATTGATATAGTGCAATACAGTACTGCTACAGTACCTGGGCCCAATGGGTTTTGAACACCCATCTTTCATGTAGGATTGAGGGGTTCTTACCACTAAGCCAAACACCAACTATGTATATTTTTTGTATAAGATATAAGAACATCCCAACGAAATCAAGTTTATGATTATGAGAATAACTATCCATAATTGTTTCAATTAATGTTAATTATTTTACTAAATTTGAGATTATATATTATTTTACATAATTATATGGCATAATATAGCGTATTTCATCCTTTTTAAATGGACCCTATTATATTGAATATAAACCTCAGCAATGAACATGATCCAAAGAGTAAGAATTTTCAAATATTTTATGGTCTTATTCTAGTCTTTCGAAGGGAACAAGTATCTCAAACATTATTATCAAAAGAGGACATAATATCATGTACTATCAAAAAACGGAAATAATTTTCTACATCGTATGGATTCAAAGGGAAGAATAAGAACAAGAGTAATGAAATAAAAATATGGATAAAGGAAAGAAGAGAAATAAGTATTTTTCTACACGTGATAATTGTGGAATAATGCACTATTACTTACATAAAAGTAATGAGTGTTTTCAAAAAATATGTAGAGAAAATATAGTGTGCTTGTGATTTAAATGGTGAAAAAGGTTTCCAAAGTAAAATGATTCAATTCAAAGGATATTGGACACTACCCAAATTAGTTCATCTTCTGTCAAAAGAATATACCTCAAATAGGGTAATTTATCATGGTCAAGATTATTCTTCAACCAAAAATGATAAGGATTGATTAATATTTCTGTGTTTGGATATAAAATAATGTTAATTATTATTTTATAAATAATTACCTACTTATTATAATCACAATACAAAAAAGGATTTTATAATAATACTTCTTTTATAAAGATTTGATAGAATATGTTTAATGGTTACATGGAAAAGGAATAATGTTTTAGTGGAAAGTTGATCTTTTTGAAAACACCTGACTGAGGGAAGATATCCATTAATATATGTTTGATGTTTAGATAATAATGATATGTTTATGGTATAGTATTGGTGACTATGAATTTGGTTTGTGATTTTTTCGGATATATTATTATTAAGGGGTTTACTATATCATTGGAGTTATGAAACATACATTATATTCTATTGTTAAAATAATACATGTTTTAATTATGGTTTTAATGTGGTAAACGTATTATTATATTTGGTATAATAAGAGATACATTATGTTTTTGGAGAACCAAATGCTAATTATATTTCACGAATTTAGTGACCTTATAGTAAAACTTATTTTGAATGATTCTTAATATAACTACTTATAAAACAGATAAAGATGACCGATAAATATTATTGTTTGAGGCTAATTAATGATTGATTAAATTATATATCATGTTATAACCATTTTGGATTCATTAAATATTTAATGGCTCAAGGAAGGAGTTATGAATATTTTGATAAAAGTGTTTCATTAAATTTTTATCGAGTAATTATATTAATTTTAGAACAATTCCTTGACTCTAGAAAAATGTATTTTTGAATGAAAACAATGTTTGTTTACTTTTATTACTGATAAATCCGTCCTATTTTAACCGATCATAGATTTCAATTTTTTGTGACAGTAAAAATTCCAATGACAATTCTCTCTTTCACTCTCCATCATAACATGATAGTTATATTTCCCTGTAATGTCTAATTTTACACCTCTAACTAATTTCATACTATTTAATGTCCTAATATTTTGGTGACTTTCACATTTTCATTCTCCTATAATTAAGATAACTTTTTATTAACCATATTTATGATATGGGAATGAAATTATCATTCATAGATTTTTGATATGAAATATCAAAAATTGGAGGGTGAAATTTATTGGAGGGTGAATGAATCAGAACATGATTTTATGGGAGAAATTTTTTTAAATTTAATATCTTCCATATTTTTCATTTCATCCAACACCAAGCTTTAATGAACCAATATACACTCATAATAATAATATTTTAACAGATCCATTATAACATAACCACTAAATTGGATGGAATGAATAGTATTAAAAAATTATGAAAATTATATATTCGATATTCTATAATTTTTTTACATTAATCTAAAAAAATTATAGGAATAATATAATAATAAATCCAATTCTACGCATAAATGGTCTATATTTTTTAAAGGTGATTTTACCACCTTTTAATGGAGTAATTGTTTTAAAAATATATTTTCTCAATTATATAAATTTCATTGGAAACAATAATCATAATAGTTAGTATCTCAATTTAAAAATTATGTTATAATTACATTTTTTTATTTTTTTAAAATATTTATTTTCTTGGGAATAGTGAAAATACTGATATTTATGAAACTAGAAATTTCAATATATTTATGGTCTATTTTTTATTTGAATTTTATCTCAATTTAACTTAAATACTCTATAGTTTTAAATAATATAATTAATATCATTTTAATCATTATTATTCTATATTTTAGTATATATTCATTTTGGGGAAAAAGGTATTTGGAAGAAAATTATTTTTAGTTGAGTTTTATAATATTAATTTTAAATTATATTATACCACTTATGATGTTTCAATTTTAAAAAAATTGATTACATATTTTGATTCATATGTTCCAAATTTATTAAATATTATCCTATTATTTTTGGTCATTATGAAATGTAACGTTTGTAATTTTTTATATCACATTTAAAGGGTAAATTGTGTAATTTGTGGTTAAAATAATATAATAAGGATTAGAAAAATTACATAAAACATTCTCAAATTAGATTGGATGATTAATATTTGACTATTAACACCAAAGGTTAGAATTTTTATTGTTTGATGGAAAATTATTCATAAAAATGAATCTGATATTACATAAATTTATGAAAATCACAAAATGGGTCTTTTATTGTTTTAAAAAATTCTTATGTGTCGGAATGGGGAAAAAGATTTTTAGGAATGAATATAAGTTTCCATTAGGAACATAATAATATTTTTTCATGATATAGATTTATTTATGAATTTATGGAAAATAATTTGATGATGTTATGATATTTATAATATTCAATTTAATGTAAAGACTAAGATATCACATTCATATATTAGTAAATATAATATTTTTAATTTGTAATTATTTTGAATATATATTAAACTGTATATATTATTTTAAATTTTGAATGATTTACATTAATCAGGTTATTTATTTATTTTTTTAGTAAAGAAATAATTGTATAAAATAATTATACAATAATGATGTAGTGATTATTTAATTAACTAAACAATCAAATAAATGATATTAAAAATATTTAAATAAATATAATTTTATTTAATTAATGTTATCCATGAATATTACGGATTTTTATGATGTATTAAATGTTTATTAAATGTTTTCTAAAGTTATGTTATTGTCTTGATTTTCTTAACCCCAATGTAATGAATAGTTTTAAAATTGAGATAAATGGTATTTTATCGAAATAATATTTTATTAAATTTTTTAAAAATCATAAAAAATTATTTCAAAATAAAAACTGGTCATGTTTTGTTGTTATAATTTCACAAATTATTCATCCGTGTTCCTATTTAAATTTTATATGTAATAATTACCACCACTTATTATTAAATAAATTGTTACCATAATCAAAAATTAAAATAAGTTAACAAAGGATAATCAATATGATATGGTTAAAAATAAATACAAAACATGCATTTATTTTGTTGTACCAGGATATTAAAACATTATCTCATCTTATATTATAATATATTTCCATTTTCCGGTATTTGGGAAGAAAAATAAATTAATTGTATTTTAATATTTTTTGGATATCTAAGGGTTCCCTCACTTCCATTATAAAAGGGAAGTCATTAATTAATTTAATTTCATCTCCTTGAGCCTTCCAGCTCAACAAAAATCTATCAATTTATCTTCTAAACATCCTTAGATATTTTTTGGTTATTTTCCTTCAAATGAACTATCATACATCCATTAGTAGTAGATCTAAAGAAAGTCTTTCGAAGAAGAAGTATTCATCTTTATCAATTAATTCATGTTTTCCTCTTCATTCACCTATTAGTCATGTTTTATTTACTATATAAAGTAATAACAACAATACCATATATATATATATATAGAATTTATTATGATTATGTGATAACAAAATTCCACATTTTATCCATCCAATGAAAAAAATGCAACATTCGTGTGTGTGTGTGTGTGTGTGCATACGAATTACCGTCTCCACACCGTGGTGTAATTGTTTTAACCAAAAAATTACATGGATTGGAGTAAGGATTAAATTAATATATATATATATATATGATAATTGTGAAATTAAATTGATTCTAAAAAATTAATATACTATCCACCTCTTTACCCTTTAACCATTAAGGGAATGATAAAGCTACTCGTTCGTACACACAATATACCGACTCTACGACGCGATGTGATTCATTTTTCATGTTCACCATTCATGAATGAAATTTATAATGAATTTTTTTATCTATGACAATAATATCATTTTGGATATGATGTGACTATATCATATTCACAAGAAATAAGACCTACACAAAAAACATGTATAGGAAGATAAAGTGGTTCACACCAGTAATAGGGTTAATGATGGAATATTATTATACAACGGCTGATAAGATAATATAATAGAACCATATATGATATCATAAATATGTTATATTAAAAAGTAATAACATTATTTACATAAATATTAAGGATTCTAAATAATTCTCAACTAGTGGTTTGCATTAATTAATGGACATTGTCTCCATTTTTACATCATTGAGACTTAAGTGGTACTGTGTACCTAATAATTTTTATCTTGTGCCCATTTGAGATAATTTTTGTTTTTAAATTATATTTATCTTAATTATCATTAATATTTATATCAAGGAAATGTGTATTTATTAAACTGTATACTATTTTTATATACGGTGTTAAATAAAAAATATATTTGATTAAATGGGGATATATTGAAAAATATACGTCCTCTACTCAGTAAATATATTTGGATAAGGAATATTTTTAATGAAATAAATCTATGATAGAATAATTATATTTAATTTTAGTGTTTTGTGGGGTCTGTAATTATATTTCCCCTCGATTCTTCGACTACTCTCATTAGAAAAATATTTTGGTGATAATTACAAAACTTTTTCATCAAAGGAGAATCATAATGGTTCCTACCCATAGAAGAAAAATATCTTTTTAAAGGTATCAAGGATAGTTGTTCATGTTATCGATACATGAAATCCAATAATTAAGCATTTCTTAGTTTCATTGTTTTTTTATTATTAACCTATGGATTTAAACTATGAAAAATGTATAGATGTATTTTTATTATAAATTTATTGATTAAATAGAATGTTTTTATGTCATTTACCTTTACATATTTATTAATCCTTAGAAAATATATTTCATATATTATTGATCCATGTTTCCACTGTATGTAACCCTTAACGAGAATTTGAGATCAGAGTTTTCTTTTTTCCATTCCTTTGGTCATGAATATAAAATCATTAAATACATGTCATGGAACCAATTTATTTTCCTTTATTATGTTATATGTTTAATTAACAATGTAATTGAGGAATAACAAATGTATCTAGTTCTTCAATACTATAAACTTGACCAGTCTTTACGGTTGGGATCTTTTTTATCTAGGCATTTATTTTAAAGTAAGGTATTGGCTTTGGGCTACATGATCCTGGGTCGTTACATGGAGCATCTGTCTAGCACTTAAACTATAGATGTAGAGCATCTATACACCATAAAATTCCACTATGTAATCTATCATTAACTATAGTGTCATTTTTTATCTTAAACCATATGGTGTACTATCAGTTTATAAAGAATCAGTCTAACATCTAGTCCATATGGTCTACTATCTTTGCCTAGAAAATTAATCCAACCTCTCTAAAACATATAGAGTGTCATTTCTACAATTTTGGACCATATATATGGAATTAATTTTCCACTATTCTCATCCTTATCAATAATCAATAATTCCTAGATCCTTAGTCTAGTGCCCAAACTATGAATAAATTTATCATTACTAATATATAGAATCATGTACAACCTCCTCAATCATAGATCTTGAGAATAATGTACCAATATCTAAAACATATAAGTAGGCCATCATGTATGAAATTCAAAACAAAACATGTGGATTATCATTTCCACCTAACTCAACAAGGGAATCCCAAATTAGTAACCCAAGCTTGAAAAGTGGGAAACTAATAAGATCATAATTTCTTCAATGCACTAAAAAAATATCAACATAAAAAAAGGAAAAAATATAAATGGATAGCAGAACACCCATTATAATTATCAACCTTGTAGGTCCATCAACTAACAAATTGGTTTGGGTCATAAGGGGACACCCACATATATTTGTATCCAAACACATGTACACACTTAGTTTTGGTATATTAATAATGGACCCACATGGGCCTCTTAGTAAAAATGTAACTAATTCATCACTCTTACGATCCATGAAACTAAAACTCCAGTAGGGACATCCCTATAGATATCCTCAAGGTTTGAACATAAGTAGAGTAATTCCACTTATAATGTTTTGATACAAATAAAATCTCAAGACAATGCCCATAACTCAATAGACACATATCCCAAAAACTAGTCTCTATCACTTCACCACATCAAAAGACAAATGTGGAAACTTCTTATGGGGCATGTCCTCAATCCCATCCCTTTTGTAGTCCAACATGACTTATAACCAATTTCCACGATCCATGGATATTCCCAATATAACACTATTCAAGGACTACAGTAAACCCATACCACATACTCCAATCATTCTCATTATCATTTCCTAGGTCTCATCTAATATACCACTCTTTGAATGTATTTTTTTCAATTTATTGGATAAAAACCCATTACTGTTTGCCTATTACCCCAAAAATCCACTTTTAATCCCTCAAAATTCCCCAAAGGACTGACCATCTCGATATATGTGAAAAAAATTCAAAATGGACTCTCATATTGTCCAATTATAAAACTTTCTGGGGAAATCACTCAAAAACATCAAATGGGTAACAAAGGGGAGGAAAACAACATGTTCCCTATGTACAAAGTATGTAGTCCCAAATTTCCTATCAAGACATGAACTTCTATATGTCCTAGAATACAAAAGGTTATTCCACCAAATTATAAATGACTAGGGAATACATGAGGCCTAGTTATATACTACTATATGGCCATGTATCCCCAAAATTGGGTGTTAGACCATGCATTCACCCAAATAACTATATTCAACAACATGGGACATACTTCTAGTATAAAATATGTAATTCCAATACTCCATCTTTCCATGTACACGATAACATGTATATATATATATAACTGTGTGGCATTTACTCTAATTACACTACGTGTACTTCCAAAAACATAATATTCCAAAAATAGAAAGGGCATATGGCATGTGTTCTTAAAATCAACACTGTTTGATATTTATTTCTAAATGGGAAACCTATGTGAACCTCCTAAATCCCTTATTTTCTATTATTAAAAAAATCAACTAATAGGGGATATATATCAGTCGTAAAAGGGAATTAAAACAAAAAAAACTAAAATATTAAGATAGAGGCTTTAAAATAAAAAATAAGCCAAAATCATGGTGAAATAGGTGAATCGTCATGTCCACAACCACTCTTTAAAGCCACTTCATCTCGATCTAGTCTCAATAAATTCCACGGGAGAAGCATGGTGGAACCTAATTCCACAATTCCCTCTCAGTTCATCTTCCACACAAGATATAATATTTATCATTCTTTTACCATGTGTAGGAATGTAAAACAGGGGAGTGTTTTATGTAATTAAATTAAAATAATTAAATTAATTAATTAATTTCCCATTATTATTCATATTTTAATTTTCATAACATGAAATTCATTTTTTAATTTCTTGAAGAATTAAACAAGGAGTATGAACTTTGATGTCATGCACATTTCAAATGATTTCACCATCATAATCCACATGAATAAATTATTAATCAATTAATTAAATATTAAATATTCTATTAAAATTCAAATGTCATAGAATTCCAATATACTATTATCCTAGGGTATTCACCCTATCTAATAAATAATGTATTGATCAAAAAACATTATCAAAACTATTCTTTTTAGGTGAAATTATTATTTTACCACTCATGACCACCTAAAATTCATATTTCAAAAATATGCTCAAATTTAAAATCCCGAAATACATGAATCTTTCCAATTTTAAAGCGTTTGGTGTATAACAAAAACAAATTCTGAAAATCCATCATAAATTGGATTTAACATCCATATTAAGGATATTGTTTCTAAATGGAGTTCCTAATCATCATTGTATTAGTATTTAATAAATGAATGGTTTTTCATATAAAATGAGATTTCTTTATCCTAAAATTTAACAAATTTACTATGAAGGGAGTTCTAATAAATTTTTGGTAACACATATAATATTACCGAGAGATGGTGAAAAAAATCATTATTAAATATATTACAACAAATCATGTCCATATAATATTATTATACCATTGATGAAATCATTGTACCACCTTCTACATTCACTGGTAATTTAGTATCCAATGTTTAATGTGGTCAATCAAGATTATTAGAAAATATTCATAATTTAAATTATTATTAAGATGAAGAATAAAAGTAAAAAGTTTGTATATATTGTGTTGAAAATATATATACTATTATCCACTTTATTTTCATGATCCATCTTTAGTGATATTTAATTTATACTCTCATGTTTGTTCTCGTTATTTATGATGTTGATTATTCCTATATTTTCCAATTTCCCTTAGATTGGGTAATTGGTATACATAATCCCAAATATCCCCACATTTAGATAATTTTATTTTTATTACTATTATAGAAATTATAATAGATCCCTCCATAATTTCATTCAAAATATTTTTTTTTATGGTACTTCATTTTTCACCCACAAAACATTTTAATGTTAAATTTTTATATTTTCATGAGTTATTATTTAATAATTATTGAATCTTAAGAAATAGAATAATCTTTCCTATAAGTATTTTTCTCACAAATAAATCCATGATACTTTATTTTATCTTATTTGGGGTGTTTGAAAATTTATATTGGTTCATGTTGTTAATCAAAACATAAGACTCTATATATAATAAAAATAATAATATTTTTTAACTCCAACTCCTATATTTTTTGTATTCTCATTGGTATAATCATTACATTGTTCATCAATACCATTATTTAATTGGTTCCTCCAAATTCCACCCATTAACAAAAATATAGGAAAATACATTTTGAGAATATATAATTGAATAAGATTATACAATTGAAATATATTATATTAGATATAATAAATCATAATTAACATGTATACCAAATCTTATAAATTCATATGTTTCAATCTAGGTTATTCATGATCTATTTATTATTGGGAGCTTTAACCAAACTACAAAAATTTATTCAAATCATCTTTCATGGTTTGTATCTATCATATAAATTAAAAAATTTGTATCCCTTGAGAATGTCAACCCAAGTGATTTTTTAGGCCCATTTTTTGTGTGTTGAGTGAAGATATTATTAATTCCAAACCAATTTTTTTAGGTTATTTCCACTATGTGTGTTTTTTTTTCATATTTTATTTCAACATATTTAGAATTATGTCTGGATATCATTTCTATTAAAGCACACACCATATTATTAAAATAATTTTTTATATTATTTCTTATATTAATGATTATACATAATGGTTCCAATAATTATTTATTTTCCTAATCCTAAAATATATTTAAACCACCATTTAATAACTACACAGATACCGTAGATCTGTAATCTTAGATCTAGTGTTAAAATTTAAAATTTTATACATATTCTTTGATAAAGACTTATATGACTATAACTAAACATGCATATAATGTTACTCATTTTTTATAATATAAACATTAAATCTCATAAGTAATCTCACAATAATAAAAATAAAACTTTTTATTGTATTTTAAGACTAGATAAATAAACATCGAATTAAATAATAATTATTCAGAATCTACAACAACAAACAACTCCATAAAATACTTAATTCAACACCCAATCCATTTTATAATTCCTTGATAAATGGGAATCAGAACAATTGTTTGAGATAAAATTCACAATGAGAGAGAAATATACAATTAGTCATAATGGCTTAGATTATAAGAACGAAAGAAAACATGAACATGTGAGAAATATAAAATTTAAAGGACTATAAAACAATAAGAGATAGTCATTTTTACTGATATAATAACATAGATGATGATATTGGATCATGGGATCATTAAAGGACAACCATTGAAATATAAAACATTTACTATATCTTGTCATTTTGTGATAATAATAATAACCAAGGAAACATAACAGAAGATACTGTAATAATACCAAAATTTTGAAAAATAATAATTATAAGAAAATAAATAATATAATTGTGAACATATCTCACCCAAATAATGTCTACACATAATGTTTTTAAAATAGAAGTTTAGAATCATGTCCATACAAAAACGTGTGAGCAGAGTTGGGAACCCATTTAACCATATAGAAAATTATTATAACATGATATATAAAAATAATAATTCTTCATGGTTAAATATTGGACCCCAATCATCACATAATTATATACCAGATATATATGTTCCCCATGAATTCATTCTTTTAACATATCATGAAAAAAACGAACATAATGAAATTAGATTTAAAACGATGTAACATAAAATGACATCAAGTATGGATCAATTGATTCAGATATTCATTATCACTATAGAATCAACTATAAAGTGATATTTAAAAGTATTATATTATTTTTATAAATTTCCCATATATAGATTATAATGGAAGGGTGTTTATAAAATTATTTTTCTGATTTCATTTTTATCATTACGATAAATGTAAAAGTTATGTGTCAATTTAAAAAGAATACCGGAAGGTTAAAGTTAAACTTTTCAAAAGATCCATTAAAAATAACACACAATAATTTGAGTTTTGTAATAAATAAAATTTATTTAAGTAAATTTTGAGTGGATGAAAAAATTTACTAATGTGAAAGTAAATTTATTTAATGTTTTTTGTTGTTGTAATGAAAAAGCCAAAATCCAAGAAAGGGTTAAAAAATTTTATTTTATAAAATTATTAGGAAATATAGAAAAAGTTATAAAATATTATATATCTATAATTAAAAAAATTTACATGAAAAAAATGGACAATTATGTGAGAGTGTCCTTGGAAAAGATGAGAATTACTCCAAATATCTTCATTTTTTTTTGAAGAAATATTTTATCAATGTAGAGGATTATGATGCAAAACATTAAATAAAAAAGATATAAATATAAATTAAAACATTATTTAAATAAATTCATTACTATGTGGATTTTTTTTGAGTCATAGGAGTAGTTTTGTGACCCAATACATTTTGAACAACTCTTTCAAAATCGGAAGTATTAAAAATAAAATAATATGAATGGAATATTTTGAAATATAATTTTAAATGACAATATGTAAAAAATGTTACAAAATAATCAATAGATTCTATTATACACCATGATAATGAAAAATATGTTCATAATTTGAAAACAATCATTTATGAAGGTTAATTCAGAAGAAAATAATTTTATCATTTATAATGTATGAATAAAAATGTTAATAAAATACTGATATAAAATTATTGTTAATATAAAAAATTTAAAAAAATATTTTACAAATAAAATATTAAAAAAATAATTATTTACATCATATAAATGTAAATTGGTTCAAAAGAATAAATATTTCCCATGAAATTAAAATTGAGAAAAATACCCCTTAACAAAGATTCATACTGTGTAAGATGTGATATAACCTCTATAATTATATTCATGTACCCATTAAACATTTATATGAAGAATTATTAATATTTATAAAATATTACATTCATAATTTATATTCATTTCTTACATACTTATTTCTTATTTTACGTTAATATTGATTAACGTTTTTAGTATTTTTTCCATTCCTTGTATTCCTTCATATAATTATTTCATTTACCATTCCATGATAATGATTTAATTATAAATTTTATTTCATCTTATAATAATATACTATGTATATTTTTTATGAAGTTCCATGTGTGTTCTGTTGTAGTGTTTGATATTTTTATTAAATAAGCAACTCGTAACCCTATTTTTTTAATATTTTTTAACGAAAAAAATGTTTAATATTAATAATGAGTTAAATATTAAAATTTATATCCTAAAATGAGGAAATAATTTTTATACTTTAATATAATATTAATTCTTTAAAATTATGTTTTAAAATAATCCCTATTAGGATTTAATGAAAAATTACATTTGACATGAATTTTTTTGGAGAACCGACCATAACACAAGAAATGTTTCCATTAAATAACTGAAGGATAAATTATTGATGATGGATATTATATAAAAACAATTAAATTTCATTTTATTTATGATACAAATTTCATTATATTATGAATTTTAAAATAGAATTGTATGAGTTAGAGGAATACAATTTAACTGAATAAAATTAAAAAATGATTAAGAGTACTCAACTTCATTATTGAGAAAACTCATTTATCAAAATTATATAACTCCTTTTGAGATATAAGAATCTATAATAAATGGGAAATAATATTTAAAAGGGTTTTTTAAATAAAAAATCTAGTCTATGATGCTTTATGTGTGATGACATGGGGGGTGGTGAAATGGTCATATTATAGGTGAGAGTCATGGAATTTTGGAAATACTTTCTACTTAATAAAAAAGGGAAGGAATGTGGATAAAAAGTAGAAAATAATTAAGGTGGGGTAATTTTTTTCAATAAATCCTTCATCTAAATATTTATTGAAATTTTTTGTGATTTTTTGTGATATTAAACCATAATTTAACACTTTTTTACCATAATTAATCCTTTACATTGACAAATTTTTACCTTTCTAACAAAATGTTATTACGTAAAATTAAATTGAAAATTTTAAAAAAATTATTATTCTAAATAAAAATATTAAATTGATTTCATTGAATAAAATATTAAATTGCTATAAAAATTAAATTTTTTATAATTTTTATAAACATGATAAAATCCATATTTTTACTTCCCACTTTAAATAAGTTTTTTTAGAAAAATATAATTAATTAAACCAAATATAATTTTTTCATAATGAATAAAAATTATTTTTGTTCAATCCAATTCAAAATAAAATTTTGAAAAAAATAATTTTAAAAATAGAAAATAGATATTGTGGAATTTTTAAAAAAATAATATTTTTAAGAAAAAAATGAATTTATTTTTCTTCCATAAATAGTAAAAAAAGATTAAAATAATTTTTTTTTTCATATATATTTTGAATATATTTCCCTAAAATTATCCTTCATAACTCATTACCATAACTTATTGATATAAAAATAAATTAATATCATGAAAACAATTCATAGAAAAATTTATCCTTTTAGAATTAAATTGTTTTATCTTCATTTTTATTCTATTGTAAACAAATGAATGAATGAATATTAATTTTTTAATATTTATAAATAATAAATTTCATTAAATTTAATTTAAAAAATATGATAAAATATTTTTTTATATGAAAACATATAACATTTAGGAGAAATTACTTTCTTATTAAAATCATAATTCATCAAATATGAATCATCTAATTGTTATAAATTATAATACCATTTTAATTTATTAGATGTTATTTAATTGTTTTACTAATTAATATTATAATTTAATAAATTCGTTTTAATGAAATAATTCATTTCATTAAAAAAATAATTTTTTAAAATTATACATTTAAAATAAATAAACGATTTCTTCTTTTCTTGGACTAATTATAATCCATCGTTCCTTAGCAATTAAATGTATTAAAAATAATTATTTACAAGTATCACACATATCGTTTCAAATAAGTAAAATATATATTTTTTAAAAAAATTGCACTAAAATAAATTATAATATAAATTATTATAAAAAAGTAGGAAAAATAAACTATGATTCTTATACACCCATTGTATATGGTGATTTATATTAGTATTTACATTATATAGGGATCTGATCATGATGATGAGAACGATATGAAATTTGATAGTTTGTGTGTTCATTGACGGTGGTCGACTATGGTACTTATTCTTCTTCCTCGTGATGGTTTAGTTTGTGGAGACAGTTTCAGTAATAGATGTCTGTTATCTTTGGGGTTTTTTGGTGTGACCGATCTAAGATGATTCTTTATTTGATGTGGTCATTTCCATAGCAATGCTAGTTCTATTGTGAGTGGTTTACTAATGGTGGGGTTGGTTCCATGATGATGGTGGCTGGTATGTTAGGTGCAGTCACATGGTATATGTTAGGTTGGGGGATGACCTAGGTGTACCTGATTTTCAATACTAAAATTTGAATTTTTTAATTTTTGACATGATTTGGGATGTTTGATTTATGTAGTGTGGGGGAAATTGTAATGATTTAGGCTTGTAATGTCTGCATTTGTTTTTTGAGTTTGATTCATTTTTAGGGTTCTTACTTAACCCTTAAAAGTGATCTTTTGAAAATAAAAATATTACAATTGGAAATTCTACAAGATTTATATTCATCAAAAAATCCATTTTCTATTTTTTACTTATATAAAAAAATTATCCTCATTATTGATTGTATGTGTATGGTTAATAGTTATTCTCAATCCTATAATCATTTAAATTTTGAAAGATGATGATATTAATATATTTTTTATTTTTTTCTAAATAAATATGTTTAGTATTTTTGATTTCAAAATATTTTCCTTTGAAATTATAATGAAATAATCTTTATCACGTAAAAATCATTTATTTATCTATGTCAATTTCATTACATTAAAAGGATAATTAAAATATTAATATTTTCATTTGGTTCATTATTTAGTCAGGTTTATATACATTATAATGAATAAAATAGGTAAATTGAGTTAAATAATATTAATACTTAAGTATGAGATGTTATAAGGATTCTAATGATATGTGATTTTGGTATTATGATGATCAAAGTGATGGATTTTAATGAATTGTATGATATTATTTCAGCATAAATACTTGTAACAATTATCATTACATAATTTATTAAGGATAATGAAATTTATATCAATGGGAATGTGAGTGAAATTAGATAAACTGGACCTTTTATAAAAATTATAAGCGAGTTTTTATATTATTTTCTTCAATCTACTTGAAGAATTGAAAACGAACACTTTATCCAATTTGGAATTTATTTGTTCCATGTATCGTATTCATACAAAATTTCATTGAAAATTTGTTTTCATAGATATTTATGTTATGGTATCAGGATACATGTTTTTAATGGATGTCCCAAAAATTCATATTATATCATTATGAAAATTAAAATATTTATATCTAACCAATTATATTTATAAATTAAAATGTCATCATTATTTTCAACTCTATAAAAGAATTTAGGGGTACACATATGAATATGTGAATGAGATTTTATTTGGTATAAATTTATTTCCCAATGTATATTATAACAGTCATTATATATTTATATCCATAGGAGTTTGGGTAATACCTAAAATATTATTATACATAGCGTAACTTAATATATATATATATATATATTTATTAGGTGGGGATTTAAATCATGTGGAAGATTTTAAGGTTTATTATATAAAGAAAATATAGTTTGTCTCATGTTATAAAATATGTTGAATATTAAATCAAACATAATTATTGATCCCTTTGACAACTTCCCTCTCCAAGAGACAATAAAAGATTAAATTGAAATCCCGTATAAATAATAAATAGTTGACCTTAGGTTTGTCTCTCAAGGAGATATCCCAATAGTATTCACTATTCATAAAAATATATTTGGTTTTGTTTTCAATGGGTATGAAGAGAAAAATGGAGAGGGAATGGATCAGAATTACAACTAATGAAATGATACAAAATACACTGTGAAATGTAATGGTCCTAAAGTAGATGGTAAGGCTTCATGATGATATATATTTTTTTCTCTCCCAAAACTTGTGTCATTTCCAATAATTGATCAGTCCACTATATGTTTTTTTGGAAATATATATACATGAAAAAAATATATACATAACTATCTCAAATCATCCAGAGTGAAGAGGAAATGAATAAACTTAATGGTGGTATTCAATATCCTAACACATGACATCATTATATATCATTTATCCGGCATTCCACAAGACTCCAATTATATGATTTATATACAAAGATAAGGGTGGTAAACTAGTATTCTTATATATAATTATACATTAGAAATTGGAAGAGACAATAAAATTATTATTAATCCACATAACTCCCAATCACTACTGCATCAATGATGCAATAAAAAATTATAAAATTGAAAATCACATATTCAGATCCCTATATAATTCCCCTCAATGAAGACACCTTGAGTTAACTCTCCATAGTCATGGAATTAGAAATCACTATGGAAGAAAGAGTGAAGAAAAAAATATAAAATAAATATAAACTAATATTCTATAAATATTAGTAAAATAAATTACAGTATTCTTAACAAAATACACGTAATGTCAAATTCCATGATTGTAAAATCTATTTATTAAATGGATTTCGAAACATATTTGTAAATAAAGAATATTATAATTCTTCTTCATATTCAATTTTATTATTGTAAGAAATCAGATCAATTTATTCTTATATTTGATCTATATATCTTTATCATGGGTGATGATTTATTGGATGGGAATCATAAATCATTTTCATTCCTTGCAATCATCCCATGATCAATTAATTTTTCGTTTTCCACATTGGTTCCACATAGAACAATAGAATCAAATTCTATAAACATGTTAAGGTAGTTGGAATAGATTTTTATTTTATATCAAGTCACTAGAATTCTTAAATTTTTTATTTTAATAGTTCATAGGATAATTAAACTAAACATACTGAAGCTCCAAATTAGGTAATTACAAAGTAATCTAAACCTCATAGATTCACTTTAATGTGTGGGTTTTCCCAAGGTTCTTGGAAATAAAATTTGGTAATGAATAAATATTTTTAAAATTTTTCCATTGGTGCTACTAAATAATCCATTCTAAAGAACACGAATAATAAGAGTTAAAAAAATCAAAAATTCATCTTATAAACCCTCTAATGAAAAAATATGTTAGGTATCATCTCATCAAATTTCCACAAACATCAACATATTATTTATAATTATATTACTAATAAAAATATTATATTTATCTGTTGTAATTTTATAATTGGAAAACCTATAGACTCTTTTCATGATTAATTACCCATCAAAAGCATCATATATCAACTCTTTCCACTAAAAAAATCATGTATTAATAATTACTCTAATAAAAAATAGAAAAAATTCCTATGTATCACCCATTAAGAATTAAAAATATTATTTATCAGCTTAATAATTGAAAATATTTTTTATATTATTTTTCTTCTACAAAATATATTATAACTTACCAATTATGGAGAAAATATAATATTTGGTCCTTCCCTAATCTAATATTGAAACATCTCAATCTCCAAAATGTTACATATTCTCTTCTCCATCATAGAAGTGTTATGTATCCACTATAAGGCCTATAGTTTTTTTATTTCTATATCCTTTATTAATTATGATATGCATTAAAATGTTGGTGTGGAATTTTCTATTTTTATCAATAATCAACTGATCAAGAGAAATCACAATATTAGTCTAGGATTTAACTATGTTATTCTAATATTTAATTAAAAAATTAAAATTACATTTATATTCTTATTTTAATTTTAAATATAGAAATAAAAATAAAACATAATTCAATTAATTTATTTCAATAAATTACGAAAGCAACCTCAAATCAATGATTAAATCCACTTAATAATTCTATTCGAGATACAGTAACATAAAAAATGAGTAAATTTAAAGTTTTTTTATCTATTTTGGTGTTAGATTAAAAATACGGATAGATTAAAATTTGGAAAATGTTATCTCCCATCAACCATATGATGGAATTTTGTAATAATTACCTAATTACTTAAATAGTTACCTAGGTCATTAAAAACTATTCATGATTCTTTAGTGATATGTTTTAGAATTTAAAATGTTATAGAAGGTAAGTTTAATGTTTTAAATATATATAATTACTTATAGTACTTTGTTTATGTTCTCTAAAAATGAAAATTAATCCAATATAACTTTAAAAACAATGATTGTTTTAAATTTCCTACTTTATTTTTTATTAATAAAATGATATTTATTGATATATTATTAAACACAGTTTTATTACATTGAATGTATTTGGAAAACATTCATATAGAAACATTTATCTCTCTATCTCTTATCCATTTTATTTTATGTTCATAATAATCCATGTATTTTTGAGAAATTAGACATACCGGATTAGAGAATCCTAGAACATGTTCATTTCCTAAAGAACATGGATCATATAAATATTGGATTATGTATTCATTAGACACTAAAACATAATATCAACAATTACTTCAATATTAGTTTTGTTCCTGATATTTAATTTATTTTACAAATTCTTCTAATGACCTATAATAGGTAATATTTTTGTTTAATTATTATTTGTTTAATATATATCAAATTCAGAAAATATCAATCAATTGGATGTATATGGGTGATTAAATATGAATCATATCAACATAAAAATATAAAAGGGATTTATACTTAATGTTTGATACCCCCATGATAGAGATGATATATTTAAAATTTAAATTAAATAAATTACCAATTAAAATGAAAAATAAATAAATAAATTAATTATTGTTATTTATGTTGATAAAATTGAATTTTAATGTATGAAGATGAATCGTTTCAAGGATATTGGATATTAAAGGGAGAGATATTTTGAAATTGTAAATTTAAATAACAATGATATTATTTTATGTATTTTAGTTGATTCGAAAATCATATTGGAATATCATATTTAAGTAATATATATTCAATAAAGGCATTGAATATATTATTAATAAATAACTCCAATGAAATGAATAGACTAATGGATACGGCTGTGAATCATACAAATTTTTAAATAATAAAACATATCCTTCAAAAATATTTCAGAAGACGTAATTTAGGGCTATTTATTTGAAAAAATATGAAATGGAATTGTTTTATTCGTAAAATTATATAGAAGCTTCCATAATAAAATATAATATCCAAATTTTATATCATAAAAAGAATAATAATATATAATCAATGGTGTGATAAAATCTATATTATTTTTGAAATGAATGTATAAATTGATCTATATATACACACAAATATAGATTCTATAAATATTGGTGTTGACTAGAATACCTCATACAATGATTCATTAGTATTTGGATGTTGTTGTATTATATGTCACTATAAAATGAAAATAATTTATACTATATGAATAATATCTGATGATTATGTGGCTACAAATAAAGTTTCTATAAATTTAACCTATCATACTTGCATTAATATCATGCTCTCCCAAAAAAGTGATGAAAATATTATTTTTCAAAATAAGAAGATATATTATACTAAAACAAATATATTTATACTTTTTTCCCTTAAATTATTATAATAAGATAATAAGAGTTTTTTATTCACAGTGATATAAAATCACATTATATTTTTATACTAATTATAATGAAAATGAATGATATATATAAAGAGTAATTAAATATGTGTGAGTATCATGATTTGATTTGTGAAATTAAATATTTAAATTTGATTATTTATTCACAATTAATTTTTTGGTGGGGATTGGTAGGAGGAAAATAGAGAATTAGTCAGTGAAAAGTGTATGTGTAATTAGAGAATATCGTACAAAATCTCTAGTGGTGGCATATTGAGTGTGGGTTTTATTAAAAAAGGTTATTTCCATTGGTATCTCTACTATCAATGTAATGTTGGTGGGTAAAAAATGTCAAATAATTGAAATGTTTTTTATAATGTATACTATATTTTTTCGCTGAAAACAACCTTATTTTCAAATAGTAGTATTTTATTAATTTAGATATAAAAATAATTATAAATTTCATATTACCCTTATTTAAATCTCAATTTGTGGGAGTTGTCTAATAAATCTCAATCTCTCATCTTATCTAAATTGACCTTGACTTATTTTTCAACATCGGTTCCATATACGGTGGGTACTATTTATCATTTTGTTGGTATAATAATGTAATGAAACTAGAAATCATCAACATCTATTTATTTTGAGTGGATATTCTTGTATATTAAATATTTTCACGCTTTTTATTGGTTTTTAGGATTTATTCATTGAATTAAAATATATTATTGATTTTTATTTAGATAATTCATTAATAATAATGGTAGGTGGTCTTTGTATTTTTTTATTATAATAAAAATCATTCAGGGGTGATGAAATATATAGGAAAATTGAAATGGATCCAGGGATCCAAATTTTTTTTTCAGAGCATAAATTGGTTATCAGAAAGAGAGTTGAGGCAATTATATGGTGTATATACATATATGCAATGATATATTTTGATTTCCCCAAATGACAATATCTTGTATGGAATTAAGGTAGATTTTGTAAAAATAATCAATATTGGTTATATATATATATATATTTTATTTTCAATGTAGGGATTATATTTTCCTTATATAACCATATTTTACAGATTTATAAGGGGTATAAAATTAATTAATTATCTATGCGTTATTACATAATGTAATTATTTTGATTTATGAATGGAGAAATATCTAATTAACGTTTCTTTTTTAGAATCATTTAAAGGGTAATTGGAGGCATATACATAGAAGGGTTATGCTCCCATTTTTTTCTAAATAATATTTGTCAATTAAATGAAATAATATTCTATATAAGGATTCTAGGATGAATATTTATGATATTTAATTCCATCATGTTGTCATTTTTATTTATATTTATGTTGATTTTATGTCACATTGATCAAATATGAGTCCTTTTAATTTAGAATCAATTCATTTTCTAGAGTATTATTCTTATTGATACAAGATATATTTGAAAATATTGTTATATTACACTATTTTAGCTAATGATACATTAGATATGGGAACAGTTTATATTGTTTATGTTAACTCACAATAAGACATGAAAAATGATACATAAGATATGATACATGCATATAATGAAACATCACAACTCTTAATGAGATATTATATATGATATGTGAGAAGATTCAAATATGATATGTCAAAACATATAATGTGACATGATGTATTCCTTTGGTATTATATCTATCATTAATGAATGTCAATGACTGAAGTATGCATACTTTGTATTTATGGTAGATCGATTAGAACATGTTGATCCAAACATATTATTTGACCAATTATATTTGAATTTATTTTATTTAATTCACGATTATTCGTGCACCCTAGTATATTCAAAATAAAATAACCATAAACATTTATAGTGACTTATTATAATAGTTTAATATACACCTAAAAATATTTAGAAAATATAATTTTTATTAATGTAATAATTAATTTTCATAGAAAATAATATCTAATTAATTTTTAATTATAGTTTTTTGTATACTATTGTTAAAATAGTATTTGGAAGTTATTTAAAAAATAACCATCAAAAAGCTTGATTCCAACAATAAATTCACTTAATAGTAATCATCCTCATGTCTTGAACATCTGTCTCATAGTTCCTCTCTTACAAAACATCCACCCCTATAAGGAATATCCACGAGTTCCAAAAATCCATCCCCCGATTTGATTCCATACCAAACCTCCTCTCCTCTGGATAATGTCTTATAATATCCCAACATCGAGTATTGACTCACGGAAGATGATCCTTATCTAAATACCCCAACAATAGTTGTCCTTTAGTCATGAATATATTATAGTCTTATATGCTCCTCTATTGGACCCTCTCTTATCATTCACTTGATTAACCAATCACTCAAGACATGATCCCACTACTATGATAGGTATTGTTTTTTAAACTCTGAATTTTAATTATTTTGTTTTTTATATTTTTTAATTATATAAAATTTTCTAATTTTTTGTTTTTTTCATACCTGATATTTTTCATTTTTCATTTTATTTATGATATATAATGCATACCAAATTAATTATTTTAACAAATAATTAGTTAGGTGTATTTGTTAAAATTTTTTAAATAGTAACCAAATTAAGAATACGTTTCGAATTTCTCATCAATGACCATGATGCACATTAGTGTTTGAATACGATTTTGAGTATGAGTGTGATTGTTAAATTCTTCAATCTATATATTTACTCTAAAATATATTTATATAGATTCCCATGGATGTCAATTATCACATTTTATAATATTTTAATATATATTTTGATTATATTTTATTATAAATAGTTTTATAATGTTGTTATACTAATAATATTTAATATTTTCATAATTATTTAATTTCATTAATATATTTCATGTTATTTTTTTAGTTATTTTTTATCCTTAAATAATTTTTCAAATATTTATTAATTTATCTAAATATACACATCAATATCTTAAGGGTTTATAGAAATTATTTAAATTTTTTATTTAATATGTATATATTGATAAATTAATTTAATTTTTATGTCCTACATGTAATTTATGAGGATTTTTGAAAATAAATTTTTTTATAAACACCTGATATTGAAATAATTTATTATTGTTTATGTGAGGTTGATTGGGCCTATAGAAAGTAACATTATTTATTGAAAATGATTTTTCCAACATCATTATCATAATGTGATTACCATATTTTTTGATAGGTCAATTCAAAACATAATGATTAATTATTTGGGAATAATATCCAAAAACTATAAATATCATAACATTTTAATAGATTTTAGTATTGAATCTACGTAGATTAATATTGGGGAAAACCTATCCAGTAAAAAACATAACCATTATATACATAAAAAAGCTAGTGATGAAGAGTCATATATGGGTTTTGAAACATATGAAATGTTTTATTTTATTTTGAAAATTTAAAAATTAAGTCTTTATATAGAATTAAAAATAGATCAAAACCATAGTATTTAAGCTACTACAACATTATTTTGATAAATATAATATCCTATAGTCATTATATTAGGTGAGGAATGTTGTTTACAGGTTTCATATCAACAATAAATATGGCACATGAATATCCCAATAGATGTATATTTTTTTAGTGTAAGATTAAAATAGATAAGAGTATAAAGTATTCCAAGATTTTATTTGGAAATCAGTGAATAATAATGTAATATTGAATCGTTTCCCTAATACAGTAATGAAGATAAATAAAACTCTAATGAATGTTTTATATAAAATTTATAGGAACCCCTAATTATAAATATTATTTAAATATTCTATAATTTTATGGTATTTGATTTTTCATAATATATAAACTAATAGTTATGGGTTTATGTGTCATCTAAAAGATTCATAAGCGTGGACATATTTTTATACTTTACAAAAAAATTCTTCCACTCCAATTACATGTGAATTTATGTTTGGATACTATTTTATGTAATCCACACGAGGAATTATGGACTTGTTATAAGATTTAAAATTTTATCTTTATACCTTACAATATGTCTCCAAGGATTGATATGGAAAAAAATTAATTAATTAGATGAATTATTATTCAAGGAAAACAATTATGAAAATATCATCCACGTATACCTTCAACCTCTTATATAGTAATTTAGATATATATGGTACATGGTGTGTATAAAAATGATGTATCAATTAATAATATTTATAAATCACTCTTATCTCATGTGGAATTTCAGGAACGTTCTAGGATTTTTTCATTTTTATATTTGGAATACTAATATTTTCTCGAATGATTAGTTTGTAACATTGATTTAGACTATAAATGTCATCCAAAAGGTATAATATGGTTTTTTATTTCATCATCAATTCGTTAATGAAAAATATCGGGTTTGACCAAATAATTCACCTTTTAAAGGATAAAAAATGTTTATACCACCTCTAAATGATTTATCTTGCTCAACAGTTTTTAGATAATATACCATTTTTTAAAAAATATTCGAAATACGATTAGTTTACCAACAGAGGGATGATATTTCAAAACACATTAAATTTATTTTATACACAACAACGAAAGGAAAATACTATATTTTTGAGAATTCCTTATTTGTTAATATATATGATACATCATAATCTCAATGTTACACACATTGAGATCATTGTGTTCAATAATTTAACTTTTATAATATGTATGATTATGGAATAAAAAATTAACATCTTAATGAACATAAGACATAAAAAAATTAATATAAAGTTTTATGTATTATAAATTGAGAATGAGATATTTCTATAATAAAATTTTTAATTTAAAAACCAAAAAAAATATATATTCCTTCCAATACATAAAAAAAGATAAATCATATGATGGATATTATTGCATAATATAATTATCTGCTGAATTAATTCATGAAGAGGTATATTTTTTGAAATTTCATGACATGAATATTTTGGTATATTAGATACTTCCATTATCCTTACAAAACTTGTTACCTGATAATATAATAATTTTCCTAACTGAGTTATTATTACTCTTCCTAAATGTGTGTAAGAATACACTAAACTGTATTGATCATGAAACATTATAGGTATGGGTTTTATAGTAATTGTTTAACAAAGTATGAAATATCCCCAATCATTTTACACTAATAATATTCATTTTACATTAAATTTGTATGTGGATGCTAATGTTTGAGAATATGTAAACTATAAATGAATGTATCATAATGGGAGGTATAATCTTCTTAAATTTTCCTATCTATTGGAATATGTTTTTTCCAACTCATAACATATGATGTTTATTACGGTTTGATTCTTTATTTACCTTGGAAATTTTAATTACTAAGTTTAAAAAATCTCAACATAAAGTATTTATATTAATGTTTACTTAGATGAAGTGTTTATTAGATTTTTGTCAGTGTAGTTGGATGTGGTCTATCAAGATTCAATTGAGTTTGATGTGTTAATGATAACATAAATCATACTCATTAATTTAATAAATCAATAATATTTTAAATTATAGGTAATTATGTTTTAAATTTATCATAATTTTTACTAAATCATATTGAGTTAATATATGATGAAATACTTGTGATAATAAATTTAGATATAACAGGATGATTCATTGAAGAACTGAAGACCTAGACAAAACGTGGATATCATAGTTGAACTGAAAAATAAGAAATAAATAACAAAGGTCATATTATTTATGGGTTTTCACATTTTCTAATTTGAAAATTGGTTTTATATTTACAATATGTCCGTAATCATTTTTTATAAATTCTTATATTTTGTATTAATTTTTATATATCATAAATGATTGGATTTATGATAAACTATATAATTATATGAAATATTTATCTCATGTTAATTTAATGTAAAAAAATATAGTTGTGTCCTACTATATTAATGATTTCAAGATTCATATAGTATATCATGAATATGAATTCAAAACAAAAAAACATTGTCATATTATAAAAATTCATAGAGTTGTATTCTATATAATTTTTTCGGAAAATATTGAATTAAATTGTAATGGGAACATTTATTTTGTGTTATTTAAAAGAATGTGGGTTGATATTAAGGGAGGTATAATTGAATAATTATTATTATTTATTTATTTAAACTTAGGTTAGTTTATTTATACTGTTCAGTGTGAAGAATAGAATCCATGTATTTTGTATTCACAATAATAAAAGGTATATTAGGTCCATGATAGAGGCTATGATGGGTGGAGTATTGTAGCATAGGTTAAATTGAGATAATTTTATGGTATTAGAAATTATGATAAATAATGTTTTAATGATAGTGGGATATTTCAATATCATGTTATTGATCTTTTTTTCCATTATGACATCAAAATTGTCATTATTATAAGAGATGGTGAGGATAATGATATCATGTAAATGGTAAATAGTGATAATCACCTATGAATGAAAAACTGTAAATTCAATAATTCTTTTACATGGTCAATAATATTCTATTTAAAGTTTAAAAAAATTGATTTATTCATTATTATAGTGTCTACCATTGTTGCTTTTTTCACTTTAATTTTTGTAATAATGCTATTCATATTTATAGTGCACAACTATTATTCTTGTAAAAATTAAGAATCCATTATTTACTAAGAAGATGATTAGGGGGGTAAATTAATTTATATTATTTCAATAATGATTATAAATTAATGGTATAAGGGAAGAATAAATATTCCTAGATTGTTAGTAATATATAATTTTATTGACATTTCGATAAAATAAATCATTAATTTTTTTAAAATTATTTATTCTTTTAACATCATTATATTATCATAAATTTTAGTTTTTGTAATTTTAGGTTTTAATATTTCCTTCAATCAGTGTAGATATTGTGTCTAAATTAAAAAGTTATTATATTTTAGGAATGATTTCATTGAAATAATGGTTTGACGACTACAATTATTCATCACAATCAGATGAAATTGAGTAAAAACTACTGACAATATATATATTTTCAAGCACACTACCTATTTTTAACAGTTTTCATCACTATAATACAGAGCCTCTAATGGATGAGAGTGTAGGGGAAATGTTTTATCTAATATATGAGCATGACTCTACTACACATAATATATGACCTATATTTTCTTGAGGTTATTTATGGGTGATAATTATTAGTATGCATTACATTCTGAGAATATTATTTATGTTAGATTGATACTAAAAATTTATTTTTTTAGTAGATAAAAATTATATAAGAAAACTGAAAACATGGGAAAAATATTTTTTTAAATTTAATAATTTAATGTTTTTGTGTTTTTTGACTATTTTGAGCTACTTATGAATGATACTGGTGGCATGTATGGGTATTGTTTGGGTGCATTTTCCCTATGAGCTGAAAACCTTACCCCTGAAATATTATGATTTGGGGTATGATCCAATAAACTAGAATAAAGTTATAAATGGTAATCATATTAATGTAAATTAAAATAACTATTTATAAAATATTTATTCATTTAATATTAATATAATTGTTATAGTTTTAATAATTATTACATTTTTTATTTTTATACACCTTTCTAGTTCATGGTGGAAGATTCCATTGTGTGTTCGTGGAATTATAAAATTATTATAAAAAATGGAATGATTTCAATTAAATATTATACTATGACTTATTTGAAAACATATTAATCCTTTATCAGATGTATGATAAGGTACTATAAAGGATGCCTAAATTGAAGTGTAAATATTTTATTGGTACATTTTTTCCTGATTCATTCATGATAGTTTACAATTTGATATTTTATTTCTATGAAATAATTGATCATATTAAATTTATATTAACAAATTATTATTATTTTCATAGTAATACATCATTAGTATTTAAGAAACATTCTGATAAAAATATATATAGTATATAGATATAGATAATCTGATACACAACTGGATCGAAAACTATTGAAAGTCGAAGATCAATAAAGGAAATATTTGAATTATAATAATATATATATGTATATATATATATATATATTAAATATTATGGAATTTATATTTTTAATTATAAAATTTATACTTCAATGATATTGTTTCTGGAGATTTATTATTGGAATGTGAAGATATAGATGTGGTTCTATGTGCATATAAAAGAAAATGAGTGTTACACAAGTGAACCAACTCAGAATATGGGGGTAAAATAATATAATTTCTTTTTGATTTTACCGAAACACTATATTATTTTATGTTATTTAAATTTTAGGATGAAGATAAGTATTTACATGATAAAAATCACTCATATCCACACTTGATTTCATTGAGCAATGTTATTTCCCAGGTTTTGGGAATGGAGTCTCTAGTCTATGTATAGTTGGTATGTTCTCAACTATCCCAATCATAGTTCTTTAAGAGTTACCCTATATTATTCCCTATGATACCATATCCTGCCATGGGTCCTCATACTGTTTATGATCCCTCATCATATTCAAAACTTATGACATTAGAGAAAAATATAATATACTATGAGTCACCCATATGATCTTAGTAAAAGTAGTCTATTTTTTTGAGGTATTAATTGGATATTATATTTTGGGACTTGACATATTATATTCTAGATTAAATTTCATCCATGATACAATATTTTCAATAGGTAAAAATGGTTCTAAATTATTTTTATTTATATTATTGTTCAATATTATATAATTAATGTTTTTAAATTATTTAACTATATGGACAAGAGCCAAGAAGTAATTGGTGTAAGGAGGAGAATCTTCCATCTCAAACAAATCATAATGAAAAAGATGTAATTCATAGCCGAATATGATATGTTACATGTTTTTTTAATGGTTGGGACCGAAGCCTCATTTATTATTAAATCAAAGAAAATACCTCTTTAATTGGGTAGAGGGAGACCCATTACATATCCCGAAGGCCTAGTGGGCATTTATCACATTACATGGACCGTAGGCCAATTTTTTTGGCCTAAGGCCCATTCTGTGAATAGTAATGCTACAGTGCCTATGCTGGTACAGTCCCCTACAGTAACCGCCGCTGCTACAGTACCATGTCGCCGCTACAGTGACCCGCCACTGCTACAATGCCGCCACTGCTACAGTACACTACAGTACTGCTATAGTACCCTGCACCCAATGGGTTTTGTACCCCAGTTATTCATGTAGAATTAAGAGGTTCGTAACACTAAGCAAAACCCCAACTACAAATATGTTACTTGTTCTTATGACTTGGAATTTCATAATTGTATAAAATTTTTATAATTATGGGTTTATATTTTGATAATATGATTGATGAAACATTATGTATACATATGAAATGTTGCAATCCTATTTGAGTTTTTTTATAATGTTAATTATCATATTTATTTCAAAATGTTCTAGTAACTATTTTGTTTGAATATCACATCTAGATAATTTATAATTGTTATTGTAATTTTTTTATCATTTTATGTGGTCCCTAGAATTCTAAACAACTGAATTTAATATATATGGTGGATAAAACCACAAATATGTACTAAAAATCACTAATAATTCATTTTTTATTTACGATATCTCATTGAAAAATATTACTTATTTTTATAACTACCGATATATATAAAGGTAAAATATAATATGTTATATAATTATTGGTAGTCTATTTAACCACAAAAATATTATTTTTTTGGGTGCAATTTATACAACCTCCAAATGATAGTTACAATGAAATTTTTATAATCCTCCATTAACAAAAAAACCAAAATGTTTAAACTTCTATGAGCATTAAACAATACATCACATGAAACCAATTAAAATAGCTTAACATCAGTTTAAAACACAATGCATTCAAAAAAACCACTAGTTTTGTCTAGAATTCTTATATAGTATAGTAAATATATACATACCATATGTTGTGTAGTATTTTGATTTATTCCAAATCATTCTATATAGAAAATTTTTTATATGAAAACTTCACATCTGATTATATAGATAGATGAATGGCCCTGATAACCTGTGGTTATACAATTAAGGTCTTGAAATGTGAATGGGGATACTTGTTATAATAAATTTTCATATATATTTTTTTATTGATGGATAGAGTAATTTATTCTCTTTTTCATTATTCTATATATATTTTAACCATCTGGAAAAACATGATATGTTTATGATTGAATTATAAGTTATTCATACATAATGAGTACGTTATTATGTTTCATATATTAATAATGTTTTCTTTAAGTTGTGACGATATATGATTTATTCCTTAATTATGTAATTTCATATTTTTTAAAATTATCGAAAAGATATATTTTATGAAATTATTGTAAGACAATCCCTTTTTATTGATTTACAATCAAACGAAATTAGTTTTAATCCTCTAGTTTTAGGAAGTGCACCTCATATGACATAGAAATATTGTACATGTCATATAATTCGAGGAGTGGTCATGTAATTGGAAAATAGAATTAATGAAATATATTTAATTGAATTATTTATATAGGTTTTGGAATAAGTATATATATTTTGATAAATCATATAATTTTCCTTATCATATTATTTTTTAACATGATATTAGTGAAATAAAATTTTAATAGGGTGTTTAGGATGTGAATTGTTTTATTATGTTCCAACTGATTCTGATGGAAAATAATTCATTAGAGTTAGGGATTTATTGGTTTAATCGTGATATCAAAATTAAATAGGGTGAATGTATTTATATCATACATCATAGATATTTTAACAAACCTTATTTATGTCTATATACAATTGTAAATATATGGAATATTGGATTGGAAAATTATGTGTCACATATAATTTTCTTAATGTATCCAAAATTTTTTTATCTAGAATCATAATTAATTAAAGAACATAGATACTCTCAAAGATGATATTTTTTTACTGATATTATCTAGAAGGATTCATTCATAATGTGGATGTATTTTATTCACATTGATGCTTTATTGATTTTAGAATCAAATATTTTAATTGGGATGAATACATTAAGGTGAAATAAAATTGTTTTACTGAAATATATTGTGATTTATAGTTTATTTTTTTGATATAAAACATTATAATGAATTGTTGTGAACTTGTGATATGGATCACAAAAAATTAATGGTGTAGTGTAAGATATAAGTTCAAATACAGAGAATTCATATAATAAATTTAATTTGTTATATTAACATTTAATTGTAATGATATTATGATATTATATATTATTTAAAAAATATTATATCATATAGGGTACTGAGGAGGTAGTGATGATAATTATTCCCCAATGGAGGATAAATAAAAAATAGGTGAATTTAAATCTCAAACAAATATATAGTCAATGTTTTTATGTTATGAGAGGGTACCTCTATGTGGAGAGACCAATATAGAAGAGTTATCCATGTAATTCAATATTCATAAACAAATTTTATTATGGGGTTTTATGCGACTTTAATGCATAGAGTTGTGTATTGAGATGAATCATTAGATGTTCAACTAACCTTTCCTGACCCTTCGAGACCCCACCTTGGATAGTATTTAGATGATTATACCACACCTTTCCCAACAAAAATAGGCCAAGGTATTGTAAACATGCTCCAAGAATACACATCACACATAAGACCACTTCTCTAAATGAATACAGGAAATCATTTACACGCCTATATAATAGTATATAATGTTTAAATACAATAGAAAATAGTTATCTATATCATAAAATTCATGAGACATGTTTTATGAAATAAAAAACATAGAGATGAAAAAACATAAAGTGGGGGAAAATGAAAGGTTCCCAACACCAAAAATTGAAATTTACCTTGAATTAAAAATAAGAGGAACTTCACATTACACTAGCTCTAGAATCAATATCCAAAAACAATCACCATTAACAACTAATATCATCTAGATCTCCCAATATTATTTCAACTAAATACACCTTTTATGTGATAAAATTCCTTATAGACACAAAACATATTGTCAGAGGGCCCTTGTAGTGGTGTGTATAAACACACCTATTAGGACACCTTGATAACAAAATAGACGAATCAAATAACATGATAACACAAAAAAGGATAAACCTAAGTATGATATAATAAAATATATAACCAATAAAGAATGGGGGAATAAAAATATTCATTTCTCATCTCCAAAAAATACTATGCTAATGGGATATTGGGTAATGGTTAATATCATTTTACCCAATTCTACCATAATATATAATTTAAACACCATCCATTAGTAATCATAGAGGGTGTCCCATAACTTGATGGGAAATTCATATTAGTTGTGGGGGTACTGATCCCATTGTGGAACCCATGCCTAATCAAATGGAAAATGAATTGGTCACGTGCGTTACCTACTTTATTATTGGATGACCTTGTCTTCATCTGTATAGTGGTTCACAAACGTCACAATGTGTATATAGGACCCACAAGATTGTATCATAATACCAAAAAGTTGATATCAACATTGTATCTTCTCAAACTACCATATTCAATCACTATTATAGTATACATAAAGCTATGTTACTTCATATAATCAAAACTCTTAATACATAAACCCCGATTTAGTGGATATTTAAGAAACAATGAATTATATAAAGAAATCACTGAAAATTATATGATCATTTCTCAAAACATTACACCCAGGTGGGAAGATATGAAAAACTATAAAACATTTGAGCCTAATACATAATATATATATATATATATGATGTGTATCAATATCCTATAACCTCTCATATATAACCATTATCTTAAAATATGTGGTAAAAATATTCAACATGTATATTACGGTAAAAGGCATGTGGGACCTCTAAAAAAACCTTCTTTATCGGAAAAGCATCTCAATATAGATCTCTATTATACGAATTGGGTAATGGTCCATATAGTTTATTGATCTAGCATGTTGTTAACTTTTTTACTATAATAAATGATTCTATAATGTATTTTTTCATCTAAAACATTGGAAAATATTAAAAATATTTTAGGAGTTGTGCATGGAGTCAATATAGAGTTTTCTTCCCAGTAGATTCATCAGGTTTATATATAAAAATATTTTGTATAATACTTAACATGCATGTAATTGTTTTTATACATTGGAAAAAATTTGGAATGGTGACTTAGATGTGAATATAAATACAGCTATTAAATATGGGAGTTTGGTTTTAAAATAAGTGATATATAAATTTTGTGTGTGTAGGATGTTTCATTTAAGTGAAGCCACAAGTGAAATAATTGACAGATAAATCATTCAAATAATTTAATGTCAATTAATATCTTAAAAAAAATATACTTATGTATATTAAAAAATATAGATCTTCTATAGGGTGATCCAAATAAATTTAGATATCAAATAAACAGGTCATAGTGGAGTGAATTAGTTGTTGAAACCAGGATAATAGATCGATGATCGGAATACCATAGAAATTTTCATCAATGTTGGATTTCTCTAATCTCCTTAGCAATAATGACGTGAATTGAACTTCATCATTTATTGATCCAATATTAGGTTAAGGAATTAATTTTTTTTCTTGTTTAATCCTCATTCATAATTTATCCATGGATTTTTTGATTTAATTCTTTTTGAAATTGTTTTTTGGATCATTTTGTTTGTTTATTGTTGATTTGTATTATTATAAAAATTACTAATTGTTTGATCCATGTTTTTCTTCCCCAATCATTGAGTTCTATTCTAGAAAAAGAAGGAAAAACAAAATAATGGCCAACATTCATATCTTATTTTTTTGGTTTTTTCATTACACATAGTTTTCTTTAAACTATCTTCAACACTATTTTTGATTAGCCATTAATTTGACTACACAGTATAATCGATCATTGTCAAACTGACCATTTGTGCAATGAATCATTATCACGTGTTTAGTATCATAATCAAATGCATCATAGATATTTCATGATGAGTATGGTGATTTATTTTTCATGGGATGGATCATGATGGTGAATGATTGAGATGATTGGTGTTTCTTGATCAAAGGGTGTACGAAATCCATCCACCAGTTCCAGCACTACTACAAAAAACTTTTTTACATAATTTTATCAGTTTTTAAGTCTTATTTAGGGAGATTCTATTGCATGCGATGTAAAAAATAATTATATTGGAGGTTTTCATGTTGGTTATTTAATAAATGATGTGAAATATAATTTAGAAATGTTTTTTCATGTCAGATATTTAAATAAACGATATTAAAAATAACCTAAAAAGTCAGTTATATAAAAATCGACATGTAAAACCCTAATCCTGATGCATTTTTCACATCAGTTTGTAAATAACTGACATCAAAAATACATTTTTCACATCGGTTATAAAAAATTACGTGGAAAACAGATATTTATTTAGTAATTAATGTCAGTTAATAAATAACCGACATAAAAAATAATTTTTTTCCAATATAATTTACAAAACCCTTCCACTCCACTGCATAAAAAGACCAAAAACATCTAAAACCAGACCATAAACTAGACAAGAAACAATAATAAACAAACCAAAAATAAGAAAAACCAGCACTAAACTTACACATTCCCATTTACAACTTTCTATGATTATGATAATAAATAAAAAAACCTAAATCCAACCAAAACTGTTAAAAAATATACATTTATAGTTATAGTATAAAAAATTATAATATTCACTAAAAAAAAATAAATTCCAAAACAAAATATAAAATAATTTTAAAATTCCAATTGTAAGTGTTTTACCTCGTATTCACTAAATGGTTGATGGTCATCAAATAACATTAAGATAAAAAAGAATGTAGTTAACATGTATAATCAATAAAAGAAGTGAAATATTAATGAATAACTTATAAGGAAATATAACATGGTAAAACATCATAACTGTTGCAGTTATAATTATTTCATACATAAATCATAGAATATAATACACACATTCAATGATGCCTTGTTGTTTATTAAAATTATTTTTAAATGATTTTTTCAATTCAAAATATCATTTTCATGTAATCCAAAATGTACTAATTATAAATGGATATTCACATTTAATTTTATTTATTTTATCTTGTTACTCTTTTACTTTTTGAATCATTGAAATAAATCACTTCCACTATTAGAATATATTATGATTTAAATAAATTTAAAATTAATTATAATATAATGAAATGTAATGAAATTAAAACATACATTTCCAACATGTTTAAATAGTTTCCTCACACATCCCCATGGGTAGAGAATATCCAATAATGTGTCTTGTCCCTTAGACCAAAAACTCCCAAAATCCAATGGTCACTAACATAATAGAAAATTTAATGTTAGTGTTTATTATTATAAAAGATTAATGTCAATTTGTGAGACATATGTTTCATACCTCTAATCAAATGGAAACATCCAACACTATGTAATTATATTCTGTTGAAATCTTTTTGCAATATAAATAGATTTTTTTCCTCATCCAATTCACTCCCTTCTGATGAAATCGACTGCATGTCCATCAACCCATATACCTCTTTCTTCTCATTCATCTCAAACATTTTATAATTATACCCAATAAAAAAATAGGAAAGTATAAATTTTCAATAAAATTGACACATGAATGATTTGTGTTATGACATACATGGGAAAAACTTGCACAATGTTGATGTCCAACCTATCTCTAGTAACAAGGTCCATGATATAGTTTTTCATAATCCACACATCTTTTCCACATCCACAAACATGAGCTTCCATTGGAAACATATAATTATCGAGCAACAAATTTTAATATATTGACAATCTGTCAAGACTACTAGAATCTGAATATGATGTCACATACCTTCTTCTTTGTTATTGGTTATAAAGTATTTCTTTACCTTTAATGTATTCCCATAAATAAACAGAAACATATATTCACTTTAAAATGTTAAAATAATATAATTGAAAAATAAAATTAATGATATAACATACACATAACTCAATGGTAATGGGACTCAAAATTCTAGATGGACAATCTAAGAAGTTTTTGATAGTTTTTCCAAGTATCATCACGTCATATGTAGGTAACAGTACTCCTGCTGATATATCTGTAATATCCTATATAGTTACCATAAGATTCTCTACCATTAACTCTTGATGATGAATTTTATCTCCAATATAATATATCATCACATAAAGAATTTTAATGACTCTAAGGATAATCAACATACAACTCACAATAACTATGAAGCTATAGAGGAGGGGGTGTGGGAGTAGGTTAAAAACTAGGTCTGCAGATGAAGGTGGAGGATAAATAAGGGGGTCTTTTGTCGGAGGATATAGATAAATAATGGGATTTGTAGTTGGAGGTGGGGTAGTGGGAGCTTCTGGTGAAGTTGGAGCGGGAGCAGCAATCTGAAATTGATATTACATGTCTGCAAACATAGAGAGTACTGAAACTCTGATATTTTCCTCCATCATCACATTAATAGTGTGAACTTGATCCTCCAAAGATGCTATTATATATATATATAATACATGGAATAAGAAGAATAATGTGGAAACACATTTCTTGTCGTTACACCCACTATGTATCATCGTACACGACCCGGGTGTTCAGGAATTTCCAATGAAATAGATAGAACATCATGCCTCCCATCAGCTTTAAATACCACCTATGTGCACTACTCCCCAAGATAATCCAATATGAATTATTTGAAAAATTATTTAATTATTCAATGTATATAAATAATTTAATTGACTCAAATAAATAAAATATATAACTTACAATCCCCTCAGTTACAAACCTTGATTCGTCTATAAGACATTTCCCCCATTTTCTCATCGAATCCCTCTTTTATTTTTCTTGTCTAGAAGGATGGGATATATGTACAACCTCTCTAGAGCTGGAAGACTCAACTCTAAGTTTTTGTAAATTTTCATATATAATTTTTACTACCAATAAAGTATACCCTCCTCAAGATAAACTATGAGGGTATACATTTCTGGATTGGATATTTGGATGAGATCTCCTAGATTTCTATAATTTAATTATAAGAAATCATTTATAAGTCATTAAAATGATCATTAATATAAGAAAACACCTAAAAGTTTACCTTTCACATACAAAAAATTCTTCTTTTCTTCGACTTTTGACCAATTGTTTCCATGTGGAATCATCTTGAAAAGGTTATATATGACATGGATAGTCATGTTGCCTATAGCCAAAAATGAAATCAGATGTGAGGGTTGATATGATATTCTTCCATCTCCTATCATCCATCAATAAACATTTCATCCAGACCCCTAAAGTGTCAGTTATATCAAATTTCATCTAATAGTGAAGAGGGAAAACATATAGTATGATAAATATTTTAAGATTAGTCAAACAATAGAAAAAGCATCGAAAAATAGTATCCCACAACCGAGATAGTTTCTCCAATTATTAAAAAAATGGTGACTTTGATTTTACCATGAGTTGATACAAAAATATTTAATGGTTTTTCCTTAGGACCACTTGGAACATCATTATCATAAATGTCTATAATTATCCTCCAATCTTGGCTATGAGAAACTGATAATTTTGGTAAACGTGTGATGCCAAATTTACCAACCCTTGACCTCTTCTTTTCAATTTTTGGAGCACAGAAGGAATAATGAGGAACCTCCAGGGAAGCATGTGGATGTTCTTGCCTTGAGGTATTATCATGACACTCATCTCGAGAAGGTTTTGGTTGATTATCTAATTGAACTGTCATTTTCTATCATATCAAAGAAAAAAACATTTAGTACACAAAATATACAAATTCACATATTATAATACTAATGTAAACTGAAAAAGAACAATCATGAAATAAAAAGTTAACTATAACTTAACACATTATTATTCATAGTTTTTATAGTTAACTAAAATTCTAACAATAGTAGTGTTATATGAAATTCCATGTCAATGAGTGAAAAAAATCCAAAATTGGTATAGGAATATTAAAAATGGGCCAACATAATAAATCAATTTTTTAAAAATTTTATTTTATTTTTTTTACTTATCGATTTAAAATAATTATCATTCCACAAAATTAACATGTCTATAAGTTATGTAATGGTAATGATGGTAAACTAAACAAAAATAAACAAACATTTCTACTGATTAGTTTTAATAAATTTCTTAATAACAAAAAATAAAATATAAAATTTTGTGAAATTAAGAATATTAAGTGAGAAATAAACATATGTTGCCTATAATATTTTGAATTAACTAATGTATTTTTTCCAAAATCATTATTTGTGATCGTTCCTTATAGAAAAAAACTTTCCAACAACATGCTCAGTGTTTTTATTTATCTTTCCATGAAAGTAAGGATCTAATAAAAATAATTAACATCATCTAGTTGATCATCACCAACATATTGTTTTTCTCTTTGTAAAACAATAGACCACTACTTATCAGATGATCATGATCAATGATTTTTTTTTCACGTGTTTCCATTATAAAAGAGTAATATGTGTCTTCTAATCAATTCATATTATCAAGTTTCATTCAAAATTCATCATGTATGATACTATTTTTACTAATAAAACATTTACTATTAAACACATGAACTTTAATTTTAATGTAATCAACCTCCCATATTTCATAAATGGCACTGTAATATGCAATTAATGCAAAAATTGTTTTTCTGTCTTTAGAATTCGAAAAATACATTGCTTCTATGAACACCGATAAACCACTATTCTGAACTACACTTCTATTGTCCAAGGATTTCATATATAATGTATCGCCATTAATGTCATTCCCGGACCATGTGATCACATTTAAATTTGGGCAACCCACTAACCATATTATTTTCTCTAATGCATATGATCTACCAAGAATGGTATATTTAAACCATAAAAACCCTTTGTTATGATTATTCAAAATCCACATTTATTTATTCTTTTGATGAAATTATTTCAACACATTAATATGAAATGAAATATATGGTTGAGATTTAACCTAGTTATTCAAGATTTATAAATGTACCATCTTCATTTGTTCACCTGAATACCAGTTAACTTTCTATCCCTGAATCCCCTTTCCCTCATTGTTAACTCGTTCATGGAAAGATAGAGGAAAACCAATGTTCCCTAACAAAAATAAGTAGCTCCTACAAAACACCGCAACCTACTCGAAAATATAATTTTCAACAATGGAGGCTTCATGTCAATATGGATTCTTAACATACCCCTTCAATATCTTCATATACCTTTCAAAAGGATACATCCCATGTAGATATATATGTGCGCCAAAATTTATTTATCAAACCAAACTAACCATCAAATGCACCAATATATCAAAAAAATGTGGATAAAAATAAATTTCCAACTCAAATGTATAAGAATTGCTTCATTTTCCAAAATGCTCAAAGAATCAAGGTGAATCACCATATTAAAAATTGAATTGAAAAAATAACACACCATAATTATTGTATTTTTGTCATAGATGGGAAATATTCCACAAAATGCAATTGGTAGAATTTGTTGCATCAGGATGTGACAATCCTGAGATTTCATACCTATCAAATTCAAATCATTCTAGGAGACAAATTTATTTACATTTGATGAATAACCCTATGGCACATTGATATCAAGAAGACACTGACAAAAGATAATTTTCCCCATCTTGGATAATTTATAACAAGAATGAGAATGAAATGTGTGTCTTTTATTAGCTGTGATAACTAATTCCAAAGACATTCCCATTGATAGTATATCCAATAATTCATTCAATCCATCTTTAGTCTTTTCTTTAATATAAAAAAATGATCCAATCAAATTGTCCAAAATATTCTTCTCCACATGCATGAAATCAATGTTATGATTCAATTTATGATATCTATAATATGGTTTCTCAAAAAATATTTACTATTTCTTCCAAATATTAGAATCATTCATAGATTTATCTGAATTTCCCAATGTCACATGATGGTTTTGAACTCTATCAAAATAATCATTAGTGGATAATGGTTTATGAGTAATATCAATTTCATTTGACCAATTGAATGGATTTTATAATCTTATATAAGAATGATCAATATGAAAAAACATTTGGTGACCCATGTATACTATTTTCCTCCCGTGATGAAATTGAAAATATGATGTATGTTGTTCAAAAATTGGACACACATTAGGCCCCTTAACTTAGTATCCCGAAAAATTTCCATACGCTGGGAAGTCATTTATAGTGAACATAATCATCGCATATTGTTGAAAATGTTTCATTTTATATTAATCATACACTCTAATAAAATCCTCCAATAGATGTTTTAAATCGTGAATTAATGGTGACAAGAAAACATTAATATCATTTTCTGGTTGCTTTTGTCCAGAGATCATTAAACACAACATGAAATATTTACGGATCATATAAAATTCAGGAGATAAGATGTAAATTACCAATAAAACAGGCCATGAACTATGTTTATTATTAAGAATTCGATAAGGATTCATTCCATATGTGAACAAATAAATTCTATGATTTATAACATCATTTCAAATGTTGGATACTTATCATCAATTTTCTTCCACTTTTGACAATCTACTAGATGAAATATTTTTCCATCACATATCAACTCATCATAATGTCATATTAACCTTTTTTCATCATGAAAATTACTAAATAGTGTAATTAAGGGTATAAATGATATCATAATTACCCTAACACATTTCTTAATTCTATTGGATAAGTAAAATTTGACCAAAAACAACCTTAGGACTAAAATATAATCCTCTTTGGTCTACGTGGATTAGATTATGACATTTATTATTATTTTATTTAAAGAAGAGTAAAAAGAGATAAATTCAATGTTTAATAACTAAACCATTTTTAATATAGGATTAAACACAATATAAAGTCAAATATAAATATTAATTACAAAGATAAAAATATTTCCTACAAAATTGTATTTTATTTATAATTTTTAGACAATAAATAATTTAATTTATTTAGGAAACAATTATGATGTAGTAATTACATTATTAATGAAATATTAATATAATTGATATTATAAATATCCAAATAAATGTAAATTTAAACTTCTGATGAATTCCAATAATTTTATTGGTTAATAGGAAATGTTACGAGTGGTTAAAAAAATTTATTCGATGCGATAATATTTCTATGGATTTCAATAAAATAAAATGCTAAATAGTGTCAGAATTGACACAATTAAGTTTTTAAAACAAATACCATATTATTTATTGATATAATATTCCTAAAAATCTATGGTTCGACCTAGATACCTAGATATAGGTATATATATTAATAATGAACCACATATGGTTTGCATGTCTTGTTATTATAAGTTTATTAACAATATAATATAAAAATACAGAGAGACATGGTAAATGTCAAAATATATAACTAAGAGTTAAATCTAAAAGAAAATGTTTATATGATGACCAAACCCTATCTAAAACCTATAGGTTGAGAGCTTTTCGACCCATCCCTACTATATCCTCAAAATAAATCAATTTTGAGACATTAGAAACCTAAAATGGTATTATTATAAAATAATATTTCAGGTAACACCCCTAGCTTCCAGGGTACCTTTCCCTTTGAATAACTTAATAACTTGCATTATACGCAACTTCGAGATTTTAACACACATCAACCATTAAAATTAGTCGTTATGAATATTAATACAAAGTTTTTAAAATTTTATAAATTTTATCTTTAAAAATGGACTTTATTTCTGGATTCCGAATATCAAACTTATCTTAGGGTAAATTTTTGGTATTTTTCTGAAAACATTCAATTTTTGTTGAATAGTGGAAAAATATTCCGTTATGGGTTAAAACTGACTATTTATTTAAATAATTAGTTATTTTATTTATATTTAATTTAGGTAAAAATAGATACAAAATACATTTATATTTTATGCATAATTCATTGGAGTCATTTTATAATAACTTTAAATATATATATTTAATTTTATCAAACTTTTTACCGTCTTTTACACACCTCCAAGGAGCATTTGAAAATTTATATAAAACTTAATTTTACCATTTCTGTGAGTTTAATTTCAAAAATAAAAGAGACATGGTTAATATTAGTAAATAAAATGTGGTTTAATAAGATGAAAATAATTTTTGGTGAATAGTAACTTTTACTTTTATTTACCACGGTTAAAAGTAAATACCGTAATTATGGGAAAAAATAATATCATAATTATTTTAACACATGTATTAATTCTATAGGATAAGTGTAATTCGACCAAAAAAAACTTTAGGAATAAAATATGATCCTTTAGGTTAACTTGGATTAGATTAGGACATTTATTATTATTTTATTTAAAGAAGATTTAAAAGATATAAAATCAATTTTTAATAATTAAACGATTTAAAATATTGTGGTATACAAAAGATAAGTTCGACATTAAATATTAATTTTAAAGATAAAAATATTTCATACATAATGGTATTTTATTTATAATTGTTAGACAATAAATAATTAAATTTATTTATGACACAATGATGATGCAGTAACTACCTTATTAATGAAAGATTAATGTAATTGAAATTATAAATAACAGAATAAATGTAATTTGAGACTTTTAATGAATTATATTAATTTTATAGGTTAATATAACATGTTAGGGTTGATTAAAGTAATTTTTTTCAAAGTAATAATGATGTTATGAATTTTACAAAAAAAATACCAAATAGCGTCATAATTGACACAAAAGTGTTTTTTTAAAACAAAATCATTATTAATTGGTATTCTATTCCTCAAAATATAGGGATTGGCCAAAGGGCTTAAATAATATTATATATGTCTTTAATGAACCACATGGTGTTCTATTGGAAGTTAATAGTATGTTTATTGACCATATCATATAAAAATACAAAGGGATATCGTAAATATTAAACTATTAAACTAAGAGTTAAATCTAAAGGATAAGGCTAATATAGTGACCCAAGCCTGTCTAAAACTTATTGGTTGAGTGTTTTTCGACCCATACCCACCTTATCCTCTAAATAAATCATTTTTGAGCCATTTGAAATCAAAAATGATTTTATTATTAAATAATATTTCTAACTTTTCCTAAAGTGACCCCACCTCCCTTATGAAAGGACACATCCCCTTCTCTCAAATTCACACCTTCAAAGCCATTTGGCCCAGAAAACCCTGGACCAAATATACTATCAACTATCCTCCCTTAATCAAAGAGTCCTTACTTTAGTCATAAATCCATTCTAAGGAGCCCTTTTGATTAAATCAAAATGATGAACCCGGAGAAATGGTAAATATTTCATCACATCTTTCAAGTTCTTTTCTTCTTCCACTTTCTCTTTGTTGTTTCCATTATAAAAAAATAACTCTAGTATCATATATATACTTTGATGTTATTATAAAAATGGTACAACAAAATTAATTATTATATCCATCTTATAAATGAAAAATCCACCATATGTGCGTATGTACGGATTACCGTCTCCACGTTGTGGTGTAGTTTTTAATTCAAACTCTTCATCATTTGGATGGGTATAATAATGAGTATAAATGATTTAAATAATAAATATAACATGATAAATATTTTGTATATATTATATACCATCCAACTATATATGATTCTAATATAAAAAGAATGACATTTTCTCTCGTCCGTACATACGGATTATCATCTCTACGAACACGATGACATTCATTCCCCATAGTATCCATTCAAGACAAATTTTCATTTGATGATTAAAAATAATTTTTAAAGACTAAAAATAATTCTGAATATGAATAAGATACATCCTATCAATTAAAATAATTACTTATGTAACAAAGCATATAAAGGAAAACAGATTATTTAAGACCTAAAAGGATGATACCACTGAAATATCATTAACAATGCAATATTAGAAGATCTAATATAAAATCATAAAAATGTATATGGTTATTGAATACATAAATAAAAATTATATCACCATTATACATGAGTTATACCTACCCTCGACCCAAGAAAAGTACAAGGTATGGGGTTTCTTATCTAACTTCTAAATTCGTGAGATTTCAATTGTTCACCGCTTATTTATTGTATGCGGTGTATTGTGTACTTCCTTGTGACATATATTTTCATTATTGTATTTATATTCATGAAATATTGTGATTCATTTGGTTGTTATTAACTTTTGGTCATACGAATCGATTAATTACAACATGGTAAGAGGTTTTCATCTCACATCTTATTCCTATGAGATTCAGGCTATATTGCAACTATTTCCCTTTGTTTGGTGTATGTACTTCCCATGATTGTATTCTTTTTGTAATATAATTTAATTTATGGGTATTTAAATCTTCATTGAATGATATTTCATTCATTGGGTGTATGTTTCGTATGTTACCAAATCGTTATGGGAATCTCAAATTTCAATTTCAACTCATTGTGTTTACGCATACTTCATTGATTATTTTACTCGATGATTATGTGTGGAATGAATATTTATTATTTGTATAGTAATTTCCACTCCCCTTTATATGGACATAATTTTGATACACATAATCACTCCATTGATAAATTCTCAATTCATCGATATGAACTTGATAAGAGTTACTTTAACTCAATCTCCATTCATTGAGTTAAACATCCAATTCATTGGTGTTGATTTTACAAGAATATTTGTGAATGTCATAAGATTGATTTACACTGAATATCCCATATTAATGAGTGTATTTATATTTTTCAGACCTAATTATGTCATTGGTTTATCCTTAACCTATGGATATAGTCTTTATTAGGGATTTCATCTCAACTTACAGTCCCTTGAGTCTTCTTCATTGTTGTGCGCCAACTCCCTTTTGATTGGTGTATATACTATACATTGACATAGTATGTCATGAATCTATTTATTCTCATTATTTTAAAATGTTTTTATTACCTCAATTAATTTTATTAAAGAATCTCTCATTTTTTTAGTAACTCTAACTAAAATATCATTTTAAATATTTTAAAATTTTATTCTTATAAATATTTCTCATTAATTTTCATGTTTTAAAAATGGTTTTAAGGAATTATTTATATAGACATGAATGTTTTAAATTTTTTTTTTATTTAAAAAGTTTCAAAGTGGTATGGATCAATTTTATTCAGAAATCTATTTTAAACATCTTCTTGATGAATAGTGAGACTATTAAATGTTATCATGAAAAATGGATATTTCTCTCAATGATTTTTACTGATCATTTTGAACTATGTCGAAATCCATTAAGGGAAATTATTCTTGACCAAGGTTTATTTATTATGAAACAAATCTTTCATACACTATTGAACGGTTTGTGATATGATGGATTGTGGATGTGTTATTTTTATACCGTTCATGGTTTATAGAAAACATATTGACATTTCATATGATAGTTTTAATACGAATGTTATGTTATGTTTAAACCTTTTCATATGAGGAATTCATGAGACTTAGTAAGTGACGGGTGGATCTCTTTATAGCTCTTTGATGCATCGGTAGGTCTCATGAGACAAACTAGTGTCTTGGCACAAGGCATTAACAAAATGTTATTTGTAGTCTTGGATCAAGACCTTGACTATGTGATTATATAGTCTGGAATTATGAATTACATTATTATGAATGTGGCTGTTGTTATTGCTTGTTATTACTGTAATAGTAGAATATACACATGAATAAGTAAATGGAATTATTTGATTTTATCTTTTCCATATTATGCTCAAGTTCAAGTTTAAAAGGCTTTTGTTTTAGTCATACATTGCCTTAAATGTTTATGCTTATTGATGAACGTTTCCACCATATTGTTATCCTTTTTGAGCATTTGATCTCACCCCTTTATATGTTTTATTTTTTCCAAGATGTGAAGAATTATATTATGACTAACCTTTAGGGATAGTATAAGGGATATGAGGTTGGCCTATGGAGACTATGTTGTTGTAGTTTTTCATTTTATAATGTAAATTAAAACCTATAAATGTATAAAGTATTTCCAAGGCTACTAAACTAATAATCCTTTAGAGATTTGATCTATAATGACCATTCCAATGTTAAGTGATAATACACCAACTCTGGGTTACTAGGGTTAGGGTGTTACAGTTGATATCATAGGAAGTTTAGTGCAAACGTTGGAAGCTAGATTTAGAAAAACTATGATTTGAAAACACTACCCTAAGATAGAATTTGAGGAATTGTATAGAAGAAAATCCAAATTTTTTGGTAATGTGTATATTATGTGGGTTTACCAAGAAATAAATCTCTATATGGATACAAGAAGGTAGAGGTGGATCATTCATTGATGTACCTAGGAGTGAAAACTCCGACAAAGAGTTTCAGGCTTGACCGGGGTATCTTGGTACACAACAACGGGCCTTACAACACTCTTGGTTACGACACTCCCAGGGGATATGCATGGGATAATTCACATTTTCTTTACAAACCAATTTAGAAGATTTTAATATAATATTAGAATAAATAACCTTGGTTAATGCTAAGGCATTTTAGATTGAAAATAAGGTGTTAAGATATTCTCTAAATGATTTTATGACTAACACTATGCTTTAATGTGTTAGTCAATGGATGGATTTAAAGGAATTAATAGTAACATTGAACATGATGTACAAGTTTGGCATGACAGTGAAAATGAGAATCCAAATGGAATGTTGATATGTGTAAAAGATATCATGTTTATACAGAATCATTTTACCAAAATTATGATCAATAATATAAATATTCTAACACCCCGACCCCTCTAGGATGGAGTCGGTGCATTACTTGTGATATTGGCATGGTTAGAAGGAATGAAAATCCCAAAGGAATGATCAGTTTAGTAGTCTTGAAGAACCTAGACACATAGATGTCTCTAAAATTACATTGTAAAGGTTTACAAAATACAATACATAATGAAAACTAAAACCGCAACCACTTGAACTCAATAAACAATCTCTTCTTTTTCACCTACTGAAAGTAAACAATGAATGGGGTGAGATCAAATGATCAGTAAGGGTTAAAAATAGTGAAAGCATGAGTACAATAATAAGCGAATCATAATCATGCTGACATAATCAATACGACATAATGATTAAATGAAAAACTAATTCCATTAATAAATTGAGAATGAAACTGCATCCATAGGTTTTGTCATAGTGAAAACCTCATGGATAATAATAAAAACTGTTAATGAATAAAGGAAATGATTATTAATTGGACTTCATGTATCTGGCACATGAAACCATAATATTGTTAAATTTTTTTTTAGTTCTATGGGTAGAAACCCCTCTGATTTTTGGAAAAAAACTTGAAGGGTTTGTCACCAACTGATTTGTCTCATGAGACCTACCGATGCATCGAGGGGCTATAGAGACCCCACCCATCATTTCATGTACAAATAATTCTTTATAAATTGATTCAATACAATATAAATATTCCTTATCAATATCCGTATAGATTATAGTATTTGGATTTATCAACATATCAATAATTAAAATAACTTTCCAAATAAACACCATATGTAAAATGGAATATAGTATAGAAAACTAACATATCCATGATATGAGATTATGGATATTTAATATAAAAATAATTTCAAATGAAAAGTGATCTCAAATGGGAAGTATGTACACTACATAATTATTATTAGGTGCACAACATATGGGAGATTCTTGAACAAAAGTGTGAGAGGAGATCACTTACCTTATGCTTGAAGGTGTTCCTTATTGTTTCTAACTACCTGAATAATCAAATTTAGATTCATTAATTAATAATTACATAACCTAGAAAAACATGTAATTGATATGGTATAACCTTATTAGGTTCATTCATGGCCCTTTTAATGGTTTTGAGAGGTTCACTTTTATTGTTTTCGAAGCATTTTCTTCCTTGTTTTTCATGTTTCGTTTACTTGATCTCATGAACGGAAGTTCATTTGGAAATGTGGATTAATATACAGATATTTTAATATATATTATTAGTTAAATTAAAGAGATATATATGATCTTATAATGATTATATTATGTATACATGAGGATGGATATTTAGTTAAAAGTTTTTGATAAACACTTGGATTTACCATGGCAGTTTCGTATACAATAAACTCTTTTTGTATTATTATTACATATTATGACTGTGTGAAGATTCCAGAACATTAAAGTTATAAAATACATCTATTCATACCTATTTAAACCATTAAAATGATATCATAACTAGTAATTATGAATAAATTGAAGAATGAAACTCTATCGTCCACAAAGGTTATAAATTGGAACATCATGGACGTTGATTTCGTTAAAATAAATAAAATGGAGGGAGAAAGGATATTGATGATATTTATTCCCTTCAAATGATATAATTTTAGTATATATATGATAATGGAGTTTATCATGGTCATTTGGACAGAGGAGGTGAATAGAGAAAAATAAAAGAGATGAACTTGAAAATAAAAGAAAAGTTGAGGGATCCCTTATGAAAATTCAGCAGCCTAACGACATCACTTAAAATTTCATAAAATAAAATGATGAGAAAAAAAAAGTATCTCATAATATTGAAATAAAAATTAAAGTAATAAGAATAAATAAAATCAAACACCACCATATGAGAAATGAATTTCAAATAGCTAACATAAAAGACATGTTGACTTAAAGAAGAGAATGAAGGACTCCCTTACCTTGTAGAATAACTCCTAGATCTTCAATGATGGGACCTTGGGGGATTAGGGACTCCTATGGATGGCTCCTAGAGAGGTAAAAAAAATAGAGCTTCGAGGATGAGGGATTTGGAATTAAATAAAATGAATGGATGAGTAGGTTTTTATAGAAAAAGAGAGGTAATTGTTTAATAATTTCAAAGGGACGCCTCACTAGTGGTTTTTCCCAAACCATGGGCATTCACATGTTATTTTCCCATGGTTTTAGCCACTTGAAGAACCTCATGTCATAAGATACTGTACACATGTCGACCATACTTTTATATTTAATTATTACATCATTATGATGTCATTAAACTAACGAAAACTCCGAACTATATTTTTACTATTCATGAAAAATTCAGGTATTTTAGAAAAATCCTAAAAATTTACTCTAAATATTTTTCAATGTGTAGAATTTAAAAATGAACACCATTTTTCAAAATTAATTTTCTAAATATTATTAATTTAATTTTTAAATAATGTAATTGTTAATTTGAAAAATAACAATATTAAAGTGAAATTAGTTTAATTTCTCATTGAAAAACCAATTAAGATCTCACTATCTTATTGTCTTAAGAAAATAAAATACTAATATTAATTACTATTCAAAAGGGTCATATTACTAATCATATTACTATTCATAATGGTATGTTACTATTCCCCAAAATTCAAGTTGGTTCTGTCAGACTCCAAATGACTTACAGGTCACAACTCTAGATCACCATTTTTCGAAATGCAAAGCATAGAAGTGGAAAATTTATATTTAATGGATATATTATATGTTTCTCCTATAATGTTTTGATTCAAAAAATACATAGTGCTTCATGAAATATAGGCTATTAATAGAATGTATTTAATATAAGAATACCAAAAAATGTTTGGGGTGTTATATTATTCCATACTTCTGAAATTTCATCCTCAAAATTTTATGTATATAGCCCACCTAAAATATGTGGGTGGATCTTCTTCATGAAATACTACAGTTCCCATGTTGGTTCCTCCATATTCTAGTTTCTATAAATAACATTTTCTAGACATGTTTTTTGATTTTAAAATACCTTCTCCCTTGTGTCAAGAATCCTGAGAGGCTTTTCACAGTATGAAAAATCAAGTTCCAGTTTTGTTTCTTCATATGTGAGTACATGTGTTGGGTCTGGCATATACTTCATTAATAATGTTAAGTGGAACACATCATGTAATCTGGAGAGATTTGGCGGCATCTCTAAATAGTATGCTACAACTCTGATTCTCCCCAAAATTTAAAATGGTCAGATGTACCTGGGGCTTAGTTTCCCTTTCTTACCAAACCTTAAGACACCCTTCCATGGAGATATATTCAAAAACACGTGATCTCCCACTTGAAATTCAAAGTCTTTCTCTAGTTGTCAGCATAACTCTTCTATGTACTTTAGGCTGCTTTATTATGGCATTGTATTTTATTCACCTTTTTCTTGGTCTCTTCAATAAGTTCTGGGACAATAGGTTTCCTTTCACTAACTTTGTCCCAACAAGTTGGATTTTGATATCTCTTTCCATATAATGCTTCATATAGTGCCATTTGAATATTTGAATAGAAACTATTGTTGTTGTAAAATTACACCAAAGGCAAGTATTTATCAAATATACCTTGGATATCAAGAGATAATGATCTCATCATGTCTTATAGAGTTTCAATAGTCTTTTCCGACTGTCTGTCAGTTTGAGGGTAATATGCAGTACTCATACGAAGCTTAGTATTCAAAGCCTTATGATACTTTTCCATAATTTTGATGTAAACTAGGGATCTAGAACAGAGACAATTGATAGAGGTTCACCATGAAGTCTCACAACTTCAATAATATAAAGTCTTGTCAGGCGCTCTAGTGGTAAATCCTTTCTTATTGGAAGGAAATGTGCTGATTTAGTAAGATAATCAACAATTACCCTTATTGTGTCATTCCTTCTAGGTGTCCTCGGTAGACTGGTGGAAAAATCCATTGTAATGTTATCCCACATCCACATTGGAATTGGTAGAGGTTTCATCAATCCTTTTGGATGTTTTCTCTCAGCCTTAACTTTTTGAGAAACTAGACACCTTGACATGTAGTCAGCAATTTTTTGCTTCATATTATCCCACCAAAAATATTCCTTTATATCTCTATACATCTTGGTGCTACCTGAGTTTATAGTGAAATTTGAGCTATGATAATCATCTAATAGTTCCCATTTTAGCTTAGGTATTGATGGAATGTATAACCTCTTCCCAAACTTCAAAACTCTTTCTTCATATATGAAGTCAGCCAGTCTCCTATCCTTAACTACATTAATTTTCATGAGCAGATTCTCATCATCAGATTTTGAAATTTTTATCTTCTCTAGTAAATATTGTTTATCAATAATTTGAAAGAGGAGTGATGTTTCCCATTCCTTAACAATTCCCATATCCATCTTCAGTAGATCCATGAACATAGGATCTCTTTTAATCCACATTTGAGTCATAATTCCATGATATTTCCTACTTAATGCATCTTCCACCTTAATCACCTTTCGTGGGAGGTAGTGTATTGAACAATCATAATCTTTGAGTAACTCGAGCCATATTCTCTGCCTCATGTTGAGAACTTTTTGTGTGAAATTATATTTCAAACTCTTATGGTCCATATAAATCTCACATATCTCTCCATTTATATAATGCCTCTATATTTTCAAAAAAAAGATTACCGCTGCTAACTCAAGATCATGAGTTGGATAATTTCTCTCATGAGTCTTCAAATGTCTTGATTCATAAGCAATAACTTTATCATTTTCATAAGGACACAACCCAGTACATTCATTTATGCATCGATTTACATTACAAATCCATCACTTCAAAATATAAGAGTCAAAATTGGTGCATTAACCAGTCTTTTATTCAATTATTCAATGCATTCTGAGCATTCTTTTTTCCAAAAAATCTTAACTCCTTTACATTTGAGCTTGGTTAGTAGGTTAGCCAGTCGGGCAAAATTCTGAACAAAACGCCGATAATAACCCCCTAATCCAATAACACTACATACCACAGTTATGTTTGTTGGCGTGGGCCAATAATGGATTGCCTTTATCTTCAATGGATCACCTAGGATTCCATCTTTAGAGACAATATCGCACAGAAAAGAAATTGATTGAAGCCAGAATTCTCACATGCTAAACTTCCCATATAAATCATTTCTTCTAAGTGTTTTTATAATAATCCGCATGTGATTCTCATGGTATCCATAGCTTTTTGAATATACTGGGATATCATTGATGAATACCACAACAAATTTATCAAGATATTCCTTGAAAATTATGTTCATTAAATCCATGAAAACAGATGGTGCATTGGTTAGTACAAAAGGCATCACTGTAAACTTGTAATGCCCATACCTGGTTCGAAATGTTGTCTTAGGAATATCTTCCTTCCTCACATGCAGTTGATGGTATCTGAATCGAAGATCAATCTGTGAAAAGTATTGAGCTCCATGAAGCTGATCAAATAAATCATCAATATGGGGAGAGGATACATACTCTTTATTGTAATAGCATTAATTTCCCTGTAATCAATGCAAAGCCACATGAATCCATCTTTATTATTGACGAAGAGGACATCGGCTCCCCCTGGAGAAACACGTGGTTGAATAAATACTTTTTCACTCAAATAATCATGTTGTTTCTTTATCTCTACTAATTCCACAGTGGCCATTCTATATGGAGTCTTTGATATAGGTCTTGCATCAGGAAATAAATCAATAGAGAACTCAACTTCCCGCTCTGGAGGATGTCTAGGTAAATCCTCTGGAAATACATCAATTTAATCTTGCACAATGTATACATATTTAATTTGATGATTTATTTCCTCCCCCATAGATATTGGTTTATCTTCCTCTCCAAGTATTGCATTCAGTAGATCTGCTGGGTGTGGTTCTAGATAAGAATCATGTGGCTAATTTTCTGCTGTAAATACCAGGGATTTGACACCATTTTCAGAAAATATAACTTCCTTCTACTTACAATAAATTTTCACATCATAATTTTAAAACCAATTCATACCGAGAATTATATCATTGTAAGTCATTGGTATGATGACAAGGTTAGCAATTAAAGCACATTTTAGTCTCCAGTGAGGGACTAGTCGACATGCCTCTATTGTAATGATACATCCCCTTGGAGTTTTGACTGAAAACTCATTTATTAAATAAAATTGGTCATCTATAATTTTCATGGAAAACTGAGAATATATAAATGAATGTGATGATCCAGAATCAAATAAAGTGTTGGCTATGTTTGAGGAAACAATTAATGTACCTGCCACCACATCAGTAGTAACATAAACCTCAGCGGTTGTAATCGCATAAGCTCTCCCATGCTCTCTTGGCCTTTTCTGAGGCATGTTTACTTGGCTCTTAGGACACTCATTTTCATATTGTCCCATATCTATGAAATTATAGCATTGGATATCATTGAATTGTTTCTTCCCCTTGCATTCACCCGATCGATGAACCTTTTCTCCACAGTTATAGTAGACTCCCATGCCTTTCATGAATTTCCCAAGATTATTTATTCAACAGTTCTCAAATAATGGGAAACCATTCATTCCCTTTCTCTTATTTGGTTCTTATCCTTTTCTTTTTTATCAGAGTACTTCTTTTTATCTTGGTTTCCATTGAAAAAATTTGATCTAGAAAATTCTTTCTCTGTTTCGATGGCACTTGATACAATTTCATCATATGATGAAAATGATTGAGAATTCAGTTCCCTTCGAAGACATGGCGTAAGACCTTCAATGAAATGATCAATCTTTTCCACCGAGTAACGTACGTAATCCATGACATACCTAGCTATCCCTGTAAAGTTATCCTCGTACTCTACAACACTATCTCCATCCCTTTATTTCTAGCCAAGGAACCTCATCTTCATTTTAGTTTGTTGATCATGAGGGAAATATTTTTCTAAGAATATTTCCTTAAAATTCATCCATTCCATATCATATATCTCTTATTCCTCTATGGGATATTGAATCAGGGACCACCATTTATCAGCGTCACCCTTGAGATAATATACTGCCAGTACTACCCTTTCATTTTCATTGCATCTTAATTCCATGAATATCTTTTTCTGGGACATGATCCATTTCGCAACAACCACTGGATTAGTATTCCCGCTGAAATATGGGGGATTTATCCGCATGAAACGATCCAACATAGGTGTTGAATGGTTATTTGTTACAACTTGAGTATGTTTTTCCAATATTGTCATGATATGATCTTCTCCAACATTGACCATGTTGACTTGCTTACTAGGGAGATCCCTACCATGACCATGAGTATTGATTCCCCTTCTTCCGTTAGATGCCATTTCTAAATAATGGGATATACATGATTAGTTTATGAATCTCAAATAGAAATTCACTCAACCTAGATTGAAATTCTATGCATATCTAATCTTATAAGCATGATCCCTCTGAGGAAAAATATACATCAACTCATTCATAATGGATTGTAAAGAAAATATGAATTATCCTAAGCATATCACCCAGGAGTGTCATAACCAATAGTGCAGCAAGATGCATTGTTGTGTACGAGGATACCTCGGGTCAAGCCCAAAACTCATTGTCGAAGCTTTCAATCCTAGGTACCTCTGTGCCAGAGCCACCTCTACCCGATCGTATCCCGACAGGGATGTATTTTCTAGATGGATTCACAAAATCTATTCCTTACCAAAATACCAGGACGTTATTTTATGTTCATACTCAAATAATACCTTAATGATTTGTTCCCTACAAGAAATTTCCTACTCTAGTTTCCATGTTTTCTACTAAACTTTCTCTAATACCAACTGTAACACCCGTACCCCTCTATTCTGCAGCCAGTGCATTACTTTTTACATTGGCATGGTTAGAAGAAATGAAAATCCCAAAGAAAAGATCATTTTAGTAGTCTTGAAGAAACTAGATACAAATATATCTCTCAAATTACATTGGAAAGGTTTACAAAATACAATACATAAATAAAAAAACTGCAACCACTTGAACTCAATAAATGATATCTTCTTTGTCACATATTGATAGTAAAAAATGAAAGGGGTGTTCTAAAACGCTCATTAAGGGTTACAAATAGCGAATGAATGAGTACAATAATATGTGCATCAGAATCAGTCTGACATAATCAATAAGGCATAGTGAGTAAATGAAAAAAAAATTCCATTAATAAACTAAGAATGAAATTTCATCCATTGGTTTATTCATAGTGAAAACCTCATGGATTATAATAATAACTAATAATGAATAAAGATAATTCTTATTAATTGGACTTCATGTATCTAGCACATGAATCCATAATAATGTCAAAAAAAGTTTAGTTCTATGGGTAGAAACCCATCTGATTTTTGGAAACAAACACGAATGATTTGTCGCCAACTAATTTGACTCATGTTACCTACAGATGCATCGAGGGGATACAGAGGGCCCCAAACTCCACTGCATGTCCAAACCATTATTTATACATTTATTCAATACAAGAGCAATATGCCTTATCAATATCTATATCGAGTAGAGTTTAAAAATTTATCAATACTTCCATAATTAAAATAACATTCCAAATAAACACCGTATGTAAAATGGTATACGGGATATACAACAAACATATACATGATATGATATTATGGATATTTAATATAAACATAATTTATAATGAAAAGTTAACTCAAATGGGCATTAGGTACACCACATAAGGATTAATAGGTGCACACCATATGGGAGATTCTTGAACAAAAGTGAGAGGGAGGCTCCCTTACCATATGTTCAAAGGTGTTCTTGATTGTTCTTAAAGACCTGAATAATCAAATTTAGATTCATTAATTAATAATTCAAGAAACTAATAAACATGTAATTGATATGGTATAACCTTATTAGGTTCATTCATGGTCCTTTTAATGGGTTTAAGAGGTTCAATTGTATTGTTCTCGAAGCATTCTCTTCCTTGGTTTTCATGTTTCGTTTACTTGCTCTCATGAATGGAAGTTCATTTTGAAATGTGGATAAATATCCAGATTTGTTGATATATATTATTTGTGAAATTAAAGAGATATAAATTAAATTATTATGATTATAGGTTATATACATGAGGATGAATCTTTAGTTAAAAGTTTTTGATAAACGCTTGGATTTAGCTTGGCAGTTTCGTATAGAAGGAACTTGTTTTGTATTATTATTCCGTATAATGAGTGTGTAAAGATTACAGAACATTAAAGAGATGAAATAATTCTATTATTATCTGTTTCAACCATTAAAATGGTATCATGACCAGTAATGATGAATAATGTGATGAACGAAACTCCGTCGACCACAAAGGTTATAAATTGGAAACTCATGGATGTTGATTTCGTTTATAAAAATAAAAGAGAGGGAGAAAGGATATTGATGACAGTTCTTCCATTCAAATGATATAATTCTAGTATATATATGATACTAGAGTTTATCATGGTCATCAGGAATGGGGAGTTGAGGAGAGGAAAATAAAATAGATGAAGTTGGAAATAAAAGAAAAGAAGAGAGATCCCTTGTGAAAATATGATAGCCTAACGACGTCACTTAATATTTCATAAAATCAAATGATGAGAACAAAAGGGTATCTAATGATATTGAAATCAAAAGTAAAGTAAGATGAATGAATAAAATAAAACACTAACAAATGAAAAATGAATTTCAAATAGCTAATATAAAATAAGTGTCGACTTAAAGAAGATAAGGATGGATTCCCTTACCTAGTAGAATAACTCCTAGATCATAATGGATGGGACCTTGGGGGATTAGGGACACCTTGGGAGGACTCCTATAGAGGTAAAAAAACCAGATCTTAGAGGATGAGGGATTTTGAATGACATAAAATGAATGGATGAGTGGGTATTTATAGAAAAAGAAAAATAATGGTTTAATAATTTCAAAGAGACACCTCAATAGTGTTTTTTGCCAAACCATGGGCTTTCCCAAGTTATTTTCAAATGGTTTTATCCACATGGGACACATATTGTCATAAGATACTCTACAAAAGTCTACCATACTTTTATATTTAATTATTTCATCATTTTGATGTCATTAAACTACGAAAAACTCAAAACTGTATGTTTACTATTCATTGAAAATTCATTTATTTTAGAAAAATCCAAAAAAATTACCCTAACCATTTTTAGATGAGTAGAATTCAAAAATGAACTTAATTTTTCAAAATTAATTTTCTATAAATTATTAATTTAATTTTTAAATAAAGATATATATAATTCAAAAAATAAAAATCTTAAAGTGAAATTAGTTTTATTTCTCATTGAAAAACTAATTAAGATCTCATTATCTTATTGCTTCAAGAAAATAAAATAATATCATTTTTTACTATTCATAATGGTCATATTACTATTCATATTAATATTCATAATGGTATGTTATAGTTCACAAAAAATTTAGTTGGTTCTATCAGACTCCAAATGACTTACTGGTCACAACTCTAGATGACCGTTTTTCGAAATTCAAAACCTAGAAGTGGAAAGTTTATGTTAAATGTATAGCTTATATGTTTCTCCTATAATGTTTTGATTCACAAAAGATATAGTGCATAATGAAATATAGGTTATGAATAGAATGTACTTAATAGAAACATTCCATATAATTTTTAGGGTGTTATAAATATTTACCAACTCCCAGAAACAACAATGAAGAGAAAGACGGTGAATGATAAGAGCTATAGTAGTTGAGAGCATGAAGAAATGAAATATCCATTTCCATCATGCAGGAAATGTGGATGGAAACACCTAGGGAAGTGTCTCAATGGAATAAATAAATGTTTTATGTGTGGGAAAGAAGGACATAAATTAAATAATTGCCGAGGAAAATTGAAGAGTATTATGGAAAAAAATAAAAATTATCCCTAGAATCCATTTACTGTCATTTTTTTTAAATGTAGGGGACCTATGAATTACCCGAGTGAATGCACAATCTATTGAATAACCTCTTGGACAAGGAAGAACCTATTTGGAAATAAATTTATGGTGAAATGTTTAAAAGTATTAGTTCTCTTTGTTGATGGGATTACATTGGAATAATTTTCTCGTGTATGTATAACCGTGAAGTTTGTTGCATTAAAATGCTATTTTAGGAAGAATTGTCTTTTCTATTGCTGATATAGTATTAAATAACCATTTGGGTTTATGCGATCCTTGAATTTAAGGCAATTACAATTTATTAAATATAAGGATGAAAATATGAGGTATGAGATAAAATTTGTGGTGAAATAATGTGATAGTTAATATGAGGAATTTATCTCATTTTGGGAATGTATTAAAATAATGTTTTTGAAAAAGGACAACATGTAGACCATGTGAAAACCCATTGCGTCGGACAAAGGTGCATGAATCGAACCCACAACTATAGTGCGATGGGGATTTATCACCTACCAATGGACAACGTGATGTCCCTAGACAGTGTAACTAATTATTTTAGTTAAATGATTTTATTGATCAATAATAAGATGATTTGGGATCTTATGTCTTTTCAAATATATATCCTAAGTATAGGGAAATGATTTGGTGATTAAGGGATAAATGTTATTTTGTAAAACATCTCTCTATTGGGAATACTATATACCTAAAGAAAATATAAACCCATGGGATTTCATTTGAAGAGTAATGGTGGATTATTATCTATGTTTTTATTGTGGATTTATAGAAATTTGGGTTATTTATGGAAATGAATAACCTATCATAGAGAATATGAGATTAGGTTAATTACATTGAAGTATGTGACTTTAAGATTAGTCGATGTTATTTGGAGATAAAATTTAATGTGCAATACTGTGTAATCAAATTATTCTATTTTTTGGGTTCCAATATTAGTTTCGATTATATTGAAGGATTTTAAGGACTATTGTTTATTTAATTGTCTTTATTGAACTTTGGGTATTGTTGGTTAAAATTTTGAAATTAATATTAATATTTCATTAACTAAAAGTTTAACTTTTTCCATGATCATTTGATCTTGTACTAACCATGCATGTTTTCATTAATATATAAAGGAAAGTTAAATATATATATATAGTTTATCCTTTTTAGATTATGCTATTCACTAGAAGTTTATTCAAGAGCTTCCGGTGTGACCAAGTCATCTTGAATACTCATCATTTGAAAAAAAAGAAGAGTTTGTGGTAGAAATTTTTTAAAGGATGAAACTCTACATAAAAAGTAAGTATATATCTTTATGTTCTTAGTTAATATCATAAATAAATTCCTCAAAATTATGCAATGGAACGTAAAACAAAAAACGTTATCCGTTTACTTTTCCTACTATAAAACTATTGATTGTTTATCCTATCACAAGTTTGTGGTTTTCTTGTTGATAAATTCCACCTAATCTTGTTTTTTATCACTCCCCACAAGCACATGACAATTAGTTTAGCTTCCATATCCTTGTTTTTCTACATGGAATCCTAGTTTGGATTATCTCAAGTGACATTTGTACTTCTCTTTGATTCATTTAAAGATATTGTCTTATTGACTCTTTTTCCAATGTGGGACTTCCAATGAAGTTCCCAGGACCAATTTTAAAATTATGAGGACGGAATATCGAAAAGGGTGAAAAAATGTAGCACCCCATGCTTCTAGAGTACATTTCCCTTTTAATAATGCAATTGATTGCATTGAACACAACTTCGAGATTCTAACACACCACAACCTATCAAACTAGCCGTTATAAATAGTAATAACCACTTTTTGAAATTTTATAAATTTTATCATTCAAAATGGACTTAATTTTTGGATTCAGAATATCGAAATTACCTTAGGGTGATTTTTTGGTATTTTTCTGAAAAAGTTCAATTTTTGATGAATAGTGGAAAAAACACGGCATTATGGGTTAAAACCGACTTTGTATTTAAATAATTATTTATTTTAATTTATTTTATTTTAGGTCAAAATACATACATAATTCCAATATATGTTCAATTAAATTCATTTGAATCATATTATAATATGTTTAGATATAAAAAATTTTATCAAACTTTTTACCGTCTTTTACCCACCTCCTAGGAGCCTTTTAAAATTTATATAAAACTTAATTTTACCACTTCTGTGAGGTGAATTTCGAAAATCTGAAAGACATAGTTAATATCAGTAAGAAAAATTTGTTTCAATAGATAAAATAATTTTTGGTGAATTGTAACATTTTACTTTTATTTACCATGATTAAAAGTAAAGAGGGTAATTAAGGGTAAAAATGATATCATAATTACACTAACACATGCCTTAATTCAATTAGATAAGTTTATTTCGACCAAAAATATCCTTTGGAATTAAATATGATCCTTTAGGTACAATTCTATTAGACTAGGACATTGATTATTATTTTATACAAAGAAGAGGGAAAAGAGAAAAAATCAAATGTTATTAATTAAAACAATTTTAATATAGGGATATACAAAAGATAAATTCGACTATAAATACTAATTATAAAGATAAAATATTTTCCTACATAATAGTAGTTTATTTATAATTTTTATACATTATGTAACTTAATTTATGTATGACCCAATGATGATGCAGTAATTACCTTATTAATGAAATAATAAAATAATTGATATTATAAATATACTAATTAATCTTATTTTATAATTTTAATGAATTACATTAATTTTATAGGTTAATATATGATTTTAGGGTTTATTAAATGATGTTTTTTCAAGGTAATAATTCTGTAATGAATTTAACAAAAACAAAATACAAAATTGTGTCAAAATTGTCATAAAAGTGTTTTTAAAACAAATATTATATTATTAATTGATATTCTATTCCAATAAATCTATGTATCAAAAATGGATTAAATAATATTATATATGTTATTAATAAACCACTTGGGGTTCTGTTGGATGTTTATAGTATGTTTATGGACCATATAATAATAAAATACAAAGAGACATGGTAAATGTCAAGCTATTTAACTAATAGTTAAATCTAAAAGACTAGGTTAATATATTGACCCAAAACTGACTAAAACCTATTGGTTGAGTGGTTTTTGACCCATCCCTACCTTAGTCTCGAAAAAAATTATTTTGGAACCATTAGAATCCGAAAACGAGTTTATTATAAAATATTATTTCTATCTACTCCTAAAGTGACCCTCACCTCTCTTATAAAAGGACACTTCTACTTCTCTCAAATCAACACCTTCAAAGCCATTTTCTCATCCAACCCCAGACAAAATTTTGAATACCTGTAAATTTCAAGGGATTTTTTTTCATAAATTCTTTGGGACTTCACGAGTACACAGTTTTTGAGGGCACCTGATTCCGAGGCCCGGTGTGCCCGGAATCAATTTCTGAATTTTAGCTCGGGTACGTTCAGTGAACGAAGGAGTGGGTTTTTCTATCTTTTGAACCGGTGCTTGGAATCGAAATCTGAGGGCACCGATGAAACCACAATGGTGGTAATGTTTGGGTACGACTTCCAGGTGTGTTGGGATCCATGAATAGAGATGGTGGTTTCGGTATATTACACTCAAGCTTTCGGTAATGTTTGGGTACAACCGGGTTGGTTCGAACATGAAACCAACCGGGGCCTCGGAGCGGAAACTATTATAACTTGAGTTCTAGATGTTTGATTAATGTATCGTCAAGTTTTTTTGTTTCATATTAGTGAGACGGTTCTTTTGTCCTACTCCACTCGAGGTTTGGATGCAACAAGAGTACTGTTGGGTTGGTTTTAGATTAAAAACCAACATGGCCCCTAGAATAGAAAAGCCAATATCTCTCAGACCCGGCATCTGATTGATGCACTGTCTATTGCATTGAGTTTCTATTGAAGAGATGTAACATTTTGATACATAAAATATGGACTTCATGGCAGTTGATGTATCAACCCATTGGCGTGTCGAGCGGATCCTCCCAGAATCGAGCGTGCTGTATGCGGGAATCCTAGACCTGGCTGCGACTACGACAATGATGGTGACTATACTTGAATCCTACATGGGTTCGGCAGTGAGGACGATTGTACTTGGATCCTCCGTGGGTTCGATAGTGATGACGACTGTACTTGGATCCTATGTGGGTTCGGCAGCGATGGTTACTATACTTGGATCCTACGTGGGTTCGGCAGCGAGGACTTCTGTACTTGGATCCTATGTGGGTTCGACAGAGGAGATGATTCAGAGGCTACATTTAATCATCTCCACCCCTCTTCGTGAGTAGTATACCTGTATGAGCTGAGTCTTGACATACAATCATTATCTTCGATATGATTGAGATGCTTTCCTATGTGGATTGGGTTATTCTTTCCTATCTAGATTAGGTTGTACTTTCATGTGTGGACTGGGTTGAACTTGGGATCGGAAGGTGGAGCTGTATTGGAATTGATGAATTAGGAATATGTATGGGCAGATACCTCAGTGGTGTTGGTTGATACTTCTTATATGTACCTTTACTTTGTGGTTTTTCCTTTTTGGATTCTCGGAGGCCTTCGGGGGTCTTGGGGTCCCTACTAAGTATCGTATACTCACCCCTACACGGGCTATGCTTACACTACGTTGTGTTGGTTGCAGACAGTGGACATCGCTGATCGTGGTTGAGGCCAAAGGAGCGGGATGGTGTACGGTGGTGGACTATCTGGAGGGATGTACACGGAGTGGATAGCTGGACTCGAGAAGATGAAGAGACCATATGTACTCACCCTTCATGTGGGAGTTCCGAAGGACGTCTTGGTGGTTTCTACTTTACATTTCAGTTGTTGTACTTCCTTTTCTCAGTTGTACTGTACTTTCAGTTTGGTTTGTATACTGGCCCATTTACTTTCTAACAATTACTTTTGTACTCAGTTTACTTCGTGTTTACTTTATCTTTTGTACTCTGTGGTGTTTTTTTTCTTATATAATTGAAATTACTTCCCTTCTATCGGGATTTACGCCTTTGGTGCTAGTCGCCAGCCCCTTCCCTATGGAAGGCCAGCTTGGGGTAGTCACAGCCGGAGGAGGGAGTAGTGTACGTGGTTTACTGCGATGCATCAGGGACCAGACTCGGGTGTTTCCTATTACAGGAGTGGGAAGTGATCACCTATGGATCACGACAGTTGAGGCAGCATGAGTAGAACTACACTACCCATGACCGGGAGTTAACAGCAGTGGTCTTTGCCTTGACGATTTGGCAGCATTATCTGATGGGTGAGCGCTTTACAGTCTACTCTGACCACCAGAGTCTCAGGTACATTTTCTCACAGAAGGACCTGAACCTGAGACTTCGGTGATGGATCGTGTTCCCCAGGACTATGATTTTGAGATAGTCTATACTCCTAGGAAGGGGAACATAGTAGCTGATGCTCTCAGCAGGAGGTCAGGAATCCAGCTACTTGGAGAGGCGATGAAGGAGCTAGCTGTGTTGCAGACATCCATTGTGGATGGTGATGGGGAAGACTTTCTACAGTTGCTCACAGTCACTCCACCATTACATCAGCGGATCAGAGAGGCACATGGTGGGTACGTTGACTGTGAGATGTGACGTGCACAGATATCCATAGGACATGCACCTGATGGGTTTTATGTAGGAGGAGATCACATCATTCTTTTTAGAGGACGTACCATGGTATATGTGCATTATAGGAGGAGGTGCTGAGAGAGTTTCCCATTTCCCCTTTGGCAGTACATCCAGGAGTAGCGAAGATGTATCAGGATCTCAGACGACACCACTGGTGGCCAGGTATGTAGAAGGTTGTGGCAGAGTTCTTTTCACGATGCATCACCTACCAGTTGGTGAAGGCAGAACACCAGGTACTAGCAGTCTTGGTATAGACCTTGGAGGTACCGGAGTGGAAGTGGGACAGGATATCTATGGATTTCGTGAAAAGTCTTCCACGTACTTCCAGAAGACATGACTCCATTTGGGGGATTGTCGACTGACTCACTTAGTCGGCCCACTTCTTACCTATCAGAGAGCAGGGATCAGTGGAGAACATGGAATGCCTCTATGTTCAAGAGATCATACGGATTCACGGTGTTCTATCATCTATCGTCTCTGATTGAGACACTCTCTTTACTTCCCGGCTTTGGAAGGGGTTACAGGAGGCATTTGGGATGCAGCTATGGATGAGCACCACCTATCACCCTCAAACGGATGGCCAGATGGAGAGGACCATTCAGACTCTCGGGGACATGCTCCGTGCATGTGTCCTCAACTTTGGTCGTAGCTGGGAGGATCACCTACCCTTGGTGGAGGTTGCGTACAACAATAACTACCACTCCACCATCTGGATGGCACCATATGAGGCATTGTACGACCAACCTTGCAGATCACCTCTGTGCTAGACAGACCTTGGGGAGTCACCACTTGTAGGACCAGAGATGGTCCAAGCCACGATGGAGAAGGTACAGATCATCCAAGAGTGGATAAGGACTAATTAGAGCCGACCGATTTCCTATGCTGACAGGAGGTGGAGACCACTAGAGTATGAGGATGGCGACCACGTTTTCTTACGGGTCTGACCACGACCTGGATTACGGAGATTCGGTCGGGGAAGAAAGTTATCTTCGTGCTTAATCGGTCCATTCCAGGTTCTCAGAAGGATAGGCGAGGTGGCTTATCACCTGGCTCATCCAACTCAGTTGCACCGATTGCACGACGTCTTCCACGCATCTCAGCTGAGGAAATAAGTGCAAGACCCGACATATATCATTGATCACGGGGAGATGGACATCGATGACGGGGCGCCTTTTGCAGAGGTCCAAGTGGATATTGAGGATCAACAGAATCAGGTCCTATGTGGATGGTCGATTCCTCTAGTGCACATCAGGTGGAACCACGGGAACCTCCAAGAGGGCACATGGGAGCGGGAGGCTCAAATGCATGCTCCGTACCCTCATTTGTTCCCATATATTGTAATATATCTTTATGGGGACGTAAATCCCTGAGGTGGGAGTAATTTAAAGACCTGTAAATTTCATGGAATTTTTTTTTCTTAAATTCATTGGGATTTTATAAGTATGCAGTTTCTAACGGCACCTGATTCTGAGGCCATGTGTGCCCGGAATCAATTTCTGATGTTTAGATTGAGTACGTTCAGTGAACGAACGAGCGGGTTTTTCTATCTTTTGAACTGGTACATGGAATAAAAATCTGAGGGCACTGATGAAACCGCAGCAATGGTAATTGATTAAGAGGACCTATCACGAAGGTGCGTTTTCTCTGGAGGAGTTGTTAAAAATTGAGGATTAAATGTGAAGTAAATAAAATTGTGTACAATTTTATTTCTTTTTCTAAGTAGTTATATCCTAGGTGTGGGAGTTGGGGTGGGACCCACTAGTTTCTAACTACCCTTGAGAGGATAATGGTGAGGTGGGGCCCACATGATCCCTAACTCTTCACATTCCATTAACTCTTCTAACCCCCTCTTAAAGTTGGTAACTCTTTTTAACATGTTAAACCCCTCCTATAAGTGGGTGGCTCTTCTTCTCCCCACTCTCTCAAATTTTAATGCTAGCCAACTCACACTTAATTAATAATTTGAATTAAGTGTTTGTTTTACAAAATTTGAAATGCTTGGGTTTAGTAAATAAAATAAGGAAGGGCCTTATTTTATTTTTGTTTGGAATTTGTGGTGTTAAGATAAAGGAGAATGAATTTTCTTTATCGAAGACCATCAATCCTCTCGCGAAGAACGACTAAGCGACCCCGACTTCTCCATCCCCTTCCTTCTCCGTTAAAAGGGTGGAGACAACGATGTGGGAGTTCTCCAATGACGCGCAGTCATCTTCTTCTCTCCGTGATAAAAGAGAAGACGACGTTTCATCAGGTGAACACCGTTGACGACGGAAACGACGCTATATATTGCGGCGCTTGACAACCGCGAATTACTTTGCGAGGTAGGGGTTATCTTCGTTCATGTGTAATTTAATCTTCTTAGTTGATTATTTTCGTTGAATGTTACCAACGTAACGGGTGGAGATCAGACTCCACAAACAAGACCGATTTCTCCTCCCCGTTTCCCTGTTGATTTACGTTGACGATCAAAGTGAAGGCGGCGTGGTGCCGTTCCACCATGCGGGGACGAAGAGAACCGCAGCCGGAGCGGGACGCGGCAGTGGTGTACGACGTCGTCGTGCCGTGCATGTGAAGCCGAATGAACCGCGGCCGGAGCAGGCCACGGTGGTGGTGCGTGGCGCCGTCGTGCCGCGCTGGAGAACCCGAGGGAGGTTGCGGTCGGGGCAGGCCGCGGTGGAGGGGCGCGGCGTTGTCGAGCCACGCCCTTCGGGGAAGAGGCATGACCTTAGGCCGTGGCAGTTCAGCATGGGGCGGCCGGCCAATCCGGCCGTAGGTGCTCCAAGAGGCGGGACCCCCGCGGGTCCCGCGGCTTCACAAACCGGCCGACCATTAAGGCCAACCATTTCCGAAGAAACCGGGGGGAGTAACCCCCCAGTTCAGCCTAGGGCGGACCCCACTAGGGGGGCCCGTCATTTTCAAAAAACAAGGGGGGCCGCACCCCCCACCCCTTCCCACCCCGCAGTCGGCTTCCGAGCCGGGCCACATGCCGCACGGGCTGGACCGCCCGCGTTGGGCCAGGCTGCGCCGGCTGGTCCGGGCAGCACCCAATTGGGTTGGACTCGGACCTGGGTCGGGTTTCCCAGTTCGGTCCGACCCATGGGGGGTATTGGTCCAGGTCGGACCGGGCCCAAACCCCCCACTTTCGTACAGATTCATTCAAACACCCATATCTTCGGTTATGGACCTCCGATCGATGCACCGCCAGTTGCGTTGAGATTCATAGATCGAGATGTTCGTTTCGGTATATTACAGTCAATATTTTGGTAACGTTTGGGTATGGATGGGTTGGTTCGAACCCAAAACCAACTGGGCCCTCAGAGCGAAAATGGTTATAACTTGAGTTCCGGACGTCCGATTGATGTACCATCGACTTTGTTGGTTTCCTCTTAGTAATATGGATCTTTTGGCTTACTCCAATAAAGGTTTGGATGCAGCTGGAGAACGGTTGGGTTCGTTTTAGCTTAAATACCAATCGGGCCCCTCGAACAGAAATGCCAATATCTCTCAGACCAGGCGTCCGATTGACGCGCCATCTATTGCATTGAGTTCCTATTGACGAGACATAACATTGTGATACATCAACTCTAGAAATCGTGAATGTTGATGTATCAACACCATGGCTCGTGGAGAGGCTCGTCCCAGAATCGTGTGTGCTATATGCAGGAACCCTAGAGATGGCTGTGACTGCGACAATGATGGCGACTGTAAGTGGATCCTATGTGGGTTCGTCAGTGAGGATGACTGTACATGGATCCTCCAAGGGTTTGGTAGTGATGAAGATTGTAATTGGATGCTACGTGGGTTTGGCAGCGATGGTTACTATAACTGGATCTTACGTGGGTTCAGCAGAGACGACTTTTGTACTTGTATCATACGTGGGTTTGACAAAGGAGATGATTCAGAGGCTACATCTAATCATCTACACCCCTCTTCGTGATTAGTATACCTGTGTGAGCTGAGTCTTGACTTACAACCATTATCTGTGATATGATTGAAATTCTTTCCTGTGTGGATTGGGTTGTACTTTCTTATGTGGATTGGGTTATACATTCTTGTGTGGACTGGGCTGAACATGGGCTCGGAAGTTGGAGCGTACTGGAATTGAAGACTTAGGTAAATGTATGGTCATATACCTAAGTAGTGTTGGTTGATACTTCATATATATACCTTTCCTTTGTGGTTTATACTTTGTGGATTATGGGAGGCCATCGGGGGTCTCGGGGTCCCTACTAAGAATCATATACTCACCCCTGCATGGGCTATGCCCGCACTATGTAGTTTTGGTTGTAGACGACAGATAGCGCTGACCATGGATGAGGACTGAGGAGTGGGATGGTATACAGTGGTGGACTATTAGGTGGGATGTACACGAAGTGGACGGCTGGACTCGAGGAGCTGATGAGACCATCTATACTTACCCTTCAGGTGGGAGTTCCGGAGGACGTCTCGGTGGTCGCTGCTTTACTTTTCAGCTATTGTACTTCCTTTTCTCAGTTGTACTGTACATTCCGTTGGGTTTCTATACTTTCCCATTTACATTCTAGCACTTACTTTTTTACTCAGTTTACTTAGTGTTTACTTCAGCTTCTATACTCTGTGGTGTTTGTTTTCTTATATAAAGGCAATTCCTTCCCTTTTATCGGGATTTACGCCTTTGATGTTAGTCGCCAGACCCTGGCCTATGGAAGGTAGGCTTGGGGGAGTCACGACCGGAGGAGGGAGTAGGGTACGTGGTTTACTGCGATGCATCAGGGGCCGGACTCAGGTGTGTCCTGATGGAGGAGTGGGAAATTATCGCTTATGGATCACAAACGTTGAGGCAGCATGTGCAGAACTATGCTACCCATGACCTTGAGTTAGCAGCAGTGGTCTTCACCTTGAAGATGTGGCGGCATTATCTGATGGGAGAGCTCTTTACAGTCTACTCTGACCACCAGAGTCTCAGGTACATCTTCTCGTAGAAGGACCTGAACCTAAGACATCAGCGATGGCTCGAGTTCCTCTAGGACTAAGACTTTGAGATAGTCTATACTCCTTGGAAGGGGAACGTAATAGCTAATGCTCTAAACAGGAGTTCGGGCATCCAGCTACTTGTAGAGGTGATGGGGAAGCTAGACACATTGCAGATATTCTTCATGGATAGAGATGGGGCATCCTTTCTTCAGTCGCTCACAGTCACTCCACCATTACATCAGCGTGTCAGAGTGGCACAACGTGGGGAAATTGACTGTGAGACGTGACGTGCACAGATATCCACAGGACATGCCCCTGATGGATTTTCTGTATGAGGAGAGCACATCATTATTTTTAGAGGACGCTCCATGGTACCAGTTGCATTAAAGGAGGAGGTGCTAAAAGAGTTTCACATTTACCCTTTGGAGGTAAATCCAGGTGTGGCAAAGATGTTCCAGGATCTCAGACGATAGTACTGGTGGCCAGGTAGGAAGAAGGTTGTGGTAGAGTTCATTTCGAGATGCCTCACCTGCTAGTAGATGATGGCAGAACACTAGGTACCGGTAGGCTTGGTACACCCCTTGGAGGTCCCAGAGTGGAAGTGGGACGAGATATCTATGGATTTCGTGATAGGGCTTCCACGTACATCCAGAGTACACGACACAATTTGGGTGATTGTCGACCGACTCACCTAGTCAGCCCACTTATTACCTATCAGAGAGCAGGGCTCAGTGGAGAACATCATATGCCTTTATGTCCAGGAGATCATACGGCTTCATGGTGTTCCACCATCTATCGTCTCCGATTGAGACACTCGCTTTACTTCCAGGATTTGGAAGGGGTTGCAGGAGGCATTTGGGATGCAGCTACCCTTGAGCACCACCTTTCACCCTCAGACGGATGGCCAAACAGAGAGGAACATTCTGACTCTCGAGGACATGCATTGTGCATGTGTCCTCGACTTTGGTCGCAGCTGGGAGGATCACCTACCCTTAGTGGAGTTTGCGTACAACAATAGCTACCACTCCACCATCGGGATGACACTATACGAGGCATTGTACGGCCGACCTTGCAGATCACCTCTGTTCTGGACAGACCCTGTGGAGTCAACACTTGTAGGACTAGAGATGGTACAGGCCACGATGGATAAAGTAGAGATCATCCATGAGTGGATGAGGACTCGTCAGAGTCGACATAAGTCTTATACTGATAGGAGGCGGAGGCCACTAGAGTTGGAGGATGGAGACCACGTTTTATTAAGGGTCTCATCTCGATGTGAATTAAAGAGATTTGGACAGGGTGGAAAGTTATCCGTGCACTTCATCGGACCATTCCAGGTTCTCATCATGATAGGCGAGGTGGATTATTTCCTGGAACTTCCACCTCAGATGCAACAGGTACACGACGTCTTCCACGTATCTTAGCTGGGGAGATACGTGCACGACCCGACACATATCATTGATCACGTGGAGCTGTACATCGATGACAAGACGACTTTTGTGAAGGTCCCAGTGGAGATCAAGGTTCGACAGGAGCGGGTCCTTCATGGACGGTCGATTCCTCTAGTGCGCATCAGGTGGAAGCTTGGGAACCTCCAGGAATTCACATGGGAGCGGGAGGCCCAGATGTGTTCTCAGTACCCTCATTTGTTCCCCTCGATTATGATATATCTTTACGGGGACATAAATCCCTGAGGTGGGAGTAATGTAAAGATTCGTAAATGTCAAGGAATTTTTTTTTCTTGAAATCATTGGGATTTTATGAGTACGCAGTTTCTGACGGCACCTGATTCGGAGGCCCGGTGTGCCCGAAATCAATTTCTGAAGTTTAGTTCGGGTAAGTTCATTGAGCAAACGAGCGGGTGTTTCTATCTTTTGAACTGGTGCTCAGAATCGATATCTGAGGGAACTGATGAAACTGCAGCGACGGTAATTGATTTAGAAGACCATTCCCAAAGGTGCATTTTCTCAGGAGGAGTTGTTAAAAATTGAGGATTAAATGTGAAGTAAATAAAATTGTGAACAATTTTATTTCTTTTTCTAAGTAGTTATATCCTAGGTGTTGGAGTTGGGGTGGGACCCCCTGGATGCTAACTACCCTTGAGAGGATAAAGGTTAGGTGGGTCCCACAAGATCCCTAACTCTTTACTTTCCATTAACTCCTCTAACACCCCCCCCGCCCCCTCTTAAAGTTGGTAACTCTTCTTAAGATGTTAATCCCCTCCTTTAAGTGGGTGACTCTTCCTCTCCCCACTCTCTCAAATTTTAATGCTTGCCAACTCACACTTAATTAATAATTTGAATTATGTGTTTGTTTTTAAAATTTTGAAATGCTTGGCTTTATTAAATAAAATAAGGAAGTACCTTATTTTATTTTTGTTTGGCATTTGGGGTGTTAAGAGAAAGGAGAAGGAAGTTTCTTTATTGAAGAACATCAATCCTCTCCCAAAGAATGAGTAATCGAACCCGGCTTCTCCATCCCCTTCTTTCTCCATGACAATGGTGGTGACACCGACGCGGGAGTACCCCAACGACATGCAATCATCTTCTTCTCTTTGCGATAAAAGAGAAGACGTCGTTTCCTCGGGTCCACACCGTCGACGACGGGAACTACGACATATTTTGCGGCGCTTGACAACCTCGAATTACATTGTGAGGTAGGGGTTATCTTTGTTCGTGTTTAGTTTAATCTTCTTCATTGATTATTTTGGCCAAATGTTACCAACGTAATGGGAGTAGATCGAACCACACAGACATGGACGATTTCTCCTCCTCATTTCCTTGTTGATTTACATTGACGATCAAAGCGAAGGCGACACGGTGCTGTTGCATCGTGCAAGGACGAAGAGAACTGCGGCCAGAGCGGGCTGGGGTGGCGGCGCGCGGTGCCGGTGAAGCCGAAGGAACCGTGGCCAGAGTGGGCCGTGGTGGTGGTGTGTGACACCATCATGCCATGCCGGAGAACCCGAGGGAGGCCGCGACTGGGGCGGGCCGCGGCGCCGTCGCGCCGTGCCGGTCGGGGAAGAGCCACAGTCTTAGGCCACGATGGTTCAGTAGGGGCGGCTGGCCAAGCCGGCCACCGACGCTTGAAGAGGCGGGACCCCCGTGGGTCCCGAGGCTGCACAAACGAACCGGCCATTAAGTCTGGCCATTTATGGAGAAACCGGGGGGGCATAACCCCCCTGTAATTCCTGGGGCGTACCCCACCAGGGGGCCTGCCGTTTTCAAAAACAATGCCCCCCCTTCAAACTCTGCGGCCGGCTTCCGAGCCGGGCCGCCCGCGCTGGGCCGGGCCGCACCCAATCGGGCCGGAACCAGACCCGGGTCGGGTCGACCTGGTTCAGGCCGACCCAGGGGTATTGGGCCGGGTGGGACCGGGCCCAGAACCCCTATTTTCGGATAGATTCGTTCAAACGCCCATATAATTGGCTAAAGAACTCTGATCGATGCACCTAAAGTTGTGTTGGGAACCATGGATCAAGACGGTCGTTTTGGTATATTACACTCAAGCTTTAAGTAATGTTTGGGTATGGCTAGGTTGGTTCAAACACGAAACTAACAGGGCCCTCGGAGCAGAAACAATTTTAACATGATTTCCAGACGTTCGATTGACGTACATTCGACTTTGTTGGTTTTTTATTAGTGAGACAGTTCTTTTGGATTACTACACTCGAGGTTTGGACACATATGGAGTACTGTCAGGTTGGTTTTAGCTTATAAACCAACCGGTCCCCTAGAACGGAAAAGCCAATATCTCTCAGACCGGGTGTCCGATTGACACGTCGTCTGTTACGTTGAGTTCCTATTTATGAGATAGAACATTGTGATACATAAAATCTGGAATTCCTGAAAATTGATGTATTGACCCCTTGTATCATGTAAAGGATCCTCCTGGAATTGAGCATGTTGTACGCGGGAACACAAGAGCTGGCTGCGACTACGACGACGATAGCGACTGTACATGAATCCTACGTGGTTTCGGCAGCGAGGACAACTGTACATGGATCCTCCATGGGTTTGGAAGTGATGACCAATATACTTGGATCATATGTGGGTTTGACAACGATTGTTACTGTACTTGGATCTAACGTGGTGTCGACGACTTCTGTACTTGGATCCTACATGGGTTCGGCAGAGGAGATGATTCAGAGGCTACATCTAATCATCTCCACCCCTCTTCATGAGTAGTATACCAATGTGAGTTGAGTCTTGAATTACAATCATTATCATCGATATGATTGACATGCTTTCATGTGTGGATTGTGTTGTGCTTTCCTATGTGGATTGGGTTGTACTTTCCTTTGTGGACTGGGTTGAACATGGGCTCAGAAGTTGGAGTCGTACGGGAATTGATGACTTACGTATATGTATGGGAATATACCTACGAAGTGTTAGTTGATACTTATTTTATGTACTTTTCCTTTGTGGTTTATCCTTTTGGGATTCTAGGAGGCCTTCGGGGGACTCGGGGTCCCTACTGAGTATCGTATACTCACCCCTGCACGAGTTATGCCCGAACTACGTTGTGTTGGTTTCAGATGACAGGCAATGCTGATCTTGGTTGATGCCTGAGGAGCGGGATGATATATGGTGGTGGACTATCAGGTGTGACGTACACGGAGTGGATGGCTGGACTCGAGGAGCCGACGAGACCATCTGTACTCACCCTTCAGGTGGGAGTTCTGGAGGACATCTTGGTTGTTGCTGCATTACTTTTCACCTATTGTACTTCCTTTTCTCAATTGTACTGTACGTTCAGTTGGGTTAGTATATTGGCCCATTTACATTCCAGCACTTAATTTTGTACTCAGTTTACTTTGTGTTTACTTCATATTCTGTACTCTATGGTGTTTGTTTTCTTATATAAAGGAAATGCCTTCCCTTTTATCGGGATTTATGCCTTTAGTGCTAGTCGCCAGCCCTTGGCCAATGGAAGACGGGCTTAGGGTAGTCACGACACGGGCCCCGAGGATCGGTCGTGAAAACAATATACTCTCAACTATCCTACCTTCATCCTAGAAAACTTACTATCATGATAAATCCAACCTACAGAGCCCTTTTGATCATTTCAAAAGGAAGAACCCGAAGAAGAGGTAAATATTTTATCACCTTTTTCATGTTCTTTTCTTCGTCCACTTTCTATTTACTTGTTTTTCCATTCTATAATAATAACTCTAATATATCCTATATAATTTTATGTTATTAAAAAAATGGTTAACTATATTCATTGTTATATCCATCCTATAAATGACAAAGTCACCACACGTGCATATGTACAGATTACCATCTGCACGTAGTGGTGTAGTTTATTATTCAAACACCTAATCATTTGGAAGGGTATAATAATGAGTATAAATGATGTAAATAATTAAAATAACATGATAATGATTCTGTATATATTATATAACATCCAAATATATACGATTCTTATATAAACATAATGATATTATCGCTCGCGCATACGTATGGATTATCGTCTCCACGAACACGATGAGAATAATTCCCCATAGTATCCATTGAAGAATAATTTTCATTTGATGATCTATTTTTTTAAAGATTTAATATCATTCTAAATATGAATAAAATATATCCTATCAATAATAGACATTACATTGGCAAGAAATAATATAAAGAAAAATGAATCATTTAAGACCCGAAATGATGATACTACTAAAATATCATAAACAAAGCAATATTAGAAGATATAATATGAAATCATATTATTTTATATGGTTATTTAATAATTTAATAACAATTAATTAACCATTATATAAGAGGCTAACCCATCCTCGACCAAGGAAAAGTACAAGGTAAGGGGTTTCTAATCTCACTTTTAAATTCATGAGATTTCCATTTTTCGCCACTTATTTATTGTATGTGGTATATTGTGTCCTTCCATTTGATATATATTATAATTATTATCTTTATATTCATGGAATTCTATGATTAATTTGGTGGTTGGTAATTTTTGTTCATATGAGTTGATTGATTACAACATGGTAAGGGGTTTTCATCTCACTTCATATTCTCCTGAGATTCATGCTATATTGACACTATTTCCTTTTGAATGGTGCATGTACTGCCCATGATTGTATTATTTGTGTAATATATTTTAATTTATGGGTATTTACATCTTCATTGTATGATAATTCTTTCATGGGGTGTATGTTTCAATTGTTTCCAAATCGTTAAAAGAATTTCAAATTTCAATTTCCACTCATAGGGCTTTACACAAACTTCATTGATTGTTTTACTCGATGATTATGTGTGGAATCCATATTTATTTTTTATTGTAATTTCCAATCCCCTTTATGTGGATATACTTTTGATACACATAATCACTCCATTTATAAATTCTCAAGTCATCGATATGAACTTGATAAGAGGAATTTTAACTCAATCTCCATTCATGGAGTTAAACATCCAACTCAATGGTGTTGTTTTTACAAGAATATGTGTGGATTTTCTCTGATTGATTTACAATGAGTATCCATTCATATTGAGTGTATTTATATTTTTCACACATAATTGTGTCATTATTTTATCCTTAACCAATGGATACGGTCTTTATAAGGGATTTCATCTCATCTTACATTCTATTGAGTCTTCTTTGTTGTTGTGCACCAACTAACTTTTGATTGGTGTATATACTATACATTTTCATAGTATATCAGTAATCGATTTATTCTCATGGTATTATAATTCATTTATTAACTCTATTTTTTTATTCAATGATCTCTCATTTGGTTAGGAACTAAAACTATAATATCATTTAAATTTTTTTATTAATTTATTCTTCTAAATCTTTCGCAATAATTTTGTTATTTTAAAAATAGTTTTAAAGATTTATTTATATGGAAATTAATGTTTTAAATGGATAATTCCTTTCAAAAGGTTCAATTTGTTTTGGGACACTTTGATTCAATAATCTATTTTAAACAGATTCTTGATAAATAGTGATACTTTTAAATGTTTTCATGAAAAAGGGATATATCTCTCAATGATTTTTACTGATCAATTTCAACTATGTAAACATCATTTATGAGTTATTATTCTTGGTCGATGTTGATTTATTATGATACAAATCTGTTAGACTCTATTGAATGTTTTGTGATATGTTGGACTATGGATGTGTTATTTTTATACCATTCATGGTTTATGGAAAAAGTATTGACATTTCGTATGCTAATTTTAATAAGAATGTTTATGTTATATTTAAACTTTTTCATACGAGGAATGCATTAGACTTAGTATGTAATAGGTGAAGCACACTATAAATCATTTGATGCATCGGTAGGTCTCTTGAGACAAACTAGTGTATTGGCACAAGGCCTTGACAAAATCATATTTGTAGTCTTGGAACAAGGACTTGACTATGTGATTATGCAGTCTGGAATTGTGAATTACATCATTATGAATGTGGCTATTGATATTGAATGTGATTATTTGACTATTAGAATATCCATGTGAATAATTAAATGGAATTATATGATTTTATCTTTTCCATATTATGCTGAAGTTGATGTTCAAAAGGCATTTGTTTTAGTCTTACATTGTCTTAAATGTTCTTGTTTATTTATGAAAGTCTCCGCTATATTGTAATCCTTAGTGAGAATTTGAGCTCACTCCTTTCTATATTATAATTTTCCCAGGAAGTGAATAATTATATTATGACTGACCTGTATGGATAGTATAAGGGATATGAGTTTGGCCTATGGAGACTATGTTGTTGTAGTTTTTCATTTTATAATGTAATGTAAATGTTATGAATGTATCTAGTATTTCCAAGGATACTAAACTAATTGGTCCTTCGAGACTTGATCTTTTGTGATCATTCCAGTGTTATATAATACTGCACTGACTCTGGGTAACTAGTGTTGGGTTGTTACATTTTATGCTTTTTGTAAAGTGACCCTCACCTCTCTTATAAAAGGGCACTTCCACTTCTATTAATTTCACACCTCCAAAGACTTTTGGATCGGCCAACCTCTGACCAAATATCCTCCCAAATTCTATCAACTCAACCTAGAGGCCTTAATTTGATCATAAATCTAACCTAATGAGCCATATTTGTAACACCCCAAGTTTTTAGGAAAAATATTTTTTTAATTTCATTAATGTCTTTTGTTGTACGCTGCACCAAAAGGAGCTTGCACAACACGCATCCCTGACTTGCCTTGCATTACACGCAATCACGATCTTCCTTGATAGCGTGTGTAGTACGCAATACCGAGTTTCACTGAACGAGATATTATTATAATATTATTATGAACTAGCCATTATGAATAGTAATACCCACTTTTTGAAATTTTATAAATTTTATCTTTCAAAATGGACTTCATTTTTTGATTCGGAATATTGAAATTAGATTAGGGTGAAATTTTGGTACTTTTTGGATAACTTTCATATACTGATGAATAGTGAAAATTACTAAATTTTAATTAAAAACAACTTTTTGAATCGAAATAATTAATATGGATAAATTATTAATTTTAGTGGTTTTAAAGTATATTTATAATATATTTTTACAACTTAATAAAATGTTGGTCATTGTGTGTAATTTCACATTTAAACCAGACATAAACAAGTGTCAATCTTTTGATAGTTATTATCTCTTAAAAACACACTATTTGTTTTGACGACAGAAATTAATTTTTAAATTACTTAATGTAAATGATATGTTTTGAATTTGGTAAAATAGACATCATTTTTGAATTCATAATATCAAATATATCTTAGGCCTAATTTTTGCTATTTTTCTGGAAACTTTCATTTTTTTGATGAAAAGTGAAACCACTAAGTGGTAGTTAAAAAAACTGAATTTTTCAAAAAAACTTAATTTTACCGCTTCTGTGAGTGGAATTTTGAAATTCCGAGAGACACGGTTAATATAAAGGACTAAAATGTGGTTCATTGAGATGAAAATAATTTTTGGTGAAAAGTAACTTTTTACTTTTTTTACCACGGTTAAAAGTAAATAGGGTAATTAAGGGTAAAAAATGATATTACTATTACCCTAACACATGTCCTAAATTAATTGGACAAGTATAATTCGATCCAAAACAACCTTATGAATAAAATATGACCATTTAGGCCCACTTGGATTAGATTAGGAAATTTATTATTAATTTATTTAAAGAAGGGTTAAAATAGTTAAAATCCAAGTTTAATAACTAAATCATTTTTCATATAGGGATATACATAAGATAAATTTGACTATAAATATTAATTAGAAAGCTAAAAATTTTTCCTACATAATGGTATTTTATTTTTAATTTTTATACTTAAAATAATTTATTTTATTTATGACACAATGATGATGCAGTAATTATCTTATTAATGAAATATTGACATAATTGATGTTATAAATACCCAACTAAATGTAATTTGAGACTTTTATGAATTCCAATAATTTTCTATGTTAATATTACATTATATTATTGATCAAATTAACTTTTTTAGAATCAATAATTCTGTTCTTATTTTCAAAAAAATCAATTACCAAATAGTGTCAAAATTGACATAAAATAGTTTTTAAAACAAATATTATATTATTAATTGTTATTATATTCCTAAAAATCTAAGGATCGGCCAAGATACTTATATCATGATATGTGTATCATTAATGGACCACTTGGAGATATCTTGTATGTATATGGTAAATTTATTAACTATATAATATAAAAATACAAATTGACATGGTAAATGTCAATCTAATTAACTAAGAGTTAAAACTAAAAGATAAGGTTAATATAATAACCTAAACATGCCTAAATTCTATTGGATGAAAGGATTTCGACCCATACCCACATTAGATTCTAAATATATCAATTTGGAGCTATTAAAAACCGAATATAACTTTATAATAAAATAATATTTTTAGTTATTCCAAAGGTGCCCCTCTCCTCCCTTATAAAAGGGCACCTCCTCCCTCTCTTCCTCACACCACTTTGAGCCTTAAATATCAGCCAAACCCTGAAAACATTCTCTTCTCCACTTTCCTAGAAACATCTTAGAGGTCCTGGTCTTCTTAAAAGACCAATTTTAGTTCCCTAAGAGGAGGTCTCAAAGAGGTGCTTCAAAGAAGAGGTAATGTCCGTTACCCATTCTTTCAACTTTATTTCTTCTTCCACTTATTCTTCTTAGGTTGTTTCATTATGAAGTAATAACATCAGTATCACTAATATACTGATATGTTATTATAAGTATGAAACAACCTTATTTCACCATCTATCCATCCTATGGAAAACAAAATCACCACGCGTGTGTACGTACGGAATACCGTCTCCACGCCGTGGTGTAATCTATTTTCAACCACCACCTTACTTGGATGGGTATAATGGTGTAAATAATAACTATATATGATTATTGTAAATTGATATTGATTATGAAATAGTAAACATACACTGGAATACAATTCCACAATCATGGGAACGATATCATCGCTCGTGCTTACGTACGGAATACCGTCTCCACGATGTGATACGACTCGTTCTACATGATTTTCATTGCATAATGACTACATAAATGAATTGAGAGATTAAATATGATATGTATTAAACTAATACCATTCTGTAAATGAGGTATCTATAACCTAAAAATAATAATAAGAATTTATTCGACAAAACACGCATAAGAACAAAACGTAATAAACACCCGAATAACAAGTAGCAATGAAATATTACTAATAATAAGCTAAGAATATGACCATATATGATATCATAACAATGAGAATGATTCTGGAATAATTCAATGACATTATTTAAATCATTATACAGGAGGTTCAGACACTTATGAAGCAAATCAGACCTAAGGTAAGGGAAAATATCACAATATCATTTTTTTCCGAGATTGTTTATACTTTTGTATTTACTGGGGTGTATTTTATCATCCACATCCATGTTTCCTCGATATGTAATATTTTTTCCATCCACCTACAATTGTTTAAATCCAATTTGACCCTTCGGTTAGTTTTTAATAAAAGATATGAAAGGAGTCTTTTGTCGTTTTTCGTAAGAGGTACTTTTTGACTTTTCTGACAAAAGTACGAGAAAAATGTTTTTTAACTTATACGGCATGAATGGATTTTTAAAACATTATTTCCAAGAAGATTCCTTTACAATTTTTCATGTTTAATTTTAATCAACTTCTTTTAGTTTAAAATTGTTTGAAATGTTAAAAAAGGAAAATGTTTTTGAAGTAGAAAGTATATTTTCCTCAAGAATGGAGTTCAAGTGTTTTATCAAAATTATTTTCCATCTATGATAATATAGGGTACTGTTTCTATCCCTATTATTACATTGATTTGATTATATTGTGATGGAATTATTTTTATGAATTCCTTTATCTTATATGAATTGTTTTATGATGTCATGTTGTTTAAGAATCCCATTTTTATTACATTGGTTATGAAATGATGTATGATTTATGATTTTGTGGCACACATAAGAATGGTATCATTATGAGATGGGTGGGACCTATATATCCCTCCAATGCATTGGGTAAATATTTTATATATCATGAGATAGACATGGCTGGAACGGCAGGTTAAACCGGTTCAGTGAAATAGGACTAAAACGAGGAATGAACTGAGTTCAGAAATGGACGTTGTCAACTAAGATAGTCTTAGTAATGAGTCTTGGCTAATAAGAAATGATTCTCTATGATTATGTGTGTATGACACAAAGCTTCATGTTTTATGTTATGATTATTGTGATTACATTTCACTACCATGATTTATCCCATGTTATGAAATTTTTATATCTTTTGTAGCGTAAGATTTCCAAAATGTTATGTTCTTATGTATATGATGTGATTGATATTTCTTTTGTTTACCCCTACTGAGCATTTGAGCTTACCCTTTTTATGATTTATTTTCCCACAGGATTAAAATAAAGGTTTTAGGTAAGGAAACAAAAAGTGTAAGTTCTTTATGGGAAATGTTGAACATCTTTCACCACGATTAGAATGTGACGTTCCATGTTTCCAAAGACACTAAACTATTACGGTCCTTGTGTGTCTATTTTTGTTATGTATTATGTATTCTGCAAAAGTAATGTAATATCTATGTACGTCAAGCTTCAGGTCTCTACAGTTGGTATCAGAGGAAAGGATTAGTTAACCTTTGGAAACTAGGATGCGAAAACATTAGTAAGATCCCTAGAGGTATTTCTAAGGTATGTCTAGGTATGTACCTAAGGATAAGTATATGTATAGGATATAGTCCAAGAACTATGGTAATGATCATAGAATTTAACATAGGATGTTATATATTTAATTTAATCCCCCATTATTATGATTTTTGTCTCTCACACTATTCTTTTTTGGGTTTTATAAAATGGATGGAAACAAGATGATTCACGATAATGGAGGATATGATGGACAATGGAATGATATTCTTAATGAGAAACCAAATGAAATGGGATTTGGAAGTCCAAACATCATTATTATGATGAATCAGCAATCTCATGATATGATCAATAAACTCAAATTTGGTAAGTTTCCGGACTCGGCTAATAAGAGAAAGATAGAGTTTCGTGATGATCATAGAGGAATTAAAGTTCAATTTCCCCTATGTAAATCATGTGGGGAGAGGCATCAAGGAGAATGTTTCAAAAGAACTAGAAGATGCTTTGGGAGTGGAAAAGAAGGACACAAATCCAGTAAGTGCAAAGGAAAAGGTTCAATTAACACCATGGATGAGGATGATGGTATTTCTACTACATCAACAATGGTTCAATGTTTTAAATGTGGAATGTACGGGCATTATGAAAACGAATTCCCTAAGGAAAAGTCTCATGAAGAGAATCAGTATGGTCATATGGGTTGTATTTATGTTGATGATGATGAAGACACTACAAATGATATGTGAGATGAAAGAATAGTTGAAGCTTGGTCAATGGTTTAAGAAGGTAGTGGAATGATTACATGTTTATCAAGTGTAATTTTGTATAAGTAATCTCATGGTACTATGGAATAAAGAGACATCTAAGGATCGTTACACTGTTGTCTTTCCTTATGTTTTGAAAGTGTATGATGAATGGTACCAGTTACCATGAATGGTTATTCAGATATTTTCAGAAAGTTGATGATATGCACATAATGAAGTGATAAGGAGAAAATTAAATGTTTGATAGTATTCATGAGCTCATGACTAATATAAGGAGAAGGTTATATCATGGTTCGAGTATATAGAAATTTTGGATTTTGGTATGTGGAAAGAGATAAATTTTGACAGCATTCATGTTTTCACTAAGGTTTAATGGGTATTCATTTTTCATGAGAATACATGATTAAGGTATTCACATGATTGGAATGTGAGTAGCATGATATATGGGGGATAAATGATGGTATTCACATGCTTGGTTGATGACCTTTCAAGTAATCATTTTTATTTATAATAAGAGATTGGACATATTTATTTTGAATAAGCCTAAAGATTAAAATGAAATATGATGGACATAAGTTAGTATTGTTTAAGGCTAGATTTTTATATATAATGTCGTTTTAGAAAAAGGACAACCTGTAGGATGGGCAACAACCCATCGGGTCGGACAAGGATGTGGGAATCAAACCCACAACCGAAGTGCGACTGGCCTTTATCGCCTACCACTGGCCTACAAGAAGTCCCTATTTAGAAGAAACTAGTTTTATTATACTAAGAAGTATGATATATGAAGTATAAGTCCATTTTAGGAACCATATATGATTAATCTCACTATATATGGACTTATGTATTTTTTGATAACTTCTCTAACCTTTTGTTTGAGACAAATGGAATGCCCCATCATTCTATCAAATTATCTGCTAACACTTCACGAATGACAAATTCAACTTCATTTCTTTAAGATATGAAGTAGAAATTATCCAAAGAATGACCAACGGTGAGACTGTACCAAAATCACAAAAGTATTTCTTCTAATTCCAATTTCATCAACTTTAGGGAAATGATCTTGAAAACCAAAAATGTTGTCCTAGTGCTCTTATATCCGAGGAATCAGACGGTACCATAGATCATCACAAATTTATGGCTTTATGATTATTGGATTTTTCATAGCCATGTTCTCTACCACTCTCTATCAGTACTTGATGGTTAGATTTTTCTTCCATATCCATATTTTCACCTATGTTCTCCTATGTGGAAACCCAGTGATGAGTTAATTTGGGTAACCGTTATGTTTCATACTTTAGTTTTTTAAGCCATGTTTTGCTATTCCTTTTTACGATGTGGGTTTCTATTAAATAAACTTTCGAGTAGAAAACCATTTATAACCCCGATGAATTTCGAGGGCGAAATTCATTTTAAGGGGGGTAGAATGTAACACCCTAAGATTTTATGAAAAATATTCTTTTTAATTTCATTAATGTATTTTGTTGTATGCTACACCAAAAGGAGCTTGCACAACACGCATCCCTGACTTGCCTTGCATTACATGCAATCATGACCTTCCTCGATAGCGTGTGTAGTACGCAATACCGAGTTTCACTAAACGAGATATTATTATAATATTATTATGAACTAGCCATTATGAATAGTAAAACCCACTTTTTGAAATTTTATAAATTTTATCTTTAAAAATGAACTTCATTTTTGGATTCAGAATATTGAATATATCTTAGGCCTATTTTTTGGTATTTTTCTGGAAACATTCATTTTTTTGATGAATAGTGAAACCACTAAGTGGTAGTTAAAAAAACTAAATTTTTCATAAAACATAATTTTACCGCTTCTGTGAGTGGAATTTTGAAAATCCGAGAGACACGGTTAATATCAAGGACTAAAATGTGGATCAATGAGATTTAAATAATTTTTGGTGAATTGTAACTTTTTTACTTTTCTTACCATGGTTAAAAGTAAATAAGGTAATTAAGGGTAAAAATGATATTATTATTACCCTAAAACATGTCCTAATTCTACTAGAAATATATAATTCGACCCAAAACAACCTTAGGAATAAAATATGACCATTTAGGCCCACTTGGATTAGATTAGGACATTTATTATTAATTTATTTAAAGAAGGGTTAAAATAGTTAAAATCAAAGTTTAATAACTAAATAATTTTTTATATAGGTCTATACATAAGATAAATTTGACTATAAATATTAATTAGAAAGCTAAAAAGATTTCCTACATAATGGTATTTTATTTGCAATTTTTAGACTTAAAATAATTTAATTTATTTATGACACAATGATGATGCAGTAATTATCTTATTAATGAAATATTGACCTAATTGATGTTATAAATACCTAAATAAATGTAATTTGAGACTTTTTACGAATTACACTAATTTTATATGTTAATATGAAATGTTAGTATTGATTTAATTAACTTTTTTTTGAACTAATAATTCTTTTATGATTTTAAAAAAAATCAATTACCAAATAGTGTCAAAATTTACATAAAATAGTTTTCAAAACAAATATTATATTATTAGTTGTTATTATATTCCCAAAAATATAAGGTTCGGCCAAGATACTTATATCATGATATGTGTATCATTAATAGACCACTTGGGGGTCAGTTTTATGTATATGGTAAATTTATTAACTATATAATATAAAAACACAACGTGACATGGTAAATGTCAATCTAATTAACTAAGAGTTAAAACTAAATGATAAGGTTAATATAATAACCTCAACTTGTCTAAATTCTTTTGGATGAAAGGATTTCGACCCATACCAACATTAGCTTCTAAATATATCAATTTGGAGCTATTAAAAACCGAATATGACTTTATAATAAAATAATATTTTTAGTTATTCCAAATGTGCCCCTCTCCCCCCTTATAAAAGGGAACCTCCTCCCTCTCTTCCTCACACCACTTTGAGCCTTCAAGCTCAGCCAAACCCTGAAATATTCATTTCTCCACTTCCCTAGAAACATTATAGATGACCTGGTATTCTTCAAAGACCAATTTTAGTGCCCTAAGAGGAGGTCTCAAAGAGGCTCTTCAAAGAAGAAGTAATGTCTGTTACCGATTCCTCCAACTTTATTTCTTCTTACACTTCTTATTCTTAGTTTGTTTCATTATGAAGTAATAAAATAAGTATCCCTAATATACTGATATGTTATTATAAGTATGAAACAACCCTAATTCACCATCTATCCATCCTATGGAAAACGAAATCACCACGCGTGCGTATGTATAGAATACCGTCTCCACGTCGTGGTGTAATCTATTTTCCACCACCACCTTAATTCGATGGGTATAACGGTGTAAATAATAACTATATATGATTATTGTAAATTGATATTGATTCTGCAATAGTATACATACACTCCAATACAATTCCAAGATCATGGGAACGATATCATCGCTCGTGCGTACGTACGGAATACCGTCTCCACGATGTGATGCGACTCATTCTACATGATTTTCATTCCATAATGATTACATAAATGAATTGAGAGAATAAATATGATATGTATTACAGTAATAACATTATGTAAATGAGGTATCTATAACATAAAACGAATAATAAGAATTTATTCGACAAAACATGCATAAGAACAAAACGTAATAAACACCCGAATAACAAGTAGCAATGAAATATTACTAATAATAAGCTAAGAATATGACCATATATGATATCATAACAATGATTATGATTCTGGAATAAGTCAATGACATTATTTAAATCATTAGAAAAGGAGGTTCGGACACTTATGAAGCAAATTGGACCTAAGGTAAGGGAAAATATCACAATCTCGTTTTATTCAAGACTGTTTATACTTTGGTATTTACAAGGGTGTATTTTATCATTCACATCCATGTTTCCTAGATATGTAATATTGTTTCCATCCACCTAAAATTGTTTAAATCCAATTTTACCCTTCGGTGAGTTTTTAGTAAAAGATATGAAAGGAATATTTTGTAATTTTTCGTACGACGTACTTTTTTATTTTTCAACAAATGTACGAGAAAAATGTTTTTTTAACTTATACGGCCTGAATGTATTTTTAAAACATTATTTCCAAGAAGATTACTTTACAAGTTTTCATGTTTATTTTTAATCAACTTCTTTTAGATTAAAATATTATGACATGTTAAGAAAGGAAAATGTTTTTGAAGTAGAAATGATATTTTCCTCAAGAATGGAGTTCAAGTGTTTTATCAAAATTATTTTCCATCTAATATAATATAGGGTTATGTTTCAATCCCTATTATTAAATTGATTTGATTATGTTGTTATAGAATTATTTTTATTAATTTATTTATCTTATATGAATTGTTTTATTATATCACGTTGTTTAAGAATCCCATTTTTATTACATGGGTTATGCAATGATGTATGATTTATGATTTTGTGGAACACATAAAAATTGTATAATTATGAGATGGGTGGGACCTATATCTCCCTCATATGCATTGGGTAAAGATTTTATATCTCCTGAGATAGACATGGCTGGAATGTCGGGTTAAACCGGTTCAGTGAAACAAGACTGAAACGAGTAATGAACTCGGTTCAGAAATGGACTTTATCATCTAAGATAGTCATGGCATTGAGTATTGACTAATAAGAAATGAATCTCTATGATTATGTGTGTATTCCACAAAGCATCATGTTTTATGTTATTATTATTTTGATTATATTTCACTACCATGATTTATCCCATGTTATGGAATTTTGATCTCTTTTGCAGGGTAAGATTTCCAAAATGTTATGTTCTTATGAATAAGATGTGATTAATATTACTTCTGTTTACCCTTACTGAGAATTTTAGCTCACCCTTTTTATGTTTTATTTTCCCCCAGGATTAAAAGAAAGGTTTTAGGTAAGGAAACAAAAAGTGGAAGATCTTTATGGGAGATGTTGAAGATATTTCACCACGATTAGAATGTTACGTTCCAAGTTTCCAAAGACACTAAACTATTACGGTCCTTTTGTGTCTGTTTTGGTTATGTATTATGTATTTCGAAAAAGTAATGTAATATCTATGTACATCATGCTTCGGGTCTCTACAATATTGATCAACACAAAAGGAAAACCCGAAGTAGAGGTAATAATTTCACCACCCTATTTCAAGTTCTTTTCTTCTTCCACTTCCTCTTTCTTTTTTGTTTCCATACCAAAATAAAAAATCCATTACCTTCTACATACTATCACGTTATTATAAATATAGTACAACCATATTAGTTATTCTATCCATCCTACAAATGACAAATTCACCAAACGTGTGTATGTATGGCATACCGTCTCTACGTCGTGGTATAGTTTGTTATTCAAACACATCAGTATATGGATAGGTATAATAATGAGTATAACTGATATAAATAATAAATATAAAATTTTTATGATTCCTTATATATGATATACCATCCAATTACATATGATTTCACCATCAATATAATGATATTGTTGCTCGTGCATACGTACATATTACAGTCTCCATGAACGTGATGAGATTCTTTCCCCATCATAATCATTCATTTATAATATTCATTTTATAATTCCAAATAATGTTTATGAACATAATATCATTATGTATATGAATAAAATAGTGCATATCCATAACAAACATGGCTTAGGTAACCAGGAATATAAAGGAAAATGAATCAGTTAGCACATGAAATGATGATACTACTGAAATATTATTAACAAAGATATATTAAGGGATAATATCTGATATCATATTCATGTATATAGTTCTTTTTTAATTTATTTACAATATTTTATCTATTATACAAGAGGTTAACATATCATTTACTAATTAAAAATACATTTTATGGGTTAATTCTATAATCTCTTCAATATATGAGGTTGTTTTGACGTAAGTATCTAATGGGGCCTCTTTATCATCAACATATGTGTTATCGTAAAAATGTAATTCAAATTTTATTTACTATTTACTAGAATATGGGTTAATTTCATTTATACCCTTATTTGAACATATATGCTTGAAAGGAATCTTTCTGTCATTTTCCAAATAGGGTACATGATGACTTTTTTGACAAAATTAAGGTAAGAATGTAATTTTTTAAATTATAAGTTGGGGGTGGCACTTTTCCACTTCTATAACATCGTCAAAGTTTCCCATACAAGCCTCCAACAGTATTTTCCAAATACATGTTTTATTTTATAATTATATTAATTTTAAATTATTTCAAAATAGAAAGCGATATTTCTCTAAAAAATTATAGATTTCATCTATTTCAACATCCATTAATGGATTTTAAACATGTTTGAAGTTGATTTATTATGATACAATTCTTCCATATTGAATTCAAGGTTTTGTTAAATATTTAATTGGGGATGTGTTTATGGATAAATATTGACATTTCGTATGCATGTTCTAATATGAATGTTTATGTTATGTTTATACATTTTCATATGATGAATACATTGGACAAAGAATGTGACAGGTGGAGCCCTCTATTGCTCCTCAATAAATCGGTAGGTCTCATTAGACAAAATAGTGTCTTGGAATAAGGTTTTGATAAAATATTACTTGTAGTCTTGTCACAAGGCCTTGACTATGTGGTTTGGAGTCTTGTATTATGCATTCCATCACTATGAAAGTGACTATTGATATTGCATGTGATTAATTGACTAGTAGAATATCCATATGAATAAGTAAATGGAATTATTTGAATTTATCTTTTCTATATTATGTTGAATTTTATGTTTAAAAAGGCTTTTGTTTTAGTCTTACACATCGCCTTAAATGGGTATTCATATTTATGAATGTTTCTACTATAATTTTATCCTTAATAAGCATATGATATCTGCCCTTTCTATGTTTTATTTTTCCCAGGATGTGAAGAATTAATTTATAGTTGACCATTAAGTATAGGCTAAGGATATCAGTGTGTTAAAAAGGGGGAAAATGTTTTTGATGTTTTTATTTCATGAAGTAATGTAAAACTTATGAATATATCTCGTACATCCAAGCCTACTGAACTGATCGGTCTTTCGGGACATGATTCATTATATCATGCCATTGTTATGTAATTATGCACCAACTCTGGGTAACTGGGGTCTGAGTGTTACAGTTGGTATCAGAGGATGTTTAGTACAAACCATGTAAACTAGATTCAGGAAAAACTCTGAGGTGAGAATACTACCCTAAGATAGTATTTGAGGACTATTATAGAAGAAATTTTTAGAAATTTGGTACTGTAGATATTTTGTGAGTTTCCCATGAAAAATATCCTTATCTGGATAAGAGAAGGTACAGGCAGATCTGACACATATGTACCTAGTCGTTAAACCCGAAAACAAGGATTTGAGCTAGACTCGAACGGGAACTGGTGCACAACAACGGGCCTTACTGAACTCTTGGTTACGACACTCCTAAGGGATATGATTAGAATAATTTACATTTTCATTACAAAACATAATGACGGGTTTATGAGTATATACATCCTTAAAGAAAGTATTTTTATGATTATGGATTATATCCATAAACTATTCATTTTATGTAAATTGTTTTACAAGTTTGGAATTATGTGTTGCGATTCATAAACTAATCTATTTTTTACAATTGTATAGAAATGACATATTGTGGAAGGAATAGAAATTTTTTTCGATGCACGTAATATAGGTAGAGATTTCCCTCCTACCCAAGATAATTATAGTGGTGCTAGTGAAGCAACTGGAACTGATCCACTTATCACCAAATTGGGACAACTCACAGAGGTTATGAATAATAACTTTACCCATAGAGAGCACCCTGATTTAGAAAGTGAAGGATAAATGTTTGAATAATTCATGAGACAACAGACACCAACATTCAATGGGAGTACAAATACATCGATAGCTGAGAAATCGATAAGTTTCCTAGAGAAATTATTTCATGCATTGGGGAGTAGCGAAAGAGAAAAAAGTTGTCAAGACAGTTTATCACCTTACGGGAGATTCAGATCAATGGTGGCCATTAATCTAAAATACAAAGAAAGATGAAGAGGTGTCAATTAGGGAAGGTTGGGAGATTAAATAAACTATCTTAGTTAAATACATTCCTTGTGACCATTGATTGGATATGGAAAGACAATTTCTAAGTCTAAGGGAAAAGGATGATGGGAATGTCGCAAAGTATGAGGCTCACTTTACAAAGATAGTAAGGAATGCAACAGATTATATACATAACCCAAGGAGTAATATTGATTGATTCTTTGATTGGTTAAAACCATTTCTCCGTCGAGCATTTGTAATAAAAATGTGGTTCAATAAGATGAAAATATTTTTTTGGAGAATATTTAATTTTGACTTTTATTTACCACGGTTGAATGTAAATAGTATAATTGAGGGTACAAATGATATCATAATTACCCTAAAACATTTACAAATTCTATTAGATAAGTATAATTCGACTAAAAATCCTTAGGAATAAATTATGATCCTCTTTGGCCCACTTGGATTAGATTAGGATATTTATTATTATTTTATTTAAAGAAAAGTTAAAAGAGTTAAATTCAACGTTTAATAACTAAACCATTTTTAATATAGGGTTACACACAATATAAAACTGAATATAAATAAGCCTTAGAATATATAAAACTATTTCATATATAATGGTATTTTATTTATAGTTTATAGATATTAAATAATTTAATTTATTTATGACACAATGATGATGCAGTAATTATCTTATTAATGAAATATTAAAATAATTGATATTATAAATGTCAACATAAATGTAAATTTAGAATTTGGATGAATTCCAATAATTTTCATGTTTAATATGACATGATATAGTTGGTTAAATAAATTTTATTCGAAGTGATAATGTTTTTATGGATTTCAAAAAAATCAAATGCTAAATAGTGTCCAAATTGACATAATTGAGTTTTTAAAACAAATACAATATTATTAATTGATATAATATTATTAAAAATCTAAGGTTCATCGAAATGACTTAGATAAAGTTTTATGTATTAATAATGAACCAAATGGGATTCTCTTGTCTTGTTGTAGTAAATTTATTAACAATATAATATAAAAATAAAAATAGATATGGTAAATTTCAAACAATATAACTAGTAGTTAAATCTAAATGATAAGGTAAATATGATGACCAAAACCTGTATAAAACATATTAGTAGAGAGGTTTTATACCCATTCTATTCTTATCCTCGAAAAAATTTATTTTAGAGCCATTGGAAACCAAAAATGAATTTATTATAAAATAATATTTCAAGCTTTTCCTAAAGTGGCTGTCACCTCTCTTATAAAAGGGCACTTGCCATTATATAATTTTAACACCTCCAAAGCCTTTTGTATCGAACAATCCATGACCAAATATCCTCCCAAAATTCCCCACTTTAACCAATATTCCTTTCATTTATCAGAAATCCATTTTAAGGAACCCTTTTGATCAACTAAAAATGAAACACCTGAATTGGAGGTAATAATTTCACCACCCTCTTTTAAGTTCTTTTCTTATTACACTTCAAATTTCTTTGTTTTCTCCAAAACTAAATAATAAATCCAGTACCTTCTATATACTCTGATTTTATTATAAATATGGTACAACCATATTCATTATTCTATGCATCTTACAAATGAGAAAGTCACCATACATGCGTACGTACGGCTTAACATCTCCACGTCATGGTGTAGTTTGTTATTCAAACACTTCATTATATGGATAGGTATAATAATGAGTATAACTAATGTAAATAATAAATATAACATGTTAATTATTCTTTATATATTATATACCTCCAAATTACATATGATTTTCCATCAATATAATGATATTGTTGCTCATGCGTATCTACAGATTACAATCTCAACAAACATGATGAGATTCATTCCCCAACGTAATCATTCATGAATAATCATCATTTTATAATTCAAAATAATGTGTATGAAAATAATATAATTATGTATATGAATAAAATACATCATATTCATAACAAACATGGATTATGTAACCAATCATATAATGGAAAACAAATCAGTTAACATCCGAAACGATGATACTACGGAAATATTATTAACAAATAAATATTAAAGGATAATATATGATATCATACTTATTTATATATTTCTTTTAAAATTTAATAACATTTTTTAACTACTATACATGAGGTTAACATACCATCAACTAAAGAAAAGTACAATGTAAGGGTTAATTCTACAATCTCTTATTATTAGAGGTTGTTTTAACATAAGGATCTATATGGACCTCCTTATCATCCACATCTGTGTTTTCATAATAATGTAATTCAAAATATTTTTACAATTTACTAGAATATGGTTTATTGTAATTTATACCCTTATTTTACCATATATGTTTTGAAAGGAATCTTTTCGTCTTTTTCCAAACAAGTTTATTTATGACATTTTCGTCAAAATTATGTTAATAATATCTTTTTTTTAACTTATACAGGGAGTGCTGCTATTTTTCACCGTTATAACAGTGTCAAAGCTCCCCATTAAGGTTTACAATAATATTTTCAATATAAATTATTTCTTTTATAACTATATGATAGTTAAATGATTTCAAAATAGTAAGAGATATTTCTCTCAAAAAGTATTGATTTCATCTATGTAAACATCCTTTGATGGATTTTAAACATTTTTGAAGTTGATTTATTTTGATACAAATATTCCATATTGTATTTAAGGTTTTGTGATATACATAACTGTGGATGTGTTTTTTTTATAAAATTCATTATTTATGGATAAAGTACTGAAAGTTTGTATGCTATTTCTAATATGAATGTTTATGTTATGTTCAAAACCTTTCATTGATGAATGAATTGGACTTATAATGTGATTTGTGGAGCCTGATATAGCTCCTCGATGCATCGATAGGTCTCATGAGACAAACTAGTGTCTTGGAACAAGGCCTTGACAAAATGTTATTTGTAGTCTTGGCACAAGTCCTTGACTATGTGGTTATGAAGTCTGGTATTATGCATTCCATAATTATGAAAGTGGCTATTGATATTTAATGTGATTATTTGACCAGGAAAATATCCATGTGAATTAATAAATGGAATTATTTGATTTTATATTTTCCATATTATGTTGAAGTTTAAGTTTAAAAGACTTTTGTTTTAGATTTATACATTTCCTTAAATGATTAAGCATATTAATGAATGTTTCCGCTATATTGTTATCCTTATCGAGCATCTGAGATCACCCATATCTATGTTATATTCTTCCCAGGATGTGAATAAGTATTTTATGGTTGACCTACATGTATAGGCTAAGGATATAAGTGTGTTGAATAGGGTACAAAATTTTGTTGATGTTTTTATTTCATGATGTAATATAAACCTTATGAATGTATCTAGAACTTCCAAGGATACTAAACAGATCGGTCTTTATGGACATGATTCCTTGTATTAAGCCAATGTTATGTAATAATGCACCAAATCTAGGTAACTGGGGTCGGGGTGTTAGAGTTGGTATTAGTGGAAGTTTATTATAAACCTTGGAAACTAGATTTAGAAAAACTCTGATTAGAGAACACAACCCTAAGATAGACTTTGAGGATTAGTATAAAAGAACATCCTTGAATTTTGGTACTGTTGAGATTTTAAGAATTTTCTCAGAAAAAAAACCTTGTTTGGATACGAGTGGGTAGAAGTAGCTCTGCTATAGTTATACCTAGGGGAAAAACCCAAAAACACCGATTTGAGCTAGACTCGAACGAGAACTGGTGCCCGATAACAGGCTGTGCTGCACTCTTTGTTATGACACTCCTGGGGGATAAGATTTAGATTATTCTCATTTTCTTTACAAACCATTATGAAGAATTTTTAATTATACACATCCTCAAAGAAAACATTTTTATGATTAAGGATTATATCCACAAACTATTCAATTTATGTTAACTATTTTACAAGTTTGGAATTATGTATTGCGATTCATAATCTAATCTAGTGTATGCCATTTTTTAGACCACTTAATGAGGAAACAACCACCTATATTCAATGGGAGTACAAATTCATTGGTAGTTATGCAATGGATATGATCCTTAGAGAAAATATTTCATTCTTTGGGAGTAGTGAAAGATAAAAATGTTGTCATGGTAGTTTATCACATTACATGTGATACAGATCAATATAGATCATTAATTCAAAATATAATGGAAGATGAAGAGGTATCAAACATGGAATGGACGGAGTTTAAAGGTATTATCTTATATAAGTAAATTCGTCGTGACCATCAAGCAGACATGGGAAGAAAATTTGTAAGTCTAAGGAAAAAAGAGGATGAGAATGTTGCAAAGTAAGAGGCTAACATTACAAGGTTAGCAAGGCATGCTGTAGATTATATACATATCACAAGGAGTAAGATTGATCAATTATTTTATGGGATAAAACCATTTTTCCATCGAGTATTATTCTAAAAATACTTCTCATTATATGAAGATATAGTCTCATGCACTATCACGAAAAAAATAGAATTATCTAATTCTTACGACTTTAATGAAAATACAGAGGAAAAGAGATCTTCTAAACACTCTGGAAATGGATATAAGGGGATGAAGGGAAAATCTGAATATCCATCCTGTATTAAATGTGGGAAGAAACACCCTATTACTTTCCTGAATGGAATGGGAGTCTGTTACAAGTGTTTTGAAAAAGGCTACCATGATTGTGAATAAAATGGGAATAAAGTGTCTCTCAATGTTGAATGATACAATTGTTGATAAAAGGGGAATTATGAAAATGAATGTCTTACTCTCCAAGGAAACTTACCCCTGAAAAGGCCAAGGGAGAAAGGCCAAGCTTATGTGATCACTACTTCTAAGGTTGAAGCTTTGAAAGACGTGGTGGTAGGTAATTTAATGGATTGCTCATGTTTAGCCAATGATTTATTTGATTATGGATCATCAAATTATTTTATATCTTCCCAGTTTGTTAAGAAAATTAGATATTTTCAACTCGATTTGGCATGTGAGGTGTCAGTCAAAACTCCTAAGGGATGTATCATTGTAAATTTTTTTTATGAATCAGTTCCCATTTAGGCATATAAATTTCCTTTATCTGCTGATATCATTGTCATATCCATGATTGATTTTGATATAATCCTTTATATGGATTGGATTTCAGACCATGATGTGAAAATTTATTGTAAGAAGAAGAAGGTTACAATTCTCAATGATGATAACGAGTACCATATCATTAGAGCAGAAAGGTCACCACCTGATTCTTATCTAGATCCACTCCCATTAGCTCAACTAAATTCAATTATTGGGGATGAAGTGAATGAAAAAACTATCGGTGAGGAAAATAATGTTCAGATAGAGTATGTAACTATTTTGAAATAATATGTTGATGGGTTTCTAGAGGATTTAACTAGATATCCTCCAGAAAGAGAAATTGAGTTTTCCATTGATTTAATTCCTGGTTCAAGGCACATATCGAAGACCTCTTATAAAATGGACACTGTGGAATTAGTGGAAATAAATAAACTAGTGGAATTGAGTAATAAAGGATTTATTTGCTCTAGAGTTTTTCCATTGGGATCCCCTTATCTTTTTGTTAAGAATAAAGATGGATCCATGAGGTTGTGCATTGACTAAAGGGAGATCAATTCTATAACAATAAATAAAAAGTATACCCTACCTCGCATTGATGATTTATTCGATCAACTTCATGGAGATCAATAATTTTTTAGGATTGAACTTCGATCTGGATATCACCAATTGTGTATGAAGAATGAATACATTCTAAAAACTGCATTTCGAACCAGGTATGGTCATTACAAGTTTACAGTAATGCCTTTTTGATTGACTAATGCACCCTCAGTTTTCATGGATCAAATGAACATAGTTTTCATGGAATATCTTGATGACTTTTTAGTGGTATTTATTAATGATATCTTGGTATACTCCAAATTATTTTAAGATCATGAAAATCACTTGATCATTATCTTATGGACTCTTAGAAGAAATGAATTATATGGGATGTTTAGCAAGTGTGAATTATGGTTTCAAGATAATTCTTTTCTTGAAAATATTGTCTCTAAGGATAGAATCTTTATTGATCATTCTAAGGCAAAGGCAATCCAAAATGGCTATCACCAGTGAATATATTCGAGGTACATAGTTTAATTGGTTTAGCAGGTTATTATCATCATTTTTTCCAGAATTGTTCCCGATTAGAAAACCCATTAACCAAGATCACACATAAAGGGGTTTTTTTTAGAAAAGTGGGTGATGAATTTTTTTCAATAACTAAAGTGAAGATTAGTCAATGCTCTAATATTGAATTTACCATCAAGGAATGATGGGTTTGTTATTTACAGTGATGCTTCAATGAAAGGATTTGGTTGTGTCCTTATGTAGAATGATTGTGTTATTACCTATGAATCACGACAACTAAAAATTCATGAAAAAAATTATCCCACTCATGATATTGAGTTAGCATATGTAATCTTTGATGTGATGATATGGAGACAAAATCTCTATGGTAAAAAATATGAGATATATACGGATCACAAGAGATTGACGTATATTTTCCCACTGAAAGAACTCAACACGAGGCAAAGGCGATGGATTTAACTACTCAAGGATTATGATTTCACTATACACTATCACCCAGGTAAGGCAAATAAAGAGGCAGATGCTTTGAGTAGAAAGGATCAGAGAGTTTTGAACATGATGAGAGTTGAAAGGGGTCCTATTTTCATGGATCTAGTAAAGATGGATATAGAAATAAACAAGGAAGTTGAAACATCAAAACATTTTCAAATGGTTTCCAAACCATCTTTAATAAAAATGATATAAAGTTCTCAGATTGATGATGAGGTGTCTCTAAAGATTATTAAAGTTGTGAATGATGGGAGATTGAGTGAATTCATATATAAAGATGGAATTTTGTAATTTTGGAGGAGACTTTGTGTTCATAAGAAACCTGATCTAAAAATTGAATTGTTGGATGATGCTCAAATCTACAATTTATCTATAGACCCTGATAGCACTAAGATTTATAGAGATTTGAAATAACATTTTTTGTGGGATAATATGAAGAGATAGATTTATAATTTTGTGTAGACTTGTATGGTTTGTCAACAAGTGAAAGCTAGAAGAAAACATCCAAGAGGATTCAAGCATCCTCTTCCCATACCTGAGTGGAAATTAGATTATATTACTATGGAATTTGTCATTGGTATACCGAAGACTCTTATACATAATGATGTAATGGGGGTCATTGTTGATCATCATACTATGTCAGCACATTTTCTTTCTATAAGATAAGATTTACAACTTGATTGTTAAGCAATATTGTATATTAATGAAGTTTTAAGACATTATGGAGCACCCCTATCGATTATTTATGATCATGATCCCCATTTTACATCATGATTCTGGAAAAGTCTTCAAAATTCCCTTAATACTGTACTTCATTTGAGCACTACCTACCAACCTCAAACTGATGGAAAATCAGAATGTATGATCCAAACATTAGAAGACATGTTGAGATCATTCTCACTTGACATTCAGGGAATGTGGGATAAATATTAACCTCTAGTCAAATTGTCCTATAACAATAGCTTCCATTCAAGTATTCAGATGGAACCATTTGAAGCATTATACAGAAAGAGATGTTGCACACCAATATGTTGGGATGATGTTGGTGAAAGGAAACTCGTTGGCCTAGAACTTTTTGGGGAATGAATGGAAAAGGTGAAGGTTATCCAAACCCACATCAAAGCATCCCAATGTTGGAAAAAGATCTATGACGATAACTGAAGGAAGGATTTGGAATTTCAGGTACGAGATCATGTTTTATTGAAGGTATCTTCATGGAAGGGTGTTATACATTTCGGTAAGAACAGTAAATTGAGTCCATGGTATATTGGATCTTTAAAAATTCTTGAATGAATTGGAGTTGTATCTTATCATTTGAAATGCCTCCAAGTCTCTCCAAAGTTCCTGATGTGTTCCAAGTATCAATGTTAGGAAAATACATTCCTGACCGAACACATGTACTCACCTATGAGAAAATGGAACTGGAACATGATCTGTCTTATTGTGAAGAGCAAAAAAAAATTCTGGATACAAGATAACAAGTTCTAAGAAACTAGACGGCTCATTTAGTGAAATTTCTATGAAGAAACCATAAGATGGAAGTTGAAACATGGGAACTAGAAGAACATATGATAAAGAACCACCCAAATCTTATTGTGTAGTGGTATTCATGAAATATCTAGGAAGAATTTATTTTGGGGGAAGAATGTAACACCCCAAAGATTCCAAGGTACATTTCCCTTTGAATAATGCAATAGCTTGCATTCTACGCAACTTCGAGATTCTAACACACCACGACCAATCAAACTAACCATTATGAATATTAATACCCACATTTTGAAATTTTATAAATTTTATTTTTCAAAATGCAATTAATTTTTGAATTCAGAATATCAAAATTAGCTTAGGGTGAATTTTTGGTAATTTTTTGAAAACATTCAATCTTTGAAGAATAGTGAAAGACACTACATTATTGGTTAAATCCAACTCCTTATTTAAATAATAATTTGTTTTATTTAAATTTATTTTTGGTAAAAATAGTTACATAATACCTATATATGTTCAATGTAATTCATTGGAGTCATTTTATAAAAAGTTTAGATATATAAAAAATTTATTGAACTTTTCACTGTCTTTTACCCACCTCATAAGAGCATTTAAAAATCTGCATAAATCATAATTTTACCACTTCTGTGACTTGAATTTAAAAAATCCGAGAGACACAGTTAATATCATTTAGTAAAATTTGGTTCAATAAGATGAAAAATATTTTTTTGGTAAATTGTAACTTTTGACTTTCATTTACCACAGCTAAAAGTAAATAGGGTAATTAAGTGTAAAAAAGATATCATAATTACCCAAAAACGTGTCATAATTCTGTAGGATAAGTATAATTAGACAAAAAACATTAGGAATAAAATATGATCATATTTTTTCCACTTGGATTAGATTAAGAAATTTATTATTATTTTATTTAAAGTAGAGTTAAAAGAGTTAAATTCAAAGTTTAATAACTAAACAACTTTTAATATAGGGTTACACAAAAAATAAATTTGTCTATAAATATCCATTACAAAGATAAAATGATTTAATACATAATTTTATTTTATTTTTAATCTTTGAAAATTAAATAATTTAATTTATTTATGACACGATGATGATGGAGTAATTTTGTTATTAATGAAATATTAAAATAATTGATATTATAAATATCCAAATAAATGTAAATTTAGACTTGTGGTGAATTAAACTAAATTTATTGGTTAATTTGAAATTTTAGTTTTGGTTAAATAAATTTTATTCGTTGTGATAAAGATTTTATGGCATTAAAACAAATCAAATGCTAAATAATGTCAAATTTGTCGTAATTGAGTTTTTAAAACAAGTAATATATTATTAATTGATATAATATTTCTCAAAATCTAAGGTTGGGCGAAAGGACTTAGATAAGTTTATATATATTAATAATGAACCCCACGGGTTTATCTAGTCTTGTTGTAGTATGTTTATTGACCATATAATATAAAAATACAATGAGACGTGGTAAATGGAAATCTATTTAACTAAGAGTTAAATAGAAAAATAATGTTAATATGATGACCTAAACCTGTCTAAAACCTATTTTTTGAGAGGTTTTCGACCCATCCCCAAATTTTACTAGAAATAAATCATTTTTAAACCATATTAAATAAAAAATTATTTAATTATAAAATTACATTTCATGCTTTTCCTAAAGTGACCCTCACCTCTCTTATAAAATGGAACTTCCCCTTATCGTAATATCACACCTCCAAATCCATTTGGATCAGACAAACCCTCCCCCAATATCCTCCCAACATCCGTTAATTAAAACTATAGGACTCAATTTGAACAGAAATCCAACCTAAGGATCTCTTTTGATCAACTCAAAAGGAAACACCTGATGTAGATGTAATAATTTCACCAGCATCTTTAAAGTTCATTTCTTCTTCCACTCCCTCATTCTTTGTTGTTTTCATACCAAAATAATAAATCTAGTATCTTCTAGATACTATTATGTTATTATAAATATGTTACAACCATATTTTTTTCGATACGTCCTACAAATGACATAGTCACCACACGTGTGTATGTAGGGCTTAACGTCTCCACGTCATAGTGTTGTTTGTTATTCAAATAAATCATTATTTGGATGGGAATAATAATGAGTATAAATTTTGTAAATAAAAAATAACATGTTAATGATTATGTATATATGATATACCATCCAATTTAATACAACATCACCATCAATATAATGATATTGTCGCTCATGCGTATGTATGGATTACCATCTCCACGAACGCGATGAGATTCATTCCCCATCATAATCATTCCTGATTTATATTCATTTTATGATTAAAAATAATTTTTATGAACATAATATAATTCTTTATATAAATAAAATATATCCTATCCATAAAAAACATGGCTTATGTAACCAAGCATATAATGGAAGCTGAATCAGTTAACACTCGAAACGATTATACTACAAAAATATTTTTAACATAGAAATATTAGAGGATAATATATGATATCATATTTATGTATATATTTTTTTATAATTTAATAACAATGTTTTAACTATTATAAATGAGGTTAACATACCATTGAATAAAGAAAAGTACAAGGTAAGGCTTAATTCTACAATGTATTCATTATTCAAGGTTTTTTTACTTAAGTATATGCCGGAAAACATTATCAACAACATCTATGTTTTCGTAACAATATATTTCAAATTATTTTAATTATTTACTAGACTGTGGGTTAAAGTAATTTATACACTTATTTGAATATATATGTTTTGAAAGGAATCTTTACGTCATTTTCCATACAAGGTATTTTATGACCTTTTCGACAATATTAAGCTAAGAATGTCTTTTTTTTTAAATTATATAGTTGGTGCGGCTATTGTCCGCCGTTATAACATTGTCGAAGATTCCTATACAGCCATACTAGAATATTTTTAAAATAAATGTTTTATATTATAATTATATTACTTTTAAATTATTTCAAAATAGAAAGTGATATTTCTCTCAAAACGTTTTGATTTCATATATGCCAACATCCTTTGGTGGATTTTAATCATGTTTGAAGTTGATTTATTATGATACAAATCATCCATATTGTATTGAAGGTTTTGTGATATATTTAACTGTGGATGTGTTATTTTTATACCATTCATGGTTTATGGATAATGTATTGACATTTATCATCTTAGTTCTAATACGAATGTTAATGTTAAGTTTAAACCTTTTCATATGAGGAATTCATTGGACTTTGTATGAGACTGGTGGAGCCTGATATAGCTCCTTAATGCATCGATAGGTCTCATGAGAAAAACTAGTGTCTTGGAACAAGGCCTTGAAATTTTTGTATTTTTAGTCTTGGAGCAAGGCCTTGACTACGTGCTTATGAAATACAGAATTATGCATTACATCATTATAAAAGTGAAAATTGATATTTCATGTGATTATTCAACTACTAGAATTTCTATGTGAATAAGTAAATGGCATTTTTGTATTTTATCTTTTCCATATTATGATATAGTTTATGTTTAAAAGGCTTTTGTTTTAGTATTATACATTTCCTTAAATGATTATTCTTATTTATGAAAGTTTCCACTATATTGTTATACTTACTGAGCATTTGAGCTCACCCCTTAATATGTTTTATTTGTCCCAGTATGTCATGAAGTATTGTATGGTTGAACTTCATGGATAGGATAAGCATATTAGTGTGTTCAAAAGGGGACAAATTATTTTTTATGTTTTTATTTCATGATGTAATGTAAAACTAATGAATGTATCCAGTACTTCCATTGGTACTAAATTGATTGGTCTTTTGGGACATTATTCCTTTTATCATTCTAATGTTATGTAATAATACACTGGCTCTGGGTAACTAGGGTCAGGGAATTACAGTTGGTATCAATGTTACCATCTTTCAAATAATCATCACTAGTATATCTGAATTATTTCGATGCTTTACCACGCCATATCCAGAGGTTGTAACTTGTATTAAGGCCATGAAACAGTAAATGATCTTTGATATATTCACTTTTCATCTTTTTCTTATTTTAACATTTCAATAATGGATAAAAAAATGTGTCGTTTTTTGGATAATTTAATATAGAAAATCCCAAAAAACCAACAACACCTTCCTCGTATTCATCACTTACCTTATGTTCCGTAATCCAATATTTACTCATTATTAAATATAAAAAATATCAAAATTATACATATTTTTAAAATAATCCAATTTTGTATTTATAAAAAATATTTCATAATTTGAATGTTAACAAATTTTGAAATATAAAACAAATATATGCATACTTGAAAAATATTTTCATGGAAATGATATTTTGACTACACGCCATCAGATCATATGTGTATCACCGTCACCTGTAAGTTGGAGTGGGGAAGAGATAGAAGCCATCCATCAACCCCTATAAGATATTGGGAAAAAGTCCACAAAAATAATTGTTTTCAGAATGTGGTTCTGAACATGGGTGAGGCACATGTATAAATCACAAATAATATATGATGTATATACATATAAAGAAACAGCACACTAACCCCATCATAAGGGTTCACAACCAAGGTACTAACCTCTCACAAGATACTCCACTTATGTTACAAATTTGAAATATATAACCCTACAAAATTAAAACAAAATCCACAAATCGCATTATTTTTTTAAAATCACGTTTTCTAATTTTGAGATTTCATATTATAAATAAATCAATATTTAATAGGACCCCATAAATATATTAATAAATTAGTAATTATAATCCCATTTCATATAGTTATGTTGCATTTAATTTCATTATTACTTGGGAAACTAGCATAACTAACCAGCATCGCAGTCCCACTGAATAACCGCACCACAAAAACCATCATATCCCTTCTACAAAACACCACCATTGCCCCACACCGATCACAATATATCCAATCCCCATGAACAACATCATCACATCCAAACAACAATGCATAGATCTAGTCAAAAACCTATCACAAAAAATACGACAACTTTTTTCAAATTATCCATATAGAATTTCATTAAATTCCACATCATTATTTGAGGGAATCACGTTAAAAGAAATATGTTCCTTAGATATCCATTTCATTATCTAGATATATGTGGTTAACCATATATTTATGGTTGTTCAATTATAATTCACACATCATGGGATATCAAAACATATTAAAAAACTCAAAAAATGAGATTCTAAAACCCATGGAATTCAGCGATACCATAAACATAGATAAACTCAATATCATAATATAATGATATATAATATTGTGAAACATTTAATTTTCCTTTTCCATTTCATCTAAATTGAATATAATTTTTAATATGGATTAATCATCATCCCTAGAGATAATGGGAGTAACCATGTCCAATAACGATAACATTATAAAATTAATCAAGATATTTCTATATTTTAAAAAATTAAATCACCAAACATTAATGTAGGGAATCAAAAAAATAACAATTGAAATCGAGGACTATGAGGCTTACATGAGTGCTGTGAGTTTACAAGATAGATGATGCGATAAAAAAGATGATGAATGATGCTGGAAAAATTAGTTTAGAGGCCAGGGGTTCAAATAATTGTTTCTAGGGTTTTATCATGAGAGAGAATATTTGATGTCGTCCGATCAAAAAATATCAAAATAAATAAATATGGGGATTTAAATATTTTTTAAAATGCCATATCATTTCAGTTATTTAGTAACCGATATGATCATTTGTTTTTTATTACATTTTTGACATCAGTTATTAAATAACTGACCTGATAAAGCGTGATTGTTGATTTATCACGTTAGTTGTAAAATAACTGATGAGATAAGTCAACACAATTCAGATTTAATGTCAATTATAATATTACAGATGTGGTATATCAATTTTACATATTTTCATGTTAGTTATTTATAACCGACATAAAAAACTCCGACATGGTAATACTTTTTCTACTAGTACAAAGTGATTTGGTAAACCACAATTAGATAATTATGGTAAAAATAGTGATGTAATTAAAGGATTTAGTAGTTTGGGTGATTATGCATGATTTTTCTATAATTTCTATAAAATAATGATATAAATGCACAATATTTTAAATCACCATATTCCATGTCAAACTCTTCATTGACAGCTAGGGTTTACATGTGTAATTAAATATCAGATCTCCGGGTGACTTTTTCACAAGCCATGTGGTTGTTATTCCAGAAACCAAACATGTACCCCCAAGGTATATGCACATGAACATAAGCACATTATAAAGAATTTATTTACGGTACATATAATTATTTAGGGTATAAAAATATGAAAAAAGGGTATTACTAAACATAGAAACACCAGCTGGTTTTCCTTGTACATGTCGTGTACTGTTTCCATAGAAGGATAGATCTGGTAGTTTCCTCAGTCCAATTTTATTATTAGTGTTGGTGAATTACCATAGTACATCTATAATAGGGTATATGGGGGTATCCTATCCTATATATATGATGAGTGATCCCCTATGTGGTCTAGCTATGAAGAGAGTAATGTATCCCTCCTGGTGGACTAGGGTGTGATCATCTATCATTATTCCTTAGGATGTGTTTTATATTCCATTTCTATTATCCAGGGGTGTGATCCACATCCTTCTGAATTACTTTGGATTGGGTTAGGAATCATCCATAGTACATGGTTGATATCCCATACTTTTCTATCAACATCTCATGAGTTTTAATTCAATCTGAAAATGGAGAGGTTCAAGGAGTGAAACTTATTAGATGAGTGTTATCAATATCAGTGACACTACAGATGGGTGTTTCTTTGTATTAGTGTGACCATTGATCATTGTGAACAATCCGAGAATAGAATTTACTGATTTAATTTACATGGTGAATTGATTTTTATCTCTGAGTGTATCTGTGATTTTATTATTCCTCGAGACTCCCTATTTTTTGGTATTTAACAAGATATCATTGAGGATCTGTTTGGTGATTTGCGATGTCCTACTAGGTATGTTTACACTCACCCATGTATGGGATCTTCTCCCAAGTGTGCTATATTGTACCAAAATAATGTCTTTAAAAGTTACCTAAGAGGAAAGGAAATAGTGGAGCATAGTGTTTCTATCATAATCAGGATTAGTTCTAGGAGATTCAGATTGAAATCATCCCCCATTGATATAATGTGGAACTCATATTATGGTACTTAGTGGTATTGTATTTGTCACTTTTTCAATTTTTGAAATATTTTTCATGCTCTAATTTTTGGATCAGTTTTTATCCAATAATATACAATATCAATTAGTTAACTTTTACACATTGTACTGGTGTATGGAGATATGTTTATATTTAAAGGTACATTAGGATAAGGCCTCCCATGTATATGATATTTTTATTGAGTACTTTTATATAAACCATCCACATTAGAGGTTGGAATGAGGTTTCACACTTGGCAAACCGCTATCCAGGTGGGTCCCATTGGGTTGGGTCGTGACATAGTGCTATCAAAGGATGTTTTCTTAGTAATAGAGTTTGGATATAGTATACCTATGATTTTTTGGGAACTAGGGAAACAGAGTTAATGTGTATTTAGTTTGGATCTCAGTCCATGGAACGCAATGATGGCGTAAGCGAAGATGTATCTATTCACCAAGGCTCTGATAAACTTCTTGTTGACATGGTACATGTTGAAGTTGGTTTCTAGGAAAATATTAGTAAATGAATCATATAATAATGTCATGTTATTTAATTTTCTCTACTCAGCTCCCCAGATATGATCTTTGAACATGATGCATTTTAAAAAAATGAGGATACTTACAACGTGATCTATAGTTAAGATTATATTATAAGATCATAATGATTATCCAATTAGCTATGATTCCTCAGTCTAAAGGCCTGTATAGGAGGAAATTCATCAAATTGGATTGTTGATGGAACATTCACCCATCGAGTAAATGATTGTATTGGTAGTACAGATATATGACAAGAGTAAACTAAGAACACATAATTATTTATATATACAAAGACTATTTAGGTTTTAAGGTGATAAATACCCCCATGCATTCAAGTTTTGTCTAAATGTAGTATAAAAAGTAATAAACCTTGTTAGGACCCCTCCTAATCATATGGTTATCTATGAAGAAATAATTCCCCAGGATTGAATTAGTGATGGAAGAGCTTGGTGTTGAAGAAAAAAGAATAGGATACTCATTAATATATATAATTAGATATACATTGTATATTAGAGTTTAATCCATTGACCTTATGATTAGTATATATACAGGATCCTTTGGAGCTCTTTATGGGTTACATGTTAGTTATAGAGTATGTTTTGAGGTTCAACAACCACTCATGGTATCCCATGGATATGATTCATGATAGATATCTTCAAGCATAGATATTTGAACATGGGATTAACCAAGACATCTTGGAAAATTTAGTATCTCATATCATTCCTCCATACACTGGGGTTGTTACAATGAAACAACCAAGGTTGAACCAACCAATAAACTAATCTACCCCTCCACATAGCCTAAAGCAAGTTCATGATTCCCCCAGGCTGGAGAAAATCACTCGACATGACCAAACATCCCTTGGTAATGGTTTCAACTATTAAACTAGTCTAATACATCAATTAAAAATATGACGATTACAATATTATCAATTTCAGTTTCATATAAAAAGAAGATATCATAAACAAAAACTATACATCATAATAAAAACAATCCAATACTAGAAATATATACATGGAACCTTAAAGAAAACCAAAAAACATATTTTAAAGGGAACTGATCCAAACATGTTTAAAAAATACACCCCAAAAGTTAAAAATTCACTAAATAATCATTTATATCCAACCCAATGGAACCACATCTCTTATATTGATCAACAAACGGTGGTAATCAAAAATATATACCCTCATACATGGTTCCATTTACCTTATATGTGTCCTAAAAAACAAAGTATTCCAACACCAAAAGGCCTAAAAAATTGATGTGGATAAATCCAAGATGGATACAACCATGAATATATTTAATTATTTTACCCATAAAAACCAATAATCTATTTTGAAATCATTTTGAAATCTACCAAACATTGAAAAAATTGAATTTAAAAAAAATGTGATCCGTTTTGTTTTCCTCTCTAAAAAAAATAGAATTCCAATAGAACCATATCATGGAATTGGTAGGTAATCATAACCCCCAATAATAATAAAATATAAATAAAAATAAAAGAATACTAGTCGGATCGGTAAATGAATTCTCTCACTATCATCCCTGGCCCCATCTCCAAGATCTCTCATAGTCTCTTAGATAGAAACATAGAAGGTCTTGCAATATTTCTCCCTAAAGGATCTCATGGTACCCTAGACACCAAAATGTAAGTTTTCATTGACTTCCATTGAATAGACCATAAAGATTCTGGAGAAAAACATTACAGAATCTTGAATGGTTTTCCCATAAAAGTATCACATGGTACCTGGAACAATTCCCTCCCTTACACAACAGTTAACCCATGATCTACATTATGTATCCATAATCAAAATCAATTTTCCATATCCAATAATACATATTAAAATACATTTCACAAATATACCCATTTTTTAAAACAAATTTTAAATGGTATAATAATTTATAAAAACACAAGAAACCATTGTTAAACCATCAATGCACATTGATCCATTTTAAAAAACACATAGTTCGAAAAAATCCACACCAATTTGGAAATCCCCCCTATTATCACCCAAATATCCAAACCTATAAATGAAACACAATAACCATGGAATACAAATCATTAAAAAATACATTCAATGGAACTTTAAAAAAGGTAATGGGATTATAAATTTAAATTTATTCCAAGATAAATGATCCTAAATAGATATACTAACCAAAACTACAGTCTCATCTATAACACCTTTGTTGATGACCCCACAGAATAGGAAGAGAAAGGACCCAAACACCTATAACACATGGAAGAAAACTATTTACCCAATTATATAACCTACATTTTTCCATCACTACACATATGGTTCCAACCTTCCAGAAAAATTAGTTAACAATCAAGGATAAATGTAAATTATGATGAAACCCTGAATGAATTGACTTACGTCAAGAAAAAACACCAATATATCAATAGGGAATCACACCAAAAATGTTAAAGATATATAAAAAATTGTTGTGGTTGAAAATATTGGGTATGGAATATGAGGGCTCAATACATAACAAATTGATATGGTAATTGTTGTAAAACCCATCTTTTATGTGACCTAGATATTCCATATGTGTTGGTCGCACGGTTAGGGAAAAAATGCCTTAACCATGCAGGTTCCATTTTCCACAAAAAATAGGCAACGTGGTTACCTTTGGGTGTCACATGTATTGAAAACCCATAATAAAATAATGAAACACAAACATTAAATAACTATTGTACCTTATAATGGTTAGCTCAAAGGTCTAAAAACTATCTGTTAACCATCCACCCAAGTTTATCCTCCTAAAAAAACCCATTTTATAATTGTGGCACTAGGGAACTCTATTAATGATCCAATAGATAAATAAAAAATTTAAATGTACTTGGGACAAAATGGGTGTCACAAAATCCCCATAATACCACTTTATATAACTAAAATATCCTTAGGATTCACCCTCAGATAATTGGTGAGGTTAATGTTCACTAAAAAACAATTCCCTCTCTAATATCTCATGGTTGTCACCTCCTCACATTCAGAGAACACTAACCAATATGATTTATTTAACATAGAAATTATTTTTATGAAGACCCCATATATTCAAAGGATTATCCACCATTGTGGTGTTACAATATAACTCAAAATCATACCACTCAAAACCATGACATTGCTATGAATTATATTTTACAATCTTCAAAACATGAATGATTTGATAGATAGATTAACCATGGTGGATGATCAAACTGATTGGATACATTCCCAAGGTTTTCTATAACCTGAAATTTCCCCACATGAATTTTTTCATGTATTCCCTTGTTTCCCAAAATAAAATTATTTATATTGATATACACCTGAATTAACACCTAATTATCAAAAATAAAATCCATTAGAAAATAATGACATTCATCATATGTCTTTTATAAAATCTGAGGTATTTCAAAATCTTTATGAATCATTCAATCTATCTTAGTTTCCTATAAAATGAGGCTTTTCAAACAAAATATCACTCACCAACCATATTCCAACATAAAGGTGACTAGAACAGTCCCTTAAAATAGGGCTATCTTGATTTAGTATTAATAACTATTGTTATAATAAATCTCATCCAATGGTAGGTGCCTTTCGCATGAAACCCTGAAATAAAGCACACACACACCCAACATACTAATGAGAGTCTCTATGGTATACACATACCTACCATCAGTCTTTGGATAATACATAGTGATTAACCTCAACTGGATTATCAAATCCTCTTAAATCCCCTTCCATAATTGAGAAGTAAAATAATAATCATGGTCTAAAAATATCACTAAGGGAACACTAAGAATCAAACGAAAAACACATCAAAATAAAATAATATTTCTCTTCCACCTTCGTTGAATCCCTTATGGGAATAAAGTTGGATAATTTCATCAAATGATAAAAAATAACCCATTGGCAATCATTACCCCTCGATGTATGAGGTAGTCCAATCAAGAAATCAACAAAGATCTATTCACACTTATATTCTAGAATAGAAATTGACTGTAATGACATACTTAGTCCCTTATAATCATATTTGATATGCTATAATGTAAAAAATTTGGTAACAAATTATAAAAATACACATATCATCCTATTCACCAACAACATCATCTCAATGTCTAAAAAATATTGTTCACCCTAGGGTGAAAGACTCAACTTGAATGATGACCGTCACATGTCACTACTTTCCTCAGTCTTAAAGGAACAACAATCCAAAAAATTAAGATAAGATAACCATCAAGAGATCGAGAAAAACCAAATAAGGTATCACTAACACGTAAAACAAAACTAATTTGTTAACTCTTGTGGTTAGATACCTACTAAGTAATCTCATGATTAATAAGAGAAGTGTATCCTACTAAATTTTCAAGAGCACCTCCCCTCTATACTCTAAAACTTATAGCCTCATATTTTTAATCAAAAAAATTATACCTCATTCATATATTTATTTTTGATCTTCATTTACAAAAATCAACATTATCAACATGTCAATGATCAAATTTTTGTTACCAAGCTTATATGAAATGTTTAAATCTGAATCCTAAAGGACTTCATCTAAGAATTTCAATATATGGTTTTTCTCCCTCTAGGAGAGAACGTTATTCCAATTCTTTTGATAAAAATACATTGTAAATATATCCCCAAAGGGGTGTTTCCACCATGTCTTCATCATAAGAATTATATCTTCTTGTTCTAGGTCATAGATGGGATAATTATGCTAATGTGGGCTTTGATTTCGCAATCCATAAGCCACCATATGGACACCTACATCACCACACAGTCCAACTGCACATTAAAAAAATCATAGTACATAAAATAACCTAAACCATGATCATGTGAAATACGAACTGGAATATATGTCAAATGGGCCTACAATTGATATAAAATATCTATAGAATTTCTCACCCCAATAAAATGTAATCCATTTTTTTAATAAAATAATGTGAGAAGCTAGCATAGATAATACATGAATGATAAATCTCTAACATACTATGATTCCAAAAAAAATGGATCTCAAACACATTATTAGGATACTCCCAAGGCATGACTTCTCAACCATTCTCTAGAACCACTTGAATAGATCCCTTAGAAATCCGGTGGCCCTAGAAATATACTTCAAGAATCCAAAACCAGCACATAGAAATCAAAGAATATATATCCTTATCTTGTAAGAAACCCAAAAAACTATAAAGTGATGAAATCATCACTCCTCATATTTTAATATTTTTGGACATCATATTCAAAAAGAACCATGAAGGATTCCAAAAAGTTGTGAAATATCTAGTATATTAATTACCTAAAGACAAGAGGATAATTTCTAATCCCAAATATAATAACCCAATACTAAAAATTTCCAAATAAGATTCTAAATTTGGTCTTTGGGACAACTCCTTCTCGGACCCTAATCTGATTGTATCACAATACCACATCATTCTTTTAAAACCAATGGCTCCATCTACTTTGATCATCTATATCATAAACTCTAGTATCTATGTATTTATTCTTCAATTATACCAAATTAATAGTACAATATTCTATGAAATATAATATTCTACCATATGTTTTCATTAATAATATAATTGGTTAATCCCCTGGTGACATGTTGGGATAGATAAAAACATTTCCCTCAAGATCCTATATCTGATCATTATTTGCTTTTATCTCTTCCAGTTCTATTCATGAAGACAAAAATGAGATCAGTGTCATCTTAAGGAATAGATAAAATTTTTACATTATCATATTCTATGGTTGAAATGTTGAAAAATACTTCATAAATAGATCTATGTACCTTTCCCTCGAAACTAAAAAATAACACTCTTAGCTCTACTCATTTACACCAACAAAAAACCTAGAAAACTATCATGAAATCATCCCCAACTCTGAAACAACTAGTCTTTTTCTCCCAAATTGTGAATCCCACTCTCACTAAAAGACTTGAGTACTCTCACAAGAAGTAAGGATCTGGACCCTACATTGATAATAGTATACTAGTAACTTGAGCAAATAAAAAATTCCACAATTATAATAAATTTGAAAAACATAGGTCCAAAACAAGGAACTCTTAAACAACATCCATTCTAGATTTCAAAAAATGATCTCAGGGAACATGAAACTAATTTCTATTTTCCTACCCAATAGGGTTCGAAAATTAATTACAAAAATGTATGAAATAATCTCAATACCTAAGATAAAAATAAATTACAAAGAACTAATTGAATATAATGTGTTAGTTTTCGAAACACATACTCCATGGAAGAAGTAATAAACACTGTACCACTGACAATGGCCATAAGATAATTTTTTTCCTCTATAAAATCCTCTAATATATAAGGAAACCTTTTATAAGACCCTTCTTTTTTCCATAATTCCCAATTGAGAATCCCTATTACCATGAGGGTGATATCCACCACTATTCTAAGGCTCTTAATTCAGCTCATAGATCCTTAGAAAATCAATCCCTAAATTCCCACCACAAGAATCCAAGTATCAAAATAACCAGATATTCCATAACATCCCCCACTAATGACACATCCATGGATTTTATAAGCAATTCATCTTAGTGTCTCTTGACTTTTCAGATTTATAAAATAGTGTTGGTCTTCATATCGTAGAATCTATAATAGTTAAACTCGATAACAACTATACACTCTTTCCCCTACCTCTCTGAGACACACCTCAATTCCACTTATACCATCTAGATGAACTCTTGATACTACCCACAGGATGAGAACCAGTAATAAATTTATTGAAATTCAAATCTACCCCTCCCATATAAGAATTTTCATCCACCTATGTGTAGGTTGGTAGAAAAATATGTATGTCGATAGATCTCATCTCTAGTTATAATCCCATATCAAACCATTGAGCCTTGAGGTAGTAATTCTTGACGAGATCTAGATATACATTAAGAAACTCATTAAAACTAATAGAATACTTTATTATGGATTATTACCCTTTCATACATCTTCAATAACCCATGGTACTTCACTAATCTCAATTTCCCATTGAAAAACGTCCGATTAAACACCACCTTGAATGTTTTCCACTTGTGATCCTTGTCAGTCCTTCATAGAACCATCAACTCCAAAACAATCCTAACCTTCCATCCAGAAAAAACATAAAAAACCATAGTTTGGAGGTCTCTTGGGAATTTATTAAATTAAATATACACTCGATATGTTCCAACCACTCCTTTAGATCAATAGGTATGTTGTTAGAATGGAACACTAGTGGATATTTTCTTCATAAACATCTAAAGATGGTCCACTATCTAGGTATTCTATCGAAAACCCTATTGACCTATATATTAGATCATAAAAATCACCAAATCTACCAATGATGGATCAGGAGTATTTTTTTGACATTGGGGTACACTCTACTAAACCCTCTATATACATGGAAATGGTCCTTCTAGGAGGTATTTTATATAAGGTAAAAAATATTCATCAATAAAAAATCAATCTCAAATGCATTCAAATAAACAAAGTAAACCCTCATCCAAAAAACCCCATAACCATTCTAAATTATAAACAATATACTAAACCATCCATCGAAAATCATTGCTAGTCATGAGGAAGAGTTTATTAGGAACACCCCCATTCGTAACTTTTGAGTTTGTATGCCCTAGCTCTAGACTACCAGTAAATCTAAATTAAAAACCCATCTGAAACATTTTTTAGTAAAAACCCATTTAACAAAGCCCTTTACCCGATCCAGGATTCCAGAAAATACAAATTTATTTCTTTATCACCATAGGCTGACGACATGTACTAAGAATGACCAACCGTCACCTGGGAACAGGTTGACCTCTGGTTAACCATCCTAATCCAACAATGATATGGATATACATAATAATATCTCCATATTCAACTACATATGATAAGAATATCCGATAATTAAATAAAATATTCATATCTAAAACAGTCAACAAACAAACACACACACACACACACACACACATATGGTATCTTAAAACTAACCCCAAAACAAAAACAATGGGAATTGAGCTAAAAAAGACCAAAAAATACACCTCGATGGATACAAAATTCCCAATTTCTCTTCCAATACCAACCCAGAGTGGAAATGTCTCCTCTATCGATCAATAGACAATGGTAACCCTAAAGAACCACCCTTGTACATTGTTCTCTTTCCCTAACCTGTGTCCTTTAAAAAATTTCATTGAATTCCCAATGCCCAAAGGAGGAAATGACACAGAAAGCCTATTAAGATGCCACCATGAATATATTTATGTATTTTACTAATTAGAACATATAAAATAGTATTATTTATATAAAATCGTAACCACTTCCAAGATATACTAGTTTTAAATAAATGTTAGAAATCTATCTGGTTTTCCCATCTATAAAATGGGTTTCCCAAAAATCATGTATCTGGGAGATAAACATAACCAAAATGAATAATGGGGTAAATACAATAAACATGTAATAATTAAGGGTGAGAATAATATTGAAAACATTTAAATATTTAATTGGAGGAATGGAATGAAATATCTTATAACAACAAAATAGAACTAACCAAATGTGCTAGTAATATAAACCAATGTGTCAGGAGTAATTTACAACGGTGGATATCACCTTCCAGACTATCATGTTTGAGTAAAAACTGTAAACTATTTGGATAATTAAATTAATCCTCTCACTTTCTTCCTTGGGAAAATAACCAATATCTTACATATCCTCCACAAAACCAACAAAAAATCCCTCCTTTTTTCTTACCCAATGGCTATCTAGGTCCCTTGAAAATATAGAAGCTCATATAGACTTCTATCAGATGGCTCAAATGACCTGATGGAGAACCAAAATGGAATCTACTATGATCATCCATCTAAAGTACAAATAGTCCCTCGAGTAGACCCCCACCCAAACCCTAGATAACCTACGTCTTACTTTATGAAATCACAATCCTAATCATGTTCCCATATCCAATAATTGATAACATAATCCATTTAATTTAAAAACATTACCAATTTTCAAAACACCATTACCGAGATAAAATCATTTCAAAAAAATTATAAATCATTTTTATATCATAAAACCTCTTGTATCAATTTAAGGTAACACTTAGTTCACAAAAAATCCTCACCCATATGTAAAACCCTAATTAAACACCCAAATTTCAAAACCAATCCATGAAGGACATCAATCATGGATTAAAAATAATTATAAATAATTTCAATGTATATAAAAAACAATATAGAACAAAGTTGATTATAAATTTAATTATATGAAAAGTAAAACACCAATGAATTGAGAAACCTACCGCGAATTCAGTCCCTACATCATCACCTTCGATGATGACCTCCTAAAGTAGAATAAAAAGGACTCACATGCATAATACACAATAAAATACCATTTTTATATTATATGTATATATTTGGATAACATCACCCCAATGGTTTCACCCATTCATAGAACTTTATGTACACCCAAGGATAATAGGAATGGAGTAAGAAACCATGAAAAAATTTACATACCTAAAGCCAAAACTAAAAATATTTAAAAAGTAAATCATAAAAAATATGATGGAAGATAGCCATGACCCAATGGTAGTGTATTCATTCATTTGGAATAGAAACTATGAGTTTAATAAAAAATAAATTCATAAGGGAATAATGGTAGAAACATAATTTTATGTGACCGGGATAGGCCTCCTGGTTTTGAAAACAATGCACCAACCATACAGGTGCCACATCCCTCTAAAACAATTGTGGTATAGTTACACCTATTCGTCACATTGTTTTAAAATCCATTCTAAAACCATTAAAATCACCACTATCCCAACCTAAAACATTGTTACATGGTTAGAAAAATGATATGATAAAATTATTCCCCATAAAATCATCCCAAGAATCCCTTTTTTTACACTCCTTTTATGTTTTAACTAAATGAAAAATCCATGGGGTAAATAAAATATAAAAATAGATATCGAAGTGGCCTGAAAGGTATCATAGAACTGGAGCATTCCTTTTATGTAGGTGTATTTTTTTTGTAGAATATGTTTTGATCACTGGTTCTAGTAGTGGAAACCCTATTGTTCGAACATAATCATTTCTATTCAATGTTATAATCATGAATTCAAGTGTGAGAGGAAGCATAAGATGTGTTCTTTGAATAGTGGGTAGATAAATCATCACTCTCATGGAGCTTCCAGTTAGCTGAGGTAGTGATACTATTTCTCCTATGATGGATGAGTCCATATCATCAAGGATTTCATGACCCTTCATGATATGGATTGGGATACATTTTATATAGAATAGATAAAGATGTAATAGCTTGATCTGGGTGATCCATATGGTGTTGAACATGGAAATTGTTTTATAATAGAAATATGATATAGATTATATTATTATATGCTACAATTTCTATCTCCTCTAGGTAGTCAATTCCATGAACATGGATCTGATGTTTAGGATCATAGAGTACTATATATAGTGGATGATTACCACCTATAGGCTAAATTTTTGATGTGTGGTACAACCAAGGTCATCTATAGTTTTTTTATAAATTTTATAAACATAGGGAAATCCATTATTACATTGTTTCATCACTTGTTCAAATCAGGGATATAAAAGTGAAGCAACTAGATCAACCATTCTACTTATATACTTCTATCAGAGGAGATTAGTTGATCACAAACTTTTGTCAATAGTGTGACTTGACAATTGGAGGATATATATATGTGTAGGATATCCTATTATCCAAGATGAGGAATTATTATAAAATTCAAGGTAAGTATTGGATCATTGTTGTCCATGAGTTGATTGTCGATTTAATGAAGAGGATATGATGCTTCCAGGATGATGGGATGGGATTTTGTTTCATCAGTGAGAAAAAAACCCAGGATGTGATGAATGGGATTATACATAAGAAGATACCAAATATTTCTCTTTAATTTCCAAGTATAACCCTTGGATTGGGAGATGATATGTGCTTTATGTTTCTTATTTTGGTGGAGGATTATGAAGATGTATTCAATAATAATGTTCTAGGATTACATCCCCATTGAGATATCGACTACTACAAAAACATACACCTATGGAGTACACAAATATCAGTCACATCATATTATATTTTCATTTCTGTGCTATTAGAGATGAATTTGTTGTTGATGAATCCCCAAAGGAAGGGATTTTTTAGACCTAATGTGTCCTGCAATGTATCCTCAATTTTGTTTTCCAAGAATAAAAATGTATGTTTGAGGTTCTGTGGGGATTATCATCACTAGAATTGTGTGACATATAAGAATATGCATCCATATCTAATAATTGAGTACCTCTTCGACTAGATGAATGGGACAATGTGGTTATTGAAGATTGACATCAGTTCAGGTTATATCTATCTCCGATTTCAAGAGTTTGATATATTGAAGATAACATGTTCGTACCTCTATGACTAGAATGATTACTTTATGATTCCCATATAGGTGGTAATTTCCCAACCTATGTTCATGTGACACAAGAACTAGATCATTATTCCCTTATTATAAAATTTCATAGTATTCTTTATTGGGGACATCCATGTGTACTAATCATATAAAGAGGAGAACATGATATATTTTCAGATATTAATAGGCATACTCATAGAGAAATAAATATATTGGAATATGTTAGGTACTAGGATAGGTAGGGAAAGCAGATGCGATGGGAATTGAAAAAAATTTCCATCATAGGAGAAACATTTCAATGTCGACTCTAGTGAACTATCTCAGTATGGTCTGAGGGCAACACGTGGATTTGATAGAGCACAAACAATCAAAAAAGTACCTTGTTCAGATCTGACGTGTGCACGACTATCATAGGATGGAACTGACCATTGCTCGAAGCCTCCGACATCAACACCCTCTAGATCATCCATACACGCCTCTTGAATTTTCTCGCATGTTTTTTGTTAGAATCTGGTTGATAGCGTGGTACATCAATGATATCTTCGACGCAATAGTGATCACTGTAAGGCATGAGTCGTTGATCCAAGAAGGGTGATATTGAAGTTATACTTTTCTTGCGAGAATATCACTCCAGAATCTAGTAGGATATAGAGGCTATCAATTATAACACATGAATAGTTCCATGTGCAGAGACTCTCTCATACTTATACAGAGAATATCTAGATTATGCGGTATGTGTTCCCAGCCCCCGTGTAATAGATATTCAAAATATAAATTTTTATAAATATTTATTTATGAAAAATTAAATTATGCAATAAATATTTAAAATTTTATCACTTACTGTAATATATATTAAATATATATTGTGTTATAGACATGAGTCTATAACTCGACTCACTACCCTAAAAATATTAAACATACCCTAGATATTTATATCCATTCGAATAATATTTTATCTTGGAATTTACTAATCAGTAATAAATAAATGTTATAAATAAATTCAACAAATTATTCCAAACATGAATAAATATAGAATATATTTATTACTTAGTTATCCATAGAACTTGAATAATACCTAGACCCCTTGGAGGGGCATGCCATGTTCTATATTCATATTCGTAGAATAGGGTAGATTCTCAAGGTTCTATAGTGTGTGACCCTCTAGGCCCTTATCCAAATAGAATTTAATGATATTCCCTAACAATGAACGGGGTCTAGAAAATCATCGAGGCCCCTATAATGATATTGTAAAGTCAAATCAACGGCTAACTTCCTATGAACATGGTCTATGTAATATAATCTCTTCATCATTGATATCTTAATAAAGCTGAATGCACACCAGTGTCATCATCCATTATATTTATTTATTTTATTTGTTGATATGTTCGGACGCTCTTACCTTCCACTACCATGCACAAGGATGTAATGAATGTGAAACCATCAAAATCAAATAGGCCCGAGATATCTCTTCCTCAACTCAGAAGCGGCATATCCTATCTTGATCATTAAATCAATGCCATGTCACCAATGACGTACCCAACACAAACTACCTCACCATAACTTAATTGATTTGGTTTTCGCCTTGCAGAAATGTATGTAATTAAATGACTTACATTGATAATGATTTCAATTCTGGAGAATATTACATGTGTCCATAGATAGTAGTCAACAATGACCCATGAAACTTGTGGAGTTACTATTATGCATGTCATTCATCATGATCTCAATAACTAGAGATCTTCAAGTGAGAGCTTCCTGAGAAGAAGTATCAATGATTATGAACATCCAACACCAGATGGTCACACATCGTCTGTGTCCTTTCATAATGATGTAACTGTAGTTAATTAATTTAATATTATTGTCATGGAATTATAGGATTATCATTATAGCCTGAGATCTTCTATAACCCTTCGATACGATTTGTAATCTAAGGAAATTTCCATAAATAATGTTGATGAAAAAGTATCTACACTATTATGGAAAGATAAAAAAATTTATATGTCAAAAATTTCAAACAAGTAGTGGAGATCAAATTACCACACAAGTTGGGTCTAGGTAACCCACTTTCAACACTCCCACTTCCACTAGATCCAACTGCTAATAGGTTTCAATCTACTAGCTCTCACATGAGAATCATGCATGTACTGAGAAATGGATTTAGTGAGGGGGTCTACCACATTTTCCTCTATGGATACTCTACTAAATGTGACTTCACCTCTTTGAGTATATTCCATTTAGATATGAAACTTTTGAAGAATATGATTTATATTCTGATGAGACCGAGGCCCCATGGAAAGAACCACTACAATAGTATTTTTGCAATATATTGGAACATACTCTGCACTGCTAAGAACAACAATAATGTATAAGACAAATATGTGTTCCTAGACTTCTTCCTTTACTGCAGTAGAAGATGCAATATATTTGGACTCTTCTGTAGAATTAAAAACCACGACTTTCTTTAAGATTATCTAGCTCACCACACCACTATTCAAGCAAAACAAGTAGCCTGACTAAAATTTCAGATCAACATGATCTTCTGGAAACTAGAATCAATGTATCCTCTCACTACTATTTCATTATCTCTTATATACACTAGGAACATATCTTATGTTCAACTCAAATACTTTAGGATAGTTTTAACATCTTCCCAATGAAGCTCACCTGGATTGGATTGATATCAAACATAGTACAAATAAGGGATTCTACTCATTTTGTCAATCTCTTCTTGTACTTGTGGTCACATTTTTTAGGGATATTTAAACCATGTGACATAGGCAACAATCATCTCTTGTATTGTTCCATATTTTACATTTTGAGTACATTGTCAATATATGTACGTTGAATTAAACCAATAAGACTTTGAGATCTACCTCGATAGATCATGATCCCTAGAAAGTAGGACTCTTCACCTAAGTCATTCCTGGAGAAGCATTCATTTAACCATATATTAACTTACTGTAATACTTTCCACTAGTTTCCCATAATTATTATGTCATCCGCATACAACACTAAAAAAATTCTTTCATTCCCTTAATCCCTTTTTATAGACACAAGGCTCGCATTAATTTTTGAAAATACCAAATTTTCTTATTGTCTTATCAAAAAAAACTTTCTATGCCAGTGATTCACGCTTCAATCCATAAATGGATCTCTACAGGTAACACACTTTATATTCATTATTTGACATGAAAAACCCTTTAGGTTGAGTCATATAGACATCTTCAACCCACATCCCAGTTAGAAAATATGTTTTGACATATATTTTTCAAATTTCATAATCATGAAAGGATGTTATTCCAAGTAATATTCTGATGGATTTAAGCATTGTTGTTGGTGAGAAGGTTTCTTCATAGTCAATTCCTTGATGTTGTTGTAAACCGTTTGCAATCAGCCTTTCTTTAAAGTTAACAACCACCCCATCCATTTCCATATTCATCTTGAATACCATTTTCAACCAATGGGATTTACATTAGATGGAGGGTCTACAAAAATCAAAACATGATTTTGTTACATAAACACCATATCAAAATTCACGGCTTTATTTCTTTTAGCAACTTATTTTCCTTCAAAAACTTCCTAATAGGTTAAAGGTTATTCATCCTCAAGGACTAATGTGTCAACTGACTCGGTGATAAGAAAACCATAATGCCCTGGTTCTGTAACCTCTCATGCAGACCTATTCAGTATTTGTGTCTCAGGAACAACATCATTTTCCCCTTTCTCTTGTGGTGATGGTTCCTCCACCAACTCTTGTGCCTCTGGAGCATTAACGTCATTGAAGTCAATATTGATCACACTATTTCCAATAGAAATGTGTTCCATTTCTAGGAATATGGAGTATCATTCTAGAAGAACTTTTATATCTAAAGGGTTATATCTGTGATATCCTTTGGTTTCCTTAGGGTAACCTATAAAGATGATTATCATTCTTTTGGAAGTTATTTTTTCACTTGGTAATGTCTTGAAAAATGCCTCACACCCCCATACACATATGTCATTTAGAATGAGTTTATTTATATACCATGACTCATATGGAATCCAAATTGTATCTTTAGATGGGACTCGGTTATGGGTATATCATGTTGTTTGCAAAGCATATCACCAAAAGGATAATGGAAGAGTTGCATGAATGATCATTGATTTGACCATGTCAAGGAAGGTTCTTTTCCATATTTCACTAACAACAGTCCATTTTGGTGTATAAGGAGGAGTGAGTGGGGATACAATCCCACACCCCTTCATGTGATCAATGAATGATTGGTTAAGATATTCACCACCTCAGTTTGAGCGGAGTACTTTTAGCTTCTTACGATGTTGGGTTTCTACTTCATTTTGGTATTCCATAATTATCTAAAAAGAAACATACGTATACCACATCATGTTGATATAGAAATAACTCCTATAGTCATCAGTAAAATTAAGGATGTTTGGAAAACCACCCATTTCCTTAATGGAAATTTTCCACATACATCAGTACACATTAATTCCAGTAATACATTAGCTTTTCTCCCTTTCTTAAGAAAGGTGGTAGGGTCATTTTTCATTGTAAAGAAGCATGAAATACATCCAAGGGTTTTAAATATAATGAGTCTAAATAAGTTTCTTCATGTAATATTTGTAATCACTTCTCATTTAAATGACCAAGACTGAAGTTCCATAGGCAGGTGACATATGAGTCTTGTGGGATATTTTTGTCATTGATTTCCATTACAGGGTTCTCGAGTTCCATCATGTATAAACCATTGTTATGATGTGCCATACCATAACATATGTTATCCCTATAAGAGATACATAATTTATTTCCAAACATGAAATAAAATCTATTACTATCTAAAATCGACACAGAAATAATGTTTCTGGTTACAGAAGGTACATAATAGCGTTTTTTTAAAACTAGAATCACACCACTTGTCAAGGTTAAGTGATAGTCTCCCACTGCCAAGGCTTCAAGAATTGCACCATTTGCAGCTCGAAGATACATTTCACCTTTTTGAATATTCTGGAATCTACTTGGATCCTATATATGAATACAAATGTGTGAGCCACATGACGTATCCAATACCCAAGGTGTAGAAAATGATATATTACATTCAATGAAAAAAATTCCTAAAGTAGAAGAATTAGTTTTCTTCTTCTTCTTCTAGACACTAAAATTCATCTTCCTGTGGTGTTTCTTTATACATCCACAGTATAAAGCTTCCAGCTCATTAATTTTCCTATGAATATTTGGATTCTTTGTAGGATGATGCATTGGTGTCTTTGGCCTTGACTTTTCCTTGAACACCTTTTCCATGACCTTGTTTTTCTTGTTCACTATAAGGACAAATGAATTGGTATTTTTCATATACATTTCATCTTGGAGATCTAAATACAAAATTCCCGAGAGAGACTTTATCATATAATTCTTGTTATAATTGAAAATAAAAGTCAAGAATCAGGGCAGTAAAGTGGCAGTAAATAGATCCAATACTAGTTACTGGTCCAAATTGAACACAAGGGCTTCATGTATCTCAATATACCCAATCATAATGAGTACATGTTGACCTTGATGGTGCCCTTATACTAGCCTACACTTATAAAGGGCACATAAGATCTCATATCTTTCCGTCCTGGTCCTCTCCTTATATAATTCTTAGAGATGTGAAAGCATCTTCTAGGCGTCCTCATCCTTACAATTTATTTTCAATTGTTAGGACATGGATGAAAACATGATGCATTGAACATCATATTAATACTCTATAGGATTTATCCATTTATCCTTTTCCTCCATACATGCTCCTTGAAGAGGGGTAGCAGGTACAGGGGATTTCAACACATATAACATCCTTTATGGGTGTCGTACTATGCACAAGTGCCTGTACCACTCTTGGAAGTTAATATCGATCAATATACATTATTTACCTAGAATAAATTGTAGTGATAAATCACTTTTGGTTTTGGTGAATACCATTTTAAATATAATTAGATAAACATTTAGCAGTTAGTATGTTGTCTTGATTACCTTTTTACATTTATGACCAATAAATTACAATATCATTTTATTGTCTCCCACTATTTTAGTGAACCTTAATAGCCCTCAATATTAAATTCATAATACTCTATCACATGAGTACTCCAGTGGAAATAATCCTCAAAACCTCCCTCATAGTCAACAAGCTATGGCTACACCACTACTTGAAGGGTTTCATGGTAGGAACTAGGCCGGACAACCACTTGAATCATAGTTCCTTGTGTTTTTGTGTAATGTCCCATATTTTTGAATCCAAACATGATTCCCTAAACATATTTACTCTAATGTGATAGAATGTTATCTATGGGTAATCCTTGAATACTTACATTAGTTAAGTCGACCCATTTCTCAATGAAAATTCCCCTATTGTATGATGCTCTCTCAATTATGGATGACAAGCACCCCCAAAACCCAGTTTTGTTTAGCTGTGAGAAATGTAAGGATTTTGGACATAATATATCTTTGAGGGGTTTTTATATTTATTGAAGAATATATAATCCTTTTCTGTTTATATGTTCTGACTAGATTTTCATTCTCATAACTGGACTTGCAATAAAGATACATTTGTCACATATTTATGCATTTTTATCTTCTTTACTATTCTATGTGATCATGAAATAATCATGGATTCACATAAAACAATAAACAATGCACAAAGGTAAATCATGAAATCCTACTGGTCTTGAGAATTTTATTATGATCAATCCATGATTGATCAATCTAGACCTAAGGGATTCCATAACTGAGTCGACACCTGACCCACGTTGCATCTAGCCCTTTTTCAATGTGCTCGACTCCCATCTAGATTACTGACTCGACATGGCAGGGTCTGCGTCTCAGATCATCACCATTTAATTAAAAATATACTCGCATGTAGGCGAGGGGGGGTGAAGGGGTAAAAAATACGACTTTTGCATTGGGCATGCATGCCCTTATACATATATGAATTCAAAGACGATTTGAAAGCCATATTATATCTAATTAATTTTTTCAATAATCACATGAATTGAATAAATAATTTAATAAATAAATCAGACATGTACAGTTCTGTCTCTTTCTCTATACGAGTTAGTATAAATAATGAACAATTAAAAACTAAAATGCAATAATATTTAAAGAGTTTGAGAGTGGTATAATAAATTAAATGAAATAATATAAAATAAATTTATTTCTTTTATCAGTTCCAACTATTTAATTAAATATTAATTCCTAAAATAAAATTAAACAATTAATATAATTATAATTATAATTAAATTAATGTTTCTGATAAAAATAAACTTGAACCCAAATATAATTATAATTAATTTAAATTAAAAAAATTAATTAAAACTAATTAGTGGGGTTACATTGAGATGTGAAGAAGTCCATATGGACTACGCACCACCACGGGGGGTGTTATACTCAAGCAGGGCCAAATCGTTGTGTGACCGTGGCATGATTACGGCATGACTGTGGTGTGACTGCGGCATGACCACACCCTATTATCAGTGTGTCCCCTCAGTCTAGAAACACCCCGCAATGACCACATCTTCAAACAAGGATGATGAAAAACTCTTCTTGGAAGGTTCGCGGGTGGTGGGATGCTCCTCCAGCCAGCCGAAAGGGTGGTGGCCCACTTCTCTAGCCAGCCGCATGGGTGGTGGCCCGCTACTCTGGCACGACATCGAGGGAGTCTGGTGAAACAACACAGTAGGGTGGTGGGGCGTGTCGTCCTGGTTCTATGAGGTTCAAAGGGAGGGATATATCTTAGTCCAGAAATGACAAGGGTTTCCGGGTAGCACAACCTTGTTTGAGCAACACAATCCTAGTCTAGGTAGCACATGATGGCAGCGTGAAGGGATATAGGGAGCTCAGTCCAGCAGTGGAGAGAGGCACAACCATCCAGTGGCCCAGGGGTTCTCTAGGGAGTGGACCGCAAGGGTTTTACGGGGGGGGGGGGGGGGGGGGGTGGGGGTGGGGGGGGGGGGGGGTTGTGAAGTATGTTGAAAGGGGCAGTGACTTGAGGTTGGCCAACATAGGGATAATAGAGGTAGGGGAGGCTCCCATGCGGCTAGGGTTTAGGTGGGGGAGTGGCTCCGTGTGGAAGAAGACCTTGTGTCTCCTTGGATTTTCTATTTGTGCTTTTTCTTTTGAAAAAACACAAAACATAGACAGTTTTTTTAAAATATATTATAGAATAATTTAAAAAATTTAACCACAAACTTTTTTTTGTTTGAGAAAAATAGAAATTATATTATATTATATTAATTCTAAAATAATTGATCTTTTTTAGATCTATTCTGGTGATCTGATTCTGACTGAAACATAGCTAGATTCCAGAACATTAAAGAACATATAAAAAACTAAACAGCGTTATTAAAAAAATAATCCAATGAATTTTTAGCCGATAACCTCGATCCATTTATAGGTTTCAAGTGGTCGTAACATGGCCAATCGGAAATGGATCGTCATATGGTCATATCTTTTAGAACCGATTTTATGCCATGTACTAATGTTTAATGCAATTTAATTTTTTCTTCGATTATGAGAAATCATGCATCGCTCTGATACCGCTGTTAGGTACTGGGACAGATAGCGGAAGTCGATGGATTGAGAATTTAAAAATATTCGAATCACTGGAGAAATGATACAATGTAAAATCTGGTGAAATATCATGGTACGGTCTGGGGACCACATGTGGATTTGGACAGAGCACAAAAAAATCAAACAAGTACCTTGTTCAGATATGATGTGTACAAGTCCATTGATGGATTGTAGTGACAAATTATCCAAGGCTCTGATGTCAAAGCCCTTGAGATCATCCACAAATGCTACTTAAATTTTCTCATGTGTCATTCATTAGAATTTGGATGCTAATGTAGTACACCAATGATCTATTCAATGCAATGGTGATTACCACAAGGTAAGAGACTTCAATCCATGAGGGATGCGCTTGATGTTCTTTCTTTCTTGAGATAATCCCTCTCTATAATCTAAGAGGAGAGAGAGGATCTCAATTCTATCACACGAATACCATGGGGAGATCCTCTCTCTTACTTATATAGAGATTATCTAGAATACCTGGTATGTGTTTTTGACCCCCCCGGTGTAATATATATTCGTAGTAGATGTTTTTATAAATATTTATTTACGATATATTAAATTATTCCAAAAATAATTATAATTTTATCACTAACTACAATATATATTAAATATATATTGCTTGATAATCATGATTCTATAAGTCGACTCAATTCTACTAAAAATATTAAACGAACCCAAGATATTTAAATCCATTCGAATAATATTTTAATCTTTGTATTTACTAATCACCTGTAAATATATGATAAAAATAAATTTAACAAATTATTAAATACCTTAATAATTAAAGAATTTATTTATTACATGGTGATCCATTAAAATTTGACAATACTCTGACCCCTTGGCAGGTCACACCATGTTCGATATTTCTATTCGCAGAATAGGGTAGATTTTCAAGGCAATAAAGTGTGTGGCCCTCTAGGACCTTATCCAAATAGTAGTAAATGATATTCACCGACCCAGAGCGGGGTATAGCATCCCATTGTGTCCCTTATAGATAGAAGGTAAATACAAAAAAATGTCTACCTTCCTAAGAACATGGTCTGTGTAATATAATATATTCATCATTGATATCTAAATAAATAAGAACGCACACAAGTGTGATCATCCTTTATCATTCATTATTTTAGTTGTTGATGTGTCTATAGAGTCTTACATTCAACTACAATGGCCATGGATTTAATGAAGGTGAAACCATCATAATCAACCAGGCCCACAATAGCACTTCCACATCTCAAAAGTGAAAAATCCTATATTGATCATTCAATAAATTCCATGTCACCAATGATGTACCCTACAATAACTACCTCTCCATGAATTAATTTCCATTTTTTTCCCTTTCATGAAAATGTGAAATTAAATGACATACACTGACAATGATTTCATGTCTGGAAACCATTACATGTGTCCGTAGATAAGAACAACCAATAACACCAGAAACATGTGTTGTTCCTATTATGCGGGTCAGTCCTCATGATCACAATAACAAGAGATCATCAAGTTTGAACTTCATAAGAATAAGTCTCAATGATTATGATACCCCAGTACCAAATGGTCACACATCATCTGTGTCCTTTCATAATGACGTAATTAGACTATAATAAATTACATTAAGATTACTATCATAGCATCTCAGGGTTCTTATTATAGCCTGGGATCTACTGTAACCCTTTGATACAACATGTAATCTAAAGAAATTTCCATAAACAAAGTGGATTCAGAAGTAGCTAAACTGTTATGGAAAGATAAGCACATTTATTTATGATAAACTTCATACATGTATTGGTTATCAAAGTAAAACATAGGTTTAGTCTAGGGAACCTACATTCAACAATATCTATAAATGATTTAGTTCTATATTTGGGATGACTAATTCCTAGAACACATCATCTCAGATGAGGAATTAGTAGTTGACTAATCAAGGTAGTTCAATCATGTGATATACCTAATAGAATAATCTATATGAGGTTCCTCCTTTGGGAGGGAGGATATTGGAGAGATTTATGACAAATACATACTAGTTAAAACACCCCTAACTAGCTTGAACGAAAATATGAATCATTTAATGTGAATAAATAGTTTTTTTAGAATTTTATGATATGATAAATATTTTGTTATGATCCACCATAATGATAATTCAATAGGTTGGTGTTGAGTATATGGTGTTTTGTGATGCATAGGGAGATTTTTTGGGATTAATTTTGATGCAGAGTAATGTGGAGACTTATTATGGGTCATAGTAAATAAGATCCCATTAGTATAATTATGTGAATAATGATTTGATATGTCATCAGTGGTGTTAGTCCTTTTTTCTTTGTGAAATTTTCTTATGGGATAGAAATTCATTTTTATTCTCACCATAGGCCTCTAAGGTATATGTTATCATAGAAATATCTTAATCTGCGGAAGATCTTATGGAATGATTTCTCACAGAAATATGACCTTAAGATATTCTAATCTCTTGGGAATGTGAATTTAAAACCCATAACTATGATAGTATAGAACTGGAATCTTGTTTTTTAATTTAAATATGATACACAGGGTCATATCGAAATGGCCATTTCATTTATGTAGTCTTCATGAACTGAATACAAACTTGATTCCAATATTATAATGGAAATATAAAATAAATAATAAAAGAAACATTCTCACATCTTTTATATTATTCATAATATAATTCAACATATCATGTCTAAAGGAAAAAATAATAATGAGTGATCTTATATACTTAATAATGTTTACATACAATGAAAGATATCATGAATGGATAAGGAATAATTAGTATATGAAGGTAAATAACTAAGAAAAAAATTTATTTAAGGAATAAATTTTTTCTGAAATGAATCCATTGATAATACAAAATCAGTAATATCATGGATAATAAAAAATAAATTGTCAATAATGTAAATTCTTAATGATGGATTTCATGAGCTCATATATACCACCACAACCTTTTTTCCACCCAAACAGTGCTCTAGGATTGTTTACCATTGGAACTTAAATGTGCCTCCTTATTCTTCAAAGGCTACTGACTACTAGAGAGGGTGTAAAGATGTGGTATTGGGGAGGTTATACCCTCTAGTTGTATTAATAGTATTTTTATATTTTTAAATAACATAGAAGAATAAATACCTAAAACAAAAGGACTTGTAACCCACTATAGTGGAAGAATAAACAAATAGAAGAAATAATAATCAACGAGATCAAACATTATATTTATAGAATAAAATATCATTTGAAACTACTCAATAAGTGTGATACCATTTGTAGAGAAATGGATATATTTGAGGTCCAACAAAATATTAAGAATGAAGGGGCACCCATGGTTGATTTGGGTAAATACATATATAAGAATGGAGATACAAAAGGAAGACAGAAAATTAACTCCTATCAATGAAAGATCCCATGGTCCTTGTCATCCACCCATGCTAAGAAATACGAAATAATCATTATGGACCAACACCTATGCTTGGTCCCATACCTAATCAAAAAAGAATAGAGACTAAATTCATCCTAAAGGGTTGTGTAGGGTATGAGAATAAACCTCAACTGGCCACCAACAACGTCTTCTTATCATACATCTAAGATAAAGAAATTTTATAGTAGAAATATAATAATGCGGTGTCACATTATCAATAAATAAATACCCCTTCCCTTGTGCTCAATATCCACAAGGAATAAATCACCTTCTTTATCAATTTCTAGTAACCCCCATCCCACCAATTATATATGTGCAATACAATGACAGGTCTACATATATATAACTATAGTAGTAAGGATCCTTAACAAAATCCTTGGTCATCCCCTAGTGAGTAATGAGCTGGTAATCCCTTATCCTCCTCCTTTAAATGAATCACTTACACCTCAAGTGACCTGACACCTCTCATGTTATACTACAATTTTCAATTTCCTAAAGTCACTGTGAATATGTTCTTGGTCACTCATACATTAGCTCAAAAAATCCCCATTAGTAAAAAACCCTATGTCTGAGGCACAACAATGTATGTCCTCTAAATAATAAAAATAGTCCGACTAATAATTAATGTCCTGAGGAACAGAGATATTCATCCTCCCAAATAAGCTTTTCTCAATGACGAAAATATATACTGAGCCTCACCCCAACTAGTGGTCTCAACATCATCAACTGATTATCCATCACAATCAATATGTATTTCTATGGTAATTACCTCTAGCCTCACTAATGGTCAACAACATCCTATGACATGAATGACAGAAGCCTCCACCCCCATGAGTGGCCATAACCCCCTCATCATCTACATGTCATAGTTTTTTAGATTAATAAATCAACAAGTTGTCCAATCATGGTTAATGGAAACAATGAGAACATAGTGAAAATTTGTTTCTCAACATGATGATCAACAACATCTACAAATCCTACTATATTCCCTAAATTATGAAGGCATAATTTCCTTAGACCAATGACCATCACACACAAAACAGTTATTAATATCACCCAATATACCGTAGTATACTCCCATCCTGATGAAACCTATTATCTCAGTCCTAGTGATCAGCATCACTTTATTACATATAGGGACTCTCCCATCACATTTCTATGGAACCATCACAATAAATACAAATAATTTAATTCAATTTAAATAACTCTTCAAACATAATCTTTCCAAGTTGTCTGAAGTTGTTCAGCATGATTAAGACATTCGTAGTCATGGAATATCACACCCAAAAACATCTAACATGGTCAATTTAGTAAAAAATAAAATTAATTAAATTCTTTGGTTCTATCTTGGACAACTAAATGGTGTTCTCAAGAATGCACCCACAAAACACAATGACAGTCAAAAGTAAATATTCTCACCAACTACATCATACTGGTAGAATTTTTCTTGTCTAATTCCAGCCTCTAAATTGAGCTATTTCAGAAGAAAACAATGTTTTATATGAACACCATGAATATAGTGTAAACAACTCATTGAGATTTAACAAATAAATTTAGAGTGAAATGAAGAAATATAGAATGAGGATCAAATCCACTACTGATGTGGTTCCAATGAGACTGATGATGATAAAATCAGAGGTTCGATGAAAAGGATGTCCCAAATCCTACGAGAGGAAGAAATCGGGAGATCCCCTCTACTATGCATGTAGTTGGAGAAGAAAGGTGGAGAAGAGTTAAATATAAGGAGTAAGAAATTAGTATGTTTTCCACATTAAGTGACCTTCATGGTTTTGATACACGGATTATCTAACAATGTGCTACCCATGTGTCACCCACTGTCTAGGATCCCCATCGCACATGGATAGCCCATATAATTTTTTGACCATTGTGAAAACCATATTTTATTCTCTATTAAAACTATAGAAGTCCCATGAATGATTGTATACCCCCTCCTTCTTGGGTTTTCAAAGAATTCATATTAATGAATGAGGGTATCAAGATTTATCTTTGGAGGATCCATGGTTTTTCTAAACCGTGAACCTCAGTCTATATACCTTATAAATTTGGGTTTTGGCCTCTAACACACCAAAACACCACTAGATACCACAATACACTTGACAATAATTATAAATAATATATTAAAATGAACATGGGACAAAAGAAATATCAAAATTATGTTCTGATGTTCAATAAAAGAACTTTTCCATCTATTAAAAACCAATAATTCCGACGGGTTGAGTAATTTTACAAACTCCAAAAAACTATAGTCGTTAGTCTCTCCTCAAAATAACATATCTCACCCCATATACACATATAGAACATTAACTGGATATGGTACCTAACAAACCCATTTTGTTCAAAACTGTATGTTCTACCTGGATTATAAATTTTTTAGTCCACTCTCTCAAGGTACTCCACACCATAGTAGTTACCTATCAAGGACTCCTCTATACCAAAAATGAATAATTCTTAAGGTCCACTGACCATACCTGGACTCAAAATTCATCTCCATGATGCATCATCACTCCAACAACTCATTCAATGTTCATTTCATACATCATTCACATCTAGAACCAATTAAGTCTCACATTCAAACATATGCTTTCCTTGTGCCCATCTCTGTCATGGTACTTATGAGGTAATGTATCTCAATAGATGCCTAAATAACTTCTATCTCAATAAATACACAAATTATATTTTCTATATATTACACTCCCAAAATCCCACACCACATTGATACCTAGATGCCACCACACCCCAAAGAACCCAACATTGCATCGATTCCCATACAAAATCATTATATCAGAAACCTCATATATATATATATATAACTCATATGAGACCATACCAATCTAATAACTAGAACCTTGTTAGCCCAAAAAAATTTATTCACCTCATACTTCAAAAGAAAACATTCCATAAAAAAAGGCTATAACATTGTAAATAAAAACTCTGTCATTCCCATGCTGTACCTCTAACCATAGTCATCTAGTTAGCCTACTCCACACCCGACATATAAAATTCATGCACTTGGTCTGAAAGCCAACTTCTTGAGGCCTGACCACCCTATAGAGCTGCACCCGATATCAACCACTAACCCCACTATTGGGTCTCCCTATCTCTGGCATGACCCTCGCATGAGGCTGGATCCCAGCTACCACATCTTTGTACTGCTCCTGGTATGACCTATGATCCATGAGTTTTCCTCCTTCCATAGATATGACTATCTAAGAGATAATCTTGAAAGAACCCTCTCTATGTCCAACATGAATGCATGCATGAACATTCTTCAGTGCTTTATTACATTTCATCTACAAATGTCCCAGCTATCCGTGCTGGAAGCACACCATCGATGACTAACTCATTGGTGGTATTCCTATGTATCTGGCTTGAATAACCTACTGAGAATCTTCATGGATTCACTTATTGTTATCTGAATCATCACGACCATCATCCCCTGATGCACTCATTGGTATAACTTATAACTGGTGAATAAAATTTAGCTTGACTATTGTTACCTACTAAAAATCCTCTGAGAATTAGGACATCCTAAATATGTTTATCTCTACATTGACAATGTAGAATAATATATGCTCAAAACACCACACACTAATGGTGTCGTTTCCCACCACACAATGTGTGAAACGAGACATGTCTATAAAAGTAATTTCATAGTCCATGGAAGAGATTTCACCCTATGGAATGATAGATCTCTCAAGAAACATCCATCGTCAACATCTCCAAAAATAGGTTATCAAATAAATAGGTTTAAATTATTTTTAGACAGTCCCTAGCGTCTTCCATCCTGATCCAGTTCATCAAAAAAGTTTTTTTCAATCCTATGAGAATTTATGTAGCCATCATTACCATATGAAAAAGGGGTGTCTCATGATGCTAAAAAATGGTCTACAATGATTCTATCTAGTTCTCAGTAACATATAGGCCTCTTTCACCCTATAATAGCAGTGGATTATATGAATAGAACTCTCATGTGATGTTTTCCATAGAATAATTAACTTCTGAAGATCCCTTATTAGTAAAATTTATGGAATATACCATGTTCTTATAGAGCTACTGATCAATCCATGGAACAAATGTTTCCAAATTTGGTGGCCTTCCCAATTATATTAGAATCTATACCCGATCTTGTACATGTGTCTCATGATTTTATCGACCCTCGATTGCCTCATCTCGACCCTCACGGGCCTCAACTTGTGCATGAAGCTATGACACTAATCACTACCTTCCTAAAACTCCGTGAGAGTCATCCATGGTGGAATCCCACTAAATACTAATGCAATATTCATAAATCCATAATAATATGTAAGTAACATAGATATAGAAAGGTTTAATAAGAAGAAATATACAACCATGCTTACACTCACCCATCACAACCATGTAACCTGAAATTATACCTCATGGACCCTTACTCGCCAATATTAGAGTCAAATATCACATATAAATCTTGCTTCATGGACCCTCACCAACCCATAACAGATTTATAAGTCTCATGAAAACACAAAGAATCTGATTATAATTCTACCAAAGAGGCAATACATAAAAATTATATTTTTCATTATTGTTGACACCTTAACTAGAACAACCCTATCATAATTGATTTCATATCCTATTAGAGTCACCCCCCATACACATGTACAAAGACACACACACAGATATATATATATATATATCACATATCACATATCATCTCAAATATATTTTATTGGAACCACATTCCTTCGATGGCTAAGTAGAATGCACCAATGTATGGCTTTTCTAAGAGAACATTGTTTATCTTTTTTTATTGAAATTTTAATCAAACCACACCCTATTAGTGAAATACATTATCCCAATAAAAATCAAAATAAATTAATCACATGAACATATATGAATATATTATTCTTCCTATGTTACTATCAAGAGATAATAATAAAACCTCCCTTATTGTACCAAGACAAGGGTCTCATATCATAAAAGATAACAATCACACCCATGTGGAGAAATATGGGATGAAATAATATCAACAATAAATATAAAACGATAATAGAAATTTCCTGCCACTGGAATCATGGTACATCCCTCTTGAATGGTTCTATAAGCACCCAAACACGATATATAAATCTATTTATGACTACATCCTAATATTTGGTCTACCATAACCCAAATATTAAGACCAAATGTGAAAACATTGGATACCATTAATTTAAAGAGGAAAAAAAATACTAATTCCCAATAATGAGTTACTGTGATACTATTTGTAGCACCCAACTCATTTTTTCAAGTAACAGTGCTCTAGGAAGGTTGACCACTAGTCTTTAGGCACACCTCCCTTTATTCCAATTGATGTTGACTAATAGAGATGGTGTAAAGGGGTGATAATAGTGAGAATATACCCATTTATGGTAGAAATAGTAACAGTCCATATGAATATAACCTAGTGGAGAATGAATTTAAAATTTTAAGGGAGAAAACCCACAATATAGGCAGAATAAAAAAAATAGAAATTATAATAAACAATACAAAAGGAAGACATAAAGTACCTATAGTGGATAAGTGAAACCATGGTCCTTTCCATCCATCCCATGATATGTAATAAAACATAACCACTATGGTCAATCATCTGAGCTTGGTCCATCACCAGATTAAAAAATCATAAAGTATATGCATATCCCGAAGGGCCAATGTATAATGTGATAATAAATATCAGTAGGCCACCACCAACATGTGACTATCCTACACCTTTGATAAAGAATGTGATTATTATAAATAAAATAATGAAGAATACCATGTTTAAAAAATGAATATGTGATTCCCATGTTCTCAATAGCTACAAAGAAGAAATCTCCTACTTCATCCATCATCAGTCATTCATGTTCCTGTAGATATATATATATATATATATAATATGGAGGCATGAATTCAGATATATAACTGTAGTGGTGGGTATCCTTAGTATAAATACTAAGGAATCCCCTAATGAGAAATGAGCTTGAGATCAATTAGGGTTTTCATGTAAATTTATCTCCATAACCCCAATCCACCAGACACCTAACAAAATATAATCTAATAACTAATGCCTTAATGGAATGTCCAACATGTTCCTGGTCCCTCATACCTAATCACAAAAAATTCATATCACTGTGAATCTCTTCAATCCAAGGTACATTAATATATATATTCTCCATATAATAAACATGGCCATCTCAATAGCTGATGTCCAAAGGAATTTCCAAATCCATCTTCCCAAATAATCCTAGCCCAATGACACCAATGTACATAGATCCTAATCCCCCAACAAAATTTTACACTACATCAACGAATTTTCCATAACTAAACACATGGATTTTGATGGTAAGATCTTCCAATGACACTAATGGTCAACACCATCATAAATTGTGTAACACCCCAAGCTTCCACGGTATGCTTCTCTTTGAATAATATAGTAGCATGTGTTGTATGAAACTTAGAGTTCTAACACACACCACAACCAATCAAACTAGCCGTTATGAATAGTAATACCGACTTTTTAAAATTTTATACATTTTATCATCAAAAATGGACTTCATTTTTTAATTCGGAATTCCAAAACTATCTTAGGGTAAATTTTTGTTATTTTTCTGAAAGCTTTTAATTTTTTATGCATAGTGAAAAACACTAAGTTATAGTTTAAAACTGAATTTTTATTTACATAATTATTTATTTTATTTAAATTATTTATTGTCAAAATAGATACATAATAACTATATAAGTTCAATGTAATTCATTGGAGTTGGTTTATAATAATTTTAGTTATATAAAAATTTTATTGAACTTTTCACCGTCTTTTACCCACCTCCTAGGAGCTTTTGCAAATACATATAAAACATAATTCTACCGCTTCTGTGAGATGAATTTCTAAAATCCGAGAAACACGGTTAATATTAAGGAGTAAAATGCGGTTCAATGAGATGAAAATAATCTTTTTCGAATAGTAACTTTTTACTTTTATTTACCACGGTTAAAAGTAAATAGGGAAATTAAGGGGAAAAGTGATATTAATATTACCCTCAAACATGTACTAATTCTATTGGACAAGTTTATCTTGACCTAAAACAACCTTAGGAATAAAATATTATCAATTAGGTCCCCTTGGATTATATTAGGACATTTATTATTATTTAATTTAAAGAAGTGTTAAAAGAGTTAAAATCAAATTTTAATAACTAAAACATTTTTAATATAGGGGTTTACAAATGATAAATTCAATTATAAATATTCATTATAAATAAAAAAAATTTCATACATCATGGTATTTTATTTATAATTTTGAGACCTTAAATAAATAAATTTATTTATGACATAATGCTGATGCAGTAATAACCTTATTCATGAAAGAATAAAATAAATGGTATTATAAATATTACAATTAATATAATTTAAATGTTTTTAAGACATACACGAATTTTCTAGGTGAATATGACATGTTATTATTGATTCAATGTATTTTATATGATGTAATAATGTTTTTATTATTTTAACAAAAAACAAATACCAAATAGTGTCAAAATTGACATAAAATAGTTTTTAAAACAAATATTATATTATGAATTGATATAATGGTCCTAAAAATCTAAGGTTCATCCAAAATACTTATATAATAATATATATGACATTAAGGAACCAATTGGCGTTTTATTTGTAGTATATAGTAATTTTAGTAACCATATACTGTTAGAATACATGAAGACATTGTAAAAGTTAAATTATTTAACTTAGATTTAAATCTCAATGATAAGGTTAAAATGGAAACCTAAAATTGTATAAAACATATTGGTTGAGTTTTTTGCAACCTATCCCCACCTTATACTTTAAATAATCAACTTTGGAGCCATTAGAAACTGAATATGAATTTATTATAATATAATATTTTAAGTTTTTCCTAAGGTGCCCCTCACCCCTCTTACAAAAGGCCACTCCCCCTTCTCTCTAATTAACACTTTCTAAGACATTTGGATCATTCAAACCCTGCCCAAATACCCTAACAAATATCCTCCCTTCATCCTAGTGGCATTATTTTTATCATAAAGATAACCTAAGCGGCCCTTTTGAACAAATCAAAAGGAAGAACCCGAAGAAGAGGTAATGATTTCACCACCCTCATTCAAGTTCCCTTCTTCTTGCACTTCCTTTTTCATTGTTGTTTCCATTATGAAATAATAACTACAGTATATTATATATACTGTGATATTATTATAATTATGGTACAACCAAATTCATTATTCTATCCACCCTTTGAATGACATGTCACCATACGTGCGTATGTACGACTTACCGTCTCCACGTCATGGTATAAGTGTTACTCAATACATTATTATTTGGATGGGCATAATAATGATGTGTTTTTGATGTGAATAATAAATATAAAATGATAAGGATTCTGTATATATTATATACCATCCAATTATATATTATATTAATATTAAAAGAATTATATTTTCACTCGTGCGTATGTACAGATTACCGTCTCCACGACGCGATGATATTCATTTCCATGTTCACCATTCATCGACGATTGTAAAAATATATATTACTAATAATTATGTAATATATGACATCATAATTCTACTGGAGAGATATATATTTATATATATAATTATTTATGTACTTACATATATCTTATTCACTTACATCTGTTCAATACTATATGAAAATGGAAACAGCGTTTATGCATACGTACGGACTACCGTCTCCATAAACGGTGTATTCCATTTCATATATACGTCTATTATAAATTTTTATATTCTAATAAATATGATAAATAAATCATGTTTAATATTTTGTAAGAATTTAAATCATGATCTATGTAATAAAATCAAGAGTAACAAGTTAAAACATGTATGATAAAGAAAGCAATTATTACCTGAAATATTAATATAACTTGGAAATTATTATTAAATGGGTAGTATAAATTCATAAATGAATAATGTATGATATCAGAAATATTAATATGGTTCTGGTATAATTTAATAACAGAATATAGTCTTAATATAGGAGGCTAAACGTACCCTCTACTAAAGGAATGTGCAAGGTAAGGGGTTTTTATCTCACTCCTTATTCTAGTGAGATTCATGCCATATTGCCACTATTACATTTTGTGTGGTGTATTTACTTCCCATAATTGTATTCTTTGTGTAATACACTTTAATTTATGTTTATTTACATATTCATTTTATGCTACCTCTTTCATGTGGTGTATTTTTCGAAAGTTTCCAAATTGGTGAGGTTTTATTTCACAATATCTTCATTATCCGAAGTTGTTTATACGTAATTATCTACTGGGACCTCCTTATCATCCACATCCATGTTTCTTAAAAATGTATTTCAAAACATTCTTACTATTTTATAGAATATGGGTTAAATTCATTTATACCCATGTTTTACTTTTTATAATAAGTTTATAAAGGAATATTTCTGTCATTTTCCAAACAAGTTCGTTTTTAACCTTTTCGACAGAATTAAGGTAAGAATGTCTTTTTTTAACTTATATTGTAGGTGCGACTATTTTCGGCCATTATAAAATCTTTGAAGCTTCCCTTACAAGCTTATAAGAATATTTTCAATGTAAATGTTTTCTTTTATAAATTTTTGTCTGTTAAATTATTTAAAAAAAGAGATTTCTCTCAAATAGTTTTGATTTTATCTATGTCAGCATCCTTTGGTAAATTTTACATGTGTTTGAAGTTGATTTATTATGATACAAATCATCGATATTTTATTTAAGGCATTGTGATATGTTTGACAATGGATGAGTTATTTTTATGCCATTAATGGATTGTGATTAATTTTTTGGCATTTCCAATGCTAGTTTTAATATGAATATTTATGTTATATTTCATCCTCTTCATAAGTTGATTGTGTTGGACTAGTATGTTCTGGGTTGGGGACCGGTAAAAGTAATCCCTTTGGGTTGGGTTATGGTTACAGTAGACCCTCCGGGTTGGTTTCCGGTTATTAGAGGCACTCCAGGTTTGTGTCTGGTTATTAGAGGCACTCTGGGTTGGTGTCCGGTTATTTAAGGCACTCTGGGTTGGTGTCCGGTTATTAGAGGTACTCCGGGTTGGTGTCCGGTTATTAGAGGCATTTCGGGTTGGTGTACGATTATTAGAGGCACTTCAGGTTGGTGTACAGTTATTAGAGGCACTCCAAGTTGGAGTCTAGTTACAAAGGCTCTCCGGGATGGAGTGCAGTTACAGAGGCTCTCTGTGTTGGGTTCTGTTTACAATTATCCTTTAGGTCATGGAACGTGCCCTTGACACAGAAATTAATGTTCGGCATTATGCATTCCATCATTATGAAAGTGGTTATTGGTATTTCATGTGATTATTCGACTAGTAGAATATCCTTGTGAATAATTAAATGGAATTATTTCATTTTAATTCTTCCATATTATGTTGAAGTTCAAGTTTAAAAGGATTTCATTTATTTATACATTGCCTTAAATGTTTATGATTATTTATGAATGTTTCCACTATATTGTTACCCTTACTGAGCATCTGTGATCACCCCTTTCTATATTTTATTTTTTTCCAAGATTCCAAGAAGTGTATTGTGATTGATATGCATGGTTAAGCCAAGGGAATAATGGCATTCATAAAGGATTATTTATGTTGTTTTGTGTGTTATAAAGTGTAATGTAACATTCATGTATGTAATCTATTTTCCAAGACTGCTAAACTGATCGGTCCTTCGGGACATGATTTCTTGTAATCATTCAAATGTATTAAAATAATTCACCGACTCTGGATAACTAGGGTTGGGGCATTACAATTGGTATCAGAGGAAGTTTAGAAATAACCTTGGATGCTAGATTTAGATAAACTCTGATTAGAGCACATATTCCTAAGATAGACTTTGAGGATTTGTATAGAAAAACTTCGTAGAATTTTGGTAATGTAGAGATTTTTTGAGTTTTCCAAACAAATACATCCTTGTCAGGATACGAGCAGGTAGAGGCAGCTCTGGCATAGATGTACCTAGGGGTAAAGCCCGAAAACCCCGCTTTGAGCTATAATCGAATGAGAACTGGTTCATGACAACAGGCCTTGCTGCACTCTTGGTTACGACACTCCCAGGGGATATGCTTAGGATAATTCTCATTTTCTTTACAAACCATTATGAATGGATTATGAGTATATACATACTCAAAGAAAACATTTTTATGATTATGTATTATATCCATAAAATGTTTAATTTATGTTATGATTTTTACAAGTTCGAGATTAGGTATTTCTATTCATAAACTATTCTAGTCTATGCCATTATTAAGAAATGGCGCCCAGTAGAAGGAATGAGAACTCCAACACTACACATGATCCAAAGAGTAAGAAGGATCATATCTTTCATGGTCCTACGCCAGAATTTATAAGGGAAATAGTCTCCCACGTATTATATTCATATTATGAAATAGTATCATGTGTTGATAAGATAAGTAAATAATTCAAAGAGTCATATGGCTTTGAAGGGAAGCCAGAGAAGAAAAGGATGGTAGAGAGAAGGATAGATAAAGGGAAGAAGGTAAAGAAGGATTTTCTTATATTTGATAACTGTGGAAAGAATCTCCTTGGAAAATGCTTGAATGGAATGGGAGTATGTTAAAAGTGTGGATTAAAAGGACACTAAGTACGTGACTGCAAGTGTAAGAAAAAGATTTCAAATCTACAATGTTTCATCCTTAAGGAGTTGGGACACTATGCAAACTAATGTCAAAATCATCAAACTATGCCCCAAATGATGCAATTGGATAATAATCAATTTAGGACACTACCTCAGATGAAGAAGAATGACTAGTGTGCTTATGTTGTTATTATAGGATTATTTCATTTGAGTGATGTTTCAACAATTTACTGGTTATAAAATTTATTGAGTATATAAGGATTGTACTCCAGTAATATTTTATTAAGGACTTGAGATTGTGTGGAACCAAGAAAAGTGACTCAATAACAGGTTAAATTTTTGGAAAATATATGGCTAAGAGAATGATAAACCGTAATATGGTTCTGATACCGAGGTAGTGATTTTGGAATAATACATAATTTACTTGGATAAATTATATTGGATACTCTTGACTACCTTCAAATTAATTAATGATTTTTCATCGTTGGATTTTACAAAATTTGTGTATAAAAGTAATATATCCGGTATTCTATAAAGAATAAGAGAGCATGAATGTAATCAATAAGGTTTTATGGTAATTCTGGATGTTACGATGTTTTAAAATAATACATGGTGAAGGTGATCACATGTTATTACATGGAAAAAAGGATATTCATTGTGTTTAATTTTCTTATAAATTTTGGACTGTGATTTTGGATAGTAGTATTTTGGATAAGTCTAAAGGATGGAATTGATTATGTTTGAATGGTTATTTTTGGATTTTTATAAAAGGAAAACACGCAGACCGTGTGACTACCCGTCGCGTCAGACAAAGCTACGAGAATCAAACCCACAACCATAGTGTGATTGTGATTTATCTCATACCACTGGACTACGTGATGTTCCAAGATGGTATAATTTAGTTTCTTATATTTAAAATGTTCTGATATGTGAATTATAAATTCATTATATTTGGAACCCTATACGATTAGGATAAATAGATTATTTTTTAGTCGTATTATGTTTTGGGGTGAAGGATGAGTTTGTGGTAGAAATTTATTAATGGATAAAACTCTAATTATAATGTTATAATATATCCTTATGATCTTAGCCAATATCATAAATAAATTCATCAACTTTAATAAAAGGAACTTAGACCAAAATTATTGTCCTAGATGGTACCTTAGATCATCACAAATTTGTGGGGTTGTGATTGTTAGCCTTTTCATAGCCATGTTCTCTACCACACTTCATCAGATATTGATGGTTAAATTTCTCTTCCATACCCATTATTCTCTTACATGGAACCCTAGTATGTGTTATTTTCTGTAACCTTCAAACTTACCACTCATTATTTTAAATAGAGGCCTCATTAATCCATTTTTCAATGTGGGATTTCAACTAAGATATTTTGAAATGTCAACCCAAAGATTCTAATACCGATCATAAATTGAAAGGACACAATTTATTGAAGGAGGGGAGAATGTAACACCCCAAGATACCACTGTATGCTTCTATTTGAATAATACAGTTGTGTGTGTTGTACGCAACATCAAGTTCTAACACACGCCACAACCAATCAAACTACCCGTTATGAATAGTAATACCCACTTTTTGAAATTTTATACATTTTTTCTTCCAAAATGGACTTCATTTTTTGGATTCAGAATATCAAAATTATCTTAGGGTATATTTTTGGTAGTCTTTCAGAAAACATTTAATTTTTGATGAATAGGGATAAAAACTGAGTTATAGTTTATACCCGAATTTTTATTTAAAAAATTATTTATTTTATTTAAATGATTTATTGTCAAAATAGATACATAATACCTAGATAAGATCAATTTAATTCATTGTAGTTTCTTTATAATAAATTTAGATATATAAAAATTTCATCGAACATTTTACCGCCTTTTACCCACCTCCTAGGAGCATTTGCAAATACACATAAAACATAATTTTACCACTTTTTTTAGCTGAATTACAAAAATCCAATAGACACGGTTAATATCAAGGTGTAAAATGTGGTTCAATGAGATGAAAATATTTTTTTTGTGAATAGTAACTTTTTACTTTTATTTACCACGGTTAAATGTAAATAGGGTAATTAAGGGTAAAAATGATATTAATATTACCTAACACATGTCCTAATTCTATTGGACAAGTTTATCTCGCCCAAAAACTAACTTCTAAACAAAATATTATCATTTAGGTCCACATGGAGTAGCTTAGGACATTTATTATTATTTAATTCAAAGAAGTGTTAAAATAGTTAAAATCAACTTATAATAATTAAAAAAATTTAATATAGAGTTCTACATAAGATAAATTAGATTATAAATATTCAATAGAAAGATAAAAATATTTCCTAAATCATGGTATTTTATTTATAATTTTTAGACCTTAAATAAAATAATTTATTTATGACACAATGATGATGTATCAATTACCTTACTCATGAAAGAATCAAATAAATGGTATTATAAATATAATTTCAACGTTTTTATGAAATCCACGAATTTTCTAGGTGAATATAACATGTTAGTATTGATTCAATGTATTTTTTGTGATGTAATCATGTCGTTATTATTTAAAAACAACAAATACCAAATAGTGTCAAAATTGACATTAAATAGTTATTAAACCAAATATTATATTAGTAATTGATATAATGTTCCAATAAATCTAAGGTTGTACCAAAAGACATATATAATAATATATATGACATTAATGAACCAACTGGGGTTCTATTGACAGTATATAGTAAATTTATTAACCATATAGTGTAATAATACATGAAGACACGGTAAATGTTAAATTATTTATCTTAGAGTTAAATATAACTGATAAGGTTAAAATGGTAACCTAAACTTGTCTAAAACCTATTGGTTGAGTTTTTTATACATATCCACACCTTATACTTTAAATAATAAACTTTGTAGCCATTATTAACCGAATATAAATTTATTATAAAATAATAGTTTAAGTTTTTCCTTTGGGGCCCCTCACCCCTCTTATAAAAGGGCACTCCCCCTTCTCTCTAATTCACACATTATAAGCCATTTGGATCGGCCATACCCTAACCAAATACACTATAAAAGAACCTCCCTTAATCCTAGACACCTTAGATTGATCATAAATCAAACCTAAGGATCCCTTTTGATCAATTCAAAAGGAAGAACCCGAAGAAGAGATAATGATTTCACCACCCTCTTTCAAGTTGCTTTCTTCTTCCACATCCTTTTTATTTGTTGATTCCATTATAAAATAATAACTCCAGTATATTCTATATACTTTGATGTTATTATAATTATGGTACAACCAAATTAATTATTCTATCCACCCTTTCAATGACATGTCTCCATACGTGCGTACGTACGACTTACCGTCTCCACGTTGTGGTGTAATTGTTATTCAATAAATTATTATTTGGATGGGTATAATAATGATGTTTATTTGATGTATATAATAAATATAACATGATACTTATTCTGTATATATTATATACCATCCAATTATATATTATATTAATATCAAAAGAATGATATTTTCTCTCGTGCGTACGTATGGATTACCGTCTCCATGATGCGATGAGATTCATTTCCAAGTTCACCATTCATTGACGATTATAAAAATATATATCATTGATATGTATGTAATATATGCAATAATAATTCTAATGGAGATATATATATTTATATATATAAGTATTTATGTACTTACATATATCTTATTCACTTACTTCCATTCAATACTATATGAAAACGGAAACAACGTTTATGCGTACGTACGGACTACCATCTCCATAAACGGTGTTTTCCATTTCATATATATGTATATTATAAATTTTTATATTCTAATATATATGATAAATTAATCATGTTTTATATTATTTAATTATTTAAATCATGATCTATGTAATACAATCAAGAGTAACAAGTTAAAACATGTACGATATAGAAAGCGATTATTACCCGAAATATTAATATAACATGGAAATTCTTATTAAATGGGTTGTATAAAGTCATAAATGAATAATGTATGATATCATAAATATTAATATGGTTTTTCTATAATTTAATAACATACTATAGTCTTCATACAGGAGGATAAACATACCATTAACTAAAGGAAAGTGCAAGGTAAGGGGTTTTCATCTCACTCCTTATTCTAGTGAGATTCATGCCATATTGCCACTATTACCAATTGTGTGGTGTATGTACTACCCATAATTGTATTCTTTGTGTAATACAATTTAATTTATTTGTATTTACATATTCATTTTATGATACCTCTTTCATGGGGTGTATGTTTCGTATGTTTCAAAATTGGTAAGGGTTTATTTCACAATCTCTTCGTTATCTGAGGTTTTTTTTATGTAATTATCTACTGGGACCTCTTTATCATCCACATCCATGTTTCATAAAAATTTATTTCAAAACATTATTACTATTTTACAGAATATGGGTTAAATTCATTTATACCATTGTATTAATTTTTATAACAAGTTTATAAAGGAATCTTTCCGTCGTTTTCCAAACAAAGTCCTTTTTAACCATTTTGACAGAATTAAGGTAAGAATGTATTTTTTTAACTTATATGGTGGGTGTGGCTATTTTACCCCGTTATAAAATCATTTAAGCTTTCCTTACAATGTCATAAGAATATTTTCAAAGTAAATTTTTTCATTTATAAATATGTGTATTTTAAATGATTTAAAAAAAGACATTTCTCTCAAATAGTTTTGATTTCATCTATATCAGCATCCTTTGATAAATTTTACACTTGTTTGAAGTTGATTTATTATGATAAAAATAATCCATATTGTATTTAATGTTTTGTGATATGTTTGGCTATGGATGAGTTATTTTTATGCCATTAATGGTTTATGATTAATGTTTTGGAATTTCGTTTGCTAGTTTTAATACGAATGCTTATGTTATATTTCATCCTCTTCATAAAATGAATATGTTGGAATAGTATGTTCCAGGTTGGGGACCAGTAAAAGTAAGCCCTCCGAGTTGGGGTCTGGTTACAGCAGACCCTCCGGATTGGTGTCCGGTAATTAGAGGCACTCTAGGTTGGTGTCCAGTTATTAGAGGCACTCCGGGTTGGTGTCCTGTTATTAGAGGCACTTCGGGTTGGTTTCCGGTTATTAGAGGCACTCCGGGTTGGTTTCCAAGTATCAGAGGCACTCCAGGTTGGTGTCTGGTTATTAGAGGAACTCCGGGTTGGTGTCCGGTTATTAGAGGCACTACGGGTTGGAGTCCGGATATAGAGGCTCACCGGGATGGAGTCTGGTTACAGAGGCTCTCTGGGTTGGGTTCCAGTTACAGTTATCCCTTAGGTCTTGGCCCGAGGCCTTGAAATAGAAATTAAAGTTTGGCATTATGCATTCCATCATTATGAAAGTGGTTATTGATATTGCATGTTATTATTCCACTAGTAGAATATCCATGTGAATAAGTAAATGGCATCATTTTATTTTATTTCTGCCATATTATGCTGAAGTTCAAGTTTAAAAGGCTTTTATTTTATTTATACATTGCCTTAGATGTTTATGCTTATTTATGAATGTTTCCACTATATTTTTATCCTTACTGAGAATCTGAGCTCACCCCTTTCTATGTTTTCTTTCTTACCAAGATTCCAAGAAGTGTATTGTGATTGATATGCAGGGTTATGCCAATGGAATAATGGCTTTCATAAATGATTATTTATGTTGTTTTGTATGTTATAAAGTGCAATGTAACATTCATGTATGTAATCTATCTTCCAATACTGCAAAACTGATAGGTCCTTCGGGACTTGATTCCTTGTAATCAAGCCAATGTATTAAAATAATGCACCGACTATGGGTAACTAGGGTCGGGGCGTTACAAATTCCACCTAACATTGGCCTTTATGCACATGAGTGTTCAACACCATCTCATCATTTAAGTACTAACTATGTGAAAAAACTCCAATGATGTGTTTTACAATCACGATGAGTACAATTCACCCACACATAGTACCTATGAAATATCTTCCTAGCACCTCATGCTCTATGACTATCTCTCTCAACTTGATGGTTAGAACCATCTCAAAATCTCGGTCCATTACCTCAATCATGACAACCTCATCACCTCAAACCATCAACCACATTTCCCAACCTAGTGATAAACATCAATTCATATTAATCAATCCAAAACCATCCTAATGAACTACATTTCCATAGTCCTAGTGATCATCATCTGCTCAATGTATATCATTCATTACGCATCATGTTCCCAATAAACAATTGAATAAAATATATATAATTAAATATAACTTAAATATACAACATAGACAAATATTCCTAAGTGGTTTGAAGACACTCATTAGGAATAAACCATTTTTAGAGAAGGAGGATCATACCAATAGACATCTCACATGGTCAATTAGATAACTAAATGAAAATAATTAAATTATTATGGTATATATTAGATAACCCAATGATGTGCTCAAGAATTAACCTAGAAAACATGGCCAAAATCAATGAGAAATATTGAAACCATCTACCTCATTCTAGTATGTACTATCTCTTCTAATATCAGCCTATAAATAGAGCCAATTCATAAGAAATCAATGTTTGAAATGAACACCCCAAATATACGGTAAAATAACTTTCTTGGATTTAGCATACCATATGTTGAGAGAAATGGATAAATGAATAAATAGTATCAAATCCCTTACTAGTATGATTCAAATGATATTGGTAGTGATTGAATCAGAGCTCAGATAACAATGATGGCTCAATTCCTAATGGGGAATAAATGAGGAGATCCCCTCAATTGTGAGTGTGGTTGGTGAAGAGAAGAGGATTATAGTTAAATTACATGAGGGTAAAACTGATATGTTTTAATATTTAAGTAACCTACATGGTTTGGTAACATTTTTGGGATAATCACGCATCAACCATATAGAACCCTCTATCTATGAACCACACCACACACCACTTCACCGCATGGTTTTCCAAACCATACTCAAACCATTCAAGGGTATCTGTTAAAACTATAGAACAACACACATGATTGTACACCTCCTCTCAAACTATTACAAAAATAATGCATTGTAATTAAGGGGGGCACAAGGTTACTACTAAGAGGCCACATGAATTTCAAAAACTGCACACCTCAGTCTGCGCCCATGAAAAGTAGTGTTTTCGACCTCTAACACCCCAAAATTCCACTTGAAACCCTGAGAAACATTTCAATAATTAGAAAAAATCTATGAAAAAGGACTTCTGTCAAAATAAATATCATAATTAGGGGAAAAAGATCATTAAATAATTTGTCTGATGATCAAAATCCAAAAACTACAATTGGGTTGAAGAATTTTACCATCTCAAAATGTAAGGTCATGGATCTCGGTGCCACCCAACGGGTTCCCCGAACCCGATTCTCCACATGACCTCACTAGCATTTCCCCAAATGCCAGAGGCTGACGACTATTAGCGAGGTCCAAGGTCTGATAGTGGGGAAACTATGCCCTCATTTGTCAAAGTGTAGCACAACGGAATAAAATAAAAAGCATACAACAACAACTGAAGCAATAAACCATTCACATTTAATATTAACAACTGCATTAAAAGATAACCAACCAGTTATTTAGATATGATCCAACATGTCTCATGTTCTAAGAAAATAGACATATCATATTACATAACAGTACAATACAATACAGAGTACATCAATGAAAAACAAAAAAACCAGTGGCATCGCGAGCCTAAGACTGGTCCCATGCTCCCCTACTCCTCAGAAACAATAAAGTACTTGTATAGTGATCATTTCCCTTATACACTCCTGCAGAAATGTAATCTATTTGTGCTGAAAAGCATGACCCACCCAGGGTGTGAGAAATAAATCCCAGTTGGCACCCACCAAAGGCTAGTTCCCAACTGTGTGTAATCAAGAAACAATAGTGTGCAAAAGTAAAATGAAATAAACTATGTAGTACTCAAAATGTAACTAACTTACTAGTTATATTGATATTTTATTAATCATTTAATCATTCAATTTAATAACATTCACTGCTCATCATATCTAAGCCCTCAGGCCTATCAGAGTCGTGCCCTCAGGCTAGTCTAGTAAAACCATTCCCTCTGGCTATTCAGAATCTAACATGCAGGTATTTCCCTCAGGCATTACAGATATTTCCATCAGGCGTACGAAGTGTCTCCCTCAGGCACAGACGTCACATCCCTCAGGCATAAAAAAGATTTCCCTCAGGCGAAATAGAATGTTTCCCTTAGGCTAATCCAGTCATGCCCTTAGGCTATAGTAAAACACTGCCCTCATGCACACGTAACCGGGCCGATCCCAACATGTAAATAAACAATTCACATAAAATTCTTCTCACGGAAATTTTACAAACATTATTATAATGGAATACCCTCGGGTATCCATGCCAAACAACTAAACAGAGGAACGCACCCCCGGGGTGGTCCTAGATCCAAGCAGTGATCCCAAACACCAGTTTATTATCACATTTAATATCCTATTCATTTATAGGTAGTTAAAATATCAATGTCCTCATCCATACAACACCCCAACATGGGTTCATAGCACCAAAATACACACAAATGCACAAAAGTTTGAATTTAAACACCAAGCCACCCACTTTTAACACCAACGAACGATATACATGAACGTCGATTCCAGAAACGCCCAGAAACGTCATAGATATGAGGTAAAATAATTCTCATTCAAACTCAAATAACTTCACATAGAGGAAGAATTGGCAAAAATTATGCAAGGAGAAGGGAGGTCTTACACGTGCGGTTCCAATGTGATCAACGGAAGCGGAAACTGATTCCCAACGCTCAATAGGTTGATCCACAAAGGTGCGACCGTCCTCTACTAAGCTTCTCTCCAGTTCTAAGCCAATCTTGTGAACAGGGTTGGCTACTTCCCATTTTAAGAAAAAAAAACAAAGTAAACGACATGTACTTTTGGCTACATGGCATGTACTTCCTTCATTTAACTGTTCCTCGGGCGGCACTGCCAAACTGTTCATCCGTCAGCATGAGTGCACGACTTGTACTGTCACCCAGCGGGTGTCTTTTCCACTACATTACTATTTTCCTGCCGACTGACTATACAGCATGTAAATACCCACTACATGATGTGTAGTTGGTTTTATCACCCTTCATCGGCGACATGGCTACACACCTTGTGTACTCATCCAACACGGCCAACAGTACATTGCGTGTGGAATAATACACAGTGTATAGTTCCAAAATATTGGATTTTCCCCTTTTTCTTTATTTTCACAAAAACACTTAAGGAAAAGAGGAAAGAAGAAACACATACCTCAAAAATTAGAAACAGGTTTTTACAAAAATCCCCCCTTAGAGAAATTCGTCCTCGAATTTCCCTTCCAAGGGTAGTGAAGATAAAGCTTAGAACAGCTCTGGCCACTGAGCACGTATGTCTGTCTCCCGCTCCCATGTTTCATCCTGAACTCGGCCATGCTGCCATGGCACCCAAACGAGAGGAACTAACCGGCCTCGGAGAACCTTCGTACTCTTATCAACAATACGAATCGAATGCTCCAGAAAGGATGCATCTACCTCCAGCACAACCTCCTCGGGCTGAAAAACGTGAGACAGGTCAGAATGATAGTGGCGCAACTGAGAAACATGGAATACGTCATGCATGGCTTGGTACCTCTATGGTAACTGCAACCAATAAGTAATGGTACCAACTCTCTCCTGAATCTCAAATGGTCCTCCATACCTCGGTGAATGTTTACCATGTCTCCTGATACACTTGTGTCCCAACCTCGCCGAAACATGCAAGAAAACCTGATCCCCGATAAAAAACTCCAAAGGTCGTCTACAGCGATCAACATAATATTTTTTATGAGACTTTACAGTAGCAATCCACTTCTGAATCAACTAGACCTACGCAGAAGTCTCCTGCACGAGACGTGGTCCCAGTAAAGCTGCTTCACCTATCTCTAACTACCACAAAGGTGATCGACATGGCCTACCATATAAATCCTCATAAGGTTCAATCTCATTAGTTTCCTGAAAACTATTATTATAGTAAAACTCGACTAGGGGTATGTGCTTCTTCTCTGAACCCCAAAAGTCTAGGATGCATGCTCGCAACATGTCCTCAATCACCTATATCGTACGCTCTGACTAGCCATCAGTATGAGGGTGGTAAGCTGTGTTCTGAAGCACCAATGTGCCCAATGCCCTCTAAAAACTCTACAAGAAATGAGACGTAAAATGAGCATCCCTATCTGAAATGATAGAATGAGGAACCCCATGAGGACATATGACCTCTCAGATATACAAATTTTCGACCTCGTCAACACCGAAGGTTTCCTTGATCGGAAAAAAGTGAGCTACCTTCGTGAGTCTGTCCACAAAATCCCACACGTCATCATTAACTCGAGGTGACATCCTAAATCCAGTCACGAAATCCATCACGACATCATCCCATTTCCACTCTAGGATGGGTAACTGCTGTAATAGTCCGGCTGGCCTCTGATACCCTGCTTTCACCTGCTGACAGGTGGAACATCTCGTAACAAATCCAACTACTTCTCTCTTCTTACCCAGCCACCAGTACTGATGTCTCAAGTCACAATACATCTTGGTAACCCTGGGATGAACTTCCCAAGCTGAAGCTTGAAACTCCCACATCAAATCCTCTCATATATCCCCTGGAACCCAGACTCGTACATGGAAACACAGAATTCCATCATCGCCTATCGTCCAACCAGAAGGAGGGTCCTTACTAGCCACCTGCTCCCACAGAACTAGGCCTTCTGAATTAGATAGCTATATCATCCTCACTCTATCAAGGAGGTTATAATTCACATCAAACGATAAATGATAGGCTTTCCCCTGACTGTCGTGCACCTCCAGATGCATCTTAGAGAACAAGGCCATGAGCTGCCACTCACCACTGTCCTCCTGTACCGCCTATACCTGAGTCCTCCTACACAGTGCATCAGCAACTGAATTACCCTTTCCAGGTGTATAGGCAAGATCAAAATTGAAGGACTGTAGGTATTCGACCCACCTTCACTGCCTCAGATTCATGTCACGCTGGGTAAAGATATACTTGAGACTTTTGTGGTTGGTGAGAACAACAAAATGATCTCTGAAGAGATAATGTCTCTAAAATCACTACGCATGAACATCTGAAACCAACTCGAGGTCATGCATCGGGTAATTCCTCTCATGTGGCCTCAACTGCCGAGACCTGTATGCAACAACTCGACCTCCCTTCATCTACACGGCTCCCAACACAATACCTGATTCATCATAGTACATTGTATAGCTCCTTCCCTACTCAGGGAGTATCAAGATCGGAGCTGATTTCAACCTTTTTTTTCAGATCATGAATGGCTACCTCACAAGCTTCCGACCAAATGAACTTCACATACTTCTTAGTCAAACTCGTCAACGGTGCAGTTATGTGGGAGAAGTCCGGTATGAATCATCTATAGTAACCAGCCAGCCCTAAGAAACTTTGTATCTCAAACACGTTCTTAGTATGATCCCATGAAACTACTGCTCTCACCTTCTCTTGGTCTACTGAAACTCCTGCCTCTGAGATGATATGACCCAGGAAGTGAATCTGGTCCATCCAAAAGTGGCACAATGAGAGCTTATCATATACCTGATGATCTCAAGATGGGTGGCATGGTCGTGTCGAGGGTGAGAGTACACCATGATTTCATCCACGAATACTACCACAAAAGATTCCAAATAAAGATGGAACACACAATTCATTAGAGAAATGAAAACTGTTGGTGCATTCGTGAGTCCGAACGGCATAACCAATTATTCATACTGACCATATCTGCTCCAAAAAACTATAAGCGGTATATTCGATGGTCTCATGCGCAGCTGATGATATCCAGATCTCAAGTAAATCTTTGAGAACACTCATGCTCCACGAAGTTGATCAAAAATATCATCAATACTCGGAAAGGGATATTAGTTCGTGACCATTAACTAGTTCATCTTCTGATAATCCACACAATGTATGAGGGTACCTCTGCCTTTTTCACAAAAAAGACAGGAGAACCCCAAGCAGAAGTACTTGGTCGGATGAAACCCATTTCCTGTAACTCCTCTAACTGCCTCTTGAGATCCTGCAGCCAATGTATATCCATCCTATAAGGAGGAATGGACACCAGTGCTGCCCCGGACACAAGCTCAATAGAGAAATCCACCTCTCGTTTAAGAGGTAGACATGAAAAGTCATCCAGAAAGACATCCCTAAAACGATCAACAACTGGAGGGAAATCAGTCTGACAAGTCCCTTGATCATCCAGATATAAACTCATAATCTGGACTGTGACTTCACCTCACCCACGATGCTCTAGTCCACCTAGACTCGCCTGAACATACCATTCTCCTTAGTATAGAAACTCTCGTCCCTCTTGTGACGTGAAACTCACCCTACGATGATAGTAGTCTACAAAGGCTCGAAAGGGAACCGACCAGTCCATCCCGAGAATGACATCATATCTCGGAATCTCCAAGACATAGAGGTCCAAAAGGAAGTGACACCCTCCAACCTCAAGGGGCACTTCTTGCACTGATACACACCAGTTGTTCTACTTCCCAATGGAGTGTCTAGCATCATAATAGCCGGAGAAGAAAAAGAAACAAAGAGCCTAAGGCTCTCCACAATGGGTACAGATATGAAACTATGTGTGGCACCTGTATCGAAAAGTACCGAAGAGAAGACAAAAGCTACTAGAATAGTACCAATGACTATAGAAGGTCTGAGATCCTGCTCTTGCTGGGTCAGTTGCACTTCATATGCCTGCCCAGTGTCATGGCCCTGCGACACAGCCTGACTACCCTGAGGTGTCCCACCCTGCTGCCTCTGAGATCCTGGTGTATGGCTACCACGACCATGACCACCATCTCTTCCTGCATGCCCTGACATATTCTAGTTTCTTGATAGGTATAAATTCATTGGTTCTGCTCCTATACGTGGAGTTTTCAAAGAACCCCTCTAACTAGCCAATGGTGGAAACTCCCAGCAAAAGTGCTGCAGATGACCCATCTTACCGCAAGCTCGACACTCCAATGGATCACGTGGACACTGAGATCTCTTGTGCCCCTCTTTACAACACTGGTAGCAAAAGACCGGTCCACCTAATGAAAATGTCTAGCTAGTACGGCCACTGTGAGAGAAACTCATCTATCTCTTCCTCTTCCTGGTAGAAATACTACCAGAAACTGGTGCTGAACCGCCATGTCCCACACCACTAGCTTCCTGCAGGTTTCTCTATGTAATCAGTGCCTGATTTACAATAGCATATACTGAAGGATACCTGAAAACATTCACCAGCGCTCGGATGTCATAATAATGACCATCCTCAAAGCCTTTGGCTCTCAATGTCTCATCACCCACCAAAATGGGTGAAAAACGCTGATGCTCGGTAAAACGAGTAGAATAATCCATCACCGACATAGCGCCCTACTGTAGATTGATGAACTCTCGAGATCTATCTTCTCTCAACATCTTTGGAAAGATGAATTCATAGAAGACAGCCTGAAAATTTTCCCACACCATGTCCATTTGATTCTTTGACTAGGTGGTAACATCCCACCACCTCTTGGCGGAATCACACATCATATACGTCGCAAGATTAACCCTCTACCCTGGAGGCATCTCATGATGATCAAAGATAATTTTCATAGACCCCAAACATGAATTCGTAGCCTATGGTCCACCATCCCCTGCAAATATAGGCGGATGCTGCTATTGGAAGATATGAGTCAGCTCGACCATAGATGTGGTAGCATGCGGTGTCCCCTGAATGGTCTGCATGAACCGCATAAAGCCTTCATGGAAATGCGCCTCTGCTCCTGTGCCCGGTATAATAGCTGGCACCACATCTAGCTCTGCTAGAGGATCCACTGGTAGCCCATGGCCCACCATCTTTGGAGTATAATCATTGTCGCTCTCCTGGTGAACAACGCATGGTCGTCTCGGTGGCATGACTCTACAAGGTAAAATGCACACCTTAGATCCAGATTATCAAAGACTGAAAACAAAGGGACCAAAAGGGGAACAAGAGAAATAAGTTATTTCAAGATTTTCAATACAAGACTACATGGCATGTATACTGACTACACGGTGTGTACCTGACTTCCCTTTCCCTTCCCGGGTCCTTCTACACGGATAAGAAACATGGCTCCTATTGAACAAAACTACACGGCGTGTATGGTGAAATTTCCAACTGCCCGTGTCATTTGTGACACGGTTGACTTTCGGCTTGAAACAACACAGCGTGTTACACCCATACACAGTGTGTACACCACCCTGTTTCCCTAGCCACATGGCTAACCCCACACGATCTGTCCTAGGACGAGACTACACGACATCTCACATAGGTACGCGACGTCTACTAGACGAGCTCTGCCGACCCGTGTTGTCAGCTACACGGCGGGATACACGAATCATACTACAGTGCATGTTCTATATACACACGGTGTGTACACGAAAGGATTACACCAACATGTGTTGTTAGTTACAAGGCCGAATCCCAGGTCAGACTACACGGCATGTTCCACATTGACACAACGTGATCAAGAAAAGATTACACCATCACGTTTTTGTTAGTTACACGGTCGGGTCTCTTGTTCGACTCTACAAGGCATGTACATATGGTCCACGTCGTGTTTTCCCCAAACATTTCCCTTCCCCGTGTCGCTGCCCACACATCTTGTGACACGGGAAGAGACTACACTACGTTTACTCAGGGTACACCGCGTGTACTCAAAAAGTTTCCTTTTCTTCCCGAACAGAAGAACATACATGGTGTGTTCAATGAACTACATGGAGTGTATAATGGGTTTTCCAAATAGTATGCCTCGGAATATTCTCTGTCACCCAAAAAATACCAAAAACAACACCAAAGTGCCAAATTCCGATCCAGGAGGGCCCATACTCCCGGCGAATCAATGTTTGGAATCTTATCTATGTTATAATAAAATAAATAGTCAATGATCCTCAAAATTCCGGTAAATGGGGGCACATTCTCCCCAAAAACCAAAGTTTGGCATTAATTCTATAAACATGCTTATAAAAAAACCCCTATCACATAACAGGTATTTTTTAAAAGCAGCTATCACAACAACATGCTTTTCTAGATCAAAAACTATCACAACAACTTGAAATTTCTAAAGCACTTATATGGCATGGAACTATGCATGACATGTGTTTCCTATCAGTGCCTAAATGATGCATGAGATGGAATACACTAATTTCATCGGGATGCCACTAAATAGAACCAATGTATAGAATGTAACAACACAATCACAAGTGCATCACCCAACGGTGAAATCAAAACAACTGTCAAATTTTCAAAATCAGAAAAATTGCAAAAATACGAGGTATATTGGATTTTCCCTATACACGGGTTAGCTACGCCCGATCACAGCTTATTACTAACTACTATTTCCGTCCTATCACCGAATAAGGCTCAAAATAGTAATTTAATGAAAAGAAGCCCTTTGATACCTCTTTGTAACGTCCCGGATCTAGGTGCCACTCAACGGGTTCCCCAAAATCAGTTCGCCACATGACCTTAAGCGCATTTACCCAAACGCTAGAGGCTTCCGACTAGCAGTGATTTCCCAGGTCTGATAGTGGGGAAACTATGCCCTCATTTGACAAAGTGTAGTATAGAGGATTAAAATAAAAAAGCATACAAAAATAAAAGAAGCAATAAACCATTCGCTTTTAATATTAACAACTACAGTAAAAGATAACCAACCAGTTCTATAAATATGATGCAACATGTCTCATATTCTAATAAAACATCCAGAACATGTTACATAGAAATACAATACCATACAGAGTACAAAAAAGCAAAATAAAACAACCAGTAGCATCGCAAGCCAATGCCCAGTCCCATGCTGCCCTACTCCTCAGCAGGAATCAAGTACTTGTATATGGACCCTTTCCCTTATCCACAGCTACAGAAATGTAATCTGTTTGGTCCGAAAAGCATGACCCCACCAAGGTGTGAGAAATGAATCCTAGTAGGCACCCACCAAAGGCATGTGCCCAACTGTGTGGAAGGATGCAACAATAGTGTGTAAAAGTAAAATGCAATAAACTAAGAAGTACTCATAAAGTAACTAACATACCAATTATATTTCCATTTTATTAATCATTTAATTATTCTATTTAATAACATTCACTACTAATCCGAGCCAAGACCTCAGGTCTATCAGAATCGTGCCCTCGGGCTAGTATAGTAAAACCATGCCCTCAGGCTTTTCAGAATCCAACCGACAGGTACTGCCCTCAGGAATAATAGATATTTCCCTCCGATGCACTATGTGTCTCCCTTAGGCACAGAAGTCACAACCCTCAGGCATATGAAAGGTTTCCCTTAGGCAAAATAGAATGTTTCCCACTGGCTAATCTAGTCATGCCCTCAGGCTATAGTAAACCACCGCCCTCATGCACAAGTAACCGGGCCGAGCCCATCATGTAAATAAACAATTCACAAACAATTCATCTCAAAGCAATTTAAAAAACATTATTATAATGGAATACCCTGGGTATCCTGTCCAAACGGCTGAACAGAGGAACACAACCCTGGGGTGGTCCTGGATCCAAGCAGCGATCCCAAACAATAGTTTATTATAAAATTTAATCACCTATACATTTCGAGGTAGTCAAAATAGCCATGGCCTCAGCCATACGACACCCCAACATGGGTTCATAGCATAGAAATACAAAAACAAACGCACAACAGTTGGAAATTAATCACTAAGCCACCTACCTTTAACACCAATGAATTATATACGCGAACGTCGATTCCAGAAACGCCCAAAAACGTCGTAGATATGAGGTAAAATAATTATCATTCAACCTCAAATAAATTCCATTATAGGAAGAATTGGACAAAACTACACAAGGAGAATTGAGGTCTTACTAGTGTGGTACCAACATGATCGACAGAAGTGGAAACAGAATCCCGACAGTTGATCAGTTGATCCACAAACGTTCACCCATCCTCTCCCGAGCTCCCGTCCGGTTCTAAACCAATCCTGTGAACATGGTTGGCTACTGCCAATTTTAAGTGCTAAAAAACAGAGTACACGGCGTGTACATTTAACTACACGACGTGTACTTACTTCATTTAACTGTTCCTCTGGCGGCACCGCCAAACTGTTCATCCGTCGACATGAGTACACAACATGTATTCCTGACTACATGGCATGTATTGTTTCCCAGCTGGCGGCTGATTCCACCGCCTTACTATTTTCCTGCCGACTGACTACATAGTGTGTAAATACCCAATACATGACGTGTATTCTGTTTTTACAAACTTCATCACCGACATGGCTACACACCCTGTGTACTAATCCCACACGGCCAAAAGTACATGGCGTGTGGAATAGTACACGGCGTGTAGTTCCAAAATATTGGATTTTCTCCATTTTCCTTATTTTCACAAAAACAATTAAGGAAAAGAGAAAAGAAGAATCTTGTACCTCAAAAATAAGAACCGAGTTCTTACATAAAAAACATGGGTCTTTAAAATAGACATCTTTATATCCTTACCATAATGTATTTATATCAATTTATTTTAATTAATATTTAGTTGTATAAATAATCCACATATTATGTTTTTATAATTGGTTTGTCTCATTAATCCTTTTTATGTGTTGAGGGGTTATCTTTAAATGATCCCACACATCACTAAATATATTGTTATTTCCATATACAGTGAATGATAAACATATTTCATAAAAATAGACCTTATAAAAAAAAATTTATTGAGAAAAATATTTAATATTATGATATACCTAGTCAATAAATTAGATATAATATTATAACATTATATGTATAAATTTAACATTGTTTAGAAAATACTCATTTCAATGAAAAAAAGAATATGTATATTTATGTTAAATGTAATATAAAATAAAAAATTATCAATAAAACATTCATGTTTTATGTGAATGTTAATGACAAAAAATTAATAATGAGATGACAAATGAAGGAAATAACATTAGAAATATACATTTTGAAAAAAATTCTCATATTTTGGATAATTAAATAAAATTCAAAATATTAAAATATCATTCATTTAAAGATTTTTCTTGGTAAACCCTTTCAAAACATAGAGAAGAAGCTAAAAACCCAAAAAAATTGTTATAGTAGAGGAAGATTCATTTACATCATTGATGTTAAAATGTAAATTTCCTTTTGATTTTATTGTACGGAAATTGAAAAATAAAAATTTCTAAAGTCATTATAATGATTATTTTCAAAACATTTAAATTTTCAAATATAATATTAAACATATTTAATAATCATAAAAAGAAATTTTCTAAAAAAATTGACAAAATATATACATAGAAAAGGGAAATACAATCATATTTTCATTTAAAAAATAATTTGATTGATTGCATTTAAATAGTGAGTAAAAGTTGAAAAAACATAGAAACTAATAAAATATAAATAATATAATAGAAGATACAATGTTTATGAATGATGGATAATAATATTCTATAAATGAAAAAATATAATCCATCCATGAAAGGGTATTTGTAAACAAATTCCATCTCTTAAAAATTCTAAATTATAACCCTTAAAATAATTAAAAAGGAATTAAAAAATTGATCATCCTTAATAAATAGATATTCATCATAAATATTTAAATAGATTAATAAATAAAGAAAAAAAATTAAATTGGTTCATAATACCAAAAATGTCTCAATAGATTGGAAATTGATATTAAATAATAATCATTATGTCTGAATTTCATCACATATGCACATAACTCATGAAAGATCAATTATAGATTATTATAATTAAATAATTGTTTAATATTTTATACTTAAAATATCTTATATGATCTATTTATAGTATCTCAACATGCATTTATTAATATTTCCATAATAAATTTTTTTTCTTGGTGTCAAGTTTTTCATTTTTCATGAGAATTTTGGTTTATTTGTTCTGATTAATATTCATTGAATATGGTTTCATATTCTCTAGAATGATAATCATTATTCAAATATCATATATTTTCAATATATATATAAATATATATTTGGATTCATCCATAAAATTTATAGAGATAAAAATTAATTACACCATCCATAGAGAGGATAAGTCATACGTATGCGTGAACATTGTTTTCACATTTAGATTGATGTAATAAATGAATGAATACTAATAATTAAACATTTAAGGATGATAATAATTACATATATAATTGTTTAATAGATAATTATAACCACATAAATATTGTGATGTTAAAAAAATTACAATGCAACATGGATATAGTAATCCATACAAACACATAAGCTATGTTTTCAATTTCAATAGGATAGATTGAAGGTGGATAATAGTTTTTTAGTACTCATAAAATAATTATTTAGGTTTTATATATTGAATTAAATATTTTATAATTGATTCAATGGATTTATATTAGGACAAATTGGAAATAAAATTAGGAATTTTTGGTTAAGAGTTATACATAATTGGTGAAAATCTCTTTTGGATTACACATTAAGACTTGAAGGGTTGGTATTATTGAAATAACATAACCTCTAGGATGTATTTAATGAAGACTGAATGGTATTATTGTACTAAATTAATGATATAGGAGCCCCAAAATATGTGATTATTTGAGAAGATAAGGATCCATTTATAAGCTGATTGAAGGGATCTCTTGGGATTACTGAATTTATTAAAACAATGTAAATTAATTTTTTATCCATGTGACTCTAGATTTAAATATTTTGAAGATAGAATGGGGATAATTATAAATCCTTTAATAAAATAAAAATTAGATATATATATATATATATTTTATTTTTTAACACTAATCTATTAGTTTTAATATCTAGTGACCCTTTCTAACAATTTCCATAATATTAGTGTATTTACTATTTGAGGGTCATTAATGTAACCATAAAATGAAAAGAAACCCATAATTGGACCCTGGTTATTATTTTCAACCATAAACATAAAATTTTCTAAATATAATATATTTATGAATTTTAAATCATTTAATAAAATACTATTTATTTAAAATAAAAATTTCAATTTTAGAACTATTCATTCATTAATTAATTTTTTTATTACTTACACAAGGAATCTAATAACATTGTGTATGTAATTAAGAAAATTATTTCTTCACTAAAAATTAAAACTAAAATACCATTATAAAAAAATAAAATATATACATAAAAAATTTTATCAGATAATATATGTTTTTATTATCCCAGTAATAAAATTACATAGACATTTAATGTATGAAAGTGGAATTTTTGACCTTATCTTTTAAAAAAAATATTATAATGATCAAAATTAAAGAAAAATTGAACAATAAGACTCAATATTTAAAGATAATATTTGAAGAGGTCTAAATAAAATTAACTATTCAAATTTGGGATATTTATTGACACATTTTGCCCCCAGATTATTGTTAAACCAATAAAAACACATTTTCACCAAAACCATGATAATATAAATTTTTTATAATGATAATATAATTATATTAAAAAACTAAAAGGGGAAAAATAACAAATATGTAAATTATGATTCAAAATTATGAATCCATTTTATTGTATTTAATATCTATAGGTGTAAGGACTTAATTTTGATATAAGGACAAAAAATGCATGAAAATAATTTTTTAAAAAGTGTATGTTTTGTGAATAAAAATATTTTCACCGCGAAATGAAGTAATAAATTTTTTATCATAATTTTATTAAATAATAAAAAATGAAGGGTTTTAGAATGTTAGAGAGAGAAATAACTGATTTGACTCTTTTATCATATCCATTAAATGAAAATTTTCAAAAATTGTTTTTAATTTGAATAAAATATCACTTTTGATCGTAAAAGACAATCATGGGTTTCCAAATTCCAAATAATATTTTAAAATAAATTATTTAAATAATTCAAAAATTATTTTTCATAATTTTTTTTTTTCACAATTTATTAATTCATGCCTACATATTATTGATTTCATAAAAGTGTGAGTATTTGAGAAATGACAATTTTCACTATTCAGAAAAAAAAGTAAACTATTTTTGAAAAAAATATAAAATCCACAATAACCTAAAATTATTATAATAATTCCCAAAATGGAATCCATTTTAACTAGATTTTTTAAAAGAGAATGAAATTTATTTTATAAAAACAGTTCAAACTGGAACAGAACAATTTTTAGGAAAAATACATATTTTAATAAAAGTGGATATATTATCTTCACATTTTTAATAAAAACCATTAGTTGAATTTTAATATTATTATTGAGTATATAATATATAGTCCTAATTTAAATCAATCACCAATAGTGGTAATTTAATTTATTAAAAAAACACAAAATGGATACATAAAAATAGTTTTTTTTATCATTTCTCTTACATTAAAATGATTTCATTTTCATTTCTAATCAATTGATAACCAATGAATTTATTTTATAAAAGATTTGACCATTTTTTATTATTTATTTAGTCATATTCACACCCTCTAATGTAATTCCTAAGTGATAACATCCCCATTAAATTAAAATATTTTAATTGTATATTAGAATTCGTTTAATCTCATTATTGTGTGTAATGAAAGATATCAAATCCAATAAATTAATTTTAAGAGAATTATAACAAAAAATCTTGTGGTGTAACATTTATCCCCCCCTTTAATTAAATTTACCCATCCCAATATTTTCTTGATCATTAAAGAGTAATAATTTGTGGAAAACCAATATCATACATAGGAATAATATAATATCTTTTGGAAAGGGAATGTGGAAGTATAAAGTTTACAAAATATAACATATCATCTAGATCAAAAAATGTTTTAGAATTTTTTCCCAATTAATCATTTTATTAAAAAATACCATATTGAATCCAAATTATATCAATACCACTCAACTTGGGTCCTAAATCACTATTCCTCAAATATTCATTTCACTAAAACACATAATAAACCAATAGGTTTCATCCCCTATACAGCTCTAAAAATTTCATTAATTATATTATTCTTGCATTACAGAAAATCTAAAAAACCAAATAAATTTTATTACATTTTTTATTGACCTTCAACATATTAACCAAAGGTACATTAGGTATTTTCTATATCATTATAGAATAATATTGGGTTTTTAAGTTATATTATCAAATTCAACATAGGGTATAATAAATAAAATGTGAATTGACCAAATAATGTCACCCAAGAGTTTCAAATTAGGTGTGTAGTAAGGTACCATTCATTATACCCTAGAATGAAGGAGAAGATAAATTCGGGAAACTACTTTCTTTATTATTAACCCCTAAATTCAACTATTCCAAATCCTTATCTTCCCATTGTATTCAGATATGGATGTATTTCGAAAGAAGACAACATAATATATACCTTAACAAAAACATTAAGATATAATTCTAAAATTAAAAATATTCTCATAGTATTTCAATTGTTTATATTCATTTATCGTTGTTTTCCTAAATATATTTCTCCTGGTTTCTACTAAACGTGCTCTGATTCCAACTATAGAAACCCAAAATATAGTAGCCCCGTGACGGTGGCTACATTATAAAATTTTCACATGATATAGGGGATCACGTCACTAAGGATTGATCGATTTATTAGTATTGGTGAACCATATATATAATTAATTCCAATATCACATTGAAATATTAAATATAATGAATAATACGAATTCATGAATCCTTAATATTATTCAAAATATACTTATTCATGACTTTTTAAAATGAAAAAATGTTACGAGTCATCTCAAATTCTCAATAATAGTTACGTATATTAGAAAATATCATGAGTGAACGTTTCATAATCTATATGTACATGTACATAACTAAAAACAAATTCCATTTAATCAATAATCTAATCACAAAATTCATTCATGGATTATATCAATTCAGTAATATCATAGATGAAAATTATTGAATTCTCAATATATTAAATTCTTATTGTTTTAAATCATCATCTCACATATCATATTATCTTTACCATTCTATCCTTATTCTATGAAAGTTTAACCAAATGGTAAGAATACACTAAAAACCCTTCTAATAAGTTTGGCCTACAAGTTTGTCTCATGAGGCATGTTTATGAACTAAGGGGTACTTTATGTAAATTTTATTCTCCAAATAATATATTTACAATGTATTTATTTATATTTAATGATCAATTTAATTCATAAACAACATTCCTTATCATCCAATATCAATATTAAGTAAATAATTTGAAATATTATTATTTCCACAGTCCATTAATGAATTTTCATAGTAAAATTCCATGGGTAGAATATTATATGATTTAAGAAATACTAATATAAAATGATATAAATAATTTTTATATTTAATATAAATTTAATATCCAATTGAAACTTATCTTAAGATAATGAATGTTTTATGGGAAATTTAAAACCATAAAAATAATCATGAAATGGGAATTGACTACCAAATCATAAAAAAATAAAGGTTATGAGTATAAATTCACATCTTTTGAATAATAAAATAAATTTTCATATAAATATTAAAATAATATTTCCAAATATTATTTTAAATTTAAAACCATAGAAAACTTCTAGAAAACTCTATAATATCTTAAAATAGTTATATTGCTGATAAAATTCATTCATGTCTTATAATTTAAAAGGAAACATTCATTTTTACTATTAGTTAAGAAAATAAAAAACGGATAATTCAAAAAAATACTAAATATTATTATATTATAATTTAAAAATACATTGATAGATAAAGATAGAATTTTTAAAACAATTTTGAAAAATAATAAAATTGAAGAAATATATAACTGATCAGAAACAGATATTAGATTGGTTTTTTTAATTATTTTATTAATGAAAAATAGGGAGTAAAATATGGAGGGAGGCATTGTAATAATTAAATATATAAAGTAAAATAAAATAATTAGAGATTATGAAGGGAATATTATAATAGTCCTATAATGGAAAATATAAACAATACCAGAAAATGATATTGTAAAATAGATTCTTAACAAATTGGTTACATATAAATTATAAACCGTTGAAAGAAAAAAAATAAATTGAAAAAAATAAATTTTGAATAAATATGTATTAATGAAAAAAATAAAAGGGGTGGTATATAAAGATCATAAATGTTAATAAGTGAATAATACTAATTCTCTCTAAATGGTTTGGAAATTGAGATGAAATCCATGGCCTCAACATCAACAAACTTCGTAGGCTCTATAACCTCTTGAGTAATCAATTTTTATTTATTATAATTTGGAAATAGTGTAATTTGAATACTATTAACATCATATATGATCCACCTATAACATTAATTTTTTTTATTAATAATTTCTTCTTAACGTCATCATTTTGGGTGTTTACAATTTCATTTTGCATGATAAATTTTATTCGGTAGTTCCATTAATTTTACATTTATTATGGTTCTGTCACATACAGTATTTTTATCACGATATAAATATGATATATTTTTATTATATATATATTCATCCATAAAATTTATATATATACAAAATAAATTACACCATTCCTAGAGACGGTATATTGTACATACGAAAGAATTCTATTTTTTCATTTCAAAATATAGAAAAAATAAAGATAAATAATTATTGACCTTCCCAAAATCATAATCATAATATTTATATTTAATTAACCCATCAATAAAAACATCCATGTAAATTGATGATGCAAAATGAATTTAACTGCTACATAGTGATAGTAATCCACACATGTGCACGGGTGATATTTTTGACTTTCTGTATGATATAAATAAGATGGATAATGGGTTTTCAATTATCATAATATCCATTAGGTATATGTAATATACTGATTTATTATTTTGGAATGGATATCAAGGATTTATAACAGGTATAAGTTTAAATAAAATTTAAAAAGCTCGATAAAGAGTTATACCTCTTCATTGAGAAACCACTTTTAAATTAAACTTGAACCCATGAAGTGATGGTATTACCATTAGTATTATAATGTAGTGAAGTAATTTAGGAAGGCATTATTTAAGGTATTAGATGATATAGATGCCTCAAAACGTGTGATTAATATTTGAGAATGTGTTCCCTTTATATGTTAGGGGAAGGGAACATTAGAATTTACGTAAAAAATTTAAATAATATGAATTAATTTTTATAGTCATGTGACTCAAAATTAAATCAATTATATTTTAGAATTAATATAAGTATAAATAATATAATTAAATATTTTTTAAAAAATTTATGTTAAATTTTAACCCATGTATCTTAGTTTTAACCCCATTTTAATCCTATTATCAATTACTGTAATATTAATGATTTACACTAGTTAAGGGTCAAAAATGTTTGCATAAAAGGAAAAATTGTCCTATAAATGTTCAGAAATAAATATTTTCAACCATTTAAAATTGATTTGTTGTAATAAAATAATTATATTAATTTTTAATCATTTAATAAAAAAAATTATTATACAATATCATTAATTTCATTTCTTGAACTATTCATTTAATTTGAATTTTAAAATTACATGAAAAAAGGGAAATAAAATATAGAAATTTAAAAACCATAATATTATATATTTATATATAAAATTCATATTTTTCAATAAATAAACAGATAATGTATTCTTATTTTTGAATAAAATCCATTATAAGATTTTCCACTACTTACACAAACATCGTGTTAGTGTTACACAAGAATTTAAGGTAATTATATCATCCATAATTATTTTTAAAAATCTAACATGACTAAAAAAACTATAAATTAAAATAAAATTTTTTAAATATTTATATGTAGTTATTATATCTACCACAAAATATAATACTTATTAAAAGCAATAAAGTGACATTATTTACATTATCTTTTACATAGATATTATAAAAATCGAAATAAAATAAAAATATAACCAAAGTAATCCATATTCAAGGATATTACATTATATGGTGAAAATAAAACCAAATACTCTCATTTAGGTTCATTTTGGAATCATTGGATGCCTTATATTCTAGTTGAACCACATTGAACTCATTTTAACCTCAATCGTGGTAATTTATATTTTTACAATGATAACATGGTCATATTAAAAATTGATAATTCTAAAAAAATTGGAGAGCATGATTCAAAATATTTATTCTATCATAGTTAATATATAATTTTTTAAGATTTTAAATTTAATATAAGAACACAAAATGCATGAAAACCTATTTTTAGGTAAATAATAGATTTTGGAGTAAAAATAATTTCACCTAGAAATAAATTAATGAATTTATTTCCTTATATTTATTTTTAAAAATAAATAAATAATTATTTTAGACCCTTGTATCAAGGAAAACCTAAATGGAATCTTCTAACCATTCCATTATTTTCAAAGAGTAAAATAGTTATTTAAATAGAATATCATATAACTCATTTTCAAAAAAGTCAAGCATCAGTTACAAATTTAAAAATAACAATTTAAAAATAATTATATAATAAACTTAACATATATTTGGTCAATAAAAATGTTACAAAAATTTATTAATACATGATTACATCATATTAATTTCAAAAAAGTGGGAGTACTTGAAAAATCTATATTATCACTATTCACAAAAATAATTATTTTTTTTTAAAAAAAACTAAAATTAACTGTTAAATTATTTGGTTATACTGAATGAAAAATGGTATCAATTACTTGAAATTAATTTTATTAATTTAAAATAAAGTTATTTTAAAAAAATTTCTAAAAACACAGTAAAACAATTTTTAGAGAAATCCATATTTGAATATAAAATTGGATTACTTCATAGGCATAATAAAAATAATTAGATAAATATTAAAAATATTTATTGAGTATATAATATATAAAAATAGATAAAATAATTCATAAATATTGATTAAATTAATTTACTAAGGAAAAACATACATTGCATGGATAAATTGTTTTTCCAGACAAACAATTAATTTACATTCAAATAATATTATTCTTATTTATAATGATTTGATAACCATTGAATTAATTTATGAATGTGTAAAATATATGTTTTCATTATTTTTTTGTAATATTCATACATTATAATATAATATATCATTAATAACTTCCCCAATAAAAAATAGCATAATATTGTTCATTTAAACTCGATGTTTTATGTAAAGCTAGATATCAATGAATGTATTTTGTTAAAGGAAATATATCTAAAATATCATGGTGTTATTGTGAGTGTGGTGGAATAATTTATTATTTTTAAATACATTTTTTAGTTTTTGAGTGAGGTGAATGAAAAATAGTCTTTTTTTAGTTGATAAATGTGGACAAGGGTGGATAAACATATCACTAATCAATGGCCGGGACTCTAAAACTTCTCCAAAGAGTCAGGGAACTGAAATTTTGGGATATTTATTTTTATGTATCAAGTGACATGATATTCAGATGAAATATTATTGATGGATTTTCTGAAGGATGGAGAACATCATCATTTTATTAGGATGAATTCATGTAAAATTTATACTTTAAAAGAAGGTGAAGAGGGAGCTATATACATCCCCCTTAGCTGTATATCTAGGAGCGACAAAGATGAAACAAGACCTTCAATTATATTTTTAGTGGCTATGAATGAAGTTGAGTATATTTATGTTTTTCTCTCAATGCCAAAATTTCTAGTCGGTGAATGCTAAGATTCTAGTATAAGATTGTCTATCCAAACATATTGATGTTCTAGAGTGGTCGATGATAATATCTCTAGGAATTTTTTGATAGGATTTTTTTTGATATAATAGTTTTCAAAATACTGTTTAGTTGATCGTAGAACAAATCACAATGTAACCACAATTCATAGCCATATGAGATCTTAGACTAGTTGATATTTTGGGGATCCATTATTTGGAGAATATTGTTCGGCTTCATAGAGTTCCATCAAAGATCAATTGAATCCATGATTCTAACTTCATGTATTGATTTTGAAGATGATTACAAGAGGACTTTGGGACATGGATGTTGATGAGAATGATTTTCCTTGCATAGACAGTGTACCAAACATACTAGACAATTTATGTTCTAGAGGTAATGATTTTTGATTGCACATTATATTTCTGACAAATTTGGAGTGATCATCTTACCTGAGTGGATTTTTCATATAAAAATAGTTTCTATTATACCATTATTATGATACCATTTGAGGAAATGTATGGGAGTCCCTGTAAGATGCCCTTTTTGGGGCTAATTCAGGGGACACCACACTCATGGGCCCCATGTTAGTGTGATAGATGATAAAAAAGATTTAGATCACCCATGAAAGGATGAGGGATAACCAGTTCTATTAGATGTCTTAAAAGGACTGTTAAAAGAGGCATTCAAAGTTTAATGAGGGAGACTATGTGTTCTTCAAGGTCTCACATCAGAGAGGACTTTAGAGATTTGGATGAGGCTGTATGATATCTTTGGGAATAATGTGATCTTTCTACATACTTAACAATGTTGGGGAGGTGTGATGCCACTAAGACCTTCTAACATAGTTGACTAGTTTTATAATGTATTCCATGTGTCACAAATGAGGAGATATAAAAATGGACCATCACACAAGATAAACTTGGGTGAGTTGGACATTGAGGATAAATCAACCTTCTCAGAGTACCTAGTGACAACTAATCACTTGTAACAGAGTATCCCTCATGGGTAAGAGATTCTCCTAATGCATGTTAATTTGAAGAAAGAGAATCGTTATGAGAGCACATGGGAGAGGTAAAACTGGATGTGATCCTTATAACCTTGAATTTTTTAGTTGTATATCTCATTTAAAGATGAAAATCCATGTAGTATGGAATAATTAATTGACTCTATTTTTCCCATGTAATACATTGGAATATTTTAAGGAATATTCTTAGAGACAAGAACAGAGTCAGTTAAGAGTACCAGGACCTGTGGATCCTTAATGGTTTAATATTGAAGATATAAAATATAAAATATCACATTCACATAATTATTTTAAATAATTTTATATTTCATTGTTGTTCCCTTAGGTGAGAAATATGTGACTGATATAAAATATGGAATTAGGGTTTCACCCTAGGTATAACATAGCATTTTCACACATTGAACATTTTAATTATGTGAAGTCAAAGGAAAAGCAATGGATAAAAAAATTAATTAAATAATTTATTGTCCATTAATCACCCAAACAACTAATAATATGAAATATTATCCCTACTATAGCTCATATCTGGGGTGATTCATGTAAATATATATATCTGGGGAGAGGTCCACAAAAGAGAGAATTTCAAAATGATTATGGGATTATGGATCGATTATAAAAAAAGTTGATATTTTTTCGTTATCATTGGAGTTACTTGATCTCACCAAAGATAAGGATGAATAAATATTATTCATTAGTGAAAATTATGATTTTGAGGTAGGAAGTTTATTTTTCTATTTAATCTCCATTCATTATTTGTCATGGGTGAACCTGCATTATATCTTTTAGAAATTAATTCATAAATTATGTTTATTTATTTGAGGTTTATTATTTTTATTTATATATTATGTAACTATTGGATCCATAATTTTATTCTTCATTCCTTGAATTATCCACTATCAACTTATAGAAAATATCTAAAATGGAAAATACGCACATCTTTCATTTTCGTTCCAATATTTCCTACCACTATTCTTTGAGACCTCATCTTGTGTATTTCGATTGGTGGATGATTCAACTATACCAGGGATCTAATCATTTTGAAATCGATATTTTGCATAAAAAATAATTTATATGATTTTGTTAATGGAATTTAATGTGAGAAGAATACATGATGATAATTATTCATATTTAACAATAGTATGAGTGAAGTATTTTTCCCGAACTAGACCATTCAGGTTCATTAGGATGGTGACACTGGGTGTTTCCCGATCAATGGGTAGAAATAATCTAGCCACCCATGGTGACACATCTTAGTGAACGAGGATATTATTATAATGTTGGAATTACTAAGGGAAGTGGTTATACAAGTGAAGACATGAAGAATTAATGTAATTTTATATAAAAGTTTGATATACACAACATGGAGTTCATAAATGAACATTCATGTTGGACCCATTACAAATAGGTTAGGTTCTTCATGTGATGTTAAATATCACAGGTCCCTATTAATTATTCACATGTCATGTGTTACTTATGATAGACAACTACTTTGAAATTTCCCATAGTACAAGGGAACTGAAACAACCAGAGTACATGGATACAGTCTAAATAAAGTGCACTCCATGATGGTAAAAAGACATAGACCTGAACACATGTTTCTCTGCAAATAGTAGGACATGTTGTGTAATCCAAAAATGGATTTTTGGATACCTTGTTTCCTTAAATTCAATTTCAGTATTAGTGTGATTGTTCTCCCTTTGTATGTCCTTAAGTGGGTACATTATGTTTTCTTGAACAAATTATAACATGAGAAATACCCAATATAAGATAGTTTAGGATATATTCATTTATCTCTCCATTAATACCTAGTTGTTATTCCTTTTCATTATTCTATATGATAGTTCCGGTATCCAATTTCTAATATATCATGTGTCTGAACCTGTTCGTATTGGATGATATTGGGTAACGTAAGGTATCCCGCCATAGGCCATGGAAATGATCACCAACCTATGTATCTACATATCATAAGATATAGTGAATACTACGAATAGAATGTTCTAGTGAAAGAAACCTATTAGATTTCATCCATCATTATTTGTGGTACTTGAGAAGTGGGTTACCTAATATGATTGTGACCATTGAGAATTGGGTATTGGCCTAGGCTATCAGTGTTGAGAAAACCTTACATTGAAGATCAGTGACTATTTATGATCATATATGGATTTTAATATTTCATTTAGAGTCGCCACATTATGATATTGTGGTGAAAATATGTGATTTTTCATTTGATGATTTTTGGGTTTCCTAATTATAATGTTTATACACACATTTTTATGGGATCTTCCCACACATGTCCTTAATTATAAAAATTTATGGCCTTTTGATGGGGCCCTAGGAAGATAAAGAGTATGTGGATCCTAGTTCTGATAGATAGACTATGAACTATTCCAGAAGATTCATCATAAAATTATCCCCCAATTTATAGTATATGTCCAACATTCTACAAAATTTGGTGAAATTTTATATTTCCTTTTTTCATTTTCAAATATCATTTTCATACTCAGATGTGAGATTTGTTTTTATTATTTTATAATATGATGAGTTTTTTATCCATTACCCCTTATAATAAAAGTGAGGAGATGATTTCATGTATAAAGATATAGTAGTATAATACCTATAATGAGTTTGATATGCCAACTTGGCACTAGTCTCTAGTCCCTAGACAATTGAAGATATGGTCTAGGTTTCACACTCAATTTCCCAACAACCTAGTGAGCCCTGATGGTCCAGATCATGACATAGTCAAACTAAAGTATTATTAAATATAATTAATATAATTATTGCACAAAATTTATTATATTTATTATCCCATGGATTCTATATTACCATATATAATTTCATACATGTTGTGTCTGTTTATGATAATACAAATCATGTAGTTGGGTCGACTTCTAGATCCATATTTTACACAAATTCTACCATTGTTCATTCCATAACGACCACATGATGCATTTAATTATATATATGTAAATAAAAGTTATAATTTTAGTTTCCAAAATCACTAATTCTATTGTCATATAATTTTAAAAAAATCTATATGTTATCCAAATTCCCTATGAATTCCATTAACCACTATCGTACCGGTCAAACCTCAAATGAATCAGAATCCAGCTCTAATCTTATTGTTTTCTAGAGTGTTTGTGCACTATCCAATCTAAAATCAATTAGTGAATACACATCATTATAGGGGATAAAATGTAATGGAAATAAAATTGGTAAAATTTAGAGGACAATATATCAATGTTATTCATCAGTTAGTGAACATAAAAATAAATATTGTTAATTATGAATGGAAAATATCTTTTTTTAAATATGTTTTCAAGGAAATGTTTATTATGTTCTATAAAATTATTTAACATAATAATTTATTAATTAACCATGGAATAGTGCTTAATTATATTATTCCAATATAATAAATTATCAAATAATTTAATCAAAATTCCATGATTATTGAAGTAACTCATTCAAAATCATAACATTTTCTGGTATTTTGATGACTATCAATTCATAGAATAGTTTTTCATAAAAAATCAAGAATTCATGATTATGATTAGAAAATGATTAAAATAAAAAAATTAATGATTCTTAAATATAATTATTGATTCTTCATGATAAATTACTAATTAAACATTTAGTATATTTTTAATTAGATTACTTAAATAGGATATTTCAATTGTGTTTTTTTGTGGAATGTGATAGTGGAAGAGGGAATAAAATATTATATTAAAAATGGATAAAATATTGAAATGTACTATCATATGGTTCTATGACCATATATTTTATAATTCGAAACCATGTCATAATCATTGATGATTCCAATACAAAGAATGATCCTCTGAATGACCAAATTTTTCTCAAAGTACCTCTAGGGATAATAAATTAGGTATGGTTCCATACCCTATTGAAAAGAATGAATACTATATTTATAAATAAACTCCTTATAAATTTTTTTATAAAAATTTATACTCCTAAAATGTCATTCATGTGAGAAATGATTTATGGTGATGTTTAAACCTCAATGAAAATCCCCCCTTATTAGAAAAAATGTGTTATGATTTCAAATTGAAGATCTATTTAAGGGTTATTAATTAATTTTATTCTGAAGAAACAAATATATTTAATATATATATATATATATTTACACCCGAATATATAATAAAAATTTATTAAATCATGAAACCGTTTAATAATATAAGGAAAAATATTTAGAGGGTTAATAGAAAAAATACGGGCCACTAATTCCACACAAACATAAACGATTTCTATAAAAGAAAGAACAAATAAATAAATAAAATCTAGGCATTAGAGTTTGTATATAATTTTCAAGGAACTCTTCATATCATTGGAAGATTACTATAATTATAAAATTTATCTTTAAAGGAATCACTCATCCATAATAAATCATCACCAACTGATCATCAGTCACCATTAGGTACATTGTAATGTTTGTGTCATTTCATACATATAACATACCTTAGTCAACATGTGTGACATATTGTTCATAAACCACCTCATTTTTTATACATGAATAACATTTTCCACATATTAATTTTTAGATGTAACACTATATATTAAACAACCTCACCTACCCAACTCAAAAATCTGATATAATACTCTAAGACAACTTCATTCCTCCCCAAAATATCTTAATATAGTTTCATTGAGAGATCTTCAGGAATATATGATCGTACTAATAAAACTGAAAGGGTCTCCTCTTTTGTATCATATTTGAGATTTACTTTTTTCTTGTATAAGCTCATAGATCACATATACCATCTTCATCATCCAAAATACTTTATTATATCCCTTGATCACAGAATCACTATTATATATTTTGAAAATGAGAGACTAGATGGGTCTCTTATATAATTTATTAGTAGTGCCTTATCATTATAGGAGTGATAGATATTTTTTAGTGAAACTCTAATAGGTTATGGTTATCATCCTAACACCACTAAAATTATACCAGGCAAGATCATACATTATCCTAGAGAACATTAATGGTTGTAAATGATTAAATATATATCTTGTTGTCAAATTTCATACTCCATTAAAATTGTTCCCAAAAATATTGTATTCTCTTCTCCCTAACAAATAAATTAATCCAGAATAATTGTAAAAGAAAATCATTGAGGGAACCCCATGAATTAGTAAGATCTCAATCGTTTAAATTAAAGTAATGGTATCCATCTAACTATACAAATAAATAATAATGATCTTAAAAAACATGTTAACTTAGCCAAGATTACCTATAAAATATCATAACAATTCTTAAAATTTTGAAATGTATATTCAAAATCTATAAAAATACTATTCTTTATCCACTTAAAAATATAAACTAGTAAACTCATAAAATAGAAGGAATTTTCTTATAATTTACATACTATCTATAAAATCATCCTGATAATAACATATGTAACACCTTTATATTTTGTGCAATATTTTTTTGAGTAAATTTATTTTTTTTGTAATATTTCTTTTCAAACAATATTAAATATTTATTTTTATATAAAAAACACTTTGTTTGTATTATGTTATATGAAAAAATTCAATATTTCACTACACACAACACTTAGATTGGTTGTAGGTATAAAAAACACTATTCTACATTTGTGTTACATTTGAATCCAAGTTCTATTGAAATATTTCATTTAAATATATATCGAGTTTTACCAAAAAATATTTTATTATTAATATATTATTATTAAAAATAATAAGATATAACATGTGCATTAAATTAGAGTATTTGAAAAAGTTTAAATTTAATTATGAAAATTTGACATTTATAAAATAAATATATTTGTTAGAAATTAATAAGAAATTAAAAAATATAACAAATCATTATAAATGAAACATATGTATTATTTATTTTCACAAAGTCATTTTGTATTAATAAATTAAATTAATTAAAATTATTGAATGATATTAATTAAATATATATGTTATATATTTAATAAAATATTTTTTTTATTTATCCAAATATATTTTATAGTCACAATATAATAACCAACATAATATTATACATAAAAACATATACTTTTTATATGGGTAATCATATCTCCTTTAATGGAGAACACATTTTAAATAATTTTTGACACTTTTCTATATTATATTTCAAAACAATATTCTTCTTTTTTGAAATCAGGATATCAAAAGTTACTTTGGGGGAAGATTTGGTATGTTTCTGAGAAGTTTCTGTTTTTGATGAATAATAATGAAATACTGAATTTTTATTCAGAATTGTTTTTTTATTTTAACTTATTTATGTAAATAAAAAATGTTTTGAATTGTTTTCAAAGTATAATCAGATCCATTATTTCTAATTTAAGCTAATATAGTTAATTTAAATAAATTTACATTGAATAAATAAATAAATAATGTTTCAAACTTTTTCATATTTTAATTTTAATACCATGTTTTCCTCATCCCATTATTGTGATTAATTTTAAATCAGTTACATCAACTTCTATGTTATTTATTTTGAAAAATCAATACCATATTTTTAATCAATAGATTGAAATTATATAAAATGTTTTATTTTTTTATAGGAATTAGGAATTACAACTTTAATAAATTTTTTATTAATATTGTAAAAGGTAAAACCTATAATTGGGGGAAAAATAATATTATACACATTAGAAAATACCCTAATAGATATCCTGATTTCATTGGAAGAGTGGTTTTAAAAAAAAATCCTTGGTCTGTGATTCTAACTTTTTAAATCTACTTGGATGAGAGAAAAGAAATTATCATATTTTAGTCAAAGAAAAGTTAAAGATGACATGCTAATGATTCTCTTAACTGTAACAATTTTAATATGGGGCAATATAAGGGACATGTTTTTACAATAAATAGTAATTATAAAGATAAAAATTTTTATTTATCATTTTTATTTATTTTTAATTTTTATGAAATAAATATATACGTTAAATGCTTATACAATAAGGATGTAATAGTCGATTATTTAAGAGAAATACAAAAAAAAATGATATTAAAATATTAAAGTAAATATAATTTGAAATACTTAATTTCTTCTACAAATTTAATGGATGTATTTGACATATTAGATATGATTTAATATAGTTTGTTTGACCTTATAATTTTGTTATTATATTTTAAAAAATACAAATAACCAATCATGTCAAATTTGACAGTAATGAAATTTGCAATGGAAATATTTCATTAAATTATTTAAATTGCATAAAAACATCAAATAAGGACAAGGGGATGAAATATGGTCTAAAAGATAATTAATGGACCATTTATAGTGTTTTTTAAAATCAAAATGTAATAATTACATGCATAAAACATTAAAACAATTGATATCATAGTTAAAATCAAAATAGGTTATGTAAGAATTATTCAAAAAGATAACATTTAAAATTACATAAAAATATATAAAAAATTAATGAGATGATGTTATTATAAACATATATCATCTTATAATTTTAAAAATTGAGATTTTCGTGTATTTATATTGAGTTTTAATTTATTATAAATTAATATTTTTGGAAATTCCAAAAGTGCCCCTTATAGTCATTATAAAAGGAAACATCTTCCCTCATATGATTTCATAAAATTGAGTCTTCTATATTGACAAATAAATTTTAAATTTATCTTATAAAATTTTGTACCCACATTATATATGTTATTTTCTTTAAAAAATACCAACTTTATAGTCCTTTAGAGTAGATCTAAAGGATCCATTTTAAGGAAGAGTTAACCGCTCTAACCGACCACACTTTTTTCCAACACTTATATAACACCTAAAAATATTTGATATATATCATAAAATAATTAATTAATTAACATAAATATGATGAAATATAATAATTATTATCGACACTCCATTATATAACCCATTTCCCGTAGGACAAGAAGTGGATTTTTAGCTCATGTGCACATATAGATTAATGTCTCCATGTAGCGATAAAATTTATTTTCCATATTCATATTTTATAAGTGGGAGTTATGAATTGATTAATGTTTATATGTGATATTTAATTCATTATTATACATATTTAATTATAATATAATATCAACAATTTTTAGCATCTAATCTTTTGGGAAATGATAGTGTCGCTTGTGCGTACGTATGGATTACCATCTCTAAAATGCGATGATAAACATTTTTCATCTATATATCTCATGGATGGTGATTATAATTAATTTTATAAATTTATATGATATATATTTCTTAAAAATATTTCATAAGGATAATATATATTATAATTTTCTTCCTTTTAACCTGCAAAATAGAAAACAAGGATCATGCATACCTATAACATACTGTCTCCATGAGTAGTGTATTTTATTTTCTATATCTATATTTTACCAATAATAATGAATAAATTTTTACTATAAATTGTATTTTTATCATATTAATAATTATTTAGTTGATAATATCATGATAACACATCAAAAAATGAATGAATATGAAGGTGTTTGTTACCCGAGACAGAATTTTAACAAGGAATTGTTAATAAGAGAGTAATATAATGTAATAAATAAATCATATATGGTATTAAATATATTAATACTATTCAATTTTATCTGTTTAAAAATATATATTTATTATGAAAGAGGTTTTAACATGTGCGAATGAATTCAGAACCAAAGGTAAGGTAATTTCAATTCACTTTTTATTTCTATGAGATACATGACATATTGACCACTTTATTCTTTTGTGAAGTGTACATACTACCCTATATCATGTTATATTATATATTAAAATTATATAATGATATAAAAATATTTAAATTATGTTATTATCCCATTAGGATTAAAATTATAATGTTACTCATGAATTAAGGTATTTATGTCTAACTTTTATTTCTGTGGGATACATACCTTATACACTACTTATTTCATCTACGGGGTGTACATACTTAATAAGAATTTATTTTATGAGTATTATCCTATTTTAAAGGTATTTTATTATAAATATTATATTCATTATTTAATGGGGCACACTTTTCTACATCTTATAAATTGATGAGTATTTATTTCCCAATCTCATTAATAATTGGGATTTTTTTGTTTTAAGACTCTATTGGAGAATATATATCTTCCAAGTATAGGTTTTCCAAACAAAATTTCAAAAATGTTTTTAAAATTATCCTATGGATGTTAAATTTTATTTTGTCCAATTTTTTACTTTTTACTACATGGATTGAATGAAATATTTTTTTTTCATTTTCTAATTGTGGTACTTTGTTACTTTTCTGAAAAATGTATAAAAGAATTTATTTTTGACTTTGATCCATTATGACTCATTAATAATTGATAACATCCCCTAAAATATTACAAGGTTATTTTCGAATTAAGATTTTCTTTTAAAATATTGCATTAATTAAAGAAAATAAAATACTTTTAGAGTAAAAAAAGGATATTTTCATCAACAATTATTTTAATTAAATCTCTCAAAATTAGTTTCCTTATAAGATAACAATATTTCATGATACTTATGATTTAATGGGTATATGATTTAATGATAAAATTATTATTCTTTTAATGAATGGTTTTTATTTATGATGGAATTTTATTTATGAAACAAATTTATTTTATATGTATTATGTTAAAATTAAATGATGTTTATGAATCCTATTTTTTTTCATGGGATCTGATATGATAAATTATTTGTGTTATCATAGAAAACATATGTACTATTTCTTTATGTGGTGGGTGGTAACCAAATATAAATCCAATGTATTGGGTAATGATTTATGTATCATGGGATAATGATGGAATCAATTCGAAAGGATTGTTCCATTACAGAAGATTGGGAGACCTAATCTATTATGGAATGATGGGGAAACCCAACCCTCTTTTGGAAATTGGGGAAACCTAATCCCTTACAAGAAAAAGGATGTGATTGGGGATGGTGTTGTTCCCACCATATATGTCTATTCCCCATGAATTTTACGGTTATGTTTTGGTAGTTTAACTATCCATATAGGGGATGCTATTTATTTTTTACATATATTCCATGAAATCTATGTAACATTTTTATGTTATTATTTCATGTATAATAGTCATGATTCCCTTATGATTAATGTCTCATGAACTACGAATATTTATTCAATTATTCATGTTTTTGATATTTGATATGTAGGGTATGATATTATAATATTTTTATCATGTTATCATACACTTATCTTCTTATTTATACTTTTGTACATCAATTGTTTACCCTTATTGAGCATATGATCTCCACCTTTTTATTGTGTCATATTTTCCTTAGTTTATATGTAATGTTTTTAGGTAAGGCTACTAAAGGGGAAGATCATTTTGGGAAACATTGAATATATTTATCCATACTAGAAGCTTGGGTTCCATGTTTCTAAAGGCGCTAAACTAATATGGTATTTCGGAATTTTTGTGTGTAATGTATGAAATATTCTAAAAAAATGATGTAATATCCTTGAATTAAAATCATGTGTTGTTATAACTTGTATTAGAGAAAAGGAATATTTAACATTTGGAAACCTGGGTGAGAAAACCTTAGTGAGATCCCTAGATATATTTATAAGGATATGATTATAGATATCCCAAAGGATAAGCCTAATGATTCAGAGGATTGTCTCATAATTTATAAATCCTATAAGTGATTTTCCATGATTATATGGTAATTGGCTGTAATAACAGTTGGTCACACTATAATTTATGGTTTTAGTCAGTGGAGGGAACTAGAATGAACTAGGATAACATTGAATCTAATGGAATATTTGGTAAATATGGGCAACACAATAGGGTAATGAATGGAGAAAAAATATATTTATGGAAAATCAGCTATCACGATATATGATTGACATTGTGTAATTTGGTTTTATTCCTTAGATGTCGAATAAGAGGAATATTGACTTTTATGATTGTTCAAATGATTAGGAACATAGAGAAAATAATCATCAGCTTCATTCATGTATAAAGAATTGATGAATAACCTTGAGATATACATCAAATAGTGGGGATGATATTATATGTGTGGGAGATACATTCATTGAGTGACGAACTATCATAGAGTTCAATGTATTATATATGGAGGACATGATAATTACCCAATATGATTCCCTAAACTAATTACGTACTCATAAAATAAGGAAGTGCATATTCCATGATAATAATTTAAGTGGAAATATTTATGTTTTTTTGTATTTGGATTCATGAATTATGAAATATATAAGGATTTTTCAGGTTATATGTTTTTAACTGAGGATTTAGCAGAATATATTTAATGGTTCTGATTGAAAAGAAATGATATTTAATCACTGGGGGACCTTTTGAATAATGTAACATGACACTTATTATGTTAATTAGGTTGAGATAATGATGGGTGTGAAATGTTAAATTGGATATGAATAAGTAAATTGGACAGTACAGATTGCATTGGAACTGATTAATGATTTTTTGAAAAGTGGGTTATGCTATCATGGATGATCTTTACGACTTTTTTAACCTAAGGAATATATCAAATAATGGTAATTCAGGTTATTAACATTTTTAAAGAGAATACAAGTTGAAGGTATTGACATGATAGGAATGTAACAAAAAAGATAAACCTTATGATATATAGGAGATAAAGGTTATGCTAATTCAAGGAAATTATTTCTCAGGTTTTGGTTTTTCATCTGTTGAAAGGATTTTATGTTTATCCATTTATGGAAGTGTAAGTTAAAAATTTGATGATGTTGGTGAGATTAACATATTATCTCAATATAAGTGGATTTATTATTACTTGATAACATGTTATAACCATTTGTTATGATAAATATAGATGGAATGAACTATCATTCTATTTATAGATCTCGTTATTTTCTAACACTTTTGGAACTAAAAATTAAACACTATTTAATGGAATAAGAAATGAACTGGAATTTGATCAGGTCACAAAAAAGTGTGATGTTGTTGTGAAATAAAGTAACTATACCCCCTTTATGAATTTTATTCAACTTTTGAAAAATTATATTGCAATAAATTATATTCATATTATCATTATTATTGATGATATAAATTACCTCACTCACGCTTTATTCATTTATGGTTTTGTGATTGTAAATAATCTATAGATCACCCATATTCTTGTGATCAATGATCTTTATCAATGTCTATGATTATTAATGCTTCTATTCTATTCCCAAATCTTCACTGATGTTCTCCGACATAGAATCCTAGTTAGGATTTAATTTCAGTAACTATTATTTAATAACTATTCCTTTTTAAATGGATGTTTTATAAATCATTTTCATGGTGGGGGTTTCATGAAAGGAACATTTAAATATTAATCCTTTTGATAACCTATATAAATTCTGAGGGAGAAATTCATTTTAAAATTAGTAGAATGTATCACACTAATATTTTTTGAAATATTTTTTTCTGAGTTAATTTTATATTTTTAATATTTATCATTTCACAAAATACTGAATATAGATATTGTTATACAAAAACCACAATATATTTGGATTGTTTTATATGTAAAAAAAATTAGAGATTTTTCTACATGAAACACATAGATTAACTTGAGGTATACAAAATACTATACTTGTATTGTGTTACACATGATTCTATGTTTTTAGATATCTTTGATTATATATAATACAATGTTTTAAAAAACATTAGGATATTATTAAAATATTATTATTAAATATATTAAGATATAACCTACGCATTAAATTAGAATTTATTAATAATTGTTATCTAAATTACGAAAATGTAGTCTATATAATATGATATCATTGGTTACAAATTAATTAAAATTGAAAATACATACCAATGTATTATAAAGAAAACAATTTAAATTTTATTTTTCGGAAGTCAATATGTCTTAATATATAAAATTAATTACAATTATTGAATTATATTAATGACATATATATGGTACCTAATAAATCAATTATTTTTTATAGTCATCCAATATATTTTATTGGAATAAGATAATAAAAAACCCAATCATATTCATAAAAACTTATATTTTTCATAAGGGTAATCATTTCTCATTTTAAGGTAGAACTCATTTTAATTCCAATTTTGGACACTTTTTTATATTATATGCGACAAAATAAACTTATTACTTCAAATCTTGCATAAAAAATTTAAATTAGTTTAACATTTTAATGTTTTCTGAGTAGTTTCTTGATTTGATGAATAGTAAAACGAAACAGAATTTTAATTCAAAAATTCCATTTCTTATAACATATTTATATAGATAAATTTTGTTTTGTATTGATTTTAATCTATAATAAGTTCAATTATTTATAATTTAATGTAATATAGGTTATTTTCATTAAATTTACATTAAATTCAGATATAATATTTTTTTAAATATTTTTCATGTTATAACATTAATAACCTGTTTTCGTCACTTCTTCAATGAGATTAATTTTAAATTAATTACTCCAAATTCTGTGTTTTGAATTTAAAATAACAAATTTCATATTTTTAATCATTGGGTTCAAATTATTTTAATAGGTTTAGTTTATTTTTTTGGAATTTTGAATGGTAACTTTAGTATTTTTTTAATAACATAGTAAAATGTAAATCAGTTAATAACGGGAAATAAATTATTTTATAAATAATTAAAATTTACACATATAGTTGTCTTAATTTCATTGGATGAGTGGTTTTAGACCAAATTCATCCATGGGATAAGATTATAATCTTTTTCATCCACTTCAATGGGATTAACACATTAATTATATTTAATATAATGAAATGTTAAAATGTCATACTCATGTTTCTCTAAACTATAAAAATTTTAATAAGGGTTTTTATTGGGGATACGTTTGAATATAAATTTTAATTCAAAAGATATATTTTTTTACTTATCATTGTTATTTTTTTAATTTTTTTTGGAAATTAGTAGATACCTTAAAGGATTATACAATGATGATGTATTAACCAATTAATTAACAAATAGAAAATAAATGATACTACAAATATTAATATAAATATAATTTGATATAATTAATTTCATCAAATATTTTTGGAATAATTGAACATGTTAGTGTTGATTTGATATTTTTGGTTCAATGTTATCATTTTGTCATTATAGTTTTAAAATGAAAAATCATCCACAATGTCAAAGTTGACTCTACTGATATTTTATGAACGTAATATTTTATTAAGTAATGAAAAAATAATATAAATATTAAATATGGAAAAGGTATTAGATATAGTATAAAATATAATTAATTTACAATTTATGATCCAAAGTTGAGTGCATTTATTATAAATTAATATTTTGGATATTCCAAAGGTTCCCTTCACCTTCATTATAAAAGGGAAACACCTCCCTCATATTATTTTTCACATTTTGTCTTGCAGCTCGACCAACCATAGAATAATTTTCTTCTAAAATTACATATTAAAACTATATATTTTCTATTCATCCCAAATTTCCAGATCTAGTGTCCTTTAGAATAAATCTATAGGAATCATTTCAAAGAAGATGTAATATCACGAACTGATCACTCGCTTTTTATAATATAATATACCACCTATAAATTTATGATCTATATGAAAAAATAATTTATTAATATTATTAAATATTCTAAAATGATATCAATAATCTAAAAACACCCTTATAATTCCCCTTTCCCATAAAAAAAGCAGTGAATGTATTGCTCATGCATATGAATGACCTACAATCTCCACACAGTGATATAATTAATTTTTCACCACCTTATCTTATGAGTAGGAAATTTGACGGGATTAATTTTTATATACTATATTAATTACATAATTAAAATTTATTAAGGACCCATTTTTTCCAACTAATCATTTTGGAAATGATAATGTTCCTCATGCATACATCTGGCTTACCATCTCCATGATGCGATGTGATCAGCTTTTCATATATATTTAACATGACTGTAATAAGGATTAATTTTTTGAATATATATGATATATATGACATAAAAATAATTTTAAAATGAAAATATATCATGTAATTTACATCCTTTTAACCCGAGGAGAAAACGAAAGGAGTATTCATGCGCACATACGACATACCGTATCCATTAAAATTATATTTTATTTTATATCTCTAACATTTATTAATCACATTGAATAAATATATAATTAATATGATATTTATATCATGATTATATTTCAGAATATTATGAAATTATGATAACAAGTAAAAACATTACCAAAATAAAAAGTGGTTTTTACCCGAGACGAAACATTATCACAGAATTATTAATAAGTGAGTAATATAAAATCATTAATAAAAAATAAATGATATTATATATATGACTATGATTATATGTAATATGTATAATAAACTTATATTTTTTATATATATGGTTTTAACATTCATTAAGGATGTTACGTCTTAATGTAATTGAATTTCATCTCACTTTTTCTTTCCAGGACATACATGTCATATTCACCACTAACTTCTTTTTTGTTTTGTATATACTACCCAATTACATGCTATATTATTAATTTCATTTGATTACTAATATTACAATATTTTAATGATATTATTCTCTCATTAGTATCAATATTATAAAGCATCTCAAGTCTTACGGGATTTATGACTCCCATATATTTTTGTGGGACACATTTCTTATACACTACTTATTTCTTCTACATGGTCGATATTCATCCCATAAATGTATATTATGAATATTATCTAGAATATTATGGTATATTAATCTCCATATAATTTTCTTTTTCTCATTGGTAATACTATTCTATTGATTTTAAACAGGTGATTATTTATTTTAAAATCTCATAAATATTTTGGATTGTTTCGTTTTAAGTCTCTGTTTGGGAATATTTATCTTATATGTCCATGTTTTCTAGAATTTTTTAAAAAATATTTATAAAATTATCCTATGTATTTTTAATATAATTTTTACACATTTTTTTAATTTTTACATCATTATTTAAATGATATATTTTTTTTATTTTCAAAATGAGGTACTTTTTGACCTTTCCGAAAAAAGTATGAAAACAATATTTTTTAAATTATAGGAAATGAACAAAATTATCTATAATAATTAATACGAAATGATTTCACGATTAAATTACAATATTATAATACAATATTTAAATATATAATTATCTTTTATAATTGTGCATCATTTTAAAAAAGAAAATGTTTTCACAGTAATAGAGATATTTTCTTGAAGCATTATTTTAATGTGATCTGTTAAAATTATATTCATTATAAGGTTACATTTTTTTATGAAACATATGTTTTAATAGGTATATGATTCAATTTTACCATTCCTATTATTTATAATAATGTTTTATTTTTATGATGGAATAATATTTATGAAAGCCAATTTTCTTCCATGGGTTATGTTATGATTTAATTATGTTTATGAAACCCATTGCAATCCTTGGTATCTAATATGATGAATGAATTATGTTATTATGGAACATATATATATTGTTTTAATTATGTGATTAGTGGGTATTATATCTCCCTCTAATGTATTGGGTGAATATTTATGTCTCATGAGATAATGATTGAAACAATTCAATGAGTTTGAACCACTACAGAATATGGGGAAACCCGATATACTATGGGAAGATGGGGAAACCCAATCCATTATAAAGAATTGAATATAATTGGGTATTTTGGTGTATCCTACCCTGTAGTAATAGTACCTATTAAGTTAATTTCTATGTTTTTGAAATTAACATTGACTTATATGGAATGATATTACATGTTTATGTATCTACAACAAAATCCATGTCTTATTTCTATGTTAATCTCTCTTGGATTATGCTCTTCATTCCCTAATTATTCATCTCTTATTTACTAAGAATATGTATTCCATGATTTATGTTTATGGTATTTTATATACAAGGTATGATATTAAAATGTTATGATCATGTTCTTATACTTGCAAGCTCATGTTTATTTTTACATACCTCCCTTATATACTGTTATGATGCATTTGAGCTCAACATTTTTATTTTGTTTGATTTCCCTAGTATTTGAAGAATGGTTTTTGGTAATTTTAATAAAGAGGAAGTTATTTTTGGTAAACATTGAAGATATTTATCTACACTAATTTTTTGTGTTCCATGTTTCCAAAGGCCCTAAACTAATATGGTATTTTGAAAAACATTTATATAATTCATGAAGTGTTTCGCAAAAAGAAGATGTAATATCCATGACTAAAAATCTAGGGTATTATAACATAATTTACCTATAATTTATTAAATTTTATTAAAACATATACTTGATATCATAGTACAAATTTTTAACACTACAATATATTAATATTAGGCAATTGTTAGATTACATCAACACCTCTTTACAAAAATGATCTATAACAACTATATACTTTGGGAAGTATATGGAATGATTACCAACTTCAAAAAATAAACTAAGTGTATCCCCTAATGATATTTGATCTATGATGTCATACTATTTAATAATAAAAAATAGGGATTCATTTAAATTATGATAAAGTGGGTGGACTCCACCATCGATGGAATATAAACAATGGATTCCTATTTTACTATAGTCAATCACACTGTGCATAACTTCTCATAAGCATACACTATTAGCCTAATATCATTATTCTAATTAGGGAATCTACCATTATATTTTGTTACATTATGTATAGGAATTATTAGTGTTTAAATCTAATAGTTTCTTTATCTAAACACTCTTATAAAGAATTAGATCTCTCAGTGTGAATATTTGTCTATGACTTTTGAAACTATAAAGAAAAAAACAATAAAAAAATAGACATAATAAACACTTTTCCTAGAAAAATATATTATAGCTAGATAATTGTAATTTTTTTCATATTATTATTTATATAGTCTTACTTACCTATAATCATAAGAAATAATGTCTCATCTATGAATCATCAGGAAAATAATACCAGACCTTAAATAATATCGAAATAGCTAATACATTACACATTCTTATAGTTATAAGATGTTTTTAGAACTATGTAATAATATTATTATTGTCTCCTTGAAATAATATTAATAATTTATAACATATGGGTTTTGATCCTATGGTAATTAACTATGAATGAATGATGATAACCCACTATAAATTGGTTTTTCCCAACTCAAACATAGTATCTAGTTGTTCTTAACCAGCACAACATTAACCTTCATAGGACATAATATAACTACACCCAGTTAGATCACATTTCTAAATAAATGGATTTCTTAAATCCAAAACATTCACATAAATATATTTCTATATAGTTTATTCTTATGTTTTATGCATAAGATAATCAAAAAATTACCATACTCAGCCTTTATTTAGGAATATATAAAGATTTAATCAATAAAAACCACCAAGAATTTGTTCACTTATGATTAGTATATATTCTTGATAATCCTCATGAATACTATATAGGTATTCATCAAATTTAATGATATCAATGTAATTTTAGAATCACCATTACCATTTCATAAATATATAATCTTCATGAACCCAATGTTTGTTTTCACAAGTTCTTTGTTGAATATTTGGGAAACATTTTTCTCCATTTAGATGGTTTGATAGATAATTAATCCTATTAAGAGAGTATTTTCTTGGATAAATCTAGATTAAAGAGATGATAATAATTTTATGGATTCATCCTCGAATAATATTTATTAGGAATCAAATAATGTTGTACACAAGGGGAGAGACATGGTCCAATATCTCTCATATCTAAACGATCCTCCAACTTCACATTCATCCCTTGGAGCTTAGTTTGGGAAATATTGTATTTTTTTATGACATTATTGTGTTCATAATATTTATTTATATGATTAAATCGATAAATCTATGATAGGGAATACTAAAACACCATCTAATAATATATCATTATAATATTATACCAAAATAAACAACTGATCATCTATAAAATTTGTGTTACAACCATTACATACTTACCAATATTGTACTACTCTAGGACACTATACAACTTTAGGTTAATCTCTTAATTAGTATTCTATGGTATATAAAATGTATAATGAATATGGTATATATGGGAGAGATTATAACCATTTAAATTTTAATAAACAAAATGGTAAACCACAATGAAAAAAATTCAAATTGAAAATTAGGTTTGATGTGATTACATTCCCAAATTGCATTGGGTTTCACTGTAGGTTCCAGTTTATACTGAAAATAAATTATATTGATTTTAATGTATATATGTAATCATTTAAGGTATAAAGTTTCCACAATGTCCAATTTTTTTTACAATAGTAAAATTAATTAATCATAGAAATAGAAAGAAAAATTAAACCTAAAAACTAACAATTTTATGTGAAATCCCATGAAACCCACCCATTATATTCCTTAGTAACCTCCTCTACATTCCAATTAAAATTAAAAAAAAAATTTCCTCAAATGAACCATGATACATGTGGTACTTCCCCCATTCCCCAACCCTAATCCCATACTGGGACGACATACAATTATGTATACACCAATTCCATTATGAAATGCGTAGGGAATGAATATGAATAATTATTACCTTGTCACCAGCACACCCCTACACACCTATCATATGCATAGGCTAACATCAGATAAATTTTATGGATAAAATAAATATATAATAAATTATTTAAAATAGTTGAAATAATAAGAGGAAAATCATTTATAACTAAAATAATTAACTCCAATTATTAAGAGGGACCTCACAATAAATTTCCTTTTGTGGGAATAACATAGTATTTATGTTTGTCATGAGGTGGTGTAATAATGAATCCCCCAATTCTATATCGATATGTATAAGAAGCTAGAGAATAATCTCATCCCATGGGATATTAGTAAATGTATAATAAGTTAGGGACCTATAAATTTTAGTGGAATATGAAGTAAGGGGAATAAAAAATCAAGGATTCATGATCCAATCCAAATAAAAATTCCCAAAATAAATTAACAACATATTTAAAAATATGTTTTGAAAACAAAAACCCCATGAAATACACCTATAATTCACCTTATAATATGAAAAACATTCATTTTATAACTCAATAAGGATGTATATGGAATCATACCATGAAAAAAATTACTGAATTAATATAAGGTATATTTTCTTTCTATAGTTAATAAAATAATAGAAACAAACTTCCATTAATTATTGTGCATAAATATAATAAAACAATCATCGAAAATGATACATGATGGTCACCCATGAAATGGTTATAAACTAGTATAAAATAAAAGAATAGTTAAAATAAATATAAATATCATGAATGGTAAATTCATGACTTATTAAGTATAAATATATTCATTTTATATTATATACACTCGTCTTTATAGATATTACAATTCATCCCTTCTGAGTATGTGTGAAAAAATGCATGTCTACCAAAAATAAATGATTTAATTTCATTATGGTTTTTCAGGTTGACTATACACCCTTTACCCATAAATGGAATTCTATTAAAATTAAAAATATAAGTGTTAATATCTAACATATAGAAGAAAAATATTATAATAATAACTAGTACATGAACATAGATACAGACAATCATATCTCATATGAGAGCTTCCCAGAAATAAATGATAGTGATTTGATAAATTCAGTAGGCCCTATAATTAGTGGGAAACATATTATACGTGAAACTATAATAAACGTGATGAAGATTAAATGAATAGATAGATCCATTAATTTACCTTGTCCAATACATTTATTTAGAGATGAGTAAAGGCAACACATCAAATAATTATGTGGAATCTATATGATAATAAGAAAATAGTGTCTACAATCTATGAAAATAGCAGAGAAACTATAAATGAGGATGTATGAAAATGTTTATCTAAATTTGAGATTTACATTTGAGATATAAATAAAAAATATATTCTTATTAGGTTAATTTTTTGAAGAATAATACAATGTATAGACTTGAATGAAATAGGTTCCTATTGGTTAAAAAAGCACCCCATCCACATATACCCAACCAAGTAACCAATCTATAACCATTGTGTACCTAGTTTTACCTATACCAGAATGGTATCTTAAATTCCCCTTCCTATAAATAATAAATCTACCAAGACCAATTTAAAATAAAACATATTTTTCTTGATTCCCAAATAAAACATTTAAAAATTAATCTTAATGAATCATGTTATTTCTAACCTCCACATAATCAAAAACCTTATCCTTATGAATAGTTAATATGTTTTTCGTGGATATAATTCAATTCATTTGAACATATCATAAACATAGAACACCCATATCCCATCATAAAAATTTTGATACATTAACAAACCCAATAACAAAGGCGTAATCTTTCCCTTATACACCATTCTATTTCAATAAATGATACAATAAGGAAACTCTATAAATTATTTATCATATTTAACAACATCATAATCACATTAGATAACATATGATGGAATTTTCCATAGATTTTTAATTGATGAAATAAAATGAATTTTGTTAGGAACTAAAGTTCGGAGATAAGGATAGTCTATATAAAACTTATCACTCCACCAAGGTATTATTATGTTCTGAAATATCCTAGAAAATATTTACAGTACTTTTGAATCCTTATGTTTCCCAATCATGATGAGACAAAAAGAAACACATTATTACTAACCCTAATTTATCGAGGCCACCTCTAATAGTTTGTACATGACTATTTCCATCATTTCATAGTTTAAGATGTTTTGGAATCATCAGTACCTTTATTTTATCTAGTGGACCAGACTAACCCAAATTATATAGTAATAACCTATTTTTGTCTACTAGAGTTGATTAATACAGAATAGTATATATAAATACTCATGAGGATCAATATAGAGACGTGTTGGTTAATTAATATTATAGTGTTCATTAAAAAATTATAATCCACCCATTATATTCCAAATTCATCAACGAATTCTAAAATCATATCTTTTAATATCTATATTTTCCTAACATAATATAATAGTTGAAGGGTCCATGTGTCAAATATAAGTTCATTTCTCTTATATGAATGAAACTAGGGACCAAACAAGATGTTTTTCTCTAAGGATCCATTCCATTAAGTCACAGTTATTTTTTCTAAATTTTTGTGTTTACTCAATATTTTAAAAATTTGAACATGTAGAGACAAGAAAAATGAATTTAAATAGTAATTAAAATGATCAATAAATTAAATAAAGTTAATTTTGGTAGTATATTACAATAATATTAAATAACTTTAATATTAATTATTCATAATATTACTAAAATATTAATAATATGGTCAAATCAATACCACTCACAAGAAACATCCAAATATATATATGTGTGTGTGTGTGATAAGGTATAGTAAAAATAGGATAAATATTTGGTACAAAAACTTCAAAACCCTCCATTGTATATAATGGTGAACATTCCATGAATAATTTATTATATCCATATATAATGAATCCATTAGCGATTTGGTAAGATCACTGGTTGTGGGTGTTCAATTATTTTATATGGTCTTAATATTATATTTCATGTAAAAGTATAATATGTTGGGAAGTGATAACAAATATAATATATAATATATATTGGTTTTTTTAATGAGGATGAATTGGGATAAGTGGTCTTATTTTACTAATTAGAGATGTTTTATTATGGACTTTGGATAATGTGTATTGGGTTCAAAAATCAATTGGTGGGAATATATTTTATCGAAGGTTGTGAATGTTATCGTTTATGAGTATAAAATCAAATTCTGAAAGGAATAATAAATTGTATGTGATTTCTATTTTATGACTTTTGTACCTGAAAATACTAAAAAATGGTTTCTATTTGTAATTACACTTTAAAAAAAAATTCCCTTACAAATAAACAGTTATATATATTTTGGATAGTCACTACTAGAGGTAAGGAATTTTATCAATGAAAACATTCATGAAACAATGACCAACTTCTCATATATGAAAAAATTTATATCATTAGAAAAGGATTAATCTGTAAAGGATAACTAAATATTGAATATCATGATAAAAATTTTGTCTTATGTAACTAATTTCCCAAAATTGTTATCAAGAAGTATAATTTGAATGTAAAATTATTTTACATATAATATTTTCATATATATATTATATTAATTTTTTATCATATCTTTTTGAATATCCATGTTGTTTTTTATGACATGTCCATTTTTTCTTATATAGACCATGCACATTTTTTAATATTTTATTCATTATATGTTATCAAAACAATACATGAAAATTTTATTGAATGCATTTTCCATGAACATTCAATTTGAATAAGAATCAATTAAATTCAATAGGTATGAATTTATTTAAAGAATTGAAATATTTATTTAATAACTATGAAATTTAGAAAATTCCCTTTAATTTGAAGGATTTAAACGGGGATAAAAAGAAAATTTTAAATAATGAATTTTCTAAAATATATCCCAAAAACATTACTACACTAATCTATATATATTCTATAGAAAACTCCTACATATATAAATATATAAAAATATTTTTAATAGGTTAAACACATATTATACAGTTCAACTAAAAAATAATCATGATTATTTTTGGAAAAACATTTACACGTCATTTATCGGTGAAAATTTTTCTGGAAAAAAAACATCCATGACCTAATCACAACCTAACATACATGTATCTTCATGTGAATCATACCATAAAAGAAGCATTATAAGGATTTATGTGCATACATTTAATATTAATTCCCAATATATGGATACAACAATTCAATTTTTTGAATGTAATCAGGCAATTAAAAAGTAATAAATCATGAGATATTATTAATGTTGATTTTAGTGGAATTGGGGTAGTTAGATTAATTTTAATAAAAAATGATACTAATACATAGTCAAACTATTAAATATAGGGCATGGATATTTTTCTAAATCCATTGAATTTAGCAAACTCAATTCATCTTCATGCGAATCCAATCCAATCCCATTTTTGTTTCCTAATTCATGTAATGAATCATAATGAATGAAATTCAATCCTTATTCCCCGGTTTCTATTATATATGATTTTTTATTGACATTTTAATTATTTTTATCAAGGAGAGTGGGATTATAAATTCATTTAATGAATTATAATCCTTCCTATTTCTCTTATGATTTCCCAAAAAGACAAATCAATGAAAAAATACCCCTAACCATTAAATTCCACCCAACTAAAAAAACTAAAGGCACTACCCCACATAAAGAATTGAAATATTCATGGATTATATTTCGAGTGAGTGGTTGGTGATAAATAAATAACATGAAAATTTTATTTCAACCAAATTTCCCATTACAGTTACCTTGATTGATAAACAATGTTTTATGTAATGGGTAGCTCTATATATAATTTGGGTTAGCCAAAAAAGTTCCTTGATCATTTTGATAACATTTAGGCCCTCAAATAATCAATTTAAAAAAATGGTAGAATGAAATAATTTACAGATTAATCCCATGTTTCCATTAGGTAATATAGATTCTCTAGATGAATATCTCATTAAAATATAAGAAACCTCTCTGGACATGGAGAGTATTTCTGAATTTACTCAAGGGAATATATTTTGGATATTTTTTAGACATATATAAATGTTTCAAAATAAATTTCATGAGAAAATCTAATATCATCATCTATTAAAAAAAATTCTTAAAACATCACTGGTTAGATATCACAAATGGTCTCAATCATGTAATAATGAATTTGATTTTATTTTATGCATCTAATTTTAATAAAATTAACCCAAAAAATCAATAATACATGAAAAAATATAGTGATATATAATAATTATCCCGAAAACTTATATTTTAATATCCATTTTAATTTTTATATAATTTGAGAGGTATGGTAGTAGATAAACATGAGGTAAAATTACACCACCTAGGTATTTTCTATTTTTAAGTGATAATATCTGGGTTCCAACATTTTGGAACCATAAAAGTAAACAAAAATAATAATATTTAAATCAAATAAAAGTAAAAAATATAAAGAGGTTGAGAAAAATTCCCTTGGGCATTTCCATGAGTGTGTACTATGTCTTTAGTATCCATATAAAAGAGATTTATTATTCAACTAAAATCCTTTGGTTGAATGATTTTATGTGATTTGAAACCGGTTTATTTTATTTTTTTTCCAATGTACCTAATTTCACATATTAATTGGAAATAACCAAATTAAAGAGAAAATTCATGTAACACATAATGATTTAGGATAATAAATAATATAATGGAAGAGGGAGAAGGAAAAGTGGAACTTCAATATCTTTTGTGGTGCCTTCTCCAAATGATATACATGTTATTGTTAAGGGGTAAAACATTTCACCACTTTCCCCATCAACTCAACTTCATTAATCACAACCTCCTTGGAACATTATTCATCAAATTCAGCCACCACCTTATCGTTAGTGGTGGATTCACGTTTATCCTCTTCATTATATTCTTCTTTGACATTATCCATCAAATTTATTGGTGAGGAATATATATTGGATATTTTTAGTGAATAAAAGAATTTGTGAAAGTAAAATAATAAACAAGATTGTCTATGGTTATTCATAATACCAATTATAGATATTTTTATGTATATTTTTGTGCTTCAATAACAGTTATATTAGTATATAACATTTCAGGAGTGATGGAGTTTTCAATGAAGCCTCTCCCTCTATGATTTCTTTATTAATGGTTGACTATAATATCACATAATCTTCATGTCCATATATTGATGGGAATATAAAAGATAGTGTAAATATTCTAATATAATCAAGGACAATGATTGCGAAATTATATGTTTGAGTAATCCTTGTTTTGGTCTAGAATGAGCTCTATGAATTTCTTCTCTCTATAGATTTAGAATTAGACTACACTATTAATAAAATTTAATAATAATAATATTTCATTCATTGTAGTGGGTGATTAAAAAATTAAATAAATTGTTTTAAATTATTTAATTAATATGAATATATTGATAATTATATTTAAAATTTGAAAAATAAAGTTTAGTGTCTAGATTTTTATCCAATAAATTATTTAAAAACTGAAATGAAGGCCATCCTGAAGGGTCTAATCATTAAACTGGAATTTTCAGAACCACTAAAAAAAGATCTAGGGAGATAAAAATTTTTTTTATCCAATTTACATTACCAATCACTCAAAATATATTTTGACATTTTTTAAACATGTTTAATTATTTACAAATTGGAATACGATAATATGTGAAAAATAAAGTTATGTGGTAATTAAAAAAGGCATGAAATGAAACCAAAAATTGCACAAATGTAGGTTTCCCTAGGATTAAATATATGGATTTTTCTTTATCTAATATTGATTTTATAATCTGGTCCTATCTCAAACTTGATACAATTATATAGATACATACTTTTAAAAAAGTTATGGTATTTATTTAAACTAGATTCTATTATCAAGATTATTATCCTCCATAGTATGGTATAAATAACTAATTTTTTATAGTCTATAAAATATTATTAGATGATGTGGAAGATATTTAAGTCTATTGTATGAGGATATTACATTCCATAAATATGAAACTAAATATAAAATAGAAATATGTCCTAATTTTAAATTTTAGGTACCGTAAACTGATTATCCATTTCATCATTCTAAATCTCTGTGATATGATTTTGGTTGAGTTTACAAAATTAAAATGTAAAAAAATCCCAACTCTATTGTGTATCCTTGGGCTATGTGGAATCATTAGAATCTCATATTGTATTAATATCCCATTGATGATGTGCTAGAATCTCATATTCAAATACAGATGTCAAAGAGAGATTCAGGTTCTTATGAGACATTAGCCAAATATCTAGACATAATACCATCACATGATCATTAGGATCCCATAGAACATGAATACACTCCATGGTGGATTCCACATTTACTCATGAAATAAAACTCATATAAAAATTCAATGGTCAGTTCATATATCATATAAATTTACTCAATATATATTACAGAAATGTGAAATGATATTCATTTAATGATACCTTACATGGTTAAAACAGAAAAGTGTTATCATTTATCAATTTTCAATAATCAAAAATTGAAAAATAAAATATAACATTATGTGTATGAAATAATATTTTTGACAAAATTTATATATAATATATATATATATATAATTATTTATGGGATATTTCTATCATCCACTCACTAGAAATAAAGAAAAATTGACTTTGTTCCATGACATAATATTTTATATCGTATACTGCAACTTGTTTAACCATATCCAAAAAACATTTTTGATATCTTCAAAAATACATTTGGAATGTTATTATTAACTTCAACTTGTATCACATCATATAGAATAAAATGTGAACACCCATCAAAAACCCTTTTGAATTAACTCTAAAAACTTTTAGAGTACCTCTCTATGTCAATATCATTCCCTATTTGGTCAACCAAGAACATTAACCCCACATGATGTTATAACATTGATAATAAATATTAATCTATGGATCCATAACTATTATAAAAGAGTGTCATATACAAAGTATCATTGTGACACAATCTATAAATGGAGCTTGTTTGATCTCTATCAAACACACATATTCATATATATGTTTTCACATCTCAACATCACATGAAAATGTGAATTATCATACTTTACATTTCTATATGACATCGAGTGGAAATGGGGCAGGGAACATGTTAATCCATTTATCCAAATCATTAGGTCATGAATATCTATTTTTGTAGAATGATGTTCTTGATGAATTCATAAAATTAAATTCATCCTTATGGATAAAAACATCACATTTCACTTATCCAGATATATTTATGTCCTCTTAGGGTGGCCACCTAATACCTTGTGTTCTTCTCAATAGAGAGACTAGATGCCTTACTCATCATAGGATAGGAAAAATCTCACCAACTTTAACATTTAACTGATGTGATAATCATCACATACCCAACCACCCTAGTATTAGTTATAATAATTAATAGACTTTTGTATGTATGGTATCAAATTATAAAGGTTGTCTTTCATGGTATCTCACCATCCTCAGGTAGTGGGGACTCATAATCTATCTATGAACACCTACTATACTAAATAAATATACATAAAACTCAATGTTGTATATGTAGTAGGCCAGTAATAATATATATTTAATCACATTCATTTTTCATGACTCACTTTTATATATTACATATTAATATAATAATCCCACTAATTATAGCAACAAAATTACAATATACCATTTAATACTAAATGATTATCATCAATTGTGGATAAACATAAATTCATTCTTTATGAGGTCAATTATCATTATCATTTCAAAAAATTTATATCTATGTAATTTTTTTATATCTAATGATATTGAATGTCAAAATAAGGGTTGAATTTAATATGACATGTCTTACTAGTCATAATAATTAAATAATATTGAACAAAACCATAATATGAACATGTTTATCATATTATATATGATAATATACCATATCATTTATATGTTAGCTACACTATTAGTTTTATGAAATAAATTACATTATATTTAATCTATGTCAAATCTCTTTGTGACCATCTTATAAAAACATGACACTAAACAATTTAGTAATAAAAAAATTGAAGTAATCACGTTTTAAAAAATTTTATACATAGGAATCATATCCCTCACTATTCAAATTCATTATCATATTCAATTATCTTTAATTCAAAATTCCAATTTCTATGTTATCAACATCATTTTTCAATTTATAAAAATTTCCATTTTAATATTCTTCATCATTGGAAACCTATTCCATCAAACATTTTTCCTCATAATAATTTGAAAAATTATATTATTGTTTATAATACATCACAACTCTATTAGGATATAAATTAAAAATCTCATTAATCCTATATTGGACTTATTTTTGTTAACATTCAACATCTTTAAGTCAAAATATTTTCTCAATTGTCTCACAGAATATATATTTATTTGTCATTATATTTCAAAAAACCATTTTTGTTTGTGAATAACTATTGATTCCTTTTAATAGGAATAGTAAAAAATTATTATATCTATATCATATAGGGTATGACATATTTTTTAACCATTAAATTTAAATATAAAATTATAAAAATATACCACTGATGGGTGGTGGGAACAAATTCTCATATAATTTAACAAATACATGGATTAAAATGTTATCTATGAATTTTTTTTAACCATTTCTCTTCTTAAAACATGTTATTGAAATTGATGAATCATAAACCATGTGTATACAATTAAATATCACATAACATTTCAAAAAAAACATTATAATAGAAAAAATTATCTTGAAACATAATAAATGAGATAAAGATTCACATATTATACTTGTATTCATTTTTTCTTGACCAACTCATTTATATTCATTTCATCATTATAGTTACTATTTACTTTATCTTATGAATATAAAATACATGTTTATTCAATTATTCATTTCAAGTTTAAATCTAATATATTTACAATAATATGTAAAATATATATTTAGAATCACATACCATTTAAAATTGGAGAATTAATTTCAATAGAATTTATACCTGAAATGGAAATTCCATGGAATTTTACTACCTCATTCTAGGAGATTAGGGATAATCTAATCATAATTAATAGTTACTATTCCATTATAAAACCCTTAGGTTTCATGGGCCATGCCATGAATATTTAAGAACCATTGTGGAACATATAAACCCACCTCTCATCTTCCTGTTTCAAATTTTACCTATTTTTATTATCTATAATTTACTTTAGAATTGATGTATCCTATTACTAGTTCATATATATTCCCAACAGTTTGATAATATTGTGAAAAAAAGTCTTTTAATTCATTTAAATTTCTAAAAAAATCAATAGATTAAAAAATGATAAATTTATGACTATAAAAAGGAAATTTTAGTCTCTCAAAAAATAAATTTATATACTTTAATGGTCATAAAACGTGTGTATTAAAAAAACCGTCATATTTTATTTAATTTTTTTTAAATCCTCTTCCTATGAAAAAAGGCATTGAAATACGCTGCTTATAATTTTTTTACCCACGCATGATGTATCCAACTTACCAGTGCATAAACATTTTTGCGAACATGCCTGAAACAAAATTAAAGCTAAAATTGTTTTCTTCCTCTGGCCTTCTATATATTTATAAAAAATATTAAAACATATAGTTGTTATCATATATCTATCTAAATAAAATAAATGATTTATTTTAGGAATAAATATATACACAAACCTTTCATCTCATTATGTCTTAAATGTATTCAATAAAATTGAATATTATTTTACATGACCATTCATATTGAGTATATGAATATAAAAATTAACATTCCAAATCAAATTAACAAGATACTATGATTCTTTTGGTGATTTTCATATAATGACTTTTAAATTGAAAATGATTCCATCTATGAATCTATAATAATCTTTATTGACCTCTTAAACAATTTCAATACTTGGTTACTAAGGATGGAACAATAATGAAACATATATTTTTAATTAATAACATGTCTTAGATCATGAAATAAATGTTAATTAATATTCGTTGGTTTCCTATCATAGAAGTTGCATCCATTAATCATATTCTGTAATGTATTGATCAAAATAATGTTTCTTGATGATGATGATGATGATATTATCAAAAATAAAATATTTTATTATATGATTATATTAATTTACAAACCAATTAAAATTTAAATTAATTGGATGTGATCACACTAAATTGATAACCCCTTAAGAAATCATTATTTGCAATATGCAGACAAGATCCACATTTCACTATGAAATGAATACACTGTGAAGTTCTTTCATCACTTAATTATTTAGGTAGGGAATCATCCATATCTTATCATATAGGATTTTGGAATTTCTTAATGGAAAACCCATTTCCATTCAATCTTATGGATAAACAAAACTTCATTTAATTGGTATTTTTTAAAATTTTATCGCATATATGTTATATAAAAATAAAATATAAAAATTATATTTTAAAAATATTACCCATGAGAATCCTGTCATGGTAGAACCAACCAATGGATGATCTAATGTCAATCCTTACATTCTTTTTGTACACAAGATAATAAATGGGCACACAACTATGGTAGAACCTACTCAGTTGAATGATCATGGTATTGACAACTTTCTCTTTGTAAGTAATATCACACATAGTATTTGAAGAGAATTTTAATCTCAACATCTTCTCCTATGTTATTCTCCATTATAAATAAATAATTCGAGTAATTTAGTTTGGAATGTCATTCCATCTACCAAACATATATGGGAAAACCATATTTATTCCTTACTCTTTATATAACCCACATTTTAGTGTCACATACCCCAAAATATAAGTCATTGATATTCATAAATATAGATATTCATCATATAAAAAATTTACATGAACACATCCGGTAAAGGTGTAGATTTATCCGAATGAGTAAACCCAAATTAACAAATTGATGACCCAATTATCAAGCCTAGAAAAGGAAAAACCTTCTAGGTTGGTTGGTAGTCTAACCCCAATTCCCTTTACATGGTGATAAGTTATTCATCCTATAATCCAATTTAACATAACTATAACATAAATTATTCAAAAACTACATTTAACAACTAAAATAAAGCTCTTAACTTTAATTATAGTCCATGTTCAAGGTGGATGAAAAACTAAATTCATTATCATACCTCTGATGTAATACATGGATCTATATTAGAATCAGTTTATCATTTTATAGAAAATCATACACAATATTCACATTTGATAAAAAATGTTACTAGGCATATATAGAGTAGATAATATTCCTGAAATAAATTAATAATTGAAATATTTAACTATGGGGTAACAATTTATAGATAATACATACAGAAATGCTAATAATAAAACCTTTTATTATTTTTTCATTAAAATTATATAAATTCCATAATTTTGAATATAAAAATTTTATATTCATTCAAATATGAAATCTTTAATACTTATCATTTTAAAGAATTTCGATTATTAATATATGGAATCATATTGATTATAAAATAATTTAAAAACAAATTCTATTAACTAAACATTTTACATATTATATATATCAAATACTCATTCATTATTTAAACTATAATCATTTTGATCATCAAAAATTATTTCACATGGATTAAATAATATGAAAATAAGTCCTCCTTTGGTATTAAATAATTAAAAATATTTCATTATCAATAATTCATAATTTAAATATAATCATTATTTTTGTTTACCATAATTATAAATTTATAACCCTTTATAAATTATTTATTGGGATTTGTAAATAAATAATTTTATTTATATTACCTCAGAATTCCCATACAATTTATTAAAATTTATTTTTAATAATAATATTTTATATTTATGAAATATTTAGAATTAATTTTTGAGAAACATTTATTAATTTATCATAATCCCTATATAATTAAATAATTAATCAACCTTTTATTAATAAAAAATCTAATGATATCATTTCACATTATTTATAAACAATTTATAAACCATTAAAAACCATTAATAAGAAAATTAACAATTCTTTTACATACCCTTATATAAAAAATCATTACTATATAATGGTATCCTCCCTTTACCATTACACTAACACTATGGTTCTGGGTAACTACCCCTTAACTTCATAAATCTTATATTTATGTGACAAGGTGAATACCCTAACCATTTAACGGAATAAATATCTTACCCTCACATTATCTAGTGGATTACTTTTACTTAGACCACTATGCATAATGGTGAGTTTATATGACACTTGCGCAAAACAAATCTGTATAAGAGTACTCCATGAAGACCATTACATAAACCCCTTCATATTATGGTAAGTCATTTCTTACCATTATATGACCTATCATATATAGGTATCACCCTAGTGACCCATATACATTTAATCCGTATAAGGGTAATGACTTGGTTACCTTTTCAACCCATTTAAATAATAGTAACTCATTTATTACCTTTACATATCCATACTATGTATGTTTATCCATTTTAATAAATTATTTTTTATGTTATGAAAATCATATCTATTTTTTCAATTTCAACTTCATTTCCCCAAATGATTTCATTAAACTAACAATGGATCACTAAGATAAAACTAAAGGATTTTTCCAAGTAATATAACAATTATCATAAGCTATGGAAGTAATTTATAAACCTGGTATGGGGATATTAGATGAAATAATTATTAAAATCTATATAAAATAGAAATGAAAAACTACTATAATTATAGAATAACTTTCTATAAAGAGGAAATTCATAATTTTAAATATATTATGAATGAGTATTATAGGGATCATAAATGTGGAAAACAAATCTATCCCACCTCAGTTGTTTATCCATGGTCTGTTATGAATTTATTTATTCTTGAATGGGATTAATCGTCCATTCATGATGTTCTAGAATCCCATATAGTAATAAATATGTTGAAAGAGATACATGGGTTCCTAGAAGTAATTCACAGAATAGAAAAACACAATACCGTAATTTGTATATAGGGTTTATATAAACCAAAGGACACTTCATGGTGGTTTTTACATTAACTCGTACACTAAAATCATGTATGAATTTCATGAACTATTAATTCATTAAATGCATTTATTCATTAAATATTTCATATTAGTATTAATAAAATTTCTTTAACGGTAGCTTCAATAGGTGAAACACATAATGATAACATTTTATCATTTTTATATTGTTACATATTGTCTCAAATAATATACCCTTATGTGCATAAAAATTATAATTTTCATGAAATATATATATATCGTATATATGGATTTAGGAAAGAAATCTATTATTAAAGAAGAATGAATATAGATATATCAGTATCAGCATTCCCCATTCCATAAGATATATCTTATCCACATAAATTCTAAATTCTATAATATGCTGGTGATATAAGGATATGGGTGGAATTTTTTTTAAAAAAATTAAGACAATAGAAAAAAATATAAATTGATTCATATGAAAATCGAAAATCCCCTTATCTACCCACTAACAAAGTCATTAGATGTTTTAATAATAATATTAAAAAGTTATTTATGAGGATTAAATTTCCGATTTTATTGGCCGCAAAAACCCAAACTAGGATTATTTATCATTTATCATAGTTATTTGGATCAGAGTTGGAGAATTATAAAAAAAACTGAATGAGAACTATAACTAAAATTAAAATGTTTCTATGTAAATACAGAACTATCATAATCTAATCACACTTTTTACCATAATTAGACCCCAAAACAAAGGGATATTCATTTCAGATTTATGGGCATTAAAAATAATCATTTAGAACGACTAATGGATGTAAATGTATAAATATACCCTCAAAGAAATTTATATTCTTTCATAGAGAACATTGTTCATAATTTTCCACATTATTATTATTCCCTTAATTACATTTATCCCAAATTTTTTTGATGATTTAATCAATAGACATTCATTTAATTAAATCCTCATATAGATAAGAATATGTATATTTATGTCTAGAATAATAACATTATACATCCATTTATACATGAATCCTTGTGGAATTTGATCATATTAATGTATTTCGGTGTTTTATAGTTTTCAATTAAGATGACATTACATTTAATGGAAATTTTTGATGAATTAAATGTTTTCTAATCAATATATGAAGAAAGGATTCTATATTTATCCATAATTTGGCATAAGGATCACTTTGATTATTTAATTTAGTGGGGGTGTTTCAATGGATAAGATGGATGATACATTGTAGGGTTGAGCATCTATTAGAGGGATTTCAGACAAAGAGTTTTAATATGACACAATGTTCACAAATATTACTCACATTGATATGGGTAAGGGATTATCAATAATGGGCTCACGGTTTGTGTTATCCTATGAAAATGATCACATAAAAATTGTGGATTCTCCTTATAATTACAAATATTTACTAGTTTTTCACAAATTCAAACATACAAAACCTTTTTATTATCACTACTAATGAAATTTAATTTCAACAATTGATAAATGATTCACTATCGAACAAAATCTCAAACACCAAAAAATTAAAAACTCTTACTATGGATGAATTATTGACGATGGTATATAGTGTTATATTTACATTATAATTCAATATTAAATTTCTAATTTATAAAAAATGTTACACATATATATCATTTTTATTTTTAAATAAATTTTCTAGCAATCATTCCCAACATGATAATTGATTCAATGTGTTTTACGACCTACGAAATGTCAATTTCATTAGTTATGACATCAAGATTTTTCTTTATATAGACCATGAACATTTTAAAATTTTTACATTACTGTTAATCATAAAAATAAACAATAACAATATGAGTGTTATCGTTGTCCTTGAATTTTCAATATGATTTAAAATCTATCAAAATAAAGACCTAATATAGTTTTTCAATCGTTTCAAATAATTATGAGATAACTAAAAATTTAATAAATGGTTTTATTTCATCATATTTTAAGGTCTTTTTAAACAAGAATTTTTAAAATGACAATAATATTTCTCCTGTTAGGTCTACATGAACTTATAGATGGTTGAATGTTAAAAGAAATTACTAAATTTCACATGAGACAGTAATGACCACAGAAGCCTTGAAAAAAATAAATTTTTGAATCCATCTTCCACAATAAGTTGAAAATTTTTAGATAACTATGTATTATTTTGATATAACATATATACATATCTTTAACATAACTGAACATCAAATCATCATTAATATGTAAAACAATAACCCACTAGGATAGATGATCCACAATTATTGTAAAGTCATAATTCTTTTTAAATGGCTATAGAAAATGTGTCATGATATATATTATGATTTGATTCTACTTAAATATAGTAAAAATTAGTGGTCAAACATTATATTCATACATTACAATCTATTAATTAACATGGTGATAGTTTAATTATTTATTGATGAGGTCTCCAATGACGTTCTTCCTTTTAGTACAACAAAAACATTGACAAATATCATGATACTTCGTTATAATCGTTAAGGAGACTACCATCCTATATGAAACATATTCCTTCATCACCTACTCTTTTGTTCTTATAGGAACCATAAAACTCAAAATGAAATATATGATGGATTGTGAATCATTGAACTAATCATCAAATATTTCCCCACAGTCATGCTTCTCTCAAATAATTATACTATCAAAATTTGAAATCATAGAGCCCAAATATGTTCAATGTTGTATGAATAATGTTTGATATGGTGTATGTGTGTCACAAATTAATACATGATCACATCCATATAAACATTAATCACAAATGGCATCCTATTTAATTCACCATTTTATTTTTTCACCATTTAAGGAGGAATATTTTATTAAGATCATCAATCCTGACCATTAATTTAACAAAAGCAAGCCAATTTTCAAAATTGATTTTATAAAGGGATTTTAGTTATAAATGTTTTTTATGAACTAACAATAAAAAAAAAATCAGGCTTTATGTTCTATTTTTCTATAAAACCCATGAACTTCTCACCAAACATTTTATAATTCCAAAACATTAAGCCATGGGGAATGAGAACTAATTTCAATTATATGGAAAGATAATTATATTAAATGTGATAAAATATAGTTGAATGATATGGTATTAATAAATTTCGAAAACCAAGGAGGAGTTAATAATTAATCAATTTAATGTGTTTTTAATATTCACAATTAGACAGTCTGGAGTCACATTATCTATTCTGATTTTGGTTAAATTTTCAATCGAAAAGAATTTTTTTTCTTTCATTTAAATTGTGTCCCATAATTTATATAGAATTATTTAAAAGTTAAATTCCATATTTTTAAAATATTAATTTTTTGGTATGGAATTATTGTTTTTATATAATTATATAAAAACTATATTTGAGTGTTTAGGATTTTTCTAAAATTATTTATTAAGTGTTAATATTGGAAATCAATGAATTTATAAGTACCAAAACTTTTATGAAAAAGATTTTATATAAGAATTAATTAATAATTACTAAAACATTTTCTCATAAAATGATGAACTATTTTATTATAATAAATAAGTATATTAAACTTAGAAACCCATGAATGTATTTTTGTAACTTAAGTTATATTTAATTCAAATAGAATCACTTATTGTTTATTGGAATTTATTGTTGTTGTTGAAAGTGTTCATTTGTTTATGGAACATTGATAATGTCTACAATCCTTAGTTTTTTATGAATAAGAAAATAAATTATTATTAATCAACACTCTTTAGTAATAATATGATAGAATGTTAAAATTCAAAATATTTTAACCATAAAACACCTCACCCCTAATGTAAAAATACCCCATATTCTCCTTTAAAAACCACATTCTATTAAATTTATCCTGAAAATACATACCCAAATACATCCCAAAATATCATCCTTACACCCTATAGGACCTACCCAAACCAATAGACCAATACTATAAGTATTAATATATAATCCAAATGATAATATCCAAGGAATTGGTATATGACTTAAATGAATTATTTATTGTTTATTTCAATATCTACTTCCTTGAAACCTATTCTAACCATCCTAACATAATTAAATCATAATAGTTACTATATTAAAAGGTTTTGATTATGGAAAAACTATTTTATATATACTTTCCATCAAATTATAAATGAATAAAAATTATCATGGATAAATATAGACTACCACCTCCACAAAGTGATGTGTTTCAATTTTCATCACCGACTCAAATAGATAATTAGTAAAATTTGTTTATTTGGTAAATATAATATATATAAAATTATAATTATTCTATAAATATATGACTTCATATACATTATTACCATTATATAAATTGTAAAATGGTGAAGTATCTTCTTCGTAAGTGTGGATTACCACCTTCATGAAGTTATGCAATTCAATTTTCATTTGTTCCTTACATAAATGGCCATACAGAAGAAATTATTGAATAAATATGATATTTATAATATGAATATGATTATTTAAATTTAATAAATTTTTTATTTTATTTTATTTTTATGAATATAAAAAATTAAAAACATAAATAACGAGTATGCAAATACTTCAATCACTATGAAACAATGTGCTTCATTTTTCAATACCACTTTACAAACATGTTCTTTAAGATATTTAATGTATTAAAATGATAACTGTATGATTTTTAATATTCTATTAATGATGGAACCATGAATGATTTTGAATTTTTCATATTACCCATGTTTTATTAAGGACTAATTATTGAATGGCATCAAAATACCCAATGTTAACATAATATAATTTACAACTAAATAAAACAAGATAATAAATATAATAAAAGCATTAATGATAATAGAATTTATATTAAAATGTTTCTTAAAAATATAACAAATAAATATGTTATTATTATTTAGGAATCGTAAAGTCGAATGATGTATGTTGGGACTCAAATAAATGGATTTTTATTTTAAACCATATTTTAAATTCTTTAAACTCTTTCACTTACAAACCTATGTAAGTTAAATTGTTGTAAGAATTTCCAAAATTATAAATAAATTATTTTTAATTTTTATTTTAAAATACCTTTTTATATATTTTTCAATTTTTTAAAATGGTTATTTTTATAATTTTTCATACAAATTAATTTTACATTCACTACAAATAGAGAGAAAATAATTTTTTATCATATACACCCAGAATAGATTTTCCAAAGAGAATTTTCATTATTCATTAATACTAATCCTATTAAAATTTAAATTTTTTCATATAAAACGATTTAAAATTTCTTTTGGAATCCTTTAATATTATTAAAGATAAAGTATATATCATTTAAATTTATGATATAAAAGATATTAATTTTTCATGTTCATTAAAATGAAAATTCTTATCTATTTAATAATAGAAATAAAATATTTTATGCATGTTTTTATCGTGATATTATACTAGTAAAATTAAAAATTTTATGGGTGATCATGTTATAGAGCTTAATGTGGGTTTTATGATATAACTATTCAATTAATTGAGTAATTTAATAGAGTAAATGGGATATATGTTAATCCAAATTAATTTATTATAAAAAATCTTTAGGTTATTACACTACCAGGATTCTTGTAATGATAATTTCCCAAGATATGTATATGGGGTATCAATATATAATATAATTTTTAAAACGGGTCATTTTATTTCATTAGGTAATAATGTAAATCTATGTGAAATTAATGTCTATGATCTCTGATATGTGAATGGTTTTTTTGAAAAATGATTTTCATGAATTCTTATGTTTTGGCAAGTAAATTTCATGACTACGATTTTACCTCTATGCATGACAAGAAAACTTTTTATGTGATGATTGGCCTTAGGATTAGATATCTTAAGTTTCTAAATGAATATTTTAGTTCGAATTTTATAATATAAAATATTTAAACACACTCAAGTGTTTACATGTTTTTCAATCAACTAACAATTTTATATAATTTTTATATCCCTTACTAATATCTATTTTTTCATTACACATTTTCAAAAAATTCCAAAATGATCTATGTATTTCTATGAACAATATAAAGGTAAATTCTTACACAATGGAGACTTTTCATAAATTTTTAAATGGTTTCTCAAATAAAATTGGGATTTAAAATCAATAAACTATTTTAGTGGAATCTTTATACATTGTGTAGATCTACCCACATTATTTTACAACATGTTTCTTAAATATATAAAACACTAAACTAAAAAGTCCATGGTAATATAAAATTGTTAAAACCCTTATAATAAACCATTTTATTATTGTTTGATATTGTCATTGTGTTTTATACTGATGATCTTAAATAATAATGTATTACTTTCTATATAAAGATAAATCATAATAGACCTTATATATATCACATTCTTGAGATAAGATATGAATGTAATAAGTGGTGAACTTCCTAATAATTATTTATAAGATGCTTCATCATGTTCTGAAAACTAACATTTAACCATTACATTGTTAGATTAGTAAATGGATTATATATCATTTTAATTTATAAGATAATGTGATAGTAAAACCTCACTGTTTCTTGAAATAACATGATAATGAATAAATTGAATGGTAAATTCAATGGAATTATCGATATGACCCCATAAATATCAAATAATTTGACATCCTTTAAAATCAATAATAGAAGAAACATTATCTATTTGATATAGAATCATAACATAGAAAATAGATACAAAAAATTATGGTCATGAAAACATCTCTATGAAAATTCTGATATGCTAAGCATGCGTATCCAATGTTTTTGTATAAATAGGGATATTATCCACAAATATGATGAAAAATATGACCTATACGAATAAGTATTTATATTTATTATAAAAATAAACATGAGTAGAGTATCTGTTAATGAAAAATTCAGAAGTCAGTTTTTATAATACTCAGAGAAATATCAATAACTGGTCATTAAAATGCCTTTTAGATATTATAATATAATTCATAAATATAATATAGATAAATTTTATAAAATCATTAATCCCCTATAAAATGATCAAATAGATTTTCAATTCTAGTCAATGGATAGATCTTCATGATAATAACCTGATTTAATTTCTTAAAATCAATACAATGTCTTATAATACTATCATATTTATAGGGAATTAGTCTTGATGTAATAAGGATATGTTCATATCCTAATGATTCCATTAGTTTTAGTAACTTATGAATTAATTTTTTATTACCTAAATTTCGTTAGAGTAATACGATAGATTAATTTTATTGTTTGAGTAACATGCTTGAGATTGAAAATATGCTCCACCATTTCCGGGAGTGGCTAGGGCAAGATATCATTAGGGAATTCAATATGTTAACGAGAAAATACTAGGGGTAAATAGTTATGGCCTTTAGATTTTATTTTTCCAAGGATAAGGATATCTGACAAGAACATGATCATCTATACCAATACATTGTAAGGTCATACTCAAATACCTTTTAGTTCCGATTGAATATAGAGTTATTTTTTGATACATTCTAGAAATTGAAATAATATTCCCCAAGAAAACACAAATTCAGGATCATAACTTAGTAAACTAATCCATTGAGATGATAAACCTGAGGCATTCATTTTGATGACCAAATGATCTTATTTATTTTATGAAAAACCCATACAAGGGAAAAAAATAATCATTTCATATCTAGATCAATTAAATTCACATGGGGTGTTTTATGAAATATATAGGAAGGTTTACCTAAATATTTCGACCAATAAGAGAAATATGTTTCAAAAAAATAAATGAAATTTAATATCTATTAAATAATAAATTATTGGGTATGACACACGAAGAGATCCCCTCATAGTTTAATGCCTCCCACAATTATCAGTAGTTTAATTCACTATAAAATAAACTCCTCTTGATCACTCCTTGTGAATTAAAGGTGAAACACCCTGTATGAAATACTATACACATTCAAACTACCCCTAAATACCATATTACCCTCTTCAAAATTATCTACAAGATGATATATAACTAACACTTTTATACTGATAAACAATTTGGGATTTGATGTTTATGATATTGGGGGTTTGTTTCTTGGACTATCATATACAAAATGGTGGATTAAACATTTCAAATTCACATAAATTTTATAATAATAACAATTATTCTCTGCAATAATATTATTTTCTATTATATCTCCTATGATACCACATTGTTGTTAATCCACATTAGGTCTTCATGATCTAGGGGACAATAGTATTATACTTCCATGACTAACTTATTGTGAATTAGACCGCACAATTTTTTTCCCATCATCAATTATTGACAAAGAAGAAGAATCTCAATGTGTTGAGATGTAATAATATCTTCCTTATCATTCCCCACAATTAAAATAAGTTTTATCATGCAGAAATTCCTTTACAAACACATAAAATTAATCAAGATTAAAGACAATGTCTACGGTATTAAATAGATCTTTACATCCCATCCCAACGATCTTTTATCTAGACTCCTAATCTAGACCCATATATAAAAAAATTAGAATAGGTTAGAAAAATTGATTGTATACTCTATAATACTTATTGAGAATTAATATAGATTTTTAAATTTTTTAACCTTCACTCAACATAAGGTATCCAGATAGAGATTCAAAGATAAGAGATTTTTGAGTTATTTTTAATTGAGTAATTTGTTTCTTCTTCTCATTAGGGATAATAACCTACCATGATTGATTTTCCCCTACAATCATGAATAGTGTTATCCTAGTAATGTTTTCCTCCGAATTCTTAATTTCTTAAATGATATAGTAGATAAAATTGATATAATATTAATATTCAAATGGAGAGTCCTCACTGTATATTGATTGAAGATGATAATATAAAATATACTTCCTGATATAAAAATCCACTTTTCCCATTTTTAAACCCCTAGTACATTAAATCAAAGCAACTGAGCAAGTATCTCATGAAATTGATGATCAAATTCATGCCATTATAGAAGACTATATCAGCAAAATGCATCCTACTCAGTATTTTTTGGTTATCTAAGGGGAATAATCTTTAATAAAATTTATAATCCAAAAAAATCCTCCCCAATATTACAAACCCCATGAAAATGAACTATATTAAAAACACAGATTCTAACCCCACTTCCACTACACCTCTCCTAGATTTTCATCAAAAAACATAAATAATTTATAAAACATTCATTAAATAATGTATAATTTATTCAAAACATAATTACATGTGGATCCTATATTGAATTTATCATTGAAGAATAATAAACCCATCTTCTAATATTATTTATCAAACTATAAATTCATTGAGTAAAAAATCGGTCCATATTTACTAACTCATTAAAAATAAATCTATAGGAAACTATTATTTATTTATTATTAATTTGTAGTTATATACAATAAATAAACAATTCATCGGAACTATAATGAAATCATTGACATGATTTAAGGGATATTTCAAGGATTCAAACCATTGCCTACCGTTTCATTCCTTATATGATGTATAAGAGTATAGACCCTTAAATAAACTCAATGAATAAATATGTAAAAGAAGTGTAGTAACATTATAACTCTGGTAACTAATACATACTCTATAATTATGTTGTACAGCAATACATATTTGTTACTTGAAAAGTCTTGGTAGTCCTAACTCATAGCTACTATTATTTCTTGCACCTAGAATCCCTTAGAGTTGGATTTGAAACAATTTTTCTATGAATCTATCATAATCACACAAATGGTATTGAATCTATTTATGAAAAACATCAATCTAAAATATTTTTTCAATATTTTTTTAAACACATAAGGTTGAATTATATATTAACGAGAGATAGTTCTCTTTAATGAAACTATGTAAAACTAAAGGTAAACCACATTGAAAATTTGTCACTCCCATTTGTGTAATTAGATATCTATGTCAAATTTTTTCCCACTATATAATCTAATATATCATGATACATTGATGAAAGTAGCTATTGTAATTATATGAACTTGAAAACACACTCAATCCATCTCTAATGTGACCACAAATTTCATAATACATTCTAACGTAGTAAAAAATTTGGATATGCATTATTTCCAATAAAAATCAGGAATGATATTATAAAAGGGAGAGTTCATGTTTAAAATCCCATGAATAAATTGAAACCAAAAGACTTATCATACTATTCTATATGTAACCTAAAAAGCGGAATATATTTCATGAATTATCCAACCTCTATGTGAAACATGCCCTTGAGCTCCAATGATTTCCTCATACCTAGATCATATACAATGATGTTTTTTGATGTTCTATGGGGGAGAAATTAAAGGACTAAGTATAATAACACAGTAGGCTATCACCACCAAAAACAAATAAATCATATAAAACTCAACTGCACATATGAAGCAATATATGGTTATCTTAAAAAATATAATAAAGAAACAAACATGCTTAACATAATATGATTCATAGAATTTATAACTAAAAATAGCGACTCCGTATACCAAGAGGGTCTTGATTTTGTATACATTATTTAGGAATTACATGGGATATACATCAAGATGAACGTAAGGAAATAATGAAACCTATATAACATAGGTTTATACGTATAATTGGTAAGGAATAAACATGTACCCTAGGATAAGGTACATAATAAATTAAATAGGGGCCTAATACAATCTTCTAATTTAAGAAAAAGGATATACATGGCCAGGGAACATCAATCCCATCATGATCATCCATAATTATGTTCCCCATAAAATACTCTTATAGAACGCCAAGAAGAAAATAAAAAAAAACTAACAACACATAAATATGGTACATTGAGGGACCCGAGAAAAAATTTAATGACTGCTGGTATATCGTGTTGTAATTATTTTTTATTAATTGATGAATGAAATTTTAATTTTATGTTCTATATAAATAAAATGAAACAATAATTGAAATAATAACAATAAAGTTCATATAATTCATTATTTTAAACATGTATGAACACAAATCTACATCAATCAACCTTCCAAAATTGTGATAGGTAAATTTAATATTTATTTAATTTGAAAACAACCATTTATAATAAAATTCAATCAGACTTATATGAATGTTAAAACATATTTTTAAGGATTATTATATGGAACATGTGTATTCCTACCATAAATAAATTATGTATCTTACTTGGGAATGTTAGGTATGAGTATCCCACAATAAACAAACCATAAAACCTAACCAAATGATATAAGTTCAGTAATAAAGCAACTGAAGAAACCACAGAAACTAGAAACTAAACCCGTCCACCATTGGTCTGAGTGTAGTTCTTTATCCCCATGGTTGAAAAAAATACTTATCTAGAATCAAATTATATCCATTAAAGACAATTTCTCCCAATGAAAAACAGTTAATTAAGTAGAGGAACATCAAAAAATCCATCTTTAGCCATCCATAATTCATAAAACAATGCGATGAAAATTAAGAAGGAAAAAATATTATAACCAATTAATATAATTTAGAACAAAATAAATCCCTCAAGTCACCTATAACACCATTTCATTAAAAAAACATTAATTCAACATCCATAACTCTCTATATATAATACACCACCAATTAATGGAAATAAATATAATAAACCCAAAATAACATAAGAGTCACCGATTTGGTTGATGTGATAAAAAAATATAAATAAACTAAAATATTTTACTAATCTCTATGTTACTATAGGTCAACATTCAATACCAATGTTTAATACTACCCTAAGATAATAAGATCTTAAGTAAAAAAAATATAAAATATAATTTTTGTGAGGATACACATGCTTAGAAAGTCATTCAAATATTTATAAAAGCCTAAGATTTAATTATTACCACATTTCATTCTAGATTGAGAAGAAGTATCAAAATATGATTTTCATATTTAATTTTACCAAATCATATAACATATTCTAGTAGATTTAAAAACCATTTCATTATATTTTTCACAAATGTAATCATTTACTATGATAACTTTCCGTCAAAAACATAGAAGATCCACAATATAACCCCTTTTGTATAACAATGATTTTAATAAAAACCACTTATCATAATTATTTAAAAATATAACAAATATTTTATAAATAAAAATATCAACCAAATCATAGTACATATTTCAATAAAAAGCATCAATAAATAAACGTATTTATACGAATTGTCCAACATAATTTAGTCAATAAAGTAATGTATATGGATGTTATAGAAATACACAACATTAAAATACATGAAAATGAATGAGTTTCATTATCTCTACACTTGTTCATAAAGTATGACAGTTATTGAAAATAATAAAAATGGAAAAAACATATTGGATATGTTATATCAAAATCAAAATCAGTTATAATATACTTCACTCAATGATCATCATAGGAACACCCCATATAGTCATATATCACACCAGATGGGATGCAAAAATAATGAAAATAAGTAGTGTAACATATTTCTTGACTTCCCACAAAGATACATAGGGTCCCATAAAAAACAAAATGAAGGTGTGAAAAATAAATAGATAAATACTAACATCATAACATATTGAAATATCTCATCCTCACCTCCAAAAAAATTACAATAATTAAACCTTTTCTATCTATCACCCAAAAACCACATGCATCAAACACCACCCATAATGATAAACAATATAATGAATCATAAAAAGGGTTCCAAACACACATAAATTTTGAAAATAATTTAAAAGTGAAAATTTTATATTCATATATTATTATCATAATGTGAAGCCTCATTCACTACATTTTAATGTTCATTAATTATAATTTCATTTGAAATATAATTTTTGAAGCAACCCTTGAAATAAATAGTGGAAAAAATCCTATTGTTTCAAAATTTATTCAAATTATAATAATCACTCTTAAATTCTCCCCATTAACAAAAATTGACAAAATTCTTTTAAAAATACCACATTATTTAAAAAATACTAAATCTATTTGTACACACATAGAAATTTCAAGTACAAGTTTATATTATTTCTAAAACTAGTAATCCTGTTTATAATTCACATTGAAGAAAAAAACATTTTATATCATAAAATTTATGTAGAAAGATCAATCAATAAATATATATGACACATAATTTTAATAGTTTATTAAATAAACATTAAAAATTATTTTAAATTTGGAAGTCCTCTACACGAACATTAAAAAAATTAATTCTTTTCATTAAAATAATTATAAAACACATATAGTGTTATCATTAATATATAATAACATAAATTTTAACCAAATGAAAAAATTGGTTCTATAATTAAATTCAAGGAAATTGTCAAACCTGATTTTGATCAGTGAAGCATTATCTAAAAACATCAATTAATGGATTGACAGAGTCTGAAAAATGTATCACATACCCAAAACAGAATAAAAAATAATGTAAAAAAAATAAAAGACCTAATGTAGGGATCATTCAAGAAGTTTAACAAATATGAAAAAACATGGAAGTTATAGAATAATATGGAGGTGGGAGGAATAAGAGCAGTAGGAGACTCACCATGTATATATTACACCAAATAGTGAAGATCCATCCTTTATTATCTATGAACGTTGTCGAAATTGAATAGGTGTTTAGAAACCATGTTTGGTGAGTAAATATGTACATTGACTGAGGTGTGGGGGGAGAAATATTGGGGTTTTGGTCAATAAATATTTTGTGAGGAAATTTCATAAATACGAAGAATTAAAAAAAATTTAACCTCAGAAGCATGGTTCATGGAATGACATGTCTGTTTATCTTGTGAACGAAACCCATTTTATGGTCAAGGGTGTGAACCTATGATTATGTTTTTGAATGGTATTCCAATAGCTACCCCCTTATTTTCCAAAATTCCATAGTGTGACACATGATTCACACAATTAATCTCCCTTTATATTTGTGTTTAAGCTATCTTTACGTCCTAAAACACCCATAAAACCAAATAATGACCCTAGATTAATAATATAACAGAAATACAAAATAAATTACAAAATTAGAAACATGTGGGTGTTAATGTTCTGCACAAAAAGGAAATTTTCCCACAAAATGACCTTAGTAAATGTTGATTGAATTAGGAAAAGAAAATATTATCATTGTTTATTCATAAGGTGGTTAGAATGGAGATAAATAATTATTCATTGAAAAAGTAGAACTAATTGAGCTGAATCATTGAAAAAATGATTCATAAAAAATCCATAAAAAACCAAAATAATCATAAAAAATATAAGAACTATTTGAGAACAATACTACCTAACCCAACTACTAAAATTATTGACAGATGGGATACTAATCATGAGTCATCCCAATTATTTTTACACATTAAATGGTGATAAAAATAATTAATAATTATAAATATTTAGAAAACTACCATAAAAGTATTAGCTCCATAAAATAACAATAAGTAATATTCTACCAGAAACAAATCCAAATTCATGAGGATAATGAAAACAAGTAATACTTATGAACCCATAAATCAAAGTCATCAATTATACCATGAAAAAAGGTAATCCTAATGAATTTCATGCGATATATCTGCAGGTCACATCATAGAAGAGTGGCCAGGGATCTTATAACACTACAAAATTCTAAAATAAGGACATTATATTCGATAGATTTTATAACATGAATGAAAAAGTGTTTAAGTAAATATAATATCCAAATACATTATAATATGTTTAATATTTAAATAAATCCAACATATTCTATATATTTCAGTACAGACGACATTTATTTTTGTTTTCATTGCAGGCAAGATGTTTCCTCGATGGTTTGTGTTATACAAAATACCTAATCTTACCAAATACTATTAACATTAATATTATCTCATAGTAATATAATTTATGTTATAAAATGGAATTACTAACTTATGAAAATATAGAGTTTAATTAATTAGTTAATAACTATTTATAAATTAATATAAAAACCAAATGAATATAAGTGGCTTAATTTTATAAAAATATATTTTTATGCTCTATGGTAATTTTATCCTAACAAATAAAACTAATTACTATTAGTGAGTTATATTAATGAAAAATTTATATTATATAAAATGAAGTTATTTTTATAATTATATATTTATTTTATAAGCATAAGATAAGAATAAATCTAGATTTATGATTAAAAGTTTTATTTTTCTAAAGAGGAGTTTTTACCGTATTTTAAAGGCTCAGATACATTCAATATGAAATTTCGCACTTTAATAAATATAATATGACAAATTGAACTTCATTTTTGAATTAATAAAATTAAAATCGGGTTAGAGTGATTTTTTTCTTTGAAGATTATTTATTTTAATTAATAGTGAATAATTCTGACTTCAATTCGAAACTACCTTTTCATCAAATTTTTTTTGAAGGATAAATATTAATTTAAATTGTGTTTAAAAACTAATTAGATAAAATTTACATAAATTAATCTAGGTTTTTGAATTTTAATCAGTTTATAATTGAAATCAGATTTTAACACATCTCAAACATTTGAAGGTTTTTACATTAATAACCCATATTATATTCCCATCGAGTTGTTAAATTTAAAATAATTCCAACCAATTATGTGATTTTGAATATAAAATGTAGATTATATTTTTCTAATCATAAAAATTTATAATTTATAAATATTTAAGCTTAGTTTTTGACTAAAATGTAAGTGAATGTAATTTAAAAAAATTAAAGAGATTTAGAGGAAAATACACTTAACAAATGACTGATCCTTTATCTTGAGGACAAAGATTACCTATAATGATATCCAAAAGACATTGCAAGATTAAATATTGACCCTAAAATCCCTTTTATCAAACATGGTTCACTATTTGAGACATTTTACATGGGAAATGTTGGTAGAATTCCATTTCATAAAATTTACAATAGTGCCACTACTCTACCGCGATAAAAATTTACTCACCCATCCCACTCATTAATACCTCTCAAGTCATTTGTAGCACCCACAACCTACACAAATAATCTCCTAAAATCCCTCTTATAAAATTAGAATCATCACTTTTTTAATAAATCAAACCAAGTATGTATTTTGGTAAAAACAAAAGGAGTTCCCTGAATAAGAGTTAATATTTTTCAATGTGTTTTAGGTTTTATTTGATTCTCCACCCTTTAGTTTTTTATTATTACATTATTATATAATAAAAACAGCATCCTAAATATAGAAATATTTTGTTATGCTAAGGGTATGACCTAAACCTATAAAAACTTTGATCAAATGGGTAAAAAACATACAATTCATGTATGGAGAACAACAACCTCATGAAAAGATAACAATTGTTTTTCTTTTACCGCCTATTATGGTCAGAAATTATGAAAATAAAAAATATATGATATATGTTATATTTATTTGAATTTATGATTCATTAAATTTTATACAAAGCATAATTTTATGAATTCTAAATTAAATGTATTGGAAAAAACTGTTTGTGGATGTGTGGACGACCGTCTCCTCAATGCGATGTGATTAATTTCGGATTTAAATGGAATGTACTAAGGATGGTTATAATAAAATTATTTAAATAGATGACATAAATATGGTAATTAAATTATAATATATATAAATATATCATATAATTATAATTTCTTAAATATGAAAAATAAATAGAATTAGCGTTCATGCATTTTTACAACATATTGTCTCCATCAACAATGCATTTCATTTCACATCTTCAAATATTATGGATTAATATAAATACATATATAATTAATATATATGATAATTGAATGTTTTTTAAATTATGTAGATTATTTATTCATGATAAATGTAATTATAGCATAAAAAAGAAGTTAAAAAATACTTTAGAAAATACAAAATTAACAACTGAAATAGTTATAAAATGACTGATTACTAACAAAATGGTAATAAGTTATCAAAAATGATAATATATGATATAATAAATATAAATATGATATTATAATAAGATAGTAAAATTATTAAAACCACTATAATATTTTATAAAGTCTTTTTACAAAAAAGAAACATATGGTAATGGATTCTCGTCTCACTTTTTACATCTTTGAGATAAATGGCATATTCACCACTTAATTGTATGGTGTGTTGTATCTAATATGAATATTTCATATCTTATATTGCCAAAATATTTTATCTCTATGTAATTTAATTTTTTATTTATAATTATCTATTCAAAATAGTTTTGACATGAAAATTACCAAGTGGTGGTTGCTATCTTTTCCTTATCATATTTTTTGTTACTGTTAATGATCTCTTGAAACAATCACTTCTTTATGATATTTTTTATTATAAATAATATATCCCTATAATCATGAAATGGATAATATATTTTACGAAAACATTTATGATATTTACATATCGTGTTCACTTTGAAAATTATTTTATTAATAGGGGATTTATTGATAAATATGCATCCTTCATTCAATTCATATATTTGATAAGGAACATTGCTCATAAATTAATTAGATTACTCAATATATGAGGAATTATTTGGAAGTGTACAAAATGAGTGATGACCAGTTATAGAGAGCCTCATGACGCATCCTTAGACTTATTAGATGAATCATTTTGTCCAATCATATGGGGTTTTACATAATATGTTATAAACCATATTGTGAAAGGTCTTGATGGTAATGGAACCATGTTCCTAAGAAACATTGCTTCCAATAAATTATAATTCCCAACATTGAAACTCAGTTATTATTTATCAATGATATTTTTTTCCTTACCATTTCTAAATATTAATTTTATTCATATTTTCTTGATTAAATGGAAGGTTTTTTAGTTATTCCCATTTCCAAATTGATTATGCTTTATCTAATTATTTAAATGGGATTTTTTTTCAGTTATATTTTTATACACATTGATTATGATTATTGAATCATCATTAATTGTAATATACACTTACCCTTAGTTATCATTTTAGATCACCCTTATTTTTCATTACATACCCTTGTTATGAAGAAGAAATCAATGAATAAGCATTAAAAGGGGAATTTCATCTCAATTTTTTATCATGCTTTATATTCCATTTCCAATGTTCATATGGGTATTGTGTATATAATCTAATTATCAAAAACTTCTAAAATGATAGATCCTTTGGAATTTTTTTACGTCTAATCAAGCTAGTGTAATAATGTAAGATATAATCTCATGGATTCTGGGGTTGGGGAAATATATTTTATATCAAAGGATGTTTAGTTACAATCATAGAAACTAGATTTAGAAAAAAAAAATTATAGAGCATATCTATGATGTCAAATTTTATGATATGTTTAGAATAAAATTCTAGTTTTCTATTACATATTAATTATTTAGTTTTCATATAAATGCATCCCTATCTCAATAATACCGGTAGATATGCTTATAGAATAGATTTACATATGTTTAATGACTCCAAAATGATTCATTTGGTCTGACACAAGCCTAGCATGGTATATGACAAAAATTCTTAATGTGCACCTAGTTTGACTCTCCCATGGGATAAGCATAGGATAAATCATTTTTTCATAAAAAAATATTATAGTTGATTTTAAATTAATGATATTCCAAAAATAAATATGAGTTTATGATTCTAAGATTCATGATGCATAAATTTATTTTATGTGCTATAAGATATTTACAATTCCAATGCTATTATTTTATGATCTAATCTAGAGTATTCAATTTTTTATAAATGGATTCTAGAAGGAAGAAGAGTCTTAATAATCAGATATAATGTAGAGGTTTCCCTAATGAGAATGTTGATATTGCTAGTTTTGGAACTAAGGAAGCTAGATATATATTAAGGATTATTTAATAGGTAATGATATAAAACCTTTCTCCGATGGAGAAACCTATTCTAAAAATATATTATATAATGTTTTATCAAAGCATCTAATAAAATATAGAATCATTCAGTGGGACTAATATTCAAATGGTAGATGAGAAATGGATAATGTATTTGGGGAAGATATTCATGGTATCACAATGTAGTGAATATTAATTGGTTATTTTTTTTTTCTGTTGTCTCAAAGGTGGTGCTAATCTATGATGGTATCTGATATATAAAACTCATGCGGAATTACAAATAGAACTTATTGATTTGAGTACTTTTAAGGATGTATTCATCGATAAATACATAATTTGTGATAAAAAATTAGGATGAAGAGAAATTTCCTTAGATTAATGAAATAAGAATAAATGAGTGTTTTAAAATATGAATATACCCTTATAAGATTATCTATTTATGATTAAAATTACATAAGAAACACATAGTGCATGTTTTACCACTTCTTTGTGTGCCTTATGTGAAGACACTAAATGGAACTGGTGTCTCAAAACATTTCTTCATATGAAGAAATAGTTAGATGTGCTATCAAGAGAGAGAAATAATTTTCCAAGTCTTATGGATTTATAGGGAAGAAAGTGAATAATAGGAAGGAAGATAAAATCATAGATAAACAGCCCTAGTAAATTATGTTATAATCATATTAATTATTAAATACAAAATGAATGTATTATAGTAGATTTTCATTAAATATTCGTTATTTTTTATCGAATGGTACTAATAAAAGTAATTTAGTAGCATGTTAATTTTTTTGGAAAATACATGGTTGAGGGTAAGGTCTAACTTAATATGTTTCTAATGTTGAGATAATGTTGTTTGGATAAAGAAATGACTGATTTGGACATGTTAGGACTATCATGGAACTAATTAATGGTTTTTCAAAAAAGTGGTTTATGATTTCATTGATGGAGTTTACAATACTTTTGGATTATTGGAATATATCCAATAGCATGTTATTTAAATAAGAATTAAGGAATAAGTAATTTTTTAATAATTTTATATGGAAAATCAATTTATTAACATATTTCAAGGGAATACATGATGATGGTGTTCAAATTTTTATTATGTGATGATTAATGAGCAACATTATGTTGATTGAATGATAACAGTAATTTCATTTTTAAATTTTTTTTACATTCCTTATAATGTGTAGGATCATAATATTTTGGAAAACTTAATCAATTATGAAATAGATTAATTTGAACTTCAAATGAGGTTTTACATGATATTGTATAACATCACTAGAAAATTAAACATGTGCTCCTAAATGATGAAGAAATAGTTTGAGGCAGAACCAATGGACATGATGGTTTTTATTAAATAATAATATATCATGAAATTATATTTCCTTGTATTTATAGAGAATTAAACAATTCTTCAACTCTAGAAAAATTGTCTTGAAAAAAAAAAATATCGTCCTATTATTATCATTGTTGATGATATCGATGAACTTTGTTCACACCTTTGGTTTAGGTCTTTATGGTCAACAAATTTCTCAAGGACATGTTCTCTATCACTCTACCATAGAACATGATAGTTTGACTTTTCATCCATGCCCACATTTTCTCTAATGTAACATTTTTTGAAATCCATGTGTTATGTTGTCCTTCACGTATTATTTCCCCTATTGTTAAGAAGATATATTTTTATCCCCATTTTCAATATGGGGTTTTCAATAATATTATTTTTAAAATATCAATTCCCTAATTATTGAGATCATGTTTGAAGTGTGAGGATGCAATTTATTTATTGTGGGGTGAATTACCAACCTGAAATTATAAAATAAGGACATTGTATTTGATAGTGTATATAACATAGAACACCAATTGCCTAAGGGAATATAATATATCTATAATTTATATTATATTTCATATTTTAAAATAATTTAATATATTCTATATATTATAATTCACACAACATTTATTTTCTCTTCATTGTATGTAATGAGTTTCATCGATGGCTTTGCTTAAATGCAAGACCAAATCATATCGAATACTATTAATATTAAAATTATATCCTATTTGATAAATGATATATATAAATAGTATTAACTAAAATATTAATATATATAATTTAATTCATTTTAAAACAATTAATTATATGTGAATATAGAATCTGAATTAATATAAAGAAAATTATTTAATAAAATAAACTTTTTTTATGTTCCAAAGGTGTTTTTTCATAATAAATTAAATTAGTTATAATTATTGAATGATATTAAATATATATATATATAGATATTATATTCAATATAATATGTTTTATATCCATCCAATCGATTTTATAGGCATAAGATAATAATAAATACAGTTTTATGCTGAAAAATTATATGTTTCTAAAGTGGCAATTTTACCACCTTTTAACAGTGAAACTACTTTAAATAAAAAATTTGGAACTTCAAATAAATTAAATATGAAAAAATAAGATTAATTTTTGAAATTGGAACATCATAATTAGGATCGTGTGAAATTTTGTGTTTTTATGACATGTTACATATTTTGATTAATAGTGAAAAATATTAAATTTTAATTCAGAAATACTTTTTCATCAAATTAATTTATAATGATAAATTATATTTTAAATTGATTATAAAGTAAAATTAGATCAATTTTACATAAATTAATCAATAATTATATATTTTAATTACTTTATCATTGAAATTTTATATAAACACTCCTCAATATTTTGAACATTTTTACAAGGAAACCCCGCTTTTTCATACCATCTGTGAGAATAAAATGAAATTAATTTATTCCACTTATATGAATGGAATTTGGTAAAATTAATTGAATATTTGTAATAATACTTATTTATAATGTAACACAAGTTGAACATAGTTTTTGACCAAATAATATCAGTGAAATTAATTAAAATTAATCAACAATTGAGAGGAAAACTATTTTAACAATGGATTAAACCATAATCATAAGGCCCAAAATGACCTATTCAATTGTCCACAATACATTTTATGTTCATATATCAACTTTATACTCTATTTCATATAATTGTGTTCATTATTAGGGGAAAAACATTGTAAAAACTGGTGTGTAATTCCATTTTAAAAACTTTACAAGAATTTAACTCGTCCTCAACTATAAAAAGACACTCACCCCTCCCACTTATTCAAACATATAAATCACTTTAGATCTCCAAACCTCATAACAATTAGTCTCCAAAAATCCTTACCCTAATCATATAATCCAATATTTTTCATAAATCAATCCAAGGGATTATATTGGTATAAATCAAAAGGAGTTACAAAAATAAGATGTTACATCCTTCAAAGTGCATTTATGTTTTATTTGTTCATACACCAATTAATTTCTTATGATTCCATAAATATAAAATATAATCTGTATCATAAATATAATTATATGTTATTATGCTAATGGTTTGATGTAAACCTACACACACTTCCATAAAAAAGGAAATGAACTTCCCTTTCGTGTATGGCACACTACCGCCTTGCGAAACGATGCTGTTCATTTTTTTGTTACAACCTATCATGGTTGGAAATAATGATTTAATTTTTTTAATATCATATATAAGATATTTATTATTACATTATTATTATTTTATTTTTATATATAAAATAACTTCATGTGTTCCATATTGCGGGTATATGATAACATTGATTGGGGATGTGTGGACCGCCGCCTCTTCAAAGAGATGAGATTCCTTCACGACTTACATGAAATATATTGACGATGGATCTAATTAATTTATGTAAAATATATGAACTAATTATTATAAAATAATGATAATACACATATATTTTATTTTATTTTATTTTATTTTTAAACATGAAAAAGAAATGGAGGTAGTGTTTATGCGTAAGTACGACCTATCGTCTCTATGAATGGTGCTTTTAATTTCCTATATAAAAATATAATATATAATTATAAATTTATATATAAGAAATATATATTATTATTAAATTATGTTTTAAATTTTAGATAAGATTAAATTATGATTTATGTAACATGATAGAAAAATAACAAGTCAGAACTTACTCGAAAAACTATCCAATTAATGCACGAAATAAAGAAAATAATGAAAGTAGACTAACAAACATGTAATAAGATATTATAAAAAGATAATATATAATTAACAAATGTTAATAAGGTTATATAATATATTAGTCACATTATTAAAATCATTATAGTGGAGTTTGAATTCCATTCACTAGAAACAAAATGCAAGGTAAGTGATTTTCTTCTCACTTTTTACATCTGTGAGATAAATTTAAAAATCACCTTTTACTTATTTTTTGTGGTGTATATACTCTCTATTTTTATATATTATGTAAATAATACTTTTATATTCATTTTATTTAATGTTTTACTTTGAATTATGTCACCAATATTGGGAATAATTGGAATGTACCAAGTGGTAAAAGTTATCTTTATCATATCACTTTCTTTTGTGACTATTAATTTTCTCCTAAAACAATCACTTATTTATGATCATTTGAATTGTACATTATATATCCATATTCTCATGAAATGTATTTTATTATTTACTAAACCATATAAAATATTTATATATGGTTTCCACATTGAAATTAATTTGATTAACAGGAGAATCTTTGAAAAATATGTATTCTTATATTCTTCAACAAAAGTAGTAATTTTATTATAGAAACAATGAATGTTAACATAAATGAAAACAAATGGGACAAGTCATGGAAGATAAAAATAATTTATGTGTAGTGCATCTACCATCTCCAAGCATGAACAAATATAAATAATGGATCACATGGCAGAAAAAAAGCGATCTGTTTGTGTGTTCTTGGAGGTATGAAAATCCACAACCTTGTTACCTACCCTCCATGTTTAACAAACCTACTTGAAATTGTTCAGAAGAAAAATAATTGCAAGGGTATCCAACTTAAGTGAATCCCCTTATCTGTAGGAAGCATAGAACACCACTAGAAATAATCCCCATGGATCATGAATGACCCCTCCACCCCACATTATACCCATTGTGTAGGACCCATTGATAATCATCTTCATTCTATGGGTTGGAGGAATCCATTTAACCCATGATCTAGGTGATAACACATCATGCATTGTGAAATGGGGTCTAGAACAAGAAATGAGAGATCTAAATGAGTGAGATTTAACTCGACATTTTATTAATGACCCATGATCATCTACCATATTTTGGGGTCTTTCCACCACTACCGCCCCATAGCTAGAGGAGGCTTCATGGCGAGATTCATTCTGAGAAGACCAGATGGTCCAACACCCTACCAATATAATAGAATCCCCATATTTCTACTCATGTTTGATGGTCTTAGTACCCAAAATATAGCTAGAGGGAAAATCATCAATAGTACCACCATAGTAATTAAATTCGATGCTTTCTCCCAGCCTACCCTAGACACCATCCACCCTATCACTATAGAACAATAGGTGCTCCATATTTCCAACCTTGGGAACCCTACAACATGCAGATTTAAGAGCTAGGTGGACTCCCTTACACATGAACTCATTATCATTTGGTCAAACAATTGCCCTGATATTCCAAACTAGTAAACACAAATTTATAGGGATCTAATGGCACCAAATAATGTCATCCCAATCATCATGGAATGATGAAATAGAAGAACCATCCCATAAAGCATGAAAATATTTTCAAGAAAAAGTATCAAAAGACTCATATGTGACAATTATTTTATTAGGATACCTATCAAAAAAATATATCCACATCCTTAATTCAATATAGATATTTGATAAGGGAAATTGATCATGAATTAAATAAATTACTCGATATATAAGTAATGCTTTGGATAGGTAAAAAAATGTGTGGCTCAGTTATAGAATTCCCCCCGATGCATCGGTAGTCTTATTAGATGAATAAAATTGTCAAATCAAATTGGTATTTTCTTGAACAGTTTTAAAACATCATAAGAAAGGTACAAAAAGTAAAAGTTATATATACCTAGGAAACATGGAAATAATTATTAATAATTTCCCACTTTCAGTCATATTTAATATTTATCTATGATATTTTTCATTTCCCTATCAATGGATGTATTTCATTACTAATTTCTATATTAAATTTAATGTGTTTAAATTTTTTATGTTTCCATTTTAATTATTCTTTATCAATTTTTTAAAATGAAAAGTGTGATCTGCTACTTAAAATTCCATACCGATTGTGAATATTGATTCATGAAAAAAATGATTGTATCATTAACCTTATTAATCATTTTATCCCTCCCTAATATTTTTCCCTTCCCCATGTAATGAAAAATAAATATTTTATAAATAATTCAAGGAGGTTGTTCTTCTTGTTTTATTTTCTATAATGTTTTATTTTATATTTCCCATTGTAATATGGGTATCATTCCTGTAATATGGTTTTCCCAAACTACTATACAGATAGATATTTTAGAATTTTATTCCTTCTAATCATGCCAAAATAAAAAATTCAGGCACTAGGTCATGGATTATAGGGTCGAGGTGTTACATTTCTCAACAATGGTATAATATCTCAAGGATAAGATAAAAATATCAGAATAATATCCAACTAGTATACAATCTAAATAAGTACCATCAACACCCTATCCACCGATGAACACCTCCAATGATCTTTACATGTCCCTTAATCGATAGAATAACATCATTACTATGTTATAATGTGAATGATCCTTAGTAATGAAACTCAAAAAAAAATATAAATAAATGTAAACTAACATCTAAAATGAGATGAATAAAAAGATATCAATGAAAAATATAACAAAAAATACCTCAAAATACTCAATATAGTTCCCATATTTAATATAAATTCATAGAAACCATAATATTATTGATACATTCCCCCCAAAACAAATCCCATCTAATAAAATTACCTCATAAAACATCTCACAAATAATTGTCTAATAGGGTTTAGAGAATTATGTATTTACCTATGTTATTCCTAATAATTACACTACCCCATATGAACATTGATTCCCACCGAAAAATTTCTCTAATATAAGATTTCCTAATATTGTATATATAAGAAAAATTTTCATCGTTAAAACTATATTCAGAGTCTATGTAGAAACTATAATGGATGAAATTTACTCATAACAACAACAGACATAGTGAGACGATCACTCTATCTGATATTCCATCATTAATTTTCCATGAATATGATGGGGGAATATGTGAAACTATAGAATACATTAACTTATTTAATTAATGTCTCAAAAAACCCAAAAATCTCATCATAAGGGTATACCTCCAAAACAAAGATTACACTATATCAAAACGCCTCACTTGCACATCTAAAACATCATATAGCATTTTAAAACCTCTATTTTTCTATAATTTATTTTAAAAAACCACAATAAATTTTAAAATAAAATAAAACCCATTTTATAAATTTATTACCATTTTAAATAATTATTAAACATAAAAAAAATTTCAATTAATTTTCAAAAAATATCAGTTTACATCTAAAAACATTTCTCAAAACGCAAAATAAAGTCAACCAAATTATATAAAATATATTTAAAACAAGAAATGCATTGAAAATAATAATAGAAAAATTATATTGAAAAAAAATATTTATTAAGAGATAAGAAAAAATAATTTTTCAAATAAAACAACCATATATTATATTCACAACCAAAAGAAAGCACAATGAAACCCTTCAAATTCACTCAAATAAGAAAACAATCACCAGAAACATATTTAAATGAACTCTAATATGGGAAATATACATTTTGAGTTATTCATGAATAAATTAAGGCTGAAATAATCCAAAATAATATATTAAACTTCTTGTTGTTTTATAATAGTATATATACCCATCCACATAGTCTCCACATTGTTTTCATAACTATATGGAGTGGTCGTGAAGCTATGTTTCTTCCTCCACTATCACCCTAAGTTCAAGAACACACCCAAATAACTAGAAACTAATTATGTATTATAGCATAATTTCAATATCAAAAAATTTAAACCATCCAGACATGAAACAAATATCTCAGAATCAATCTCGAAGTACACTTGCCAGCATTTGGCTTCAAATGGAAAAGAGCCTACTAGCCACTCTCTGAAACCTACCACTAGAGTATCGACCACCAAATAATCATAAAACCATTATTTTTTAAAAAAATTCATTTTTTAATATTATTCCATCTTATGAATTTAAGAGGTGAAACCATTAGTAATGAACCGACTCAGTGTACCACTGGAATTGGCCCTAGATCTGGTCCACCAAGGTTTCAATGGGAACTCTTGATCCATGTGGTTGGGAAACTAGTGCTAGAGAATCAACATTTATAAATGGGGAATTCCCAAATTTTATTAGATGAATTGTAACATCTATAAAAATTATTGCCTGCCCAATCTATAAATTGGATGTCTAATCTATGACAACTAAACCTAAAATGAACTGTAAAAAATTACAAAAAAACCAATCCCATATATTACCTCTGTCATACCCAATAAAAAATTTAATTCAAAAAAAGATCCACTTATATTATTTACCACCCATTAAGAAAATTCAATCTATCAAAAAATACGTAAACAAATTATTGCATATTTAGATGATGTGATGAAGAAAACAAAATAAAAAACAACAAGATAAACTCTGAATGACTATAGGTCACCATCTAATCATGGTTTTGAACACACCCCATGAGTTTAAAACTGTTGATTTCAAACATGAAATTGAATTATGATATGTGTGAATATAAATGTTCTCATCAGGTCACCAACAACCATTCTCCATGACTAACCATTAATGGTAAACCCACTAAAAATTTATTTAGAATAAAATTTAAAAATACATTTTTTTATTTAAAAATACCAAAGTTGTTAAATACCCATTATTTATTTAACAGATTTTTTTAATTTATATTTAATGAAAAAAATAACTATGAATATTTTCTTTTAGAGACATGAATTATCTACAACATATACTAATTTTGTTTAAGAAGTCATATAAATTAAACCATTTCCATAAATTTTGTTCCAAACTGACACAAAATTACAAAATAAAAATATTAACCATATGGAATTTCAACACCAAATTAAGAATTAATAAGTAATAATAAAAATCAAAAAATTATTAAACAAATTTTAGTCCTTCATGGAATATAACAGAAATTCCAGAAATTCCATTCATAAAAACCCCAACCATGGAATTTGTGTCATGATATCTACACTAGGTCTTAAATTTAGAAATCCGTACACATTAATAAACATGAATCATAACTCTAGACTATGTTTTATCTTATATACATTCTATCTAACAATCATATATGCGACCATTATCTGAGTAACATCCCATCATGTACAATTTCAGACAAGAGGAGATACAATTAACATTAAACTATCTTGTGGGTAAAAATTATAAAAATTCAACTTAGATACATTTTTTATATATTAATAATCATAACTATAGAGGGAAAAACATTAAGTTATCAATAATTTCCTCACAATGTAAAGTAATAACAAAACCTCACCTTCAAAACCCTCACATGAAACAATCCCCTTCCATCAATGACTAGGTGACAACATACATAAAAAAATCCTATAATGAGAAAAAAGAATAATGGGAACAAATATGGTTCTAAAAACTATGGAATCTATAAATCCATTAAAAATTTTAAAATGATTCATCCAAATATCCTTCTTGGATACCAATCCACTTTAAAACCTTTTAAAACAAAAAATAACAAAATTTATTAAACAATTTATGCTGAACCCAACCTTTAAATCAATTTAGGAACCAACAAATATTTTTATAAATAATATTAAATTCTAAAAAAATAACCCTTCAATTCATCTCATGAACATAATTGAGTCAAAACACTTTTAATCCACCCATATTATATGAAGCATATTCTTTAAAAAATTTCTCAATACATTTATTTTCTTTTATAAAATAAAATACAATGTAATTGTTTTTAAAAAACATGATAATTTAATTGCAGGACCAATAAAACATTAATATATTATAATTTAATATTTTAATGAATTTTCTCAGTAAAATTATATACATAGTTAATTAAATATATTTGGAAAAAACTCCCAATATTTTATTTCATCTAAACTGAAATAATAATCAAGTACCAATTTAATTTCCATTGAAATGATTAATAATAAAAATTAATACTAGCATAAAAAAAATAAAACATGAATTTAAAACTCAATAATTTATTTTTTATAAAATTTTAAATTATGACATGGAAAAAACTGCATCATTTTAATTTGGAATGGTCTATTTTATCAAACATGGGATGAATAGTAAATGACAAATTAATTTCACATATTGAACACAAGAAATCATAAATCATCATTTAAAACCCATACCCAATGGATTGAACATGAATGGGGCACAAAGATGGATATAGCGTGAAGTAATAGAAAACCATTTTGAGGGAATAAAAAGAGTATAATGAGCCTTACATTTGTTATCTGCATATAAATACTAAATAATTATCATTAAATAATAATTTAAGTAGAATAAATAAAATAGGGAAGGAGAAAACAAATGAGTGAGTGTGGATGGGTGCTATAATATTATAGGGGGGAATTAAAAGTGATTTACTTCCTATAAAATTTAGAGGGTATTTGGGAATGAAAAAAAGAAACAAAATTTTATACTAGTTCAAATGGTTCATAAAACGATACTAAGGTTCACACTAAAAGTCCTACATCCATACTTCCTTCATTGTATAAATTAATGGTTCCATCAAGGAACCACAACCATAGAGGAAATCCCCCGATATTTGATCATTTTATTTCATAAAATGTTCATTTCATCATTAATCACCTATAACCTTTGTATTGATACTTCATTTATATAAAAAACATCCAAAAACATTGATAAAATCACGAAAATAGTAAAATAACTCTAAAAATTTAAAGACATGAATTGAAACATGACCATGTTATAATATATATTTATTCAATTCATTAAATGTTAAAAAAATGGGAATGTATACTATTTCTCTAATTTAAAATTTCCAAGTAAAATTAACCATAATATATAGTTTATAAAGAAATACAATGAATTTTAATGATTCAAAAATCCCAAAAATATTATAATAAAATTTTAAGATCTCTATTGCAATAAAACAAGAATCAAATGAATAAGGATAATGGTATATGACCGTACCTTATTGAATCCAAGCCATTATGACTGAATCAATCCACTATGAAATGTATTGATTTTAAATTCACAGGCGAGGAAGGATAAAGTGTTTATGAGATCTATGGAGGGGATAAAGGATATAAGTTAGGATGATCCATGGGATCTATCTTAATTTGGGGTTTATATTTATGATATAATATTATAAAATGACCATTAATTGGAATTTCTTATGAAAAAAATAGAGTTTTCAATAGAATTTACTGGGTATCGTGAGATTAAATATAGAACCATGACACCTCCTTGCTCCTTCTAGGAACCAAATCCAAAACCAATGATTAAATGTTGGAAACCATACCCATTGGGTATTTCCTAAATTACGCTACCTTTTAACTCCTCTAACTCCTTACCCTATTCGAAATATTCCACAAAAATAGTTCTAATGGATGGAAATTGAAATATATAAATTTAGATAAATGTATATTGCTCACTGTAGTATGTTATTTAAAAATATATTCTCTATAGCTGATGGTTATTTCGCTACAATACCATGAGATTTTGGAATGACCATAATGACTAAGGGTCCTAGTATTTAGTAAAGGTGAATTTTGAATAATCAAAATGATGAAATCCCAAAATAAAAAAATAAAAAAATACCGTAACCATAAAATGGAAATATTTTGTATTGAAAGGATAATTTAAAAGGGTCATGTCTCTACTAAAATGTTATCCTACGTAAAAAATTATTTTAGGAGAGTATTCCAGAATATCACAATTCATGTTCTACTGGATAATAAGTGCTAATAAGTGTCTTTATATTAAGATTTCAAGCAAAGGGTAGTAGTGGTATCTATTAATCCAAAAGAAATTATGTGGAAATAAATTATTGGTTTGTGATAATGTAAATGAGTATGAGGGAAAATATAAAAAATAAATAAATAAATCCTCAAACGATATTAGTTGAAACTAGATTAAAACCATAAATTTTATGCAACTTACCTCATCTTTAATGTCTAGTATTTTATTCCTATTGTATAGTGTGTGGCAGTGGTGGTGCTAACGATGGATCAATGTTTACCCACCAATTTCTTTAGAAACACATTCATATCCTTTTTCCTAATATACTAATGATTGAGATACCCTTATAACCATTTAGGGGCCGTAATAATTAAGAACTCTCTTATATAGAGGTTTATCCACTACACAACATTACAAATTATTCTTGGACCACTTTATTAGATAAATAATAACTTGTTGTCCTTTACCACCATAATCATGAACCTTTCATTCTACCTGTAGATTATTATCAATTTTAAAAATTTTAAAATATTCAATTAAGAAAAATATTATGAATTCACAAATATATAATGATGATATCATATCAATTTTTATTTACATATTTTTGTTGAAAACTAGACAATTTTAAATCATGATCTCGATCCAGTGATACTATATGACTCTATCGTGAACTTTTAGATCAACATATCTATTTCAACTCTATAATATGGATATTGTTTTTATTGGGGTACACTCTTTGGGAAATGTTACTTAATAAATCCATGCATGAATTACATGTACCAATGATATCATTAATGGATCATCTTTTGGGGGTACCTCATTAAATATATGAACCTCATAGCATATAATTTCATATGAAAGATTCACCAATAGATGTAAACCCTTTCGTTCACCCTCACAATCCATACTGCTGATCGATAAAACTACTCTATGAATTTGACTATAGAATCTACCATAGAATAGTATCGTCATCCAGAGTTTGTAAATATATCACTGACTAAATATTAGTTGCAACGTTATGAATATATAAAGAAATCACCATTTGGTTAGATTATTCAGAGAAAATATATATAATGTATGTAATTTCATTTAGTAAATACTATATTACCTTATGATCTAGATGACATATTAATCTAACAATAATCTATTGTTGAAGCTCATAAAATATACTCAACATGTGGGAAGCCTCATCCTACTCTATTGATGAAAAATACCTACAATTTGGTTTTGATTGGTATGTTATAAACATTGAGTAGAAAAATTCCCTATCAAATCTCAATAGTTTATCCTCATTAAATAATATATTAATGAAGGAATTTTGTATCATTTTCCTAATATAATCAAGGAACTCTGGCTACAACTGAGATGGATATCTAAGGGTTGGAATCAGGTTTTGAAGAATATGAACTGATGATTTTAAGAAAATATTTAAAAAAATGGTTTAAGAAATACTTGATTGAAAATACACTGGATATATAATATAGTTCAAGCATTATCTTGTTACATCAATAATATAATACCTTAGATTTATTAGTTTTTGAAAAAGGAACAAATCCATTAGAATAACATACTTCCACCACCCAAACCAATAACTGAGTCACTCTGTTTAATAACAGAACTCATAATCCTATAACCCCATTAATAAAACTAACCCAATAATATCTAGAAAAGAAAATTAGCACAAAACTACATCCTTAGGATTCACAAAACTATTATACCATTTTGACCATATTCAACATGGTATAACCCCACCTATCCTGATGGTAAAATGATTGTGTATCTACAAACCTGGTTTAAGTGGGACAATGTATTGAAACTAAAATAATGAAGTCATATCATTGATTAGAGTATTTAACATAATGAAAACATACACATAACTATATGTCTCCTAAAAAAATATTTAGTAATTAAATACTATACAAAATAATTTATAACATGACATGCACCTAACATTTTCTGGTTATTAAATATGTAAAATAAAATAATATTATGAAATAAGGTAATAAATATATAGTACTGAAACCAAAATTTGGAAAATACCATGAAAAATTATAAACATGAATTGAAAACACAATAGCTCCTAAATCATTCACTTGTTGTCATCACCCTTGAGCACTAATTTTATTTAGTTCTAATAGTACCATATCCACTAATACGAGGACTAAATTATGCATTATATGCTAAGATATAAAATATTTCATAATGAGGCACATGATGGTGTTAGTATAAAGATTACATTATGGGTTACCTAAAAATGGATTTGATTACTTAGAAAGTAATTTATTTAAAAATAGAATAAACTATATATTCTATATTAATTATATCCAATAATAAATTGGGATTCTCAATTTTGATGGATCCTCACTATATAGATCATACATTAATGGAAATCTAGGAAACTCTAAATTTTTCAAAAAACCAAATGAAACTAAACTACATAACTTCCATGTCATAATTTAGATAATTTTATAGGGAACCCATTCATCACTTGGTAATTAACGAATATGATGGGGTGCATACGAGTATGAAAAAGCCTATCCCCACTGTTTGTATTGTGCATCCATCAAGGGGGTAACACCATCCATATGTGTAGGACTCGTACACAATTACAATGTGATGTTATCAACTCATATAAGTGTATTAATGACCCACACACTCATATGAAAATTTTATGTCATGACCCATACTCGGGGACCGTTCCATAAATACCCCAAGCCCACCTTCTATAGGCCCGAGGATGGCGAATAGCACTAAAGGTGAAAATCACTAAACTGGGAAGGCATTTCCTTTATAAAAGTATACAACCACAATAGAGTATGCAACAGAAAGTAAACACTTTGTAAAACTGAGTACAAAAATAAGTGCTAAAATGTAAATGGGCCAGTATACAAACCCAATTGTAAAGAATAGTACAACTGAAAAGCTAGTACAACTGAAGTAAAGTAAAACATAAATCACTGAGTCATCCTCCGGGAATCCCACCTGAAGGGTGGGTACGGATGGCCTCCTTAGCACCTCATTTCCGTCCGTCCGCTCCGTGTACGTCTCGCCAAGTGGTCCACCTCTGGGTACCATCCAGCTCTACAAGTCTCTACCTCGATCAGTGTTGTCCATAGTCCGTCTCCAACACAACGTAGTGTAGGAAAAGACCATGTATTGGTGAGTTTACGATACTCATTAGGGACCCCGAGACAACCGAAGGTCTTCCAAAATCAAAAAATGATAAGCCTCAGAAGAGAGATACAAACACGTAGTGTCAACCAACTCTTATTAGGTATATGCTCATAAATATACCTAAGTTATCAACAACAGTTCGACTCCAACTCTCGATCCCAAGTGCAACCCAATCCATACAGGAAATTATGTCAATCACATCGATGATAAATATTGAAAGTCATGAATCTTCTCACATAGGTATTCACAACATAAAGAGAGTATGAGATGATTAGTTGTAGCCACTGAATCATCATTCACTGTTTAACGACATATACCCACAAAAACCTAAAACAACATAATTTCGTTGCTGTCGAACCCATGAAAGATTCAGTCCAGTCTTTTTCCTGTCAAACCCATGGAGGATTCAGTCTAGTCTCGTTGTTGTCAACCCCATGAAGGATTTAGTCCATTATTTTTGTTGTCGACCCCACAGAGGATTCAGTCTAGTCTCGTTGCTATCGAACCCACGAAGGATTTAGTCCAGTCTCATTGCTGTTGATCCCATGGAGAATTCAGTCTAGTGTTTTTTATATCGAACCCAAGGAGGATTCAGTCAAGTATCATTGCTGTCGAACCAAAGGAGGATTCAGTCCAATCTCGTTGATGTCGAACCCACTGAGGATTCAGTTCAGTCTCATTGTTGTCGAACCCACAGAAGAATCTGTCCAATCTTATTTCTGTCACAGCCAGCTCTAGGGTTCCCGCACACTACACATTCGATTCTAGGAGGGTCATCTCTTCAAGTCAAATTTTGATACATCAACTATCATTAAGTCTGGAGTTTATGTATCCAGAAGTTCCGTCTCTTCAAAATAAACCCAACGCGACTGATGGCACATCAATCGAACACCCGATCTAAGAGTTATTGGCTTTTCTGTTCCTGGGGAAAGGTTGGATTTCAGGTATAAACCAACCTGGACATACTCCAATATAATCTGAATTATGCGTGGAGTATTCCAAAAGGACATTCTCATCAAAATTAAACCAACGTAGTTAACATCAAGTCAATCAGACGTCCGATCCTTAAGTTATAAGTGTTTCCGCTCCGAGGGCCCGGTTGGTTTCGATTCCAAACCAACCTGGTCATAACAAAACTTTTCTAAAACCTTGAGTGTAATATACTGAAACGACCGCCTCAATCCAAGGAATCCTATGCAACTGACGTTGCTTTTATAGGAGGTACATATCTCTTGTTGTGGGCGAAATAATAAAATAGGTCTGAAGATGAGGGTTTGGGTCCAGACCGATCCAGAACAACCCTACATGGGGATGCACGAACCAGGTCGACCCGACCCGGGTCTGGGTCTGGCTCGAATGGCCAAGAGAAACGGGAGGCGTGACCCCCCAGTTTGCAGAAATGGCTGCGCCAAGTGGCGCCGCCCCTCCTGTCCGGCCGGCCGGTCCACCTGGCCCAAGCGGCGCGCATGGGCGGGCCACTATTTCCCCTGCGCGGCTCTAAGATGGCGCCACAGTTATTCCCACCCAGCCGGCTTTAGCAGGCCGGTTTTTCATCGGCCGAGCGGCCCGCAGTTGCGGGCCGTAGTCTCCCTTCCACACGGCATCGGGTTCCGTGGTCCTCTTTGGGTCAGTGCGTGGCCGTCTTTTTTGCCGCCGCCTTCGGTTGTTGCCACCCACGATCATCTCCAACTACGGTCACCGCCACCTCTTCCAACACCGTCTCCATCGCGAATAAAAACAAGAAAAAACAGAGGGTCGTCGGGCTATGTCTGTTCTGCCTTCTCCCTCCATGTTAGGCGGTAAAAAATGGCCATAGACGATCAATTTCATTCAATAAGAATGAAGGTATAATTTATTCTATTTAAATTATACAAACCCCCTACCTCGTAATTGACGTTGCACATCGACGAGCCACAGAAGACGAGCATCACGGTAGTCAGGCCTCGCGGAAGATGGTGTCGCAGAGAACGGTGTTTTCCCATCAACGTTGGAGGAAGAGTTTTTGTCCTGACATGGAAATATAATATGAATATGACGTAGCTTCCTTGACATCGGGCTGTGTCTGAGGAGGAAGCATCATTGAAAGGAGTCAATCATGTTCTTCATAGGGGATGTTCTTCGTTGAAGAACAGTGTTCATCGTCGAGAGAGGAACACCTTTCTTCTAATTCTATAGTGTTTTCCCCACCGAAATATTTTCCAATCCAATATTATAATAAGCCTTCCCAAATTTTAATATAATTTCCATGCATTTAAAATTGATTCAAAATGAGGTTCCAATTAATTAATGAAGATATTAATTAGATGGGTTGGAATAATTAAGAGAGAAGGGAGGTGAAAAGTTTAAAATTCAAAGAGAGGATGCGGAGAGTTTTAAGAGTTAATAAGGGGGTTTCATGGGAGTTTAAGGGGATAGGCTCTCGTGTGGAACCCACACCCACATTACCACCCTGGTCAATTCTCCGTAGACCTCATTAAGGCAAGAACTGTAGGAATATGTGGTCACCATCCTCAAACTCCAGTGGTCTCCGTATCTTATCAGCATAGGACATCTACTTGCTCTATGCAGTCTTCATCTGCTCCTAGATAATCTGGATCTTCTCCATCATAGCCTTCACCATCTATGGTCCTACAGGTGCTGACTCCCCTAGGTCAGTCCATCAAAGAGGTGATCTGTATGGTTGCTCATACAATGCATTATAAGGATCCATCCTGATGGTGTAGAGGTAGCTATTGTTGTACGCAACTTCCACCAAGGGTAAGTTATCCTACCAGCTACGGCCCAAGTTAAGGACACTTGTACGGAGCATGTCCTCGAGAGTTTGGATGGTCCTCTCAGTCTGGCTATCCATTTGTGGATGAAAGGCGGTGCTCAGATGTAGCTACATCCCGAAGGTCTCCGGTATCCCCTTCCATAGACGAGAAGTGAAACAAGCATCTCGATCAGAAATAATATTCGATGGTACACCATGAAGTCTTATGATCTCCTGAATGTTGAGGCATCCCATGCTCTCTACTGAGCCCAACTATCTGATCTGTAGGAAGTGGGATGACTTGGTGAGTTAGTCGACAATCACCCAGATAGAGTCGGGTCCTCTAGATGTATATGGAATCCTGATATCATGGATATCCCGTTCCACATACACTCTGGGACCACTAATGGCTAAACCAAGCCTGCTAGAACCTGGTGCTCCTCCTTCACTTGCTGACAAGTGAGGCATCGAGAAACAAATTCAGCTACAACGTTCTCTTTCCCATGAGTATAGACTATATCAAAGTCATAGTACCGTAGGAAGTCAAGGAAATGTCACCGTCTCGGGTCCATGACCTTCTACGAGAAGAAATATCTGAGACTTTTGAGATTAGAGTTAACTGTACACCGTTCTCTCAACGAACTATGGGTGTGACTAGCCATTTCTAAAGAACATGACAACACCCTTTTTTTCTTACGTTCTACAAGAGCTGCTAAGAATTATCCTTTGATGAAAATTGAAATATGGTCTCAGCCTCTGGATGAACCATATTATTTCTAATACTATCAATCCCGACATGAACGGTACTATTTCATGCAATGGATGACGTTGTAAGGCCTCGACGCTAATACCATGAGATCCAATAGTCACTCTCACCTACAAGGGTTGAGTCACACTATCGGTAGAAGTGTGTGGTCACTAGGTCTCCTCCAATAGGAATCTCGAATGTGAGGGTCAAGTCAATGGTTATAACTAGAACCTCTCAGAATCAACCATACAAAAAGGTAGGAAAGCAAAAAATCACATGAACAAGTGTTTTTTATTACAGCAGATCAAAGTACAAAGACACAAAGCAACCATAATCGACGACATCAACAAATCTAGAAGCATCATGAACAAAAGTCTCCATTCTTGGAGCTAGTCCTGCACTTGTACACCTACTCCCAAAGAACTATGTTCATAGGCCACAGCTTCCGGAATCTGAGCTCTCCCCTGTCCACCCGTTCTTTACGGTATGGGTGGAGCTCTTGGTGGTGGTGGTGGTTGGGCCTCAAAACGTCGTCCACCAACTACTGCTCGGCCAGATCCTCAGCCATGTCTGCCTTCTCCCAGTGGACCACCATGGTCGAACCTCTGCCTCTACCTGGGAGGTCCCTTTATTTACTGCTGCCCACCTGTAGGGCGGGTCGGGTAGTCTCGAGCAATGTGACCATGCCCGTCGCATGAATTGCACTACCTGCTCCTTGTATGATTGGCTCTGTTTTGTGTTCCTCGCATAACTGAACCATTATCTGGAGTTCACCCACCTACTGGCCTAGTCCGCTAGGAATTCTGTGCCACATGTCTACTGCCGGCTGCAGAAGACTCCACTATGATTGGAAACCCCTGCGGAAAGAGAAGTAGCTCCTGAGCCCACATAGAGCGTAGAGTCGCTAGTACAAACTCCTCCATGAAAAGATCCTCGAAGTCTCCCCAGGTGAGAGTCACCTCATCATAAAACTGGAGCATCAGGCTCCACCACCTCTCAGCTGCTCCTTGAAATAGACTAACAGCTAGGTACACCATCAAGTTAGTGGCTATCCCAACTATGTGGAAAACTCATGCTACAACCTTCAGCCAACACCCAGCTGTCTGAAAATCTGTCTCGCCTTGAAACCATGGAGGCCTCTATTGCAAGAACCCGGGAAGCGTGCTCAAGCAGCGCGCACCCTCTGCTGCAGGGGCTGGTGGCAACGGTAGCCCAGCGGTTAGTGGTAACGCTTGTACCTCCACTGTGATGGGGCCCTGCACCGTGGCCTCACTGCTTGGTGGGATACCATCACGCTCTCCACTCTGAAACCGCACTTTCTGACTAGGTTAAGTCATCCTGAAAAGAAGCAGGTGCTCCATGATAAAAAAGTATACCTGGTGAGCTAACAAAAAGTAATCACAAAGAAATTTTATGAAAGGAAATATAAATGCAATCATTGTTCGTGCACTGAGTCGGAAATCTAAGGACAGTGTCCTAGTGTATGGATACATCAGCCACCGCACCAACAGTGGAATCCCAGGACTGAAAACCACACTCAATTCTCATAACACTATTTCTTCCTAGGAATGAATGAATAGAGTCTTGAGTTTGGTGGTAGAACTGATTCCTCGGATACCAATTTGTCACGACCAGTCCTCAGGGCCCATGATGTGACTACCCCAAGCCTGCATTCTATAGGCCAAGGGAAGTCGACTAGCACAAAAGGGGAAAATCCCTAAAATGGGAAGGCATTGGCTTTATAAAAGTATAAAACCACAACAGAGTAAACAACAGAAAGTAAACACTAAGTAAAACAGAGTACGAAAGTAAGTGCTGAAAAGTTAATGGGCCAGTATACAAAACCCAACTGTAAAGTACAGTACAACTGAAAAGGTAGTACAACTACAGTAATGTAAAACAAAAATCACTACGTCACCCTCTGAGAATCCCACCTGACGGTTGCGTACAGATGGCCTCCTCAGCACCTCAACTCCATCCGTCCTCACAGTGTACGCCTCGCAATGTGGTCCACCTCTGGGCATAGTCCAGCTCTACAAGTCTCTTCCTTGAAAAGTGTTGTCCATCGTGTGCATCCAACACAACATAGTACAGGCAAAGCCCATGCAGGGGTGAGTATACGATACTCAGTTGGGACCCCGAGACCCCCGAAGGTCTTGCAGAATCCACGAAGGATATACAACAAAAGATAGATACAAACACGAAGTGTCAACCAACCCTAATTAGGTATATGACCATACATATACTTATGTTGTCAACCACAGTTCGATTCCAACTCTCGAGACCAAGTGCAAACCACTCCACAAAGGAATGTAAGTCAATAACATCTATGATAAAGATTGAATGTCAATACTCATCTCACACATGTATACACAACTGAAAGAGAGTAAGAGATGATTATTTTTAGACCCTGAATCATCTTTCACTGTCGAATTAAAGATAACCGCAGAAAACTAAAACAACAGAATGTCGTTACTGTCGAACCCACAAAGGATTCAGTCCAGTATCGATGCTGCCGAACCCACGAAGGATTCAGTACAATCTCGTTTCTGTCGAACCCATGGAGGATTGAGTCCAGTCTCATTACTGTCGAACCCACGGAGGGTTCAGTCCAGTATCATTGCTGTCAAACCCATAGAGGCTTTAGTCCAGCCTCATTGCTGTCGATCCCACAGATGATTCATTCTAGTCTTCTTGCTGTCGAAGCCACAGATGATTCAGTCTAGTCTCATTTCTGTCGAACCCACGAAGGATTCAGTCCAGTCACATTGCTGTCGAACCCATGGAGGATTTAGTCCAGTATCGTTACTGTCACAGTCAGATCTAGGATTCCCACACACAGCATGCTCAATTTTGGGAGGGTCCGCTACTCGAGTCAACTTTCGATACATAAACTATCATTAATTCATGAGTTTATTTACCTAGATGTTCTTTCTCATCAATAGAAACCCAACGCGATTTACGACACGTCAATCGGACGCCCGGTCTAAGAGTTATTGGCTTTTCCGTTTAAGGGGCCCGGTTGGATTTTGGGTACAAACCAACCAGGCCATAATCCAATTTCATATGAATCCCGTGTGGAGTATTCCAAAATGTACGTCTCGCCAAAAATAAACCAACATAGTTGACGGAACGTCAATCGGATGTCCGTTCCTTAAGTTATAAGTGTTTCTACTCCGAGGGACCGGTTGGTTTTGAGTCCGAACCAACCTGGCCATACCCAAACATCGCCAAAACCTTGAGTGTAATATAATGAAACGACTACCTCAATCCATGAAATCCTACACAACTGACGGTGCATCGATCGGAGGTCCGTAGCTCATGTTATGGGCAAAATACTAAAATGGATCCGAAGAGGGGTGTTTGGGTCCGGTCCGATCCGGCCCAACCCGACATGGGTCGGCCGGTACCGGGTTAACCTGACCCGGGTTCATGTCCGGCCCAGGAGGGCGTGACCGGCCAAGTGGGGCACGTCCCCAAGTTTTCCGAAACGGAGGAGCCGAGCGGCGCCGCCCCTCCCACGCGGCCGGCCGAAGCCGGCTGGTCTTCCCGGTGTGAGCGGCCCGCATGGGCGGGACATAGTTTCCCCAGCGAGGCACCAGGTGGGTGCCGCGGGGTCATCCTAGCCCGTACAACCCCCTACCGGCTGGTTCATCCACAAAATCAGCTCGAGGAAGCGGGTCACGTCTCTTCCGCAACGCGCCCCTGAGAGGCGACGCGATTCATCCACCCCGGCCGGCAAAGCCGTCCGGTTCTTCTTCGTCCGAGCGGCCTGTAGTTGCGGGCCGTGGTCTCCCTTCGGCGCAGCACCCAGTGCCACGGTCCACTTCGAGCCAGCGCGCAGCCGCCATTTCCGCCGTAGCCTTTGGTCATCGCTTCCCCCGATCGTCGCCAACTCCGTTCGCCGCCACCTCTTCCAACACCGTCTCCATCGTGAATAAAAACAAGAAACAAAGGAGGGTCTTCAGGTCGTGTTTGTTCAACCTGTGCCCTCCGTGTTAGGCGGTAAAAAATGTCCATACACGATCACATTAATTCGACAAGAACTAAGTTATAATTTATTAAATTTAAATTATACAAACCCCCTACCTCTTAATTGACGTCGCACATCGACGAGCCGCGAAAGTCGAACGTCGCGGTAGTCGGGCGTTGCGGAAGACGGCTTCACAGAGTACAATGTCGTCCCATTTTATTTTTTATATGTTTTAAAATTTAACTAGGTATTTTTTAATTATACTTTCAATTAATTTATTAGAATCATAATTATTCTCAATCTTGATATAGATGCTTATTATACTTAACACTACATTACTCTTGAAAAACATTTTCATCATTTTTTATGGGGTTTTAAATAAATTTCAACAATTTAGATTTATTAAATTAGAAAAAATTTATTCCATATTGATAATAAATATTTTCATATTTTTTAAATTGGAAAAATTTATTTTTGTCACTATGAATAGAAACCTAGATACAAATATTGTCACTCGTTAAGGGAAACAAATCGAACCAGGTGAAAACATTGAAATATGTATTAAAAATCATACATACACATTCATATCTTTAACTGGATGAATTTAACTTATCAACCAATTTAATATATTGTAAAATATTTCATTTTTTTTGTATTTTGAATTGATAAAAACTGTTTTATTATCTTAAGTAGAGGATAATTCCATATTATGAATTTCTTGTTTTTAATATTTTTCATATTTTTCATATGGATAAAAAATTTATGATTAGTAATAATTTTCTATATAAAATATTGATGTATTATTTTTATCATGGTAATTTATATTTTATTTTTATTGATGTTATAATTACATTAAATATCTATGTAATACCAACACAATGCTTGTTCATGTTATTGAAATATCAAGTAAATGATTTTAGAATCCTATAATGTAATATTTTATGTTCTAATTTATGGTGTCAAACATAATGTTACTAATAAATATAATGTATTAGTTCTTTTTTAACTATTTATATCTAGACTAAATTACTATATTTATATTTTCTAATGTAAAATAATTTGAATCATCTAAAAAAGAGATTAATGGTATTTTCTATTATAAAATATTTTACATAATGGAGATAAACATCTTATATTTTTAAAAATTTAATTAGATACAGTTTATAATATCACCCATTGTTCATTTATGGGCCCCTAGTCCATTTACAGTATCTTTATTATCACCTAATGTGTGAAAAAATTAGTTTTCTTTATTATCATTAAAAGGGTTATTTAGAGGTTATAAATAAAAGATATAGATTAAAACATCCAATAAAATTATCTAAATTTTATTTTATGAGTTTATTTATATTTATATACATCCAAGATTAAATATATATTAATTTGGTTATACTTTAACATGAATGTATATTTTCATTAATGTAATACTTTTGGAAATTTAAAGAGTCCTCGTATCCTCTATTATATAATGAAACCACACCTCCTATCTTCCTCACACCTATTGAACCATTTACAAATATAAGTATCTATCCCAAACCCTTCAAAAAAATCCTCATGTATAAGAGTTATTATTACTACCAATTTAACATTCTAGAATTCTAGATGTGTATGTCAAAGGAGGTCTTCTAAGAGGAGGTATAACTCTAAATCAATTAATATCATTTTATTTCACCTTCAACATCATTAAATTATTTTATAACCATTATCATATATTAACATAGGTATATACCATATAATAAAATGATATTGTGATTATCTAATAACCATTATACAACACATTTTTGATCAAATGGGAAATCATTTCCTCATTCGTGTGTACATGTGGAATATTTCCTCAATAACTAATGTACTTTGTTTCAAATAAACACATTTTATAGATAATTATTAAGATTAAAATTATATATATATATATATATGATATTAATGAGAAATGTTTTATTATTTAAATGTAACATATTATCAACCTTTATATATTTCCAATCATTAAAAACATGATCATCCTATGTGCGTACATATGGGCTACATTCACTACATAGAGGTGTAAATTATTTTGTAATATCATATTTGATGAATAGTCATAGAGATGGATTTAATGTAATTATTATTTTAGACATTATAATTATTGTGTAAAGAAAATATTTTAAAATATTTATTTATTTTCAATCCAATACTAATTTAAAACATCACTCATGTGTACATGTGGACTACCACCTCACGAGCTCATTTCTTTTGATATTGTATTTTATAAAAGAATATAAAATTTTATTTTATTTAAATAAATGATATTTTGTCATGATTATTATTCTGTATATGATTTTTCAAGTATCCCTTTTACAACAATAATCCTTCCAAATTAATTTTCCAAATATTAATGGAACATCCATAAAACATCCTACACAGACTTAACTGATTAAATAGTTAAATGTGGGAAATAAATAAATGAAAAAAATATTTTAATTAGAAATTAATGAACCTATAAAAGGTTATTGACCCATATAATATTTAATAAATTTTTATTATAAATGAATTACAGGAAATATAGATCTATTTTGGGCTAATGGTAGGGTGTTTCCAAACTCATTTTCCTTTCATTGGGTTATAACACTTCTAAATTGACTTTTTAGGCCATGAATATGTGTAAATTTATCTATAATTTTTTATGTTGTTTTAGTCATATTTATTTTATTTACCTATATTTTATTATCCTCTTTAAGAAATTATGACATAAAATCTTATGATCTTTAAAAGATTTATCTTTTTTATCAACCACAACTTTTTAAGACATGTTTCATGTCATGCAAAACAATTTATTTTTATAGTGTACATAATTCAACATGACTGTTTTTTAAATATTTCTTATTATAATTAATGGGATGTATTTATGTATATCATATTATTTTTTCACAAAATTTAGATTTGAAACATATCAATGTGATAAAGGATTTATGTAACATTTTCATTTTATTCATGTTTTTTATTTTTCAAGGTTCTTTTGGTAGAAATAGTGTTATATTAATTTCATGAAACACATGTCTATTATTATCCTCAATATGTTTATTAGGATTATATGATCACTTTCTATTTTCTTCTATTTGGTACTAAATAATATCATATAATATTTTTATAGAAAAACAAATCATATTTATATTTTGGGTTAGGAAAATCTTCTACTCCAGATTAATGATTTTTATAATGTTTTATATGATATTTTCTAAAAGGAAAGGATGGTTTAATTTAATTTTTGAAAATATTTTATTTTATCTATAAAGTATTAAATATTAATCATTAATTTTTTTCAATGTGTGTTGTTTATGACATTTCATAAAAAATGTGTGAATGGAAAAAAAATTTATCGTATACAACATGAATTACTTTGAACACTAACAAGTATATTCATTGCATTGATTATTATAGTATATTATTCTATAGTTATTTTTATATAAAATCTTATACACAATATTCTATATATCAATATATAATATTATTAAAAGGAAATTATATTTTACCCAAATATCAAATAAATATTTTAAATGTTCCTTTTAAGATATTTTCATACATCTCATCATCCATTAATGATTCATATGATTTAATGGGGATATATTCCAATGATACCATCTATATTCTTTTTTTAAAGAGATTATAATGATTTTTTAATGTGATTATAAGGAAAATAAATTATTTTTCATAGGGAAATCAATCTATGATAGTTTTCTTGAAAAAAAATCTATGTGTTTTGTTTCATGATATTATAATTGGAAATTATTGATGAATGTTGGTCAGGTAGTGACACCAAATTCTTAAGGGATACTGTCTAATATGTGACATGTGGGTCTGTTAAATCACTATAATGCACCAAATATTGAGATATAGTTTAATGGATATATGTTACTCCTAAGAGATGAAATAGAGGCATGATAGTTTATGGAATTGCATAACCACTAAGAGATGAAAGGGGTATCTAATGTATCACGTCCATCTTATAATCATGGAATTATCTATTTTAGGTGATTTTGTGATGAATATTTAATTACCCAATACAAAGAGACCATTTTCATTTATTATAAAAATCTATAATTTTTTTTATCTTTAATAAAGGGTTTTTTACATGTCTTGTGATATTTTAATCGTATGTATCTCAAACATTGTTTATGATTTATAACATGAATAATAGTTTATGTACTTGTTTTTATGGGTATGATTTCACTTATGTTTTTCTATTGCATGTTGACTATGTCAATATACCCTTATTCCCATATTATGAACCATGATCACATTAAATTATTAATACTTATGTATACCCTTACTGATCATTTGATATAACCCTTCTTATATTTCAAATTTCCAAAAGTTATGAAGAAATATGTTAAATGAATTTTTCCTAGAATTGATTCATATGCGAATAATTTTATGGGAGATACTGAAGAAATATTTTTATATAATATTTGTTTGATGTTTTATGAAAAATGATCACTTGATGACATGGGTATTATTAAACATGTGTTTTTACTAATTCACTAAATCACTATACATAATATATTCTTGGGTATGTAAGTGATTCGATATTTACATTAAAGCATTATTATTTTTTATGAATAAAATTTTTAAATGTTTATTAATATAAATGAAATATATGTCAAGATTATTTTTTCACAATTGTATTCCTAAGTATTGGATTGGGGATTTCATGTAGGCATTAGATAATAGTTTAGATATATTTTTAGAATATGCTGTTTTCATGTGAGGTTAACTTAATAGTTATAGATACTATCAGGGGACTATAATTATAATTATGATTGTAATATTAATGGTGACATTCTATTTTTATGTCATAAGTGTTTTTGAATTATTGAGAATTGAATATTTTAATAGCTTTTTAGAAGGATATTCAACTGAGGTAATTATTTTATAATGGATATTGGGATAATCTTGATGGGTGAGAATTTATTTTGTTGTATGATAATATTTTTGGATATATAATTTATGATTACAATGATAACCTTCACTGATAGTGTTAAAATTATAATATTGTTATTTTTATTGAAGTTCAATAAATTTTATGATCTTCTAACGATTCAAGTAATATATGGAAACCATGTATTGAATGGGATTTTGGTTTAGATATTTATGAAATAATATATGTTAACCTTTAGGTGTTATAGTTGAATTATTGGATAATAATGTTTTAAAATTTTAAAAAGTTATGTCTATATATTATATTACTATGTTTTAAACATTTTGGTTTTATTTAAGATAAGAAAAATTATGTATTCATCCTTTTATATACCTAATGGTTAATCAAAATTTTATTCTATTTCTACAGAAATTAAACATTCATACTCATAATATGGAGTAAAATATGAGATAATGGTAGAAACTCATTAAAACATATATCAAATTGAAAAAATTTCATATATAGATTTTTTTGAAAATAGTATTATATTTTTTTGGAGCATGAATTTTACATTACAAATTCTAGAGACTTTAGACTAGAATTTAATTTTTTTTAAATTCTCTTGGATCATTACATTTATGTTTTTTGGATTATTGACTTAGAGGGGAGCTCCGTTCAGTCGAAACCATCCTCCAACATTCCATAGATAGTGATGGATTTCTCATCAGTCCCCCCCCCCCTAGCGTGGATGGATCCTCCACTATCTATCAAAGGAATCCGAGAAACTCCCATATTTCCCTTTTCAAACCCTAATTTAATTCCTTATGTCCCTTATATGTCCCTCATTAAAATGGTTATGAAGTTATTTGATTACTCCCCACAAATGTTGATTTCAACAATACAATCTAATGATTATTCCTATTTAGTGAATCTGATGATGATTTCATTATTCGTACAGCTTTGACCATTGGTGGACGGCTTAGACAATCTCATATTTTGAGAACGAGGCTTACAAGAGTGAGCGAATATAGGGATCCTTGACCCCAAGCCTATTATAATATGTATTTATATAGATGCCGATCTGGTCCTGGATAGGTCGAGTGTGCCTCCTGACAATAATGGATCTCTATTTTTTCCATTCATGTGGAAGTATGAATTTGATATGAAGCACAACTCTCTGACCATGGATGTATGAGTAAAGTTTATAATACTCCCAATTCCTTTCAATAACCCTTTGATTATTCATATGTTATGGAATTTAGTTGGGTGTTACCTCTGTTTATATATTAGAACAAGATATGTGTGTCATTCTAATTTACTATTAATATGGATTGATGTGGATCTATCGAAACTTCTAGTTGATTCTTTATAGGATTCTTTTGGTGAAGTGTTCTGCTATAAATAATTGGTTACCTTTAAAACATGGTGTTATTTCTTCCATCTATACATGAAATTGGGGAATTATTCAGTGGTTGTTAAACATGGGATATTTAATGAGAAGGAGACTTTCTCTAGTTCACCTCAGATAAATCAGGTCCCTTATGGGTGTCTATTGATCAATGAATTTTTTTGAATGTGGATTATAATCGACCATAAGGGGATTATGGGTTTACTAATATTGATAGTCATACTAGTCAAGATGATGGTCATGTGATCTTGAGTGAGGCTATCATGGATGATTAAAAACTAATAGAGGGTATTCCACTTGATCCAAAAGAAATTAATATATTTGGTAGGTTGAAACAGGATCTAGAGTGGGTTCAACCACAAAGTGTAGTGGGGAATCAGGTTCATGTACTAGAAATGAGTGATAGTTATGAATGATTTGTTGATACCAATTCAATCGCAACTCATTCATCCTAAAATGAGGATTTAGGTGAGTCTTGTGTATGTTCTACATGCGTGAGGGTGTCTTAGGAAAATTTTATTAGAATTTAATAGGGATATGCCTCTTTGGTTGTTGATATGTAAATGCATCGAGGCTATTTTAATTAGTCCATGGAGGTGGAGGTGTTTGAGGTATCTGCCACTAATCTCATTTCGTTTGGGAGTACCCAGTTTGTGTATTTGTTTTTGACGTTAATAATAATCCTTTATCTATGGGGTGAGAATAAAAATATTCAGGGGATTTTTAGTCATGAAATGATCCAAAGTAATGTTATTTCAACACTGGTGAAAAAAATATTAATTTTCATGGAGAGATCCACAAACTCTATACCCCTTCAAGAATCTCTAAAAAATGGTAGATTTTTTTATACTGAAAAGAAAGCAAAAAGAACCCCACATGAGTATGTATATAGTTGTAATTCCAAAATTGAATATATTGTCACGAATTAGAATAAAAATATGGATGATTGTATGGGATTAATCTCAACCCCATAAAGATAAGGATGGTGAATGACTACTTCAACATGTCAAAGACTATCTCTACAAGATCCTACTATAAGATGTCAATAAGGGACAATGGTGAAATTATCATGATCAAAATCTAGGTAATTCTAAATCTGAATGGGAAACTACTAATGTGTATGGTTGTAGGATTTATCTATCTTACCATGATCTTTGGCTTTTATTTTGGTGGATGAGTGCAATTGTTGTCTTCCCCATCGTAATTTTTTATTGACCATTTTTCTTTATTTAATAAATGTTTATATGAATTTCCATCTAACTATACTTAGATAGTATTTATTTTAGAGAATAATGTCACAAATCTAATATAACAAAACAATATAATTTAATGTTGACAATTCTACTTAGTATCCTTTTTTCAACAATAAAAATCATTTAATGATTAATATATTTTGTTTTCATTATAAATATTCATGACATTAAAATTTAATTTATAATTACTCCTAAACATCTTAAATCCACATTCAAGCAATTGGAAATTTGGATTATCATTGAAATTAATGAAAATTATTAAACAAATAGAACCCATGAGAAATACATTCTTAAAAAATATTTTTTTACCCAACACGCATAGTTCATTCTTTAAAAAATTAATGTTTTATGATCCATGGAAAATGTTTATGATGATGGTTTATCCTGATATTTCTCTTGGTGACTGATTATCCTAATATATCATATAGATGGGTGCACATATATAGTAATCCAATTCCTTGGGTAATGATTATGTTTATTTTTAAATCAAATCAATTCCATAAAATATAAATAGAAACCATGAAAATCATTTAGATTCATTGAAATTTACTATTCATGTAACCCTTACAATAACCCTTACAATTTCAAAACATATGTGTTTTAATTCGAAAATAATTCCACAGAAAACATAATCATTAGCCAAGGAATTGGATTACTATATATGTGCACCCATCTATATGATATATTAGGATAATCAGTCACCAAGAGAAATATCAGGATAAACCATCATCATAAAAAATTTCCATGGATCATATCATGCATAAGAAAATTTAATAATTACTATTTAAAAATATATCCATTGAAAAACTCTTTTGAACCCAAGTGATGGAAAAATTTAGATATCAAAATACTCTGTATTTTTTATTAAACACATTTATAAAATAAAAATTCCAAAAAACAAATTGGAAATAGGGTTTATATTATATAAAAAATGGAATCTTATAATGTTAGGAAGAAATAATTAATTAGTTACATAAATGGTAAAATTCATTTTCACCATATACATTATAATATAACATTCCTTTTTCTTCTTTTTTTAAAATATGTGAAAAAATCTATATAAATTTCTTTAAAAGATTCCCTATGAAAAAATGTTAATGGAAGACAAAAAAGTGATATAAAATTTCCATTATACTCATTAATGGCTATATAAATACTATATTAAAATAATTTTAAAAATATGTACATTTATGAAAAATATTTACAAAATAAGTCTTTAAAATATTTAAGATGTTATTTTCAATGTAATGTGTCCATTTTGTAAATCCATAAAAATATTTCATTTAAAAAATTTAAAGAAATTATAATAAAGTCCAAACAAAATTTATCATTTACTAAATAAAAAAATATAATTTTAATTAAATTCCTATAAAAACCTGGCAATGGAAGAACTAAATTTTGTTTGGAAATCTTTTTAGGATGGACTTTTTAACAAATTGTCTTTTTCCTTCAGTATAGAATATTACACACATTCATTATCTTCTGGAATGATAATATTATATTAATTATTTAATTTTTAATTACCTTTTTGATTTTTATTATTTCAATTTTTTATTTATTACCATGTTATATTAAATCGCATAATAATTTATTTTATATGTTGAACGTTTTGATGATATTCAGCTCATATGTACAAAATGAATTTAGTAGGTTGAATATCGTTAATGAATTCAGTATTCCATCAGATATATAATAATAAATATGAAATAAATATCATATTTATTGATTAATTATACTTTTAAGAACAATCATGAAATGTTTTTTTTGAATAACGAACTTCATCACAATAAATGAGATGTCAGTTCGTATATAATTATTAGTAACATTTCAATTTTCAATGATCAAGAATGGAAAAAGGTAAGTATTATATTATAATTCTATAATGATCCATATATAATAATTACCATTCTATATCTATAAGAATACTTATCTATTTCATTCATGTTATGTTCAAATCAAAATGAGTCACATCGCTTTGTGGAGGCAGTGGTCTACACGTACACACGAAAGGTGTTATCTTTTTTTGAGTGAATGTAATATTATGAAAATAAATGATATATTAACTTTTAATAATGAGAAATATTTCATTAATAAAATATATATACGTATAATTCACCATTAAAACCTATAATAGGGGGAGGTGATCATAAATTAATTTCATCGGTTCACAAGGAAGTAGTTTGTCATGCAAACGAATAATGATTTAATTTCCAATTTGGTGGAAAAGTATATGTATATTTGTACTTAAATTTAAAAAATAATATAAAAGAATATAAAATATAAAATTCTTAATATTTATTCAATGATGAAGAATATTTTTAGGAGGTAGACAAAAAAATATGGAAAAACATCATTAATATATGTACCTCTCATTCTGAAAACTTCTTAGGGAATTCACCAAATGCATTCCTAGGATGGATTTATAATAAAAACCCATGTAGGATATTGGTTGAAAATTAAGGAATTGATTATTTTATGTATTGGATCAACCAAAACAATATTTAATAGTGAATAAAAGTGGAGAGAAGGTTTCCTATTATATGTGAGGTAATGGAAACTCATCAAATTTCATAAAGAATGAAATTAATGTAATGTAATTTTTATATTACAAAGGATCTACATATATATGATTAAAATATATGTGATTTATGAGTTTAAACACTATCATCTAATAAAATTATAAATTTTTGGGTGATTTTTTACACATATCTCTTTGTTTTAACACTAGTTGACCCTTTTTTTACAATTATCCCTTTATTAATGTTTTTACACTTTTAGGGCCATTAATGTGACTATAGAAGGAAAAGTAACCATAAATATAAAATTGACTATATTAGAAACCATATAAGATTAATTTGGATGGTGAAATTATTTATAGTAATTTAAAATAATTGGATAAAAAATTATTTATTAGGAAATATCATTAATGTCAATTTCAACACTATTGTATTAATTTGACTCTAAAAACATCATAACAGGGATAAAATTAAAATAAAATCCATTAACACACCACATATATATCATAATTTTGTATTATATTTATGGAATAATATAAATTACTCAACGTTTAATACTTTTAATATTTTTAAAATCATTTATTTATTTTGTTCATTTAATTGGATAAATACGATGTTAAAGTTTCATAATAATTTTGGTAACTATTTCATCCCTAAAAATTATAAATTAATTAATAGAATAACAAAAAAATTATATTTCAAATGGAAATTAGAATTTAACAAACCTACGTTTTTACAATATGTCAAAAATGTAATGATTATATAACAAAGAGAATAATATTCCTAACTATTCATTAAATTAAGTATTATAATGGTCACAATCATTTCAAATGGGAACATATGATCATATATTAAAATTTTGGAAGATTATAGACCATATAAACTCATAAAATAAAAATAAGGAATTTTTTTTAGGATATGGATTATGCCATATAAAATTAATTTTTCCATTATTTAACCCATTATAGCATTATAGTTGTAAGAAATAATTATTAAGATTCCAATTAATAATGAAAAAATCTAATATATTTACAAAATTTGGAGTACGTGATTCAAAATATGAAATAAATTTTCCAATATTAAATTCCAAAAATTCATATAATTTATTTCATAATTATACTAGAATTACGTGATGAAAAATGATTTCTAAAATTAATTCATTTGAAATGTAAAAATATTTATACTTATAATTCAATTATTTCCTTAAAAATTCCATGATTCTGTTTTTTATTATTTAAAAATGCTTTTTTTTAATTTTAAAACTTATCCCAAAAATAATTTTATTATAAATTAATTTAATATAGAATATATTTTATAATAAAAAATATGTATTTTATCACTACTTATTAAATGATATTAAATTTTAGAAAAACCTAAAAAAACTTCCATAGATACACTTACACTGTAATTTAAGAAATGATATAAATTTTATGAAATTAAATTTCAAAACAATCTAGAATCATATTGTAATATTTTGTCCCAAAAATACTATAAAATTCATTTTTGAATACAAATTATTTTCAAATCATAAAATGACTATGATAATGTGTGTGATTATTTATTAAGAATTTATCAAAAAAATTCCATTTTATATTTATACATAAATATTTATATCATAAATTAATTAACCCTATTCATATCCACAAAATTAAGAAATTTATTATAATATACATATTTAAATAATAATATTTTGTTGTTCATTTAAGCTCATTGTTGCACGTTGAATATGCTATCTGAAATATTCTTATTTTTCAAATATCAGAGTGAAACACCCCTCATCCACACCCCTGATAAATTTTTTCCTCCCAATATTTACTTGATCTTATAAATCAAGGGGTTGAAATCTAAAAATATCATTTTTGAAACCCTCCAATGTAAAAATGGCCAATAGAACATTATATTTAAATGAGGGAAATGGAAACACGACGGTAATTTTAAATGACACATAACTAGGATTCCAAATAGGATAACATTATTTGGATGTGAAAATTTATAATTTTATGAATATTATAATGTTCAGGTCATTATTTTGAGTGATAGAGATCATTGACCTCATTCAAGAGATTTATCGTGAGGATGTTAAAGAATACACAACAATAAACCAATGAGGTGTGAAAACATCCATCATTCATCAGAAATGAATTTAATAGGATAATTTTTTAATTATCCATTTCATAGAGTTAAAGAATGACTTTACCATTTTGACTATTATAATAAATAAATATACTAATTATATGAGTATAATTTTATCCATTAATAAATTTCAACCACAATCTATTTTATTCAACAACTGATGATTTTTCAAGATGAAATTTTCATCTCCAAAGAACAAAAAACAACTTCTAAAGTATCATTTTATCCAAAAAATGAGAACAACCTTTTCCTATTGTATTTAGAAATTAATTAAAAATCATAATTGTTATTACAATCTTAGATAATTTATAAAATGAATAAATCACTATATAATAAAATTACACAGTAATCTCTAAAATTCAATAGAGAAACATAAAGTTAAAACTAAATCATTATATTATTAAATATCATAAAAGTTCATCAAGATATTTTGAATTTAAATTGTAAAAACAATATTCAAATTAAATGATACATATTCATCCAAGTTGAATTTAACATTTATGTCCAAATAGAATTTATCACACTTAATGTATCATGTATGATATATATGTAACATAATTACATATTATTAATGATATGCTTATCATTTCCCTAAATTACCAAAATCTCTATAAATCCACATTTAAATAAAAAATAGCACCACATTATATTTCAATATTTAATCAACAAATAAAATCACATTATATTATTTTTTCCATAATTAAATATGGTTTTCAAAATAGTTATATTCTTCAAAAATAATATTAATAACATAATTCCAAATTAAAATTTCAGTAACACATTTATCTTTATGATAAAACATATGTTCCTAACATCAAATTAATATTTATCTTCTATGTCTTTTATGTAATTTCATAATACCCATGATATCACATTATTAAGTGGTTGGTGTTCCACCATTATCACCCTTTGGTATAGGTTCATGTTTCATATCCTTTCTAGATGCAATAGGTTGTAAATTATGATAAAACATATTAATATAATTCATATATTTTTCCAAAAATATGATGAACATCCTTAAAAATATAAATAATCATCAAATAACTTTTTACCCTCTAATATTTTCTATATTTCTCATTTTTCTCTAAAATTAAATAATATTAATAGACTCCAATTTTCATATAATAAAGAACATGTTAACCCAAAATATTAATTATCCCTTTATCCTATTCCATTTAATTAGTGACTCCTAAATGTTATCACCATTTCATACACTACATTTCAAAGGTATTGATTACACATGTTTCCAAATATAAAAACTAATTCTACCATAGAATAAACCATATGGTTTTCATGGTTTATATATTATTTAAAATATTTTATATAATTATTTTTAAAATAAAACTAAATAATAATTCTATGAACTTGATATTTATATAAATACATCCATCATTCAACATCCATCATAAACGAATATCCATGATACTTTATATTAATTTTTAATACACCATTCCTACAAATAAAGATATGAAATATGTTAAAATTATTCCTAAACACAAACTTAATAAATATTTGTAGTAATAATATAATATAATAATTAATATCATAAATCTAAATATCATGGTCTTATTTTATGTCATTAATGTTCACTTAATCGTATAACACGAAGTCCATATCTCTAAAAATGACATAGACAGTTCCATGGTAGTGTTTCCCTAATCTAATTTAATAAATTAGTTGATATTTAGAAATTGAAAAAATAAATACCATAACTCATATATATTTTGTAGAAATGAAAAGGTAATTGATAGATCAAATAGTTTCTTAAATTTTAATTGGATGTTCAAAAATCATTCAAAATAATTTTACCAATATTTCTTCATGATAGTGATGATTAAATCATCTTGAAGGGATAATAATGTTTTGTGAGATTATTTTCCATTATACTTGGTAGAATATATTAAATTTGTAAAGAAATATCATTAATAGATGAAATTAGTTATTTAATATTAAAATGAAAATATACCTTCAAAAGACAACACCCATTGATATTAGAAAATACTTTATCCTCAAAATCCCAATAAATTACCTTTATAAGTTCAATAATAAATAATATTTCAACCCAAATGTTTATATAATACTATTATGATTACATCCAAATAAATGTAATAGATATATTTTGAAATAATCCTTTTTTATAATCATAATGATTATATATACCTCAACATAATCAAACAACTGAAATAATATCAGTAATCATCTTAAAATCACATCTCCTAAAAAAATGGTGTTTATGCCTTTTTACTTTTAATAAACCGTAAACATAAAACACCATGATAGAATCTATAAGTCTAAAAACATACTAATATCTAATGTTATTTAACTTTTATTATGATACATACTATATGGACTTGTCCTTAAATATTACATATTCCAATTAGATTGGATTATAATTTACATTATTACATTACCGAGGATCATTATTTCTTATAGTTTTATATAATTATGACATAAAAAATACATAATGAACCCATATATTAAAAATTTCACACTTTCAATCTATATATATTTTTCCAAAAATAAATTTCTTTCATATAAAAATGTTTTATTTTCATAGAAACCCATAAAGACATTCAATATTACTTCTTATTTTTTCATAACCATCGACTAACACAATGATTTTTTATAAAACATGGGATGATAAAAAAAATCTAATTAAATGAAATATTAAAAAATGAAAGAAAATCATTAGAGATTTTAAAATCATTAAATAACAGAATAGAGTTTTCCATAAACATAATAACTTTTGAGTTCAAATGGTAATTTAATATCTCATAGAATATTCATTAATTATATTTCATTAATAAAAATCATCATAATAAAACATTATGTAAAAAATCATAATCATGAGGTATTATTAGAAAAAATGATAAACCATGAAATAATCTACAATAAAATATTATAATTTTAAACAAAAAGATGCATTATTCATTTGGAATGAAATTATTATCTAACCATTCAAAATAAAAAAATTTACATGACTAAGCATATTAAAGAATATAAAAGTCATATAGATACCTTGGGACATCATTTTGATAGATCCATTATTAAAAACTTTTAATTTTGAAATCCATAGGTCCAAAATCCAACATAATTATCTAGAGAACATATTCATTTTCCAATGAATTGATGATCTATTTTGCTACACCCATTATATATTCTATATCCTTATCACCTATCATCATGATTTATATACAGCACACCTATCCTCATAAAAAAATTAAATGGATCATATACATAATAAAAAAATTCAATTTTACACTTCCGTAATAGATCCCTTGAAAATATCACTTAATCCCATATTCAAAACACTTTAGGATATCCAAAAAACCGTTCATTAGTTAAAAACCCACATTCAAAAATAAAATTCCTAAAACAAAATGGAAATATGGGTTCATTTGAATTGAACATGTAATCATATAAAGGTATCCAAACCTGAAATCATGGTTATAGTGGTGGGATAATTCATTGTTTCCATATATATTAAAATAGAATATGCCATTTTAAATTTTCAAAGAACGAAACATTCTATCTATAAATTACATAAAACGATTAAATTAAAAAAAATTAATGAATGTAAAATAGACCCATAAAATACCTTTATAATTCTTTTATTTTTATATAAATTCATCTTTAATTTTTTTTTTATAATTATTTACATTGTAGAAAAATATTTAGATAAGAAATCATTGACATTGTTAAAGTTATGTTTTTAATAAAATTATTACCATATATAAATTCATAATATAGATCTTTTCAAATCATTATAATAAAATTAAATATGGTAAAAAATTAAATTTATCATCCATTTAAAAATAACTATATTTTTGAATCATTTATGAAGACATGGACATTTAAAAAATATGATTCGTAATGGAAAATTTAAAAGTGTAATTTTTTTCAAAAAATAGTGTTTCCGTGAGTCTAAATCATCACATGTGTTATTTATCATCTTTAATATTAAATATATATCAATTATTTAATTTCTCAATAAGCTTTTTAATGTTGATATTTTTTGACTCGAACTGGACTGATGATGTATCACACTCTCATGATGGATGTGACTCTATTATGAATATATTCATTCAAATTGGTGAAATATTGTAGTGAACCAGCCCTAGAATGATCAGAGCTAGTGTATACTACCATTAAATTGGAATAAGTTAAAATAAATCACATCTAAAGGGACTGAGAAAATTATTAGTCTTTGGTAAACTAGATATATACACAACTAAAAATCTATAACAAAATTATTTTTCTTTTGTGGATAACAACATTATTCAATAGAGATTATCTTTCTTTATAATTCTTATTACACTTTTGTGAATCATATGGAAATGAAACATAATATGGGTAAAATAAAATTATCATTCAGGTTATATTATATCAGAAAAAAATGAATCAATGAGACTATTAAATAGGGAAATTCTATAACTAAAGGAACATGCCATGTCAAAAATAATCTAAGAAGGAAGTGTGTAAAAAGTACAATAATGTGAAAAACTAAAAAAAGATTCCATTTAAATAACTTTTTATGATATAACCAATACGAAAAGGAAAATGAAAAAAATACATGTCATTTAGTCAATGAAATTTTAATGAACAATATCCATAGATATTGTGAAACAAAAAACCCATGGATAATAATACTAAAAACTTTATTCTCAAAAAACACAATTATTAGTTATTAGAATTGAGGTTTCCTAGGAAAATGATATCATTACTGTCAAAACCATTCATTAGAAGATTTAATATACTACTTTCAAAACCATTCAGAAGATAGTTTAAATATATGGGTAGAAACCCATCTATTGTTTTTGGAAACAAACTCAACGGGTTTGTCTTTAATAGATTTTATATCATGGGACTACTGATACATCAATGGGACTATATAAAATAGTCCCAACCTATTTCCTTTATGTCCAAATCATTCCTCATATATCACATAAGCAATTAAATTCAAAAACAATTTTTCTTGTCAAATACCTGTATTGAGTAAAGGATATATATTTTACAATTTTCCTTAGTAAATAAAAAAACATTCAAAGTAAAAAATATATGTAAAAATGATATATGGTTTAGGAAAAGAACAAATGCATGATAAATTATAGGGATAATTATAGGAAATTAAATATTCACTGATAATAGTAAATTGAATATTATAACGGGACTAAAACAATTAATCAACGAATAGAATATCTATAATATCATAGGTCAAATAAATAAAAAAAAAATATAGGAATAATATGGATGGTACAAATACATCATATCCAATGTCGAGTCAATATAATAATATTTTTTGTTTATAAAATAGAATAAGAATAGTAAACATTATAGAGGAAAATAGCCTTTCTTAAAATTCCTTTTGAAATGCCTCTTATTTGAAAATAAATTTTGAAAAACATAAAAACACTGAGGAGAGAAAATACCTTTGATAAAACATTTTTAAACTATTAAATGAATTTTATTTTTAAAAAACATGTATTGTAGGGGAAACAGCTCTTCATCCCAAGAGATAAATGGAGTTATGTTTTCTTAAAAACATTTTTTAAAACAAGTTAGTACCAAAGAGTGGGAAATTAGAAAAATTACCAGGAAAAGGTGATTAATAACAAAAAAAATTAATAGTAAATTATTTATTACAAAATTATCCAATAATTAACTCTAATGGTAATTTATGTTTAAACAATCCCAAATATAATGATATCATGAAGTAAACCCTAAAAAATACTATAACATTGATATGTCAATTGATTAATGAATAGAATATGTTTTTCAAAGGAAAATACACATAAATAAGTGGATATCAAATAATATATAGTAAAAATTTATTACACACATAATCATAGAATATTAATGTCAATGAGGATGAAATATAACCCAATAAAAATGTATCGGGTAATGAAATTCATTACCACTTGGTAAATTTTAATTCAAAGAACCCTAGGGAAAATAATTTTAATTTAAACTAAAAATACTATGATGATAAAATAATTTAAGATATAATATAACAAAATTGGTTGTATATACTCCACAAAAAAAAGTAATTGGTGAATATGACATTTATCTCACAAATGTACAAAAGGGACATGAAAATACCTTACCTTGCATTTCTATTATGGAAAAAATCCATTAACATCATGTATAATGATTTTTAAAATGTAAATAAATTATTCCAAAACCATAATCATATTTATAATATAAAATTTTAAGTTTATATAATATCTTATTACCTGTTTGGTAATAATCATTCAATATTTTCATTATTTAGGGTGTTAATTTCCTTTTTTTTCCAAGTATATTTTAACATGTTATATTTTTTATTCTTATTTTAAATATAATTATATCATAATATCAAGAATTTAACCCATGATTTAATAATAATATTTTTTCTTTTGTTTATTTTTTTATAATAATACATATACTTGGAGATAGGAAATAAAATGCGGCGTTTATTGTGATGGTAGTCCATACATACAGATGAACCCTATATTCATTTATTTTTATTAAGAAAAGAATAAAAACATATTTATATATATGTATATTATAATTAAAATATAATATATATTTCATATATGTCACATATTTTTATGAAAACCATCATTTATAAATTCCAAGTATAGTGTGAAAGAATAATATCTCTTTTAGGAGGCGGTAGTCCACAAATTCAAAAAACAATGTTATCGTATTTAAAAAAATTGAATGAATGTAGTAATGTTTTGTATAAAATTTAAATATGTACTTATAAAAAATAAATATCATATAAAACATATTTCCTATCATAATTCCCGACCATGAGATATGGTAAAAGAAAAACAACGACATTGTTTCATGAGAAGGTAGTTTATCACACATGAATTGTATGTTTATTAACCATGTTATTGATGTACGTGTAGATTTAGGTTGATCAAAAAACATAAAAACATATCAGTTTATTTTTTATAATTATTTTTTATATATATGAATATAATAATTAGAATTAAATGGTTTAAGAAGAAACAAAATGAAAGTGATCATTGAAGAATGTTAAGTCTTATTTGGGTAACTACATTTTGATTATAACCAAACACTTCATTAGATTGTTACCTTCCCATGGTGGGAATTACATTATTAGGGGATAAATATTGGTAGATTATTATATTAGTGTTTTGGAGATCCAAATTGGTTTAGTTGATTGAATATGTGGGAGGGGTGAGTGCCTTATATATGTGAGGAGGTGTGGTATTCTTATAAATTTTGAAAAGGGAAAATCCGCCCACATTTATTCATGGTAAGGTGAATCAAATAATGGTCAAAATTATATCCAAGGGATAAAGGGTCCAAATAATGACATAAAATTGATTTTTGGAAATTTTTTTAGGTCATTTGGGCCCTATAGAATAAGGACTAGTCACTTGTTAAATTAATTTTCATATTAACCTTTGTAATTAATTTTAATTAATTTAACTAATATTATTAGTAAAAAATAAGATTAACTTATTATCAATAATAAATTATAAGGATTATAAATTTTTAACTATTTCATATGAATTTGAATCATATAATTGGCATAAATTTACTAAAATTTAATCCCGCAGATAGGAAAACAAAGAGGGTTTTTAATTTAAAAATTTTTGTATGATTATGATGTGTTAATATACAATTTCAAATTTAAATTTATTCAAAATAAATTTTTTATTGATTTAAATATAATTATTATAATTTTTATTTAAAACTAATTTATAATATAATTTATCATTATAAATAAATATTACGAAAAAGAAGTTGTAATTTCATACATAGTAATTTTAATTACGAATCAAAAAAAACATCCCAGAAAAAAAAATAGTCCTAATCTAATTTTTATGTTAATATTTTAAAAATGATTTTCATTTTGAGATATAAATTTTATAAAAGTCCAAAAAATGTATTTTAAATAGGTTCCCCATTAAATGGAGGCAAAATTTATATTTTACAAAAATAAATATTTTAAGAGTAAAACTTGATTTATTCTAATATTGTACCTGTAAAATACATTATATGGTTATAAAAAATATTTTATTATATATATAACATTTATATATCATTAATAACTATCAAAAAATAAAATTTATTTAATTTATTAAAAAAATCCTTTGGGAGTGTAAAATAAAAATATTTCCTTTATATTCAATCGTTTTATATTTTCGTTTATAATATATTAGTAAAGAATAAATTCTTATTATATTTATGTAAAAAATATGTTTATATGTTATTTTAAATTATTCATTACCTACAATTTAAATTCTAGTTTGTATCTTAATATATTAAATACTAATATATAAATAATTTATCACTTTCTGGTAAAACTGTTTCTTGCATGTAACACAAGTCATTAAAATAACGTTTTTCCCAAGAGATGCAAGAAAACTATGTATTGTGTGAATTTAAAGCTATATAATTTATTAAATATAATTATTATATTATATATACCATAAATTATTGAAAGGTTATATTCCCTTCTATGTTTGGTGTTGTGTGATATACACCTTTTCGAAAACAAGTTACTCTTTTAGAATTTTTTGGGTGTTACATTTTCCACACCTTAACTAAACTGTATCCTCAGAAATTAAACATGATATCAGAAAAATATTGTTTTATTTTTTAAATTTAATTTATTAAAATCCATAATCAAGAAAATATTTAATATTTTGTCCTCTTAAAAATAAATAATGAGATATTTAAAGGTTACCTGGAATAACATATAACATGGTCTGTAAGTATGGAAATAATAGTGAAAAGTGGAGATACGTACACGGAGGGAATGTAAAAATATTATGAGGCTGTGATTGAAGTCATAAATCACAAAAATGTGAAGGGTTAATGGAAATTTGAAGGACTCAAATATGTAAATTTATGAACTTTTAGAAGATCATCATTTCAACAAAAACAGACCCATTAGGATAACATTTTTTAACATACTTTTACCTAATGTTTTTTAAATATTTAATGGAACAAGTATATAATAAAATTAACTTACATGACATATTTTTATTGCATTAGAATAATTTCATCATTTTATTGTCAATCTACAGAATTATAATCCATTCCATACTTTATGAAATGGATATCCAAAAATGAAATTATATGCTTGAATCAATAAAATTTACTTTGTACAAATTCTAACACACATAAAACAAGTCTTTATGTTTTCCTCTATCTATTTTACAAAACCACTATGGATAATACATTAATCCATAAACCTAATTATAAACACTACTCATTCAAAATTAATATGTAATCATCAAATTTTATAACTAAAAAAATACACATTAACCACAACATCACATATTCCAGTTGTAGGCATGGACCCCTTATCATTATTTAGTCATGGGTTCATGCCCCACCACCTTCTCTGATTTTATGTCCTGTCACCCTACCTACAATTTGTACTTTTTTGAAACCCATAATAATATAATTTACAAAATATGATGGAAATCCATTTAAATTAATAATTTAATATCATTTTTACTATGTTTTTTAATAGTACACCAATATATAAATACTTCAACCTTTTTACTTCAATATTTTTCATTTCTTGGACTAAGTTATAACCTTGGTCATTCATTTTAATTATCAATTAATGTCCTCAAAAATGGTTTGTAACGAAAATATGAATAATACTAAGAATATCCACCAGGAGTGGAAAACTAGGTGTGATGTAAGTCTTGTTGTTATATACTAGATTACACATGAGTTAGGAAAAAGGAGCCATTTCGATGTTTTAACCACTATATAAAAATGTTCTTAAACTACCACTAATTTAATTTTCCATAAATAAAAGTATTTCTAGGAAAAACACATTATCTCACTATCTAATAGAATCTTTAGGATTTAATTTTGTACTTATCAAAAAATTATACATTACGGTTATGTTCTCTAATATATGTTTCACTAAATATTATTACCATGTTTGCTACTAAACATTCTTTGATACCAACTATTGTAGCCTAACCCCAGAAATCCTAAAGTCGGTGTCTACTAACATTGAATTAGAATAAGATACAAGTAAATCATGTCCCACAGGACCAAATAGTCTAGCTCCCTTTTTATTCTAGATACGTACATGAATTGAAAATTAATACATTTTATTCATTTTAGGATAAGAAAATTATTCCACCTAGCACATCCTTGAATGTATTTATTAGTATAATTTAGGGAATCCTATGAAATAGAAACATAATAACAGTGGGAAAAAATACTTAGTGAGGATCATGTATAATAGAATAAGATTTGAATCAATGAGAATTATCTATAATGTAAGGTAATAAAGAAATACACATTCCATGTAATGATTATACTAATAAACAAATGTGTAAAAAATAGTGAAAGTTAAATAAATGAACCAATATTCAATTTAAATTACATGATAAGGCATAATCAATATGGAAAAGGAAATATAAGAAAAAATTCCATTTAGTCAATTAAATTAAATTGAAATGCTTCCATTGATAAGGTCAAAGAACATTTTTTATTGATAATAATATTGATGAATGAATTATAAATAAAGGGAATGCTAAATTAGGTGTTTTCATGTACATATTTCGTCTCATAAGACTACCTATACAAAGAGGGTCTTATGTTAAATGGGCCCAACCCATATCTTTCATGTACAATGCATTCCCCACATAGCAATTATTCGATATAATTCAAAAACAATGTTCCTTAACAAATACACATATTGAGTAAATGATATTGATTTATCATTATTCCCCTGTTAAAAAATAATTCAAATTAAATACCATATATATATATATATATTTTTAGGTAATGAATATATCTATGATAAATGATATGGATAATTTGGTGAAATTTAATTTTCAAGCATAATCATCAATTGAATATTTTCAAGAGAACTACAAAAATATATCAATGATTTGAATTTATATTCTATCATTAGTCATATCAAATGAATTCAAAAAATAGGAAAAAAATTTATGGAATAAATACAACATATCTAATGTGGAATAAAAATTAAAGATTTTTTTTGATGAAATAGAATATGTAAATTGAACAAATTCACGAGGAAAATATCCTTTGTACATCCTTTTGAATAAATGATTCATTAAAAATCGAATTTAAAAATATAAAAAAATAAATGGAGAAAATAATTTTGATAAATAATTATGAAAATTATAAAAAATAGAAAACATTTTTATTAAACATATTTTTGATAGAAAATAGATCCCCACCCCAAGAGATAAATGTAGTCGAGTTTTCGTAAAATCATTTTATAAAATACATTTAGTGATAAAGAATGGAAAATGCTATTATTACTAGGAAATGGAGAATAGAAAATAGAAAAGAATAAAATTGAATTATTTATTGTACAACTATCCTATAATTTTCTATAATGGAAATTTATGTATAGACAGTCCTGGAAAAAATTCGATTATGAAGTACACCCTTGAAACAAACATCACATTTTTGTGAGAATAAATTAATATATAGATTATGTGTGTACAATTAAAATCCATACAAAACTATTTTAAATAAAAAAATTTATACAAAAAATTTATTACACAAATAATCTAAGAATATTAATAACAACGAGGAAGTAATATAACCCAATGAAAAGGAATCAGGTTACAAAATTCTTTACCACTTCGTAACTTTTAAATCAAATCCACTTATAAGAAATAATTCAACTTGAAACTCAAAATAACATGATATTAAAATAATTTATTATATAATTTATCTAATTTCTCAGTAGATACACTAGAAAAAATAACTATGTGGTGAATATGAAATTTTCCACATATATATAAAAATGTGAATTGAAAATCACTTACCTTACGCTTCGTTTCAGGTGAAAATAATTTAAAATCTTTAATAATGGTTCAATGAATGTAAATAACTTATTCCAGAACCTAACTCATATTTATAATGTCAAATATTAACTTCATATAATATCTTGTTACCCTTTTGTTAAAAATTATTCATTATTTTCATAATTTCTAGTGTTAATTGACTAGTTTTTCGAGTATGTTTTAACTAGTAATTATTTTATTATTATTTATATGATTAGTTAGTACTATAAATAATGTAAACCATTATTTTACTATCATTTATAATCAATATTTAGTTATTTATAATAACCCATAATATTTGGATATGGGAAATTAAATGCACCCTTTAGAGAGACTGTAGGTTATATGTACGCATGAATACTAATTTCATTAAATTGATGTATTAAAAGAATTTAAATTAAATGATATATATATATATTATAAATATATTACCATATATATTTCATATATTTTTATTAAAACCATTCTTTATTCATTCCACATATAGTGTTAACAAATCACATCGCTTTGAGGAGATGGTAATCCACACTTCCACAGATGATGTTATCATATTTACACTAAATAAAAAGCATGAAGGTATGTGCTATAAATTTTTTTTAACTATTAATAAAACATAAATATCATATTAAAACAGTGTTTCCAGAATAATCCATACCATTAGAGGTGGTAAATCGAAAACGAATGACAACGTATCATGAGGTTGTACTTCGCCTTACATGAATGATATGTTATTTACCAAATTCATAGATGTGTGTCTAGGTGATGGTAAAACCTATAACATAAAAACATATCTATATGTTTATAAAACTAATTTTATTAAAAATTCTGTAATAATAATAATTTAATTGTTTTATAATTAAATAAAATGATTGTTATTATACAATATTCTTACATCTTATTCTGAGTAAATCATCTTAGTCTATACCAAATCAATTCCACGGTTTAATTTATACAAAAGATAAGGCTAATAAAACGAGGCTAGGTATTTTTTTTATTATTTGTGTAGAATTTGGGTGATCAAAAGGGCTTTAGAGGTGTTAATAAGTGGGAGGGGTGAGTACATTTTTATAGATGAGGAGGAGTTGAATTCTTATATATCTTGGAAAAGGGAACTGCACCCTTTGTTATCCCATGTAATGTGGCTCAAATATTGGTAAATATTGTTAAAAGGAATTATAGGGCCTAAATATGGTGTAAAATTTATTTTAAAATATTTTCTAGGTTATTTTGTTGCTTATGTTTTAGGTATAGTCCATTGTCACGCAAATTTTCTTCTTAATAACGGATGTTAATTATAATTACATTCACAAATATTTTTAAAAGAAATATTCGTTGAATATATTATAAATTATAAATTATTCTGATTCCATATATTGACTCTATTTTTTAAAATTTAAATAATATAAGTGGTAGAAATTAATTTAAATTTAATCCCACGTTAGGGATGACGATGGTGCCTTTGAAAGTAATTTTTTTTCAAAAAGATTAAGAAGTGTTTTTATCCAATTAATGTAAAAAAATTCATTCAAATGAACATAATTAGACTAGTCTATGTATAATTTCTCTAATGTGACTTTTAAACAAATTTTAAGAAAATTTACATTCTAAAAAATTAAATTGAAAATTGTTTTGAATTAAAGGATAGTATTTGTTCACTATTCATCAAAAAAATGAAACATAAAAAATACCAAAAATTCACTCTAACAAAATTTTGATGTTACAATTTATAAAATTATGTTTATTTTTTCATTTCAAATTTATAAAATTTCCAAAAATATTATTCATAATTGGTTCACCACCGAAAGTAATTAAAATTGTTTTTTTGAAAAATGCAATTATTAAGCATAAAAATGGATTTACTCTTATTTTATGACTAAATGATAAATGGTATTAATTGAAAAAATATTTTATTTAATATATAAAATATTTATATCATTAATATTATTCATTAATTTAATTAATTTAATTTTTTAAGTCAAAACTCTTTCTGAAATATAAAATAAATATATTTCAATTATATTCAACTGGTTTCTATGTTTGTTTCTAATTAATTACTAATGAATAAATTCATACTATATTTATTTAACAATATTCTTTTCATAATATAATTAATTCCATAAATAAATGATAATTTAATGCCTAAGTTATATATTATTGTATTAAATAAAAATGATTTTAATAATATATTATTGGTCAGCAATACTCAATCTTGTGTGTAACAAAAGACATCAAAGAAACTTGTTTTTTTATACGCTACAAGAACACTCCATAATTAATTCATTTCAGTCGAAAGAATAGATTAAATTTATTTAAGATATTAAATATTCTCTATATGTTATATTTCTTCTATGGTTTGTGTTTCAATTCATACACGCAATCGAATAAAAGTCACTCTTTTATAATTTTTATGGTGTGACCAAATCATTCTATTTTCATCCTTAATTTAACTATTATCATAGTTTGTGTATTCATTTCATTAATTTTGGGATTATTTATTCAAGGTAGTTGATTTTGAATCTTCAGAAAACATGAATCACCCTTTGGATAATATTAATCTTTATCGGGGTATCGACACATTCTATAAGTAAGGGAATTAATTTTTTGGAGGCTCTTTTTTAAGTGAAACCTTACAAAGATGAGTTTCTAAAGACACTAATTCTCAAAAAGTTGTAGGATTAAGGATTAACAATTATTAATGATCTATAGTCCCTACAACATTGAATTTATCTATGGAAATTCTTTATTCTGGTACATGTAACTTATTTGAAGGGGATTAAGCCGTAGTCTTACTATGATCTGAAATTCGGAACTATGGATTACTAAGGGGAATTATTGGAAGATTATTACAATAGGAAGAAACTTATTTCAAATAATTTTGTAAAATAAAAATGATTTTGACATTGTCTATATGATTTGAAATTTATATTTTAATACTAGAATTTTGAGGATCATCATGTTGAATATCATTATCAATCTATTCAATCATATAAATTTGACAACCCATGTTTTGGTGATATTTCATTAGATTAATTGTGTGTTTGGGTATCCTAAAATTCGAAATGATATTGCTTCTTGCATTGGGGTGTCTTTAAAAATTGATAAAAAATTCATAATGGTTATTTAATTTTATATTATATAAGGTTTTTATGACAATTTTAACAATAAACTTCTAGATATTAAAATATTTATTTAAAATGATATGCAATTATCTGTAAAGGTTAAATTAGAATATGTTCCACACATTTATGAGCTGTGAAGGGTTGTAGGGAATTCCATTTCTCAATGTAGATATGCTCGAGAACAAGTTAAACTTTCTCCTAACACTAGTTCATATAATGAGATCAATATGAATAAATGAACATATCTTCTTAATGAAAAAGATGAATTTGGAAGAAATGTTTAATATGGAAAATGGGTATAAATGAAATTAAATACTATTGAATTAAATAATTATAATGTAAAATCATGGGTTTTCCATGTGGAGGAAGAGGAAGATGATGATTATTTAAACATTGATAGGATTTATAAATAGTTTTTTTGGTGGTGTGGAAGGTGATAATAAACTAGACAGTGAAGATTAATCTATCTATATAGAAATTTCATAAAACATCAAGATTCTCATAGAGTTTTTACTAGAGTGAAAATTCAATAGTATCAATGACTTTCCATAACCTATTACAACTGACCATATTGATTATTATCTATTTTTTTAGAAAGGAGGAGAGGGTATCATATTATAAATCTATTATTGAATCTATAGAAAATCCCTTAGTATATGAATATTTCCATGTTGTCTCTAATGTTGGACTGTATTCATAATATAATGAAAATTTTAAATAGAAAGACCTAATGAACTCCAATCAAGAAAATTTAAATGTCAATACCTCATCTTATGGTGGATTCATCAAAATGTAGGAAAAAGATAAAATTTATAAAGACAATATGGAATATTTAGGAGATACCAGGGGCCCTACACGATTCCATGGTGTCTCTATAATTTTACACTCTTCAATATGTAATGATAATTTTGAGAAGGAAAATCCATTGAAATTAAGTAGAGAAAATTTCAATGAAAATACTTCATCTCATGGGGGATTCACCCAACATGTGGGAAAATAAAACCTTTTCAAGGATATTGTTGTTTTAATTTGAGGAACCATAGATTTTGTAATACTTCATCATGTATCCAAACCATGCCACCCAATGATATCTAATGATACTATAGAAGAGGGTCATATAGTGTAAAACACTGGAGATAATATAAATATCATAACATCATCTCTTAGGGATGTATTCAACATATTGTTCAGTATGATCGATAATAGTCATAAAAGGGCAGAAAATTGACAAAAATTTATAAAAAATCAGTTGCTGCTCTCAATAATGACATGAATGTTGGGAAATCTGTTCTAGGTGGTTTTATTTCTTGCAAAACTAGTCATACTAATACTTGTTTGGGTCTCAATTCTGTGGAAATTCCAATGAACCTTCATACTATTGATTAAAGAAAGGTAATTGGTTATTCCAATATATAAACTTCATATATAGAAAATGTTGTCACCTAGAGGTATGAGAATCAAGTTTTTTTTAATATGGAGATCAATAAGGAAAAACACTTCATTGGTAAGAATAAAGGGATCCATAAATCCAAAAAAAATATAATATAGATTATGTTATGGAATTATCTGATATTTTCTAACCCTAGGACAATTTTCTCTATTAGGATTTTTGTAAGAAAGAACTAGCCTGATATTCATTTTCTTGGTGAGGCCAAGAATGTTTTACTAAGAAGTTTTCTGATATTTAAAATATGTGATATCATCTGGATAGTTCAAATCAATCAAGTATTGAAATAAAAAACATTTTGGATTTTTGAAAATTTTATACTACATAGAGTCAATCATATATGTTCTATAGATTAGATGGTGACTCATATTAATAATTATTTGGGAGTGACATAATTTTTATCCTTCATTTTTTATTATAATTTTTATTAAGAATTAATATCTGTTGGTATGAATATATATGATCTAGGTTTCATAGTGATGGATTCCCTGATTCTTCTTGTTGGATTCAATGATATTCTCAATTTGAATGATAAATTAGGCATGGTAATATCATCAATGACTACTAGAGTATTCATGTAATTTAGAGATGGTAGAAATTAGTACGAAGTCAATATTGTGTTTAATAAATATACATATGATATGAATAACCAGAATAAAGTGTGGCTTGTATATTGGATAAGAATTGTTTTAATGAGATGGCCCATGATGCTGGGGTATATATTTTATGATCCAATCTAGAAAGGATTAAATAAGATCACCATCATATTTTTGTAAATATTTTTACTAGAGATGCTAAATAACCTTCACCATTTAGATTAAAAAATTCCTACAAATTTCAACTCGAATGTAAAAAAGTGTTTAATGACACATGTAATTACATAAACTACAATAATTATTCCATATCTTATATACACAATCTCAATGTTCATAAGAATAGTTTGAAAATTTGGATTCATGATAATTGTAGTCACTAATCGAAAAATTACAATAAAATTGAATCATTCCATTATATTGATCAAGATTGTGATACATGATATGATTTTTTAGCAGGTCTCAAGTTGTGAACATGATCATAAATGATCTCAATAATCATTTAATCCTCAAATAATGCATTCAAAGATAGGTTTTTAAGGTAAAATAATCAAGGAAGTGGATTTTAACACCAAAATATTTATTTCTCTTCAAATATTAAGAAATATTAATATACCCATGGTCATTCTCAAAGGTAATGGGGTGATTTTAGATAAAATATTTTTTTGAATAACCATTTTTTTTCAATTTATAATATCCTTTTTTATGGTAATATTCCTAATACTAGTCTTATAGAGCGAATTATTCATAGAAATTTCAATGAGAAGGAGTATACAAAACTTATTTATCTTCCCTGTGAATTTGATATCAGGGATACATGGACTAAATAATGGAAACATTACTAGACCAAATAATTTTACAAACACCATTTCTCAATCTTATTGGGAGATTATTCATTATGATGCTTATAGTCATTTCAGTCACATTTTCAATGGTGGGTAGTTAAACTAGGATCTAATTACCAATTTCAATCACTCATTCCCAAAAGAGTTAAATGAAAATGTGATTCACCTTTTCAGACCTATGAAACATATTAACACCATTTATAAAATCATTAGAAATTTTTATTCTAACATGCTCTCCCTAATTGAAAACATAATATTTCTCCCTACCCATTTGGTTTCATCAAAGGATGAAGTATTTATAATTTCTTAATATCTAATTTTGAATTAATTAGTATATATAGAAATCCATAAAATGGAGTAACATTTCTCCTCTGAATTATGTTAAAAAACATTTCATAGACTACACAGGGGTTTAATTTGTTAGGATTTATGAAATTTTGGATTTGATGACATATTTTCTAATTTGATCAGAACTATCCTTGGATGATCACATATGTTAGTATTAATAAGTTTATCCACCAAGGTTGACTTCACAGGTACCCTAGGTTTTAGGAGAGGTGATCATATTTCATCCACCATTTTCCCCATTTATGAATATTACAAAAGAAGGAATCATTTCCGCATGACATGCGATAATGAACTCAAATACAACTGATTTTACAGGGGCCTTATCTACACCAGTCACATATTTTAGTCTAATTAATTCATCCTTTTCACTATAGGTGTAAAAATAAATATCAAAAATATTAATGAAACTCTCTATTATGATGACATGGTCTCGAGTAAAGTGATATGTTGGATTAATACTTTCATATTTTATGGAAAAAATCACTTTAGATAGAAAACATTATATCATTCGAGTGATTGGAATCATAGAAGGTGTGTTTCCTTTCAATTATATTTATGTTCCAATGTTTTTGAGAAAACCATGTGTCCAGTATTTTTTTCATATTGTTATCTAGGTTAAAAAATCATCTTTTATTTATAGGAAAGGAATGGAACTCAAGATGATTTGGACGGTTAGCCATTCCAAAAATGAGATTGTATCAAAGAAAATCAATCATATATGGTCTATATATGGTCAAAACCTCTTATTAGGAGTATCAATATAATTTCTCGGACCTGGATTGCAGCCTATGGTTCCCTGAGCCTAGTTGGACACATGGCCTCAAGCGTATATCCTTAAATTCCCGAGGTAACTAACTAGAAGCGATGTCCTATGTGAGTCAATTGAAAGGATATGCCCCCATTACCCAAGAATCATAGTGGATGTCAAATATACATTATATAGAGGAAGTGAAATAAAAATTAGACAACTAAAAGTAGGAGAAGACATCAATAAATGTCAATGACCAGAGGGGTTTCATATAAAAAATAATTCATATGGTACATGTTTTGAGAAAACACGTAGAAAAATACATGGAAATACAATGAAATACAAGTTTCCCAAAAATAATTAATGTAAAAAATGGTGTCTCGGCATCACAAGGCTCAACTTGGTCCTATGATCCAGTTCTCAAAGCCATAGTCAATAACTTGTACTAGAGCGCCTTCCCCTATCATCACAAAAAATCATATAATCTGTTTGGGTCCACATGATAGCCCAAATGTGGTGTTATATTAACATACTAGTAGGAACACACATAATCTATATTGTTCTAATATAAATTCTACAAAGGTTATAGCATGTGTAATCAACTATTGAGTGAATATGACCATAGAATATATCTACTACAGTATGTAAAAAATTATTCCCTTAAGGAAACCTAAAAAAGAGAGTCAACTCCTAACAAGGTAGATACAACCATGTTAACAAGAAAGTCACCTGGCCACATCGTACATCCATCTGTATCATGTAAACCACAACCATTTTGTATAAAGAGGTCAAGTGTCCCACGACCATGTTGTACAGTGATGTAAAATATCCCATGACCACACCATTTAGAGAGAAGAACACCTCAAGGGCTGGATCCAAGTTGTGAACATACAAGGAATCCATGAAATAATTCTAGACCATAGAGGGATAAATCTAAAGAGATTTCCCAAGGCATTCGATCGAGTCCCATGGGTGTTCCGGATGGAAACATTGTTATGCACAAGTTGGGGTCCTAGGATCATAGAAAAAGTAAGTCGTATGCGAGCACATGAAATCTGAATCCATGGGTAGTACGGCCCGATGAATCCCAATGAATAATGTCTCAAGGGGAAAATTCATCCTAAGGAAACCACTACCGCATTCCAAATCCATTCATTCAAATATTAAATTCATTCATTCAAATTAAAAAAATACATTTCATGTTAGTATACTCACTCACATCATCCCGCAGAATCCATGATTATACCCACTCATGTTAACCATTTATCAAAATAATTATCTGGGATTACCATTTCATATAACCAATTTTACATTCCATTATAAATTTCATATTTTTATACCCACCCATATTATCCATTTAACATTCCAATCTACCAAAATAGACGAGGCATAACGTGATATTTATTGAACAAGGAGGCAGTATATCTCCTAAACAATCCATTAAAGATATCAAAACATAAATGAGATTTTTATAACTGGGAAATCTCAAGAACATACCCCTTTGGTGGTTTTAATTGGAAAACAAGTATTTTTTCTAAAGCCATTCCCATTGGGTTTCCTTGAATCAAGTAATGGAATGAACCTAAATATAACCTACGATCAAACTCAATATGTCTATATATATCTACTAAAAGAAACTTTCTCAAAAAAGATTCCTCACCAAAAATTCTAACCGATGGCATAAAGGCTGAACATCAAAAAACACCAAGAAAATCCAATATAATGTATAGACCACTAACCTCGTCTCGATAGTAGCCATCTTCTCCAGTATCATGTCTTAATTCATCCTTGTTTGGAAAAAAACTGAAGAACTAATGAAGAACAAAATACCGGGGAATATGATCCTAAAATCAAATAGTGCAACTGATGTTCTAAAGAATCATGAACAACTAAAAAAGAATCAAGGACTTACCATTGTAGATCTAATGAGACAATAGGTGACTGTAACAGAGTTCAGACATTGAATATGGCTCAAATCCATGGTTAGGTGCCTCAAAAGTTCTTCACGGAGGGCTATTGTGTGTATAGGTGAAATCCTGCATTGGTTTTAAAAAGAAAATTGGTTTTCAATTTTAAAAAAATTAAAAAAAAACTAACACAGTAGGATTTCACGGTTTACCCACACAGTTTCCAAAACCATGATGAAACCATGCACACCTCACTACCTAGAAGGGGAATTTCAGATGGTTACCCCACACAACTAGAATAATTGTGAGGTAACCAAGCAGATGATCTATGCTAGAAAACTACAGTTTCTCAAACCTCTCGCACGGTTAGCCTAACAGTATGCAAGCCATGAGCTAGGACATTTTCAGACCAAAACTTTATTCTGGGCTGCGAACATGCCCCATAACCCTCCAAGCACATGTGATCACGTTAAGATTTCACAAAATCCCATAAAAAGAAAATTAATGTGAAAAGAAAAGGAATAATACCATATAAAAAACATGGGTTCTTTTAATAATCCCCCCTTATAGAAATTTTTCTATAAATTTCTCTATGGAGGTTTTTAAATATTCTTCTAAAGATATATCAGGCCCCTAAGAACATATGTTAGCCTCCATATCCCATGTCTTGTCACGAAAAGGTACATGATAACATATCACCTGTACTAAAGGAACTGAACGGCCAATTAGAACCTTTTTCTCTATTCAACTAAACAAATCAGATGCTCCTCAAAGGACGGATCCACATTCAACTAAGCCTACACAGGTTGAAAAACATGATATGGGTCTGAATGATAGTGGTGCAGTTGAGATACATGTAAGATTCCATGCATGGATTGGGAATTGTGAGGTAACTACAACTAATAGTGCATTGACCCGACTCTCTCCAAAATCACAAATTGCTCGACATATCGTAGTGATAGTTTACCCTATCTCCAGATCCGCCTTTGTCCCAAACTTGGTGAAACAAGTAAGAAACCCCAATCCCTAACTTTTAACTATAGACATCTCATGCGGCGATTAGAAAATGATTTGTGGAGAGACTGTGTAGTATCCATCCATTATTGAATCATCTGGACCTTCTCATAAGTCTCCCGCATGAGACACTATCTTATTAAAGCTTCCTCTCCTACATCTAAACAGCCTTGGGCATAATGGCATGGCCTACTGTGTAAATCCTTGTCAGGTTCCACATGTTTCATCTCTAGGTAACTGTTATTTTAGGTGAACAAAACCAGGGGAATGTGCCTCTCCCAAGAGACCCCAAAATCTTGGACACATGATCACAACATGTCCTCTAGAACCCGTATCATATTCCCTAATTTTCCATCAGCCTGAGGGTGGTATTAAAGGCTCAAAATAACTTCTGTACATAAGTCCCACTAAAAACTCTTCAAAAAATGAGTCATAAAGGAAGAATTCCTATCTGAAATGACAGTGTAAATGACCCCTTATAGTTATAACACCTATCATATGTACAAAATTCCAAGATCAACAACATTGAAGTTCTCTTTAATTGGAAATAAATGTGTGACATTGATAAACTTCTCAACAACAACCCACACATCATCATTACCTCGAGGCAACCTCACTAAACAAGTCACAAAATCCATACTGACATCATCCCATTTCCACTCTTGGATAGGTAACTACTGTACAATCAAATTTGGATTTCGATGTTCCACATTCACCTGCTGACATGTGGAACACCTCGTAAAAAGACTAGCTACATATCTATACATTCCCTGCCAAAAGTACCGACATCGTAAGTCACGATACATCTAGGTAATTGTTGGATTCACTACTCAAACTTAATCATGAAACTCCCACATAAACTCTTCATGTATATCCAATGGAACCCTAAAAAATACATGGATACACATAATCTCATCATCTCCTTCCATCCAACTAGGAGGAGGGTACTCACTTGCTATACCTTCCAGTCGAACTATAAAATTTGAATTGGATAGCTACCAGATCCTAAGTCTTTCCAGAAGGGTTGATGTCAGATCTAAGGATGATAAAAAAGTACTTCATTGTCTATCATGCACTTCAAGATGCATCTGAGATAATAATTCCATAATATTCCACTCTATACTACCCTACATGAATGCATTTATATAAGTCCTCCTACTCAGTGCATTAGCTACTTCATTTCCCTTACCAGGATTTTAGGAAATCTTGAATTCAAAGTAATGCATGTACTCCACCCACCTTAGCATACTAAAATTTATATCACACTACATAAAGATATACATGAAGCTTTCGTGCTCCGTGTACACTAGAAAATGCTCCCCCAGAAAATAGTGTCGCCAAAAGCACAACACAAGATCAACTGCATCTAACTTGCGATCATGATTAGGGTATCTCTTCTTATGAGGCATCAACTACCAACAACCGTATGCCAAAAATATATCTCCCCATATTAGCACTACCCCTAGCCCAATACAAGAAGTTTCATAGTACACTATGTTTCTCTTTCCCCATCTAGCAGTATTAGGACTGGTGCTGATGCCAATCTCCCTTTTAGCTCCTGAAAGTATTTCTCAAAAGATTATAACCACACAATCATCACACCATTATTATTCAATCATATCAATATTAATTCTAAGATTTATAAGTCCTATATAAAATTCATGTAGTAACTAGCTAGCTCTAAGAAACATTGTATGTCAAAAAATCATCTTGTGATATTTCCAGGAAACTACATCTCTCACATTTTCTGGGTCCAATGACACTCCTGTCCTCGAGATTATGTGAACCAAGAAGTGAATCTGATACTCCAAAAGTCAAAATTTTGAGTTTATCATATAGATTATACTCTCTTAGTGTATTCAGAACGATCATAAGAAGATTGGTATGGTCATGTCAATTGTGAGAATACACCAAGATATCATCCATGAAAACCACCACAAAATAATCCAAGTAAGGATGGAGCACTCAGTTCATCAAATCCATGAATACTGCTAGAATGTTCTTGAGACTAAATGGAATAACAAGATACTTGTATAACCCATACCTGCTACGAAAGTGAGTTTGTGATATCCTTCTAGGTTGAACCTGCACCTGGTGATATCATGTCCTCAATTTGATCTTCGAGAACACTCGAGCTCCTAAAATGCGATCAAATAGGTCATGTATCTATGGAAAAGGATATCAGGTTATAAACATTATCTAGTTTAGTATAGGATAATATACACATAGCCTAAGTGTTTCTTCTTCCTTTTTCATGAAAAAGACAAGATAACCCCATAGAGAAGTATTGGGTCAAATAAATCCCTTCGCCTCCAAATCCTCTAGCTCCTTATTAACATCATAAAACTCCATTATAGCTATCCGGTTAGGATAAATGTACACTGGTGAAGATCTTGGCCCTAGATCGACAGATAAATCATCCTCTCTATTAGGAGGAAAACCGGAAAAGTCATTGGGAGTGATGGACTTCAAGTGCTCAAACACTGGAGGAAAGCCTGCTAGACTCACTCCATGATCATCCATAATCAAACCATCAATCTGGGTTGTCATTCCAACCATCCCATGATTCTCTTGTCCAGCTCTGCTTTCTTGGACATCTCATTAACCCTTTTTAATAGACATTTCACCCTACGGTTATATGAAAGTCACCCTTCGGTGACAGCAGCCAACACACGCTTGATAATCTATGAGCCATCACATTATAAGAATGATGTCAAACCCTATCATCTTGAGGACATAATGATCCCAGATGAAGTGAAACACTCCGACCTCAAGGGTACCCTCTATACACTAGCACACATCACCTGTCCTACTCCCAACACAATTTCTAGAGTCAAAAAACCCTCAAAAAGAAAAACCACAAGACCAAGGTTGTTTACCACTTGCATTGAGATAAAACTGTGAGAGGCACCTCTATCGAAAAGATATGATGAAATAGTAGAAGCTACTAAGATCCTACCACTCACTATGGATTATTTGGGATCATTTTATTATTGGTTCTCTTTCACTATATAAGCATTGAATGTACCATGGCCATGTGACCCTATCCAGCTAGCCTGAGGTGATCCACTCTACTGCCCCTGAGAACCCTATGTCTGGCTAACATGACCACAACCACCATGGATTTGGACTAATCGGCCTTCACTTCTATAGATCCTAGCCTAATGTAGAGCTAAAGAACATACTCTTGAACTCAATGTAAGAGCTGACCCCACTATACGCACAGCTGGAGGGACGGTCCTCGAGAACATATGCAGGTGTCACATCATGCCTCATGTTTGACCATTAACTGGGTCATAGTCAAACTGATTTCTCTCATGGCCTAGTCTACCAGACTTATAGAAACATACACAGCTGCCTACATCCATAGCATTCCTAGAACTCACGTTGCGAGAAGACTTAAAATTGAACATACTTCTAGAAGACATTGATCAAGTGGGGTGAAAAACTAACACTCCCATGTTCTATACCACATCTTCCATTGTGTTCCTCTCTGTAATTAGTTCGTGATTAACAATCTCAGTGATATAAGGCAACATGCACACGTCGAACTGAAATTTGATAGCATTTCTGAGACCTTACCCAATGCTCCTTGCCCTCAAAATCTCAATAGTATGATACATCGATGCAAGACACTTAACCATTATAAAGTGTATCGAGTATTCCATAACCACTACCATCCCCTGCTCAAGACGCATGGAATCTCTATCCCGCTCTATTCGCAGAGTCACGAGGTAAAATTACTTGTATAAGTGGGTTTGGAATTCATCCCCAAAATAGTCTAAGGACCATCAAACGACTCCAAAAAATCACACCAGTAGTTTTCTGCTCCACGTAGAATATATGTTGAAAGATTGACCCTCCACTCCGGAGGCATATTCAAATGGTCAAAAATTTCTAACAATTTCTGTAGCCACTACTCTATAGCCTATGGACCACCAAACCCATAACATTGACACAAATCCAAGATTGTATAAAGATCAACCAATGAACCACTATAAACAATGCCTCTTGCCCACTAAAAATCCAGGTCTAGGTTTATTCTCTATTTTCCATTAAATATTCCATATCCATTTCAAAGTCAGTTATTCAGAAAATTTCACCAAGGGTTTAATAATTCCAGAATCCATGAGGTCCCATAACACCTCTTGAACCTAAAACAAGGATCCCATTCAAACCATATATATAACAAGTTCATTCAATATTTACATTTCACTAGTGCATCATTTCTTAATTCACAAGATACTATACTCTTTGTGGATGGAATAATTACCTCATAACTTTATATACTACACCCAACTAAAACAACAACATGCCCATCTATCACATTAACTATCACAAAAACATGAAATATATAATGCATCCTAGATGGAATGGAATAATGCAAGGTTTGAAATTATAACAAGTGTCTATATGATGCAAGATATTGAACACCCTCAGCACACCAGGTTGCAACTAAAATAGAACCCTTAGTTGCATCAATATAAATATCATAAATCGTGGCTTTCACCTAATGGTGAAATTAAATAAAAAGTCATAGTAAAAATATAGAATTTTTCGTATCCCTATATATTGTCTCCAAAATGTATATCGGACCAAAAAAACCCCTCTAATACCACTTTGTAACTTCCCAGACCTGGATGCCACACATTGGTGCCACGATCCGGGTTGGAAACGTGTCCTCAAGAGCATCTCCCAAAATGCCAGAGGTTTCCACCTAGCAGTGAGGGCATATGTGAGTTATTGAGGGATATTATTCCTTCATTACTAGAGTAACACAGCGGAAGAAAAAAATATAATATAATGCAGAAGTGAAATAAACTGTAGAAAAAAAGAAGTAAGACAAGATAGGAATAAATAACAATAACTAGAAGTGTCTCATATACAAAAGGATTCAGATTGAATAAGTAGAAAATATCCAAAATAGTACATGGTAATAAAATACAATACAAGTATCAGAAAATGATCAAAATACCAAAAAGGAATCTTGACATCATAGGACTCAGCTTAGTCCTAAGCTCCTCTCATCCAAGACCCTGTCAACAAACTATACCACGACGCTTTCCCTTATCATTACCTACAACTATATAATCTGTTTGGGTCCCCATGAAAACCGCAAAAGGTCGTGAGATAAACATCCCAGTAGGAAACCACCCATGTCTATACATTTCTAATATCAATTATAAAAAAGATATAGAAATTGTAAACAACCATTAAGTAAGTTCATATGACCATGGAATATGTTTACTGCAGTATGTAAGACCAATAATACATCAAGGATACCTAAAAAAGAGATTCAGCCCTTAATAAGGTAGCTATAACCCGGTAAAAAATGCAAGCCACATGACCATGACATACATCCATATGTATCTTGTAACCCACAACCACTCAGTATAGAGATATCATTTTACTAATGACAACAAGGTATAGTGATGTCAAATATCCCATTACCATGACGTATCGTGAAAATTAGACCTCAATGGCCGGATCCATGGTCTGAGTAGACCAAGGCATCCATGAAAGAATTCTAGACCATAGAGGGACGGAACCAAGGAGACTGTCCAAGTCATCCAATTGATTCCCATGGTCTATCCTGGTGGAAACTCATTTAGGCACTGGTTGGGGTCCTAGGGGAATAGAAATAAAATGTCCTACATGAGCCTAAGAAAGCCAGATCCACTTAGTAGCAAGGCCTGAGGCATCCCACAAAATCAATACCCAAGGGGAAGACTCAATCCAATGCATCCACTACCGCATTCAAAATGATTTCTTTCAAATATTAAATTTAAAAATTATATATATAAAAATTCCATGTGTGTAAACCCACTCACATCAACCCTTACAAGCTATGAGTGTTCCAAAATATTCAAACAATTTATCAAAACAAGAATATGGGGCTAACCTCCAATATAAGCCATTTTACATTCCATTAGTAATTTAATATTGGTATATCCACCAATATTATCCATTTTACATTCCAAAATATCAAAATAGACGAGGAATAACATGATATTCATTGAGCAAGGAGGTAGTACATCTCCTAACCATGAAATTTAAGATATAAAAGCATAAATGGTATTCCTGTAACTAAGAAAGCACAAGAACACACCCCTTGGGTGGTTTAAACTATAATAAACAAGTATTCATACATAAGGCGCACCACATGGGTGACCTTGACTAATATAACGGGTGAAAAAACACCTAAATAGAACCCACGATCAACGTCACTAGTTCCACCTACAGCTAATAAAAGAAAATGGCTTAAAAACGAGACCACTCCAGAAAATACGACAAATGGAGTGACGGAAGAATGCCCAAAAACCCCAAGAAAAACAGAAAGAAAGTATAGACCACCTACATCACCTTAGTAGTAGACACATCATACAGTTTCATGTCATGATTCCTCTTGGTTTGGAAGAAAACTGAATAACATACGAAGAACCAAATATTTAGTGCATTGAGTATAAAAGTAAATAGTTCAACCATCATTCCATCACATCAAGGACGGGTAAAATGAATTGATTACATACAATTTCGGATCCGATGAGACAATCGGGGATCAAAACGGAGGTCATATGGTCAATCTAGCTCATAGCCTCAATTATGAGCCTCAAAAGTTCTCCATGGAGGGCTGTTGTGCGTAGAGGAGTAAACCAAGATTTGTTTTTAAAATAAAATTAGTTTTTAAATTTATATAATTAAAAACACAGTAGGGTTGCATGGTTTTACCCCATAGTTTCCTAAACCAAGAGGAAACCATGCGTATCTCGCTACCTAGAGGTGGAACTTCGCATGGTTACCCATCAAAATTCAACTAATCCTATGGTAACCATGTGAAAATGTTCTTCTGAAAAAATAAAGTTTCTCAGACCTCTTTCACTATTTGAATAAATGTAGCAAATCTGTTCACAAACCACGCACAAGATATGCACCAATTATGCACCAGGTCATTTTCAGCCCAAAACATGGTTCCACACTCGGAACATTCCCCATACACCTCCAAAACATCCATGACCAAGATAAGCAATCACATAAAGCCATAATAAGGCATTAAATATGAAAATAAAATGAAACATAACATGTATGAAAACCTGGGTTATTACAATCAATACCTCCATAAATATTATTGCTGGAGTGGAAGAACTTTTAAGAAGAAACATATTACATATTCTTGGAATAATTGATATAATCCAATTCATCATGGTGCAATTTGACTTAAGAATATGTGTAAATTTAGTAAATACTCCAAAAAAAATTTATGAGGAGAATTATTAATTAGAATTCTGAGTCTCTTGACTTGTTAATATCCATATATTTACAGAGGCACAATGATAGGAACATTTATTATAATGATTATTATATTTGGTATGCCCTCAGGAAATATTTCTTCATCATCTTAGTTAAATCTCAATAGTTTGAAAGCCTCGATTATTAAATAAATTTTTGGTTAGATAAATCGACAGTTTCACCTCCTTTAAACTATATTAAGTATCATGTTAATTATTTTGACACCATTGTTTCAATCAAATAGAAATTGTAAATTTCATTTTATGTGATTCCATCAAAAATAAAGGAGTTGGTTATGAACTATGATTTTATGAAAGGTGATGAAAACATTGTTGGGGTACCTTCTTCTAATGTGAGTCTTCTCTAAAAAATCATTTTATCATGAGTTTGTGTAAGGTAAATTCAATAATTGGACAAAATATTTGACAAGAAATTTTATCCTTCCATCCATTTTTTTATCTTAGAGACTCATGAACAATAATATTCCCAGTGATAATTTTTTTTAGGTTTTTGGTAATATTATTTTATTAATATGTGAAATTTTTCATCAGAATATGGGGGAAATTGATCACCTATTCTTAGTTTGTAACAGTACTCATGCACTATGGACGGTAGAAGAGGATTGTTTTGAAATTAGTATTTACAATACAAGTAGATTCCAGGGTCATCTTCGTATTTTTATTTCTAATTCTCTTTCACAGAAGTTGCAAAACAACTTTATTGTGTCCATTTTTAAGGTTATTCATTCCATATGGAATATCTATGAAAAATTGATTCATGGGTGTGTTTCCTTCAGTGTATAGTCTACTTTTTATCATATTATCTCCACCATGAAATATGAAAATTAGGTCCAGAATGGATTTTTTCATAACTCAAATACTAAATTTTTAGTACACAATATTTTTGGAAATATATTTTAATATTGACCTAATTATAGGACCTTTTACATGACGTAGATCCCTCCAATTCTGGGTTGGATTAAATGCATTTGAGATAGAGAATCATGAAGCAATGTAGGTCCTTCTTGTTATAATGCAATTTTTAGAAATCATTGTGATGATGTCATGGGATTATTTTATAGACCTAGTGATGTCACCACAACCCTTAATTCTAAAATTATCAATTTTATCATTATGGTGGACATTTTAATTATAATTGGATATCTCAATTTTTGTCTTGATTATGAATCCACTATCACTGTTCCGGCTATTAGGAGTGGTATAATTCATATATCCAAGACACTGACTACAATATAGGGAAAATATGGGACTCTAATTCATCCATGAATAAAATCACGATGAATATAAATCACGAGTAAAATTATTTGGCTTATTTTCTTACTAAAAATGGGGATTCTTCTCTATAGTTAATATGTTGAAACAATGTTTCTTATGAGATTATATATTTTTTTCAAAAATAATTATTGTAAATAATATTCATTCAGAATATTGTAATCTAATTTTGATTAAAAAATGGATTCATTTAATTTTAGTTATGTCATCATTCAAAAAATAATTTTTTTAGAGTTTTTTATTTCATTTGGTTTTATTTATGACAATTTTTAATCAATTTATTAATCATTTAATATTATATTCAATGATTCGATGATATTCATTTCATATGTCTTAAATGATTTTGATAAGTTGACTATGATCAATGAGGTCATTATTCCATTATCTAATTAATCATATTAATGAAATAATTATTTGTTTTAGGAATCAATTACAATTTTTGAATTCAATCATGAATCATGGTATTGATAAATTTACTATGATACAATCATAGAGGTGGTAGGTCATACATAGGCATGATAGAAATTTCCATTTTTCAATGATCATTATGGAATGAATATATGTATTATTATTTAATCAAATAATGATAATTGTATGATAAATATCACATTAAATTATTACAGATACATATACATATAATCCACAATTTTTGGTTATGAATTCAGAATAACATAACTTCATAGAGGTGGTAGTCCACATGTACCCACGAACAATATTATCATTTTTTAGTGATTGGAAATATTAAAAATTAAATGACATATTATATTTTCATAGAGATTATTATTTCATGAATATCATATATATATATATATATATACATACATATATATATTCATCAAATCAATTATTAAACATAGACATGAGATGAGGTGATAGAAAACAAATTACATCAGTTCATGAAGAAATAGTATGCCGTTCACATGATTGATTATTTTATTTACCATTTGAAATTAGGGGATATGGTTATAGGTTATTTCATTAAAATAATAATATCTCTTCACATTTAATGTAATTACATAGATCCTACAATTCAATTAATTTCTTTTGGTGTGTGAGGAACCTAGAAGAGGATCCATGGTTTCATAGAGTGATTTGGTTAAAATGGGGTGACATAATGTTTCTAGTATAGGCTATCCAATGGAGCCATGGGATTCAACATAGGTCTAGGTTCATTGATTTTTAATTACATTAAATTATGTAGGGGATATCAAGGAGGATACATCCTTTTTAGGGGTGACTGTTCCATGGAGGATGTATACAACATATGCCCTTCCTTAGTGTCAATAATTGTGTCATGGGAAAGGTGGATGCACATTAATAGGTTATGAGAATACTTAATAAATAGTTGGTAGTTGCACCAAATTGGTTGGGATATGACATAACCACCCTATTTGTGATGAGGATTCTACAACATGTTTGTAGGTTGTGTAATATCCCTACCTCTCTAGTATAACAGATCTACATCATGGTGGGATATTGGAATTTAGGATGATCATTGACCATGGGGGAAGTTGTGTGGTTCCTTTTTCTTTAACATTTTATATCATGTGTCAGTAATTGTTGTGGCATGGTCCAGGGGTGGTGTCATGGTCTTTAAAAATTACGTCTCCCTATAAATACTCCAACCCCATTTGAACATATTTATCTCCATATTATTTACATTAATCATTAGACAATAAAGAAGTATTTTCTGAATACTTTTAATCCTCTTTCAGTAGTTATTGATCCAATATTCCCATTTTCAATTCACATTAATCTGAATGACCTCACATGTGAGGCATTCAAGGATCTTCAAGGTTGATCTATTATCTTGTGAATAATGTCAATGATTTTGTGTTTGGGTATCGATTTATTCTCCAAGTTGTTTATTTGAAATTTTTAATTGACAATGTTTTATCCCATAGGATAATGGTGGAATTAACATAATAGATATTTCACTGGATTAAATAATGAATTTGGTTTCTGTTTTTAGTGATCACATGTTACTTCTTTCGTCCATGACAATAGTTTTCCTCTTGAATTTCCAGATAATGTTATATTTTTTCTATTATTTCTTTTGCTTGTTAAAATTGTTGAATTTTGGATAATGAAATTAAATATGGTAATATTTTTTTCTTCATATTAATTAATTATTAAGAGGTGTGTTTTATTAAAGATATGTTTCTTGAAATTTGATGTTATTTAAAATATATACAAGTATTAATGTTTAGTTGGATGTGTTACTCCATGCTTTAATGAAATTGGGTAAGTAACATGAACCTTAAATGATTTTTTAGATTAATATAATAAATCCTATTAAATAAGAATGGTTCTTCTCTCTTTTTTTCCAAACTAAAATTATACTTAGAACTATGTTGAATAAATATTAGGTTGAGATAGTCGATTCCTTAGTATTCACATAGTTGCAAAATTGACAATGAATCTGTTTGTGTATGAGGTAATAAAATATTTTATTTGATAAAGAGGTTTTTTGGGTTCAAGAGCACCCATTTTGTTTGTAAAGGTAAGTTTCATTATATAGTGGGAGTATGAGAGACCTCTTTCATGTGAAGGATGAATTATATTTTGTTGGGGCCCTATAATCCCCTTTTGAAATTGTTTTTTTTGTTTCATACCTTCTATGTGATATTTATATTTCCATTATTAAGTGATATAAGATTTGGATGGATTATCCTAGTATAGATAATGAGATATGGGCATGGTGGCCTGATGATGTTGAATTGCTTGATCATGTGATAACAATGTTCTAGTGATTTTCATGGTGGTGTTAGAGATGGCCCTTAAGATGATAGAATGAGTCAATAGTCTTCTTACATTTAATTGTGATGAATATAATATTCTTTCATGTGAATCTATTTAAATGTCATATGGCTAGGTTGGATATTTATATGTATTCTTTCCACACTGCTTGAGTCAGTAAGACTTTTTTGGTTGAATCTCTTTCATTTATTATAACATATGATGTTTTACTACAGTACCTAGAATTTTAGAAAAGTAATAATTTTTAATAAATGTATAACCCATGGTTTTGGTATTAATGTAATGAAAATGTGACTATCTTTAGAATCCATGGACCCAGTTTGAATTTTTCTTAGAGGGCATGGAACTAAATCTGATGGTTAAGGAAATTTAATTTGAAATAATATATGTAATTAGAGGTCAAAAAATTAATTAAAATTATTTGAACTATAAATATTAAATATGTATTTTAGTGTAGTACTTATAAAACCCTAGTGTGATTATATGAAATTTAGTCAAACTAATTGTCTACTGGGTGTCCACGTGAAGATAGATACAATTGAACCAGTGATTAGGTTTTTACTATAGTGTGGTTAGGAGATATAATATATCATGTATGTTTTGTGATTTCATAATCTTACCTCACATGTCAGTTATATAGAATGAAACCTAGTGAACACTAGGAGAGTTTTTTCCCAACCACTACATGGTGAGGATGGATGGCTGACTAACCCCTCTATCCCAACTCTCATATCATTTTAATATTATGTGAAAGTATGCATGGTGGTTAGTTTCCAATATATGTGTATAGAATGATGTAATGTCTTGTTGTTATTTAACAATCATGTATCTCCATATATATTATCCAAATAGACATTATAGGTATGATTAGCATAGGATGTGATAGAATGGGGTACCATACTTCGTGCATGGGCAGTGGTATATTGAGGAATAATACAGGATATAGGTTACACAACATATGGGTTGTGGGGTCACCTGAAAACTGCATGGTTACATTTTTATAATTTCTTATGGGATGATGTGATGATGTGATGTAAGATTTTCATGTTGTGATATATAGACCAGGTGTTTTTTAGGATGTCTTACTTTTGTTGAATGATACCTCATGTTGTATGATATTGGGGAAGAGAGGAAAAATAGTTGAATGTTGTTGTTGGGTACCTCCATTTTATATTATATTATATTAGATATTTTATATGATACTATGTTATACTTCACTATAGTGAGTTTGGGATCTTAGCATACTTATTTAGGTGAAAATTATGTTCATTTTTGTTCATTGGGATTTGGAATGCTTTCATTATTTCATTTACTGGTGGCTCTCGGGAGGATCCAACAACATATTCTATTATACTCACCCCACATTTATATAATTTGTTTTGTTTATTGGGGGTATTTTGATTATCTGGATGGTAACTATAGGCTCGTAATTTTTTAGGTGCACATTGGGATTCATGATCGCCTCTGGGTTACCATTTATGTTCTTGTAGTTTTCCATTCAATTGTTTTAGTGTTGCATGAAATTAAAAGTATGAAATTGGTTTTCCTTTTATCATTATGATTCATTGCTGATTAGTGTATATATATTATCTCTCTCTAATGAATGTAATTTTAATGTGTAATGTATCTAATTTTTATAAAGGGTATTACTTCGTTCTAGTATCAAACCATGGGCCTAATAGATGTGAGAATTCTGAGGTCACCATCTTACTTATCTTATTAGAGACCTTGGATGGGAACTCATTTTTTGTAGGGGTCATGAAAGTGTTTTATAAAAGTCTCAGGATGAGGTAATGGATTGATATTGGAATTAGTAATACGTGACATTAAATATGTTGGTAGGGAAATTATTTCATTTTTGTTCACTATGATAGGTCAACATGGAAGAGCATATTTCACAACAATATTTAGGGACCCTTTTAATTTGATGAATGTAGCATTATGTTTTGTGAGCCTACAATGAGATGTGACACTAGTTTCTCTTTATATAACTAGGAAACTATCATGAATAATTATTATTTAATCAAGAGAATGAAAAGGGCAGACATTGGAATATGTTAAATCATAAAACAAGTTACTGAAATAATTAATTTATTAATAATAAATATTCAACATTAAAGGTTTATGATTCAAATTGTCACTTTTTATTTCATGCATGGACCCTAGTCAATTTCCACATTAGTTTCTCACCAATGTTTTTTAATATCAGGTGCCATCATATCACCATAGAGTAGAAATTTATGATGAAGATTCATAGAATAGGACAGTACAATAGTTTTCATGCCAGAGTTTATAGAATTATAAGGGCTCTATTTCAAAATCAGTTGGAGAATACTTTTTATATAAGGTGGGTATCACTTTTAGATTGATCCATTTTCATAAGGGGGACATTTGTTTTAGCTGTTATGAGTTTGTTTGGATCAAGAAGGTAGAAGGGGATATTTTTACCTTGGATATTTTAATGATTTGACAATATAATGGGAGAAGTTCATTGAGAAGTTTAATGCCTAGTTTCTTTATTTTATAATTAAGGATATTGGTAAATAGGGTCATAATACCATTATATAGGGGAGTCACATTGTTTATGTGTTTGATATATTTTTTCGGAAGCGTTTACAATATGCTTCAAACTTTTTTCCATATGAGGTGTCTAGATTGATGTATTTCAGGGAGAATTTTAATCCAAATATCCAGTGTAAGGTCATGTTTTTTGTGTTGTAAAAAATCCAAAGATATTCGTGAGGGTAGTGGTTTTTTAGAGGACTCGTGATATAAATATATCATAAAGATATGAGAGTCATCAAGAGTCATAATGAAGTAGATTTATGGTTAGGGGTTCCATATTATAAGGGTATAAGTGAATTCTATCATATATGGGTAGGTCATAGACCTCATTATCTTGATTCTCTCAGGGTGAAAGATCTTAGGCCGATAACAAGAGATCAGAAGCATTTTTTATTATTGAGGTTTAGGTCAATATTGGAAAGAATGAATGAAATTTCTGAGCAGTCAACATCTTCCATGTTTTCAACTTCTCATTCTTATATTTAGTTAGTTTTAGTTAACTATGTTGTAGTAGGATTCTTCATATTGGGATTAGTAGAGATGAGAATGTACAAGAAAAAGAAAGAGCTAAGATGATCCTCATCCTCACAGGGAAGATTATTTTCATAAAAATTTATATCATCGTGTTTATAGAGGATATGGATTGGTTTGTGGTCATTTTCATTCTCTATCACTTTCAGATCTATGTGAAATATACATCATACAAAGAACATTTTTCATTATTTACATTGGTGTAGATTTTTTTTAATTCTGAAATAGTAAACTCTTTTATATCAAATTCCATTATCCTTTATTTGGTACATGACGTGGAGAGAATTTTAGTTCCCCTGGTTTTGAATACCAAAGTTGGAGGTCGAGATTATCATTATGAATTGTGTTACCATTTATTGATAGTTGTGAGATATAACTACCCTTTGAGAGGAATCCAATGTTTATGATTACATCCAGACAATAACATCCTCATCAAAGATTTATTGTATTTGATGAATAATGTTTTGTACATCTTCAGAAGAAATGTCATAATATATGATGATGATGGAGATCCAACATTATTCATTGGTGATAGAGTCCCATATAAGGGTCATATTAATATTATATTATTATCATATTTGATGGATGAGTTGATGTTGAGTCCATAAGATGTTCTGCGGATGGTATTTCCCATGATAGTGGACGAGTACCATTTCATTTTTCTAAAAACGTATGTGGTGTTACCCCCTCATAGATATATTGAGTTTCATATTGATCTATAGCCAGTTTTTTTTCCAATAACTATATCTCCCTATTTGATGGATCTTTCTGAGTTTTGAGATATGTGAGTGAATCTTGATTATCTATTTCAGTGATGTTTTGTAACGACCCAAAAATTTGTTAATGAAAATTCTTCTTGATCTAATTAAATGTATTAATATATAAAATGGACATTTAAAACTTATGCACATCCATGGTTATATGTTTTTGGATTTAAAAATACCATTATGAATTGTTATCATTGCTAATATAGCCATTGAACAACAATCACATGATTAGAATAAATATAGGGCTTTAAAAAATACAATTTTCGCAGAACAATGAAGTGATGACCTCATCTAGTAGGATTGATTCATACAAGGCCCATTTATCAGAGCATGGAAAGGAGGTGGAATCACTAGGTTTTGCCCTTGTTAATTCCCAAGCTGATCTTCAACAGGTTAAGGTTGAACGGAACCGCCTATGGGTGAAGTAGAAGTTGGTCGAGATTACGACCCGAGAGATGTTATCTATGCCACCTCAAAAGTCTCTTAACATCACAAACCTTACAATTAGGTAATATGCAGTTTTTATAAGTGTTTATATAACATGACCCTATCACCATGATTATGTACATTTTTTGTTTAGAGAATATAGATTCATTTTATTTCTGTTACGTTGTAAATAGTTTTAACAGCAGAAATTGTATTTTTAGTTAATATTTAACTGGAAAATATATTTTGATGAATTTATGGATTTTATAATCAAATAATATATTAATAAAATATTGTTACGAAATTTATTTTTTAAATATAAAAGATCATATAATTTTTACGAATACAATAGATGTTTTTATTAAGGCTTGAAAGATATTAATGTCAAAACCCATGAATTTTTTATAAATGTCGGTTTTTATTTTTAAAGTGTAAATTAAAATATTTGGAAAATTATTTAGATAAATATAATATTATTTTTGGAATCAGGATATTGAAATTATCCAATCGTGAATTTTCATAATTTTCTGAGACAGTCAAATATTTGGTTAAAAATTAAATATCAGATAAATATATAATGTGTTTTATGGCATCATAATGACTAATTGTTGATGTAATAAAATAATATAAATGGTATTTTTGGAAAATATATGTCTTAAATTTAAAATAATGTGAATTAAGGTTTATTTTATTTATTTTACAATGCCTTAGTGGACCCTCCAAGACATATAAAACCTTTTAACTTTATAAAATGATTTCCTTCGTAGTGTGACTCCCCTCCACATAATAAAGACTAATATTTTAATAATATGGGCCATTTTAATTATAAAATAATTTTCTCCACTCCCATTTTTGAAAACCCAGGTGAAAAAACCATGGGATAGTTTGTGTTTTTTATTAGTTTAATGTTTTGGGTCCAAAACCTAAAAAATAATAAATTCCATCCATTTTCCTATATAAACCCACCCATGCTCCCACATTCTCTTCACTCAAATCCATTGGAGCTCTAAAAAACTATTCCCTCCTCTCTATATAATCCTCCTAAGGTTCCCCAATATCCAATGAAGCCTCTCTAAAGCCTCTCACAAGCCTTTTGGATCACCCTTCTATGTATGGGATTTTCTTCCTTTCTCATTTTTTCTGAATTTACATATATTGATATACCATTTTTTTCAAATAAAAAAGATGGGGTATGATTTAGAACCACACCAAACTTCCCTCCACATGTTTTAATGATGCGATACCACATTCTTTCTCATTAATGCTTCCCATGTACACCTGTTACCACGCCAAAATTCTGCAAGGAATTTTCATCATCTCATTTACTTTCAAGAAATTATTTTTTATTATGAATTTAAATTATATTAAATATGTTGGAACATGTAAATATATGAACCCATTACTATTAATTTCATGTAAATATAATGATACACCTATTTCCCTCTCATCAGCCATTTTTATGAATTCTTATGTCAAGTCATTACGCTACTGAAATTGCATCGTGATTTCCCAAGCCCAAGTCTTTGTGTAGTAAATTCAATGCCCATTTCACCATAAAGGGTATTCAACATTACAAAACATTAATTATTGAATATATATTTTAATTTATGTATTCCAAAATCCTCTATCATGCAATAAATGATGATGTTGAATGATTACATATTGTATGATCCATGTGGTACACTTATGCATAAAATGAAATGATTAAGAACATTGTGCCCTAATATCCCCCAAATGAATTAAGTAATTATTAGTATCATGATAATCCAACTGAAAATAGTTTTTTCTCATTGTAATTCATGTTCAATGAGGGTTTACTCATGATCCATGTGCAATGATCCTTGGCTCATGCTAATACAATGTTATGTGTTGTTGCCACACTTACATGTTGTGATACACATGCTATATCATTCCTTTATGTTCATTATTATCTTGGGCTCCATTGATATGTCTATTTACTAACATATAATATATTAATCATTTTATTTAATTTTTAATCCCTTACTAGGATTTATAACTCACCCTTTTATTATGCATGCCCTTTGGTTATCCCATGAAATGCTAAGTGCAAGGGAATGTGGTGGCCATGTAAAGGAATCTTTCATTAAAGATGTTGAATTTTTTGGTCTATGTTGATATGTAATGTTCCTAATTTCCCAAGATAGTTGACCTGCCCATCATTTGAGATTTCTTAAATGCAACGTTATGTAATTAATCCTGTGAATGTTTTTAATAAAGAGAATGGTTGTTATATTTGTTACCAAAGGGAGGCTTAGTTATTTTTGGATTATGATTAGAAAACCCTAGTGATAGCCTTAGGGATAAGAATAAATAAAATAAAAATATATCTATTTTCTGATGAGTATTCAGTAAGTTGTTTATCAAGAAAATATAACCCGATCTAGATACGAGAAGGAAGAGGTGGCTCTGGAACATATGTTCCTAAGAGTGAAAACTCCGACAAGGAATTTGAGGGTTGACCTGAGGTATCCTTTTAAACGACAATGTGACTTGCTGAAATCTTGGTTATGAAACTCCTAGGGGATATGATTTGGTAAATTCATAAGATTATTATAAACCATTATTAAGGTAATTAAAAAAATACACTATGAATATTTGATGGGAAGTAGATCATGGATAAAATAGATTGAAGCTTATAAATTCATCTGTTTTGGAAATAAATGTAATTTATATGTCATTAGTTTATTTATTTGGATTTCCCAGTAGGTGTTACCCCAAACTTTCCTTTTATTCCTACCAATGGCCAATAATAGGAGGACTCAGACTAATAAATGATTTTCAAATCAATGTGACAACTATTCAAACAAGATGCCTAATCTTATGGGAGATGGAATCATGATCCTTTTCATGATACTCTCTCAGGAATCTCAAGATTTGTATAGAAACATGGGTTAATAGGAACGTTCAACCCCCCTATGAAAAAAAAGGTCACAATAGAGAGATTTATGAGACAAATGATCTCTACTTTTAATGGATCATCTAATCCCTAATTTCCTGAACAATGGGTCAACTTTATTGAAAATATCTTCTCTTTCCATAAATGTTTTTAAAAATAGAAATATCTCCTGGTTACTTATCATATATAGGTTGAAGCTGATCAATTATGGAAATTGATCATAAATATGATGCTTTAGGGAAAGATCGAGTCATTGAAATGCAATGTTTTCTGGAAGATTTCTTTCAAAAAAAATTTTACCTGCACCCTAATACTTAATATTGAAAGGGATATCCTTTCCCTAGAGCTAAAATATGATGAATTTGTCAAATAATACAAGAAAAACATCACAAGTATTTCATGATATTCCTTTCGCATTGTCATTAACCCCAAGTGCAAGGTTTACCGCTTATTTGGTGGGTTGAATCTTATCCAATAGAAATCCCTGGCGATCCTTGACTTCGATAGCTATGAGGAAATTTCCCAATGTGACCACAAGGTTGAAATAGAGATTGAAAAAACTCAAGGGTAACATGGGGATAAGAAGCATAAGGTGGAATTCAATTATGGTGGTCTGACGGATAAATCTAATGATTATAAGAAAATCTAGTAACCCACATTCCAAAGGATATGAGAGAATCACCCTGGAAATTGCCCAAAGGGAATGAGGAAATGATTTTGGTGTGGAAGAGAAGGGAACCTAGTCATTAACTTGAAACATGAAAAACTTATAGTTGTTACAGAGGAGAGAAACGCTCTGTTCAATCCTCAATGGGTTATTCATTTCTTAAACTACAATTATCCAAGTATCCTTGCAAATCAGTTCCCAAAGCTAATGGTTTTTTGCGAAAACTAGAAACCTTCAAGGAAAGAAGGTCATGTTTTTTCCATCACTATCTCCGAAGTGATCCTTGACAACGAAGTTGTGATAGGTGCTATAGTTATACATTCAGAAGTAGAAAATGTACTTTTTGATTTTGGTTCTACGCATTCATTAATATCTCAAAAGTTTAGTAGAATAGTCCCAACACCACGGAAAATAATGGATGTAAAGATGTTGCTGAGTTATGAAAATTGGGAAATTATTGAATCCCATGAATATAACACATCCCATGTCATAATTTCTAGATTGAAATTCATGACTAACCGTGTTATACACCCTCTAGTGGAATTTGTTGCAATTATCTACATGTATTGACATTATTTATATAGATCCAACATAAATTTCCATGATATATAAATCACTCTCCATATGGAGAATAAACCCCCAATTCTATACATGTGCAAGGAGGAAGATGAATCTACTTTAGCACCATCATCTCAAGATTGGGTATTACTGCCCTATGAGAATGCGTATCTAGCTCAAATGATTGAGACTAAAGAAGTAACCATCCTTGAAGACATGAATATTGTGAGGGAATTCACTGAAGTGTTTCTTGAGGATTTTTCTGACCTTCCTCTTAGAAGAGATATTGAATTCTAAATTGATCTTTTAAGTGGGGTGTTTCCAATATCCAAGACATCGTATTGAATGGATATTATTAAGCTTCAGGAGCTGAAAAAAACAACTACAGGAGAATCTGGATAAAGGGTTTATATGCCCAAGTTCTTCACCATGGGGTGCTCTAGTCCTCTTCATAAAAAATAAGGATGGGTTAAGGCGCCATTGCATTGATTATCGTGAGCTCAAAAAAATCCAGATAATGAATAGGTATTATCTTCCCCGAATTGATGACTTATTCGCTATAATATATGGAGAACAATACATCTCAAAGGTAGATCTACAGTTGGGATATTACCAAGTAAGGTTAAAGAAGGAGGATATCCCCAAGACTAATTTTAGTAAAAGGTACAGGCACTATGAATTAATATTAATGCATTTTGGAATCACTAATGCTCTATCAATAATCATGGACTTGATGAATAGATTCTTTATAGATTATATCACAAAATTTGTGGTAGTCCTTATAGAAGATATTATAATATACTCCATAACCAATAAGTATCATGAGAAGAATCTAATTACTGTACTAGACCATGAGAAAAGAGAATCTTTATGAAATGTACAGAATGTGCGAGTTCTGGTTAAAGGCTGACTCATTCATGGGAAATATCATCACAAGCAATAAGATATATGTGGATCCCTCTAAGATAGTTGTGATTGAAGAATGTCCAAGGCCAACATTGGTACCATAATTCCATAGCTTCCTAGGTTTAGATAGATATTATCGCTAATTTGTGAGAAATCTATCCAGATTATCCACCCCTTACTATGATAACTCAGAAGGGAGTAATGTTTTCTTAGAGTGATGCATGCGAAGAGTGCTTCTAGTAGTTGAAAATGAGGCTCATCACTGTGCCAATTCTAACATTACCCACAAGTGGTAAAAAAAATTTGGTATTTAGCAATTCATCAAAGAAGGGAACCAGTTGTGTGTTGATGCAAAATGACAAAGTAATTGCCTATGATTCAAGGTAATTGAATTTTAACAAGAAGAACTATCCAACACATGATTTGGAGTTGTATGCGGTGATCTTCACATAAAAGTTTTGGCAACATTACATCTTTAAGGAGAAGTGTGAAATATTCACGGACCACAAAATCATCATGTATATATTCACATAGAAAGGGTTGAATATGCACCAACAAAGATGGTTAGAGCTGATCAAAGACTATGACTACTCAATCCATTATCACCCTGTGAAACTAAAAAAGATGGATGATGCTCTAAATTTAATGTTCCAAGAGATTCTATCATTGATGATATTTTAAAGGGATATAATATTCATATGTTTGATGAAGATAGACATGGGAAACATAAATAAGGTAATATCATCGATCCTTTCACAAATGATTTCTCAAATGCCTGTTTTGAAAAGGTTAAAGGGTTATCAAAATGATGATGCAGTAATTCAGAAGAATATAGAAACTATAAGAAAATGGACATCTTTGGTGTTCAATGTTAGTGAAGGAATTGTGAGATTTGGGTTAGGTCTATGCGTTCCACAAAATACGGAGTTAAAGAAAAAACTTTTTGATGATGCACATTGTTCAAATTTATCCATCCACCCCGGAAACCCAAATATGTATCGAGATATATGAGAGTATTATTGGTGGGATAACATGAAGAAGGATATCTTTGAGTATACATCAATGTTCCTGGTATGTTTATAACTGAAGGCAGAGAGATAGTAGTCTAAGGGGATGATGAAACCATTACCCATACCAGCATGGAAATGGTAGAACATCACCATGAGATTTGTCCCCAAATTTTTGAAGACACTCAAACTAAACAATGCTATCTAGGTTGTTGTGGATCATCTTAAAAATACTACTAACTTCAATGCAATTTTAAAGGATTTCTATTTGGATCAACTAGGATGGATATATATCATAGATGTGGAAAGGATGCATGGAGTACCACTATCAATGGTTTCTGATCAAGATCTAGGATTCACCTCTATGTTTTCGATGAGTCTTCAACATGATCTGAATATTGAGATGATCTTTAATGAGGCTTTTCTTCCTAAAACTGATGGCCAATCTGAGTAGACTATCCAAACACTTGAGCGCATGTTGAGATCATGCTCAATGGACTTCAAAGGAGGATGCGATAAACATCTTCCCCTGTTTGAGTTATTTTGCAGCAATAGTTTTCACTCAAGAATCCAAATGGACTGTTATTATTCCTTGTATGGGAAGAGGTGAAAAACACTGGTATATTGGGATTATGTTAGGGAGAAAAAACTCCTAGGTCCAGAAATGGTCAATGAAATGGTAGAAAATGTTAAGACCATCCAGAAGAACATTAAATCCGCTCAGAGTTGACAAAAGAGTTATGCTGATAATTGTTGATGATACATAGAGTTTGATGTTGGAGACATGTTATTCCTCCACATATCACCGTAGAAGAGAGTAATGAGATTTAAAAATAAGGGAAAGCTTAGTCCAAGGTACATTGACCCTTTTGAGATCATTGATCTCATTGGAGTGGTGGATTATCAACCAGCACTCCCACAAAACTGATATTAAGTAAACGATATATTCCATGTATCACTCTTGATGATGTAAATAACTTAACCATCGCCTGTACAAAATCCAGTGGGTGTACCATTATAGAATGGCATCTCCAATGAAGATAATCTAGTTAAGATCCTAGATCAAAGGGAAAATGTTCTACAAAATAAAACAATACCCCTTATCAAGGTGTTATGGTGAAACCGAATGATTGAAGATGAAAGGTTAGAAGCAGAGGAAGTGATGATGTAGAGATACCCCTATATGTTTTAGTGTGGGAAGATGAAATTTGGTGGGAAAAAGTTATTAAGGTGGGGAATATTGAAACAACCCAAAATGTTGTTAATGAATATTCTTCTTGATCTAATTAAATGTATTACTATATAAAATAGTCATTTAAAACGTATTCCCTTCCTTGGTTTTATGATTTCGGATTTTGAAATACCATTATGAATTGTTACCATTGCTAATATAGTCATCTAACAGTTATCACAAGATTATTATAATGATAGGGCTTTGAAAAATCCAATTTAATCAGAAAAAGGAAGGGAATGACTCATCCAATATAATTTCTCTGTACGAGTCCCACTTGTCAGATCTTGGAAAGAATGTGGCATTACTGTGCTTCGCTCTTGATCATTCCCAAGATGAACTACAATATGTTACGCTCGAACAAAACCGCCTACAGGAGAAGACGAAGTTGGTAGAGATTACCACCCGAGAGACATTATTTGTGCCACTCCAAGAGTATATCACCATCGAAAAGCTTTCCCTTAGTTCATATGTGTGTGTTATAAGGGGTTATGTATCAAAACCCAAGCACCATGATTATGTAAATAATTGTTTATTGATAATATACAAGCATTTTATTATTTTTACATTGTAAATAGTTTTGATTGTACAAATAGTATATTTATTTATTATTCAATTATCATATCTATTTTGATGAATTAATGGATTTTTGAATTAAATAAAATTTTAAAAAAATATTATTACAAAATTTATTTTTATTAAATATAAATCATCATATAATTTTTATGAATATAATTGTAATTTTTATTAAGGCCAGAAAGCTGTTTTTGTCAAAACCACTGAATTTATGTAATTAACGATTTTAGTTTGAAAAGTGAATTTTCACATAATTAGAAAATTATTTTGATAAAATTAATATTATTTTTTGAATCAGGATGTCAAAATTATCCTATGGTGAATTTTTCATAATTTTATGAGACAGATGAATTTTTGGTTAATAATTAAATACTGGTTAAATATATAATGTGTTTAATGACATCATAATTACCCAATGATGATGTAATAAAATTCTATAAATGAGATGTTATTCCAATCTGTGTTTTACCAAGAAAATAATGTGAATTTTGTTTTATTTGATATTTTGACAAAGGCTTAGTGGACCCTCCAAGACTTATAAAAAGTTTTATCATTTTAAAATGATTTCTTCATAGTGTGACTCACCTCCACATAAGCATGCATAATATTTTAATCATTTCACACATTGGACATAGAAAATAATATTATTTAATCCACTTTTGAAAAAACTATTGGCAAAAACCATGGTATGGTTTGTGGTTTTGATTAGATTAATGTGTGTGTTCCAAAACCATAACAAGAAAGAATCCCTCCCTTTTCCAATATAAACACACCAAGATCCCACTACCTATTCAATCAAATAATTTGGATGTAGAAAAATAATTGACCTTCTCTCTCTTGAATCATCCCATGGTGCCCCAAGAACCCAATAATCCTCTCTCAAGCCTCTCTATTGCCTTTGGGATCACACTTCCAAGTTTGGGATTTTATCCCTTTCTAATTTTTGTCCAAATTTAATTATATTTTTATTCACTTTTTTCAATTAAAAATGTTGGGGTATGATTTATAAAAACCAAAATACATCCCTAATTATGTTTTAATGATGAGGTACCCCTTTCTCTCTCATTGATGCCTCCCATATACACCTGCTACCATGCCGAAATTCCGAACGGAAGTCCCCTATTCTGATTTAGATTGAAGAAATTATTTTTTATTTTGAAAATAAATTAAATTTATTTTTTTGGACATATAACTATATTACCCTCTAATTTAAATTTCCTATACATATTCTGAGACACCTATTTCTCTCTCATCAACCATTTTTATGAATTCTTATGTCATGCTATTATGCTGCCAAAATTGCTCCACGATTTTCTAAGCCAAAGACTTTGTGTTGTGAATATCATGCCCATTTCTCTAACAAGGGTATTAACCTTTACAAACATTTAATTATTGATTATATAGTTTAATTTATTTATTATAAATTCCTTTATCTGGGAATAAAAAATGATTTATAGTGATTCAAGGTTGTGTGTTCCATGTGGAACACTTATGAATGAAATGAAATGATTAATAAGGGTGTGCCCTGATAGCACTCCAATGCATTATGTAAAGGATAGTATCATGATACATGAATTTTAATGAGGGTTAACTCATGATAGTTCAAGTGAAATGAGGTTTTACAAATTCTACATATGCAATGAGCCTTGGCTCAGGCTAATATCTTGTTAAGTGTTGTTTCCACAGTTTAATGTTATGATACTCCTCTTATATCATTCCTTTATGTTCATGTTTCCCATGAACACCATTGATATGTCTATTTCCTAAAATGTACCATATTTTTCCTATTATTCCTTGTTTACTCCCTTACTGGTCTTCATAAATCACCTTTTAAATATTCATGTCCTCAGGTTATCCCATGCAATACTATGTACGAGGGAATGTTGTGGTCATGTAAAGGAAGATTTAAAAAAAGTTAATGTGTTTTATGTTATTTGTTTTTATGTAATGTTTCTAATTTCCTAAGAGACTAGACATATAGATCTTCATAGTTGTCTTAAGTTAATTTTAATGTAATAAATCAGGTTTAAGTGTGTAATAAAGAGTAGGGTTGTTGTAGATTTTGGTTGGGAACGTTTTTCACCATAGGGTATTACCAGTTCTGATAATAATGATGGGTGATTGGAGTTTTCAACTCTATATAGTTTATTATAAATTAAATCATGTACAAAAAAAAGAATTATCCTATTCTATTTATCGATGATTTATTCAATTAGCCAGAAGGAGATATGTTGGTTCTTGAAAATTGAACTATGGTCAAAATATACTCAGTTACGAGTGATGGGTGAGATTATTTTAAGACTGATGTCTGATATCATCATTGTAATTAAGATATAATTTCAATTCCATTATATTTGGATAAAAACCAATATGTTTTCACGGGTTTAATTAATGTGGGTTTCATAGTGTTCTTTGATATCATTATTGTGGTTTTCATCGATTAAATACTTGTGTAAAACTCATTTGAGGAGGAGCATGTTGATCATCTGCATGTTATTTTGGGGACTTCTGAATCATCAGTAATTGATTGAGAATTTATCAAAGTGTGATTTATAGGTGTGTGATGTTGGTTTTAGGGTTCACATCATTTCCTAGAATGGAGTATATGTTGATCCTCAAAATATATAGACGATTGTTTCTTAGGAATACTATGTGACTATTCTCAACATGAAATGTTTACATGTCCTTATATTATATATATGATGTTCATAGATTATTTCTCTCGGTTTGTGACTCCAATAATATCCTTGATTATAGAGGATTATCTTTTTATGTATATTGATCAGTATCATGAAACATTCATTTTCTCGAGGGAGAAGTTTCTATGAAAACTAGTCCTTTTTTACAAAAGAGGGTGTTCAGTTTGAGGTTTTCTATAACACAATATGTCTTGGGTTTTGTTGTGATCTAATGGATTATTGATTATTTTTACAACATGTGTCTCATTATTTATCTACCCATGGGATTAAATATGATACCCATGATATCAGGTTGGCAACCGTTTTGTTTTTCTTAAAGTATTGGGTACATTACCACACCAATGATCATTTTATGATTATTACCAATCATAATATCCTAAAGTATGTCTTTTCCTAGAATGTAATGAAATTTATAAAAATATGGTGGATTGAATCCTTAAAATATTTTTGACTTCACCATTTCAAATACACTAGGAAAAGTAAATATTGTAGTTGACGAGATGACCAGGAAGTTATGTGGTTATTTTGTGTGAGAATATAGAGATTACTAGAGACTGAGGGAAGAAATATCAATAATTCTTCATAATATAATTGAGTTTATAGGTACTGGTTTTATTTTAGATGACAATGTTGTCTTCATTAGTGACAGTTGTGTAGGATTCCCTTTTAAGGGGGATTACTAGGGTGTGGTTGGGAGAGACATAATATTATTTGATGATTACCCAAATTGTTAGAATGAGGATTAACAACTTGGAGAGTTTTTTCTATAGAAGGACTTTTATACCATCAATGATGTTGACTGTTCCATTTCTCCCCCTTAGTGATATATCATAATGTCTCAATGATTTACGAAGCACTGAGAGTGAATTTTTTGTGACCTAGGTTGAAGTTTGTGGTTTCAAATATTTGGTCTTGATGTATAGTCTTCCAAAAGGTGAAAGTCATGTGTCATGTTCTTGGTGGGTTTCTCTAGACATTATATTTTCCTTAGTGGATGTGGGAGGACATATCGATGGACCACATTACTATTTTACTTCATGCTCTAGGAGACATTGATATTTTATCAAGGATAGTGGATTGTTTGATGAAATAATACCAATTCATACAGATCAGGGAGTTGAGCACAATGGGGGTTACTTCAAGGATGTATCCAGAGGAGGTGGGGAGACTAAACATTGTCTTAATAACAATGATCTTCGATCGATATCCTTATTTTACCTATAGAGTATTGAGAGGTTATCTGTATGTGTTTGGATATTATTTCTACCATAACATTGCTTTTCATCTACATATGGATGGTCTAAGAGAGTGGAAAATATAGACAATTAAGGAAATTATAATTTTCTTTTGTAGTTTATTTTGGATATTCATGGATGAGGAGCCTTTATTTGATCATTTTTTTATAAAATAATTGTTTTCAATAAGCCATTGGTACGAATTTAATTGATTCCTGATATAGAAAACCACTATGTTATCTATTTTGTTCTACTGGGGTTAGAGATTAAAAAATTATAGTTCGGATGCTTTTATATAGTAAAACACATATTTTTTAGGTAATTTGAGAGTGGATAATAGTTAAAAATGATTTCTATATTTCATATAAGGATCATCTGATGAGACCTAGGGAATTCAATGTTGGAGATCATGTGTTCTGTAAAGTGTTTCCTTGACCTATAAAATTATGGTTTGTTCATGGGTGTAAGAATTATCTCCTTTTTATCGGGTCTTTTGAGATGTTGGATAGGTTAGGAACCACAAAAAATTAAATGATGCTTCACACATAAATTGACCAAATACATAATGTCATCATTATGTCACAACATTGTGGTAACCTTCATGATGATTCCAACATCATTAAATTGAGTGACATCAATGTAAAAAATTTTCAGACCTTTGAGTACTATCATATAGAGATCCAGGATGTCCATGGGAAGGTGTTATGTGGGAATTTTATTCCCTATGTTCCTCTAGTGGTGTATTGGTGGCATGGAAGAGAGTACTATGAAATGTGGGTCACATATACACTATTAGTACCTCAAGAAATTTTTTATAGCTATTCTCTTATTATAATAATAATTTTCATATTTTATCATTTTCTAGTCTATTAATTTTTTTTCAATTGTTTATTTATTTTTGTATTTCCCCCATTTTAAAGGTATCCCCTCCTGGATAGTGTTTTTGAGATGATTTTTTGGATGTTTTGTTTTTCACTTTTTCCCTCTAATTAAGAAGATTTAGCTCAAGTGATGGAGAAATCATTGAGAGGTATCTAATAGGGTTGTGGTTCAGACAACCCTCTTCCTTTATTTTCTCTATGGGTATGGTGTTGGATTCACAAGGATATGAATTTCATGAGAGGTATCAAATGTATGAAAATTTATCCCAGCAACCATTTCCTTTATGTGCGTGGGGGTGTTGGGGAAAACTAGAGGAGGTTTTATGGAATTCTGAGAGTGTTGGGAAGAAATTTGGGAGGGGGGTACAATTTTCTTTTTAGGAAAGGATATGACGTGGATTCATGGGATGCTCTATAGGATAGGGTTTTATGGAATGGAAGAACATGATGTTTTATAGGGGACCTTAGAGAGGTCACTACATTTTATTGTTGACTACAACATGGAGGTTGAATATGGAATAGTCCCTTCCTCAGTGTCAATAATTGTAGAATGGAGCATGGTGGATATGTTATAGCAGGATTTGAGGCAACTAAAAAAATTATGTGGTAGTACTTCCATAGATTTTAGGTTAAAGAGTGGCCTACAGGTTGGAGACGAAGTTTATGTGATATGTCAGTAGGTTTCACCATAGTCCTCCCTCTTAGGTATATAATATCTCGACTATCAAAACTCAGATTTCTCACACGTTATTCTCATCATTAATAGGAAAATGGGTATACTTTCATCTTCATTAAAGTAATATTATATAAGAATTGATCTAGGATTATCATGTTTCATCTATAGAAATCCATGTTTCTTCATGGGAGGGGAGATCGATGATGTGTGATTCTAATACATTCTCATTCAAAAAACAATAACACTTTTTAGGATAGAGATTTATTATTTATACTTTTTATTTATGTGAAATCCTAAATTTACCATGGTTTATCCCTTTAGATAATGGTTGAATTAATATGATAAATATATAATCATATAGAGAATAATTCTGGTTTATGGATTTATCAATAACAAGTTGTTACATACCCCCATGACCATTGTTTTCATATTTATTTTCAATATATTTTTCTATATATATTCTATTATTGGTTAATAAATTATAAATTTATGAAATTTGAGGATGAAATTATATCCAATAATATTTTTTGGTTGGATATAGAACTAAATAATAAAACTTTTTTTATTATTATGGTGTTCATTATAATTTGATGGAAATTCAAATTTATGAAAGTATGAATTTTTATTTGGATGTGTTATTCCATTTGTTAATGGAATTGGGGAAATAACATGAAGAAAAAATTATAGATTATGAGAGTAATATTATATGTCATTTTATATTGTAAAGGTTATTATCTCAACTTTTTGAAACTACTAGAAATTATTAGATTCACATTAATTAAATGATAGATTGAGGAAGATAATCCCATAGGTTTCCAATAGTAAAAAAATGTTAAAATGAATCACTTAATTCGAGATGCAATAAAACAAATTTTTTTTGACAAAATATTTTTTGGGGTAGAAAAGTGGCTATTTTTAATAAAGGCTTGATTCAACGTTTTGGGGGTCGTGAGAGCCACTTTTCATGTAAAGCCTAAATTTCATGTTTTGGGGGCCTAGATTAACCTATTGTCATGATTTATTTGTTTTCTACCATTTGTGTAATCTAGATTCTTGCCTTATATTATGATATGATCCTTGGATGGATGATGTGATATGGGTCAGGAGGACCAAGGTTCATGCATCCATTGACACCTGTATGAGTGTGATTCATGACTATGTGTATGTTGGTGTCATGGATGGAACTTAATATGATCGAATAACTTAGATCTAAGATTAGATATTATTGTGATTATATGGAGATGGTTTCATGTGAATCTGTTGGAAGGTTGAATGGTAATGTTTATTTTTTATATTCATTCATTATCCCACTATGCAAGTCAATGATATAATAGTCTGTTTCACTTTGATTGTATCCGTGGATTTTTTCCAATAGTACCAAGAATTATGGATACATAATAATGTTTAATAAATTTTTTACCCCATGGAGTTTGTGTTTGTGGAATGAATATGAGATGATCTTGAGAAACCGTGGACTTAGTATGGAATATTCATTGAGGAAATGTACATTAGTATGATGGTTAATGAAATTAAATTTGGAATAAGGTCATTAATTAATGGTTAATAAAATAATTTACAGAAGGTGAACTTTAAAAATAAATAAGTTATTAAATATTCAGCTTTTTGAATGTTTCTTTTCTTATAGGATATCAAGTCCCTAGTAGTAGAATCCATTGATTCGGGTGATGAAACCTATAGTTGAACCTAAGATTAAGTTATCACATATTATTGTTAAGGTATATATATATGTGTTTGTGTGTGCGTGTGGGTGTGTGTGTATCAAAATATCTTGTATGTTTTTAGAAATTATAAACTACCCCAAAAATTTTTTTTTGGGTGACTAAATCCTAGAAGACTCTGGGAGGGGTTTTCCGCAACAACCAGATGGTGAGGTTGGATGGTAGACTACCTTCTCTAGCCTTGTACTCTTATTGTGGTCATATTATGTGTTGGTATTCAAGGTGGTTGGTTTCATATATATGTGTATAGGTATATGTAATGTATTTTGGCTATTTCATAGACATATATCACAAGATATATTATCTAAATAGTAATAATGGGTATGAATGGTATAGGTTGTGATGGATTAAGGTGCCTTAATTGGTGTATGGGTTATGATGTCTTGAGTTACCATATCTAATATAGGAATGTAATCATACAGGTTTTGATGTATCCCATAAACTACTTCATTACTATTTGTAAATGTGATATGGGAGATTTGATGATGTGATGCTTGTGGTTTATGTTGTGATACTTGGACTAGTTGTTTTTGTCCTAACTTACTTTTGGAGAGAGATGGCTCATGACGTATAAAGTTGAGGAATAGTGGAAAAATAGTGGGGAAGTGGTATTACGGTACTAATATTTAATATTATATTATATAAACTATTTTATGGATACTTGGTGATATATATCCACGATGAGTATGAGTATATTTCAAAATTGATTATGGGAGGAGTAACTTCATTATTGTTCACTAATATTTCACATGTATTCTTTATCATTTTCTTAAGAGGTGTTGGGGAGGATCCTATTTAGAATAATATTATTCTCATCCCATGATTATATAATCTTTTTTCATGTTAGTATTAGTAGGTTTGATATTGGGCTATATATTACAAGATCAATGTTTTTATGAGTTTATTGGGATACAAGATCATTGTTGAGTTACATTTTTGGTACTTTTTTTCCCTTATAGTTGGGATAGTACTATATTAAATTTTATATATGCACTTGGGTATTATGTTTTATCAAAAAGTCTGTATTGGTGTATCTATATTTTCTCACTCTACATAACATTTTATAATATGTAAATTATTCCCATTTTTGTGTATGATACGACCATGATGGGAATCACCAACCCAAGCCCTACTATAGGTGGTATTAGAGTAGTCACCATCTCCCTAATCTCATTTTCTTCTTTATAGGGGTACTCATTGGGGGTTAGGGTTTTAAAATGGAATAAACTAGTGTTTTTCATTAAATGTGATGAATATTTTATAATCATAGAAAAAAATAAAAACCAAAACAATTGGTTATTAATTATACATCTTCTAAAAAACCTGTTATTGTTTACCAAAAAATCATTCCAAGGATGATTTTATGATCAATCCAAGGCCTATAAAAAGTGTATTGGTTTGTTTGAAAGGCATTTGGGTAGGGATTTTCTGAACTAAATGGCGTTTCAAGAGTGAAGAAAATAGGAGAGGGGAATTTTTATTAAATATGAGGGGAGGATTACTCATGGAATTTATTTTTTAAATTGATACATATAAATTAATTTTAATATGAAAAAAGATTTAAATTTATATGATTCATAGATAAGATATAGATTATTAAAAATAAACTCATGTAATAAAATGTTCATAATTTTTGCTTACTGTTTCACCTATAAATTTTTATTCTAACCAAAGTAGTCCCTTTTCGAAAATTACACCAGTATTTAAATCATTACACTTTTTTGTCAAGAAAGTGACTATAAATGGATTAATAGAAAATAAATAGGCCATAATTGATATTATTAACCATATAAGTTTCATGTGGTAGGGTACAATATTTCTGTTAGCTTTATATTAGTTAATTAAATATCATTGATTATCAAATATCATTAATTTTAATTATGACACTATTCATTAAATTTGAGATTAAAAACATAATAACAACGATATGTTTTGTACATAAACCATTAAAACACCCCAATAATGATACCATTCTCATAAAATCGTGGGACACAATTAATAAATAAAAATATAATTTTTTAATATAATTAAAATTCATTTTTTGGTTATTATTTTTAATAGATAAGTACAATGTAAATGTGGAATAATTAATTATTCACTAAAAATTAGAAATAAATTTCCCTGAAAAAAAAATTATCCTTTTTATCAAAAATAATAATATAACATACATTATTTATATAATTAAGTTTTATATTTAAATAAAAAAAAATAAAATGACATTTTTTACTTTTCACCACATAAAGTATTAAAAATGGGACAATATTGTACATATAGCAAAAAAAACAACACATATTTGATATTTTTATGATTATTGAATAAATAAATGTATCCAAAAAAATTAATTCATGTTTTTTTACTTTTTAACCATTATAAAATTATTTTTTCCATTAACTAACTCATTCTACCATTATTGTAATAACAAATATTTTCTATATTTAATTTTTATATTGGAAAAAACTACAAAAGAACTGATTAAAAAATATGGAAAAATATATTCCAAATATGGAAGTCATATCCCATGAATAAATATGTAATATCATGTGATTGTATGATTTTTTTGAATAAGATTAATTTCTTTAATACCTTTTGATACACAGGAAAATAATTTTAACGAACCATGAATAAATATAAATATTATAATTTAAACATCACCATTATTACCAATTCATTAATCATGGAGGCACAAATAAAAATAAAACTATTTTATATATTATGTATAATGGTTATAAATAAAAAAAAGTTATAGAAAATTACATAGTTTTTTGTAATTTCATTATATGTTTCAATAATTCTAATTTCTAAAAAACAAATTGGACAAATAAAAAAAGTAAATTTGAAACATTTAGAAAATTTAGTTGAAAATATTAAATTCTAATTTTAAATAAAAATTTAAAATATATCTTAGGGTTACTTTTTTGTGATCTCACTAAACATATGTATTATTTGATAAATAGTGAAAATACTATTTTCTATTGAAAATTTTCAATTTCATTTAAATAATTCAAAAGGTTAATTTTGTTTAAAAATGTTATTAAAATTAAAATTAGTTAAATTATATACTATTTAATCTAATTTATTTCATGTTAATAAATCTTATATTGAATTTTTATATAATTTTTTTAAATCATTTTCTCTTTGGAAAATGGATTTCTCATCACGTTTACATGTTTCAATTTTTAATAATGTTTTCCACTTCTATGAATGGAATATTGTAAATTTAATTACTTATTTAAAATCAGAATAATTTATATTACCTAATATGGTTATCAAAACTTTTGTACCAAATAATTTGTAAAAAAATGAAAAATTAATATCTTGGTAAAGGTTAAACGAGTTCACTAAGGTTGAAATAAAACATATAAGTGTAAAAAAAATTTGAAACTTGTCCAAAACCCATTTTATGATCATATTTTCACCTTATAACCACTATATTTTTATAATTTTCTATTGAAAATCATTTTGGAATGTGAAAAATATGAATTCACATTATTATTTTAAAAATTCCATGTAGGTGTCCTCTCTCACGCTTATAAAAAGACACCCTCTATTCTCCACTTCACACATAACAAATATGTTATTTTAAGCAATACCTTCCAAAATAACGTCTATAAATCAATCCTCTTATCCTATAGAACATGGTGATTTTATAAATCCAATCTATGAAGGATTTAGGTTAAACCTAAAGAGGTTTTCTGAAGAATAGGTAATGTTTTAAATTATACATTTTTTGGTTCACTTCATCATATAACCCATTAAAATATTCTTCAATCATTCTGACATAATTAAAAAATTATTTAAAAAATTCAAAGATTTTTTTTTGAATTTATAACATCTATCCATGTTTAATTCTATCAAATGGGAAATGAAACCATCAGTCATGTGTATGTTGGTCTACTGCCTCACGAACCAATGTTATTCATTTTCCAACACCACCTATCAAGGATATATATAATGAATTATATTTTTTAGATATATTATAGTTATGATATTATTATACTTATACAATTTTTATATCCTATATAACATATATCTTTATATTCTGTGTAGGATATAGTAACATTGATCGTCTGTATGACAGTATATGAGCTCACGAAGAGATGTGACTAATTTTTTTACTTATGTATTGGACAGAAGGTAATTAGGGAAAATTTAATGTCTATCTATGATATATAATAAATAATAACTTTTTAAAATGGTTATATTTAATTTACCTTTTTTCATTTAATCCGTCAAAAAATGTAAACATCATTCTTGTGTATGTATGACCTATCATCTCCATGAACGATGTATTTCATTTTATATCTATAAATTTTTTAGATTAATATAAATAATTTTATACTGATTATATATGATATTTATATAACGGATAAAATTTTGGGGATGGAGGAACCTTTATGATATAAATACGACCAAAAATAACATGAAAAACAAAAGTGTTATTTCCAAAAATGCAAATTTAACATGGAATTGATAATAAACATGTACTAAAATGTAATAATTAAATAAAATATGGTACGATATATGTACATAATTTTGGTTCTATAAAATATTTATAATAATCATTTTTTATATTTTATTTTTTAATGTGTACGAAGGATGATGAGACTTATGTTATGATATTTTTATCTCAATTTTTATTCTTTGGGATATACATTATGTAACACTGTTATCCTCTATTATGAGGTGTATATACATCCCATTTGGTATATAATATCATGAAAATATTTATTCTATTGATATTTTACTTTTATTTAATTTCATTCTTTCATGGATATTATGATTCAATGTTTCCAAAGTGGTAAAGGTTTTATAATGAAATCTCATTGTTTATCCGGATGGATTATGTTTATGATTCCGATGATGAAATAATACGAACTATATCTAATTAAACTCATTAATGTAATTATAGTATTTATTTTTCCAAAAAAATAAATTATTTCAATTCATTATACTATCTTTATTTACTCACGATTCAATAATGTGTTTCTAATGAAATACAACATTATTTCTCTATACAGTCAAAACCCTTTTTCATTCCATATAAATTTATTTAAAAAATATTATGAAATGTTTTAATGTTCCTGTAGGATTTTTTTAATTTCATTTTTACCCTTATTTTACATTGTAGAAAAAAAATTAGAACAAAAATTCACTTATTTTTTAAAACAGGGTTTATTAGTCTTTTAATAAAAGTGTGCAAAGAATATTTTCTTAACATGTAAGTAAATTCCCACTTTTAGGACCACTAAATGTTTTGGATATTTTATTATTTTTTTCAAATATTATTTTCACCGAAATTATTTGAAAAAAATATTATATTTTTTGTTTTAATATTTTTTCTAAAGAAACGTTAAATTTTTCATGAAATGATCCAACCATATTTTCAAAATCATTATCCATCTATGATGACATCTGTAATGTTAATTATTATTCACTATGTTTATGAAAAAATTATTCCATTCATAGTTGTTCTCTATATGGCTCATGTCTATGATGATAATGTTTTTATTAAACCCATTACGTTACAGCATGTTATAATGTGAATAAATGTTTATGAAACCCAATTAGTTTAAATGGTTATGATATGATGAATTTTTTTTGATCTTATGGCACACAAATATATAAATTATGTAATGTGTGACACCTATATCTCACTATAACTAATTGGGTAAGGATTGATTTTCAATGAGATTAATGAGTACAATAATGGTAATTTTGGTCATGAAAATAGGTTAAATGAGAGATTATCCAAAGACTAATATAGGTATATGGGTGTTTATCCCAATCGAGACATGTTATGAATATCTGGTTGGGTATCATTTTCATAAAGTTTTATTTGAAACCTTTTTCCCCAAAAAATATTTCTTATACCAAATGTTATGCTATCATGGACTAAATTATTTTATTCCTTTATTATCCATGTCTTATGGACTACCAAGATTTATTAAATGACCTAATTTTATGAAATATTATATGAAGGGTATGATTTTTTAAAATATAATTATAATGTTATCATACCCTTAAGCATGTGTTATGTCCATATCACCATTGTTTACCCTTAATAAGCATATGATCTCACCCTTTACTTTGTTTACATTCCCCAGGATATAGATAATTGTATTGTGTATAATATTTCTATGAATTGTGGTAGTATCAAAGAACATAGTGGGATATGAGTAGCTAACTTATGAATCAGTTGTTTATGCATCCACATTTCAAAACTCAATATACCTATATGATTTTGGTAGCTATTGTTATGATATGAGAGGAATATTCATCTATTAAGATGTAATATTTAAGAAAGATAAGTTTGGGTCACTAAAATTGGTAATAGAGGAGGGTTTAGTTAATCCTTTGGAATCGAGGATGAGAAACCAGGAGTGATAACCAAAAGGATATATCTATGTATAGGAAAATATATTTGATTTTTTATGGATATAGGGAGTGGATTCCAAGTGATTACATCCCCATATTGAAAATAAAAGTGGATAAGGTTTTGGAAGAGATGTAGCTAGGGGAAATAACTCTTAAAAAGTCACGTTGGGATTGAATAAATCATTACATGGTACATAAAAATAGGTCTTATTTTGCACCATGTTTAATAATCCATAAGGTTATGTATTGGAAACTCACAAACTCATTTTGAACCATAATAAATGATTTTAATAATTATTATGAGTGACCTAGGATAAGCCTTAGGTGTTATAAATTTATTATAATATTTCATTAATCAATCATCTTAAAAGGGATTTTTATGATTACTTGGTTTACCACTATGATTACTGTTTCTAACACTATGAATTTTGGTTTTATTCAGTGGATAAAGCCCAGTGGATGTGTGTTAATGTTGAAAGAATTAGATAATGAAATTATTATCCTCATGGGAAACATAATGTTATTGGGAAGGAATATAAATCTTGATTATATTATCAAACAAATTTCTTATGTTATGAATCATATAGAACATCATAACAATCAATGGAGGGAACAAAATTTCGGCGAGTCATTAATGTGGAATCATCCACTTTCTTTTTTGTGGTTATTTTGATCCAATAGTAACCAAGAAGTGGATGAGTACCATTGAAAAAATATTTTTTATTCTCTACTGTTTTGGAGCATGAAAAATACATTTTTTGCATTTATTATTTTGAAGTAAAAGAAAATAAATAGTTTACTCATATTAAGAATACAAGACAATAATATTAAATTGACTCTATAAAGTTAGATGAGGTTAATAGATTGTTTTCAATAATTAATTCACTCATATTCTTCATAAGAAAATGTAGAAGTAATTACATGAACTAAAGTAGATAGATGATGAATATGGTGGTACCTATGAGGAATATTTTACAAGACTATTAAGATATATACCTCTCCTATTATCATCCAACCTTAAATAATAGTTGATATATTCATTAATTATTTATATCTATTTCATCAATGAGTGTCATCCACAAATGAATTTTGTAACTATGAATAAATCATTTGTTATTATATCAACTTGAAAATGGATATTAGAGTGACCCATAAATCACTTTCTTTTGATAATTTTATTTTATGTAATTCAAAGGAAATTTTAAAAATCATAAATAGAAGAAGATTACAATTCAATCATAAATGAATTATTAAAGTAAATATATATGAAATTGAATTAAGGGTAATTGAAAATTATTTATACGTGTAAATGAAGGTCATCATGTGGAGAAATTCATAAGTTATTGGAAGAAGTAAGATAATGATTAGAATAAATTTAAATATACATATAATCCTCCTCCCAAACATTATTGTTTCAAATTCAAGGATCTCAAACATTGTACTAAAGAGTTATGAAACTTAAGGGAGGATGAATGAAATCAATGTTTATAAACTTTTAAGCAGCTGGACAAATGTAAATATCATACAATCACTATTTCAGATGTGGGGTGAAAAAATGATTTGATTAGAGGTATATTTTTAATCCACTCAGGAACTACTATGGCCATATTAAACTCTGGGTAAAAAGAATATTTTATATTATTATGAATTTTATAAGGATATGAAAATACCACCTCAAAAATTAGATACTGAATTTTTTGAAATAAAACCAAAAATTTTATGATTATAACATATTTTTTATATGATTCATATCATATTGATGTTTGTGGGAATGTGATTCCTATAAATTTTGTTTTTATCCACATGTCGAATTTTATGTCCTATTATGAATGTATTGGATATTTCTAAATAAGTCCCACATTAATGGTAGAGGATTGAATGTATAGTTTAGTATTCCAAACCATCCCAAAATAACCATCTATTATGAGGATAAATACAAAAATAAGATGGATATAAAAACCAATATATGGGTTTTTATTTCTATTCAAAGTTTTTATTTATCATTGATGGTTTTGGAGAACATCAACATCGATGATATTCCAATTTTAAGGGTGTTTTTGGAGGTATCTAAAGAAGTTTTATCAAGTCTCGCACCGAACCATAAAGTTTAGTTCTCAAAGGAACTCACACATGGTGATACATCTATTTAAAATACACATTATAAAGTGGCCCTGATTGAGTTATATGATATAAAGATGCAATTCTATGATAATATTTATATGGAATTCCTTCGACCAAATTTTTCACCATGGGTTGCAACTATTATTTTTATAAAAAAGAATTATGGATCTTTACAACACTGAATTGATTATAGAGAGGTAAAAATATCATGATCAATAAAAAGTATTATCTACCCCATATTGATGACATGTTTAATAAACTACATAGAGAAAATACTTCTCCTTGATTTACATTCATTATGGATATCATCAATTGATGGTAATGTTATATGATATACCCATGGAATCATTCCATACATGGTATCTAAACTACTGGTATATAGTAATTCCATTTGGTCTTACTAATTCCCCTTCTTTATTTATAGAAATAATAAATAGTGTCTTTATAAATTACCTTGATTAGTTTTTTTGTATTCAATAAAAATAAAATTATATTTTATTCAAATTGAAAGGAAAATAATGAATATCTATTAGGAATTTTTTTAAATATACTAATGAAGTAAATAAATACCAAATTTAGGAAAATATTAAATTTTGAATATAAAATGTCTCAATATAGGAATATATAATTTGAGGACAGGCTATATCGAGGAACCCATCAATGAATAATTGTATTGAATGTTATCCCATACCTACCATTATGATTTAAATACAATTTTTTCATGCATTGGTTAAATATTATAAATGGTCTGTGGATTATTTATCACTACAATCTAATCCACTCACATTGTTAACTCGGATGGGATCCAAGTAACATTAGATAGATAAATATGAGAAAAAAATCCCATGAACTAGAGATAACATTAGTCAGTTCACCCATGATTACATTAACCTATAGTAGAAAAGGGTTTATAAACTAAAATGATTAATACAATAAGTTATTGGGATGTTTCGTTATAAAAATTTACATGGTTGTATCTTAAGCCTCATAAAAAATTTCATTAGAAAAATTACAGAACATGTGATTTTAGGTTAGTTGTTGTGACTTTTTAATTAAAGATATGGTGCCATTATCTTTGTGGGAAATTTATTGATATATATAGTCATAATGAAAATTTAGTGTATATATTTTAAATTAATGAGTAGAACATGATTTGGAGAATATAGTTAGAAAAGAATAATGTTTACGACTACTAAATACCTTACCACCCTAGGAAAGAAAACTGGGTGGCCAACCCTTTGAGATGATAATCCCATGCTAAGATATCTATGAAGACTATAATAATAGATCTGATATTTATATATTTCTAATGGATAAATCTTGAAATCATGAACATAGGGGAGAAATATTATCTATCTCAAATGAGTGTTCAACCATCTATCCATGTGAATACTAAATAGGAACATATATAATATATAGTTCTACTAATGTAGGTGAGAAATATTTTTACAGTTTAACAATGATTTTTATTCAATATTAATGTTTATAAATCCAATACATGTTCTATATAAACAATTATTAATGCATTTAATTTAGGAAGATCATAATTATTCATTATCTCTTCATCCTTGATTTATTAATATGTATAGTTATTTCAATGATTGTTTATGATGAGATGGAATGAAAAGAGATATCGCATAGTTTTTTATCTTAGTGGTTACTAGGATGGAATGTTATGTATTAGAGAAAAAACCTACCGGAATGTTACCACAATTACAAAAACCTGATTGGAAGTGGGAACACTTCACCAAGTATTTTTTTCAACAGACTCCCCAAAACATCTAAAGTGCCTAATTATATTAGGTTCATAGTAAATATCATTATAGAGCTACTACACTTCATCACCAGAAGATAATACTTCTCTCTCTATAATTTTTTTAGATTATTCATTAAGTATGTGGTATGTTTTCATGGATTACTTCATTCCATTATATCTGATAAGGATCTAAGTATTACCTCAATGTTTTGGAAAATTCATCAAAAATATTTTGATATATAAATAAGTTTTATTACTTTGTATCATCTTAACAGGGATTTTTAGTCTTATATAATAATTAAAACACTAGAGGGTAAATTGAGATCTTTTTATGAGGATTAAAAAGATTTTTTGTATCAATACCATCTTGTATTCATATTTTAAAGACAATTAATTTTAATCAAGAATTTTTATTTCTCCATATGAATCCTTTTATGGAATGAACTATTTATCTCCAACATGTTGTGATTATTTTAGATAATTAATTTTTTTGGGACTAGAACTAAATGAATAAATAAAAGATAGTGTTAGAGAAATTTAGAAGAACATAAGGGAAACATAATGTCGGAGAAGAACTTATGCTAATAATCATTGATGGGATTTGTAATTTCAATTTGTAGAGAAGGTTTTATCTTGGATTTTCCCATGGAAGATGGAAAAGATATTTTTAAATAAGGTAAAAATAATCCCAAAATATATTCATCCAATTTTAAATTCATGATCATATTTGGATCATATCTTATAACATGGTACTTCCACCAAACCTCTCTCATTTTAATGATATGTTCTATATATCTCTCTTAAAGAATTACATAAATGATCTATACCATGTAATTATCTCATTTTTCATTATTCCAATCATGATATTTCGTATTAATGTTAATTCACAGTGATTCATGATTTTATAAATAATTTTCAATTAAACAAGACCACCAACTCGGTGATAGTTTTCCAGTGAAACCACATGCTTGAGAAAGTAATATTGGAATGTAAGGATGAAATGAAAAAAATTTATCCATAGTTTCTTGAACCAATGTGATGAATTTCAAGATATAAATGAATTTTATGGTGGTATTAATTTAACAAAACAAGATATTAGGAAATATTTTTTTTGACTAAATATAATTTCTCGAATAACATGCATTACACGAAACACCATGTTTAAATGAACCATGACTAAATGTTAATATTATTATTTAAACATGACCATTTTTAACTATCTGAAAAAAGTGGTGGAATAAATTATAATAAATGAATTTTAAATATTAATTATAATGTTGTTATATACTAAAAATATTATATCAAAAATTATTTTTGGTAAATTCAATATGTTTCAAAAACACATTTCCTCAAACAATAGATTCTTATAAAAAATAACTCTTTTTCAAATTTTGGTAAATTTATTTATCAAAATATACTCTATTTTTTAAATCCACATATCAAAATTATCCTTTGGATAATGTGTTGGGATTTTACAAGAAGGGTTAATTTTTAGTGAATACTGAAAAATATTAGTTTTTTTATTAAAAAACTATTTTTTATTTATAGAATATATAAATTTCATTTTTATAAGAAAATTAAAAGTAAGATATGTTAATTAATTTATTTTTTAATCCAATTATTTTATTTTTATCCAATATAAAATTTAATTATGGGATTGAAACTTTTTAAAAATTTGGTAATTTTCTCTTTGGAAATTTGGTTTCTCTTTAGAAAATTGATTTCTCTTCAGATCTGTGGGTTTAATTTTATAATAAATTTTGAATGTATTTTGAATGAAATTTTAAAATAATAATTCCAAATTTATAATAATAAATTTTAATATTATATAATAATTTCAACATACTTTTTGATAAAAATTAGAAGTAAAAATAGTAAAAATTAATTACCATAGTAAATGATAAAACAAGTTTATCTGTGGTTAAACTAAAAAAGATAAAGGGTGAAATGAAAAATAATGATTTCAAAAACACATTTTAACCTATATTTAGACATATTGACATATATGTTTCAATAATTTACCATTGTTTTTAATTTTTTATTGAACATTGTGGGTCCAATTTTTTCTTTTCCTGAAATTTTATGTAGGTCATCTATCCCACATATAAAAGGCCACCCCTCTCTTATCCTCTTCATAATTAAAAACCCTTGTGATCAGCCAATAACATAAAATATATATTCCTTAAAACCTACCACCCATACTATTTTCTTTAATTACTACATAAATACAATATATGAAGGATTTAGGTTAAACATAATGAGGCTTTCTAAAGAAAATGAATACTTTTTAATCATTTTATATTATCATACATAATATTCTAAATCCTTGAAATATTTTTCCATTATGATGACATAATAAAATAATTATATAATATAATCTGATATTTTCTTATGTTTATTCCATAACATATGTCCATATCCTCTTCTATAAAATGGATAAATAAATTGTTTATTTTTTCTATAGAAGACAAGCACCTCACAGACTGATGTTGTTTGTTTTGCATCAATTCATCTCATGAAAAGATAAAATAACTAAATAAATATTTACATATTATATTTAGGATATTAATATTCTTTTGGAATTATTATATCACATGAACCTGTTACTTACTATTCTATGGGTTATACAATAAGGTTTTTTATGTTTATGGTGAACTACCATCTAGGGAAGCAATGCAATTTTATTTTCTCTATTGTACATCATGGAAGGTAATTAGTGTAAATTTATTTATTATATATGATATATAATATATAAATATTATTTTTTAAATGTAATATACTATATACATATAATTCTATAATGGCCCATTCCAACCCACAATCATGATATTGGCAGGGTCGGGCCTTGCCTACACATTTTTTCATTCCCTAGGCTCTGGCCCTTGGGCATCCCCCCAGAACTAGCATCACTATGGGAGAGGTGTCCACACCACCTTACAAAGTGGTCATTCATGATTAACCCCTTAGATGTCAGATATCCATAATCATTACCCTCAGAATGGTCAAATATATTCACTAGATTGTTGAATGATTAATAGCTCTGATATAATCTATAACAACTCGGTCTAGCCCGTGATTATGATATTGGGAACTTTGGGCCTAGATCGTATAGTTTTTTTTCATGGGATCTGGCCCTCAGAAACACCCTAGGAAAATACCTCTTGATGGGAGAGGTATCCGCACCACCTTACAAAGGGGTACTTCAAGCGCCTCTTTCATTATGGGACTGCTACAATCCACAACGAATCTAAACCAAATAGTTTTATTAAGAAATAATGACATTGTTTTATCAAAACAAAATCATTTATTCATATTTAAACATTTATTCTAGAATCATCTTCAATAAATCTGGGTTAACACAATTTATCACTACCTCTTTTCTAATATAGAGCACCTTTATTGTAGGGGATTATAATAAAAAACATGGATTATCATAGAAAATTATTCATCTATCATAACTAATATTTTTCTCTAAAAACTACACAGTGCTAATTAATGCATACGATAGGTGAGAAGGTAATAATTTAATTCAATATTAATTTTAAGGGAAAGGCAATTGGATCATTCAACCACCCGATAGATGTACACCCCTGGATTTAATTGGTACATAGTCTGTTTGACTTTAGATCCCGATAATAAATCAGATAATTTGATCGATTGTTGGCTTACAATTTTTAATTTGATGAAGAAAATATTTGTGTGACTTCTTGTTACAGAATCACCATGGCTAATTTTAGTTAATATATATATTGACAACCAAATGTTTTATTGATTAATTACATATGTTTTATATAATTATAATGATAATTAGTAACATGGATTAATGAAATGAATTGTTTTGATAGATGTTTTTAGAAACTGACCATTATTTATTATTATAAAATATATTATATGATTGATACTAGATGTTTGATTTTTCATGCTTAGATTTTTGATATTATGTGATATTTTTTTGATTGGTAACTATGGGTTTGATACTATTTAGCTTGTGGATTTTTTTTATATATGACTCATGATTAATGTGGGAACCTGAGGGTATGATGCATGATCTTCTGTATTACCTTAGGTAATGTTGTTCAAGTAATTGATGCCCGAGGGAAAAGTGTATGATTATAGATTTGGAATTGGTGCATGTTTTAGTATTGTATAGGAACACTGGTACTGACTCCCTAAGGGAAGATTATATGTTTATGTCAGATTCTTTTGGGCTAGATGTACAGTCACATGATGCCTAAGGGTGAGATTCTAGTGATTCATGAGGGCTTGGTGCATGTTTTTGTACCTCCTTAGGCTAGGCACACTCGCAATAAATTCCTTAGGGAATATTATATGTCAATGTTGGAATAATAATGGAAATATGCAGAGTAAAACAATGAATGAGGGTGATATTCTAGATATTCCTGAGTGAAATATTTTGGTTAGCCTGAGGGTAGAGGTTGTATGTTATGGTATAGTTATGCAGGATTCATCCTTTGTAGGAGAATATTCTACCTATTTGGGTGATCCATCATGACACTATAAGATCTATCCATATACATAGATACCCAGAATAGCACCGAACCAGGTATAGATTTTAGGTTCCCCTTAAGAACCTAGATGGGTATTAATTTTTTATTAAGTAATTATTGTTTATTATTTATCTATTCCATCACATGAACTATCTAGATTGGGATAGGCACCGTTGGGGCGAACATAAGAATACTTTTATCTCACACCGTTCTCGAGCATCTATTGCACTGGGGTTCCAGAATAAAAAAACATATGTTTTTAGGAACTAGGATGATATCTTGTGTTTTTTTCATGAACCTGGGAGTTAGGAGCAGAGGATAGAGCTGATGATCAAGGTTCTTGTGGAGTTAGTCACTATAAAAATATTCATTTATTACATTGTATTTTTAATTTTATTTCTTGTTTCTTCCACTTGTATAATCATCTATCATACTTATAATGTCATAATTTGGAGTTTGATAGTTGTTATTTTAGTTATATTATTATTATTATTCTTTATTGTAATTTAGTTATACTTCTTATGTTGTTTCCTTCTATTTATACTTTTTTATACAATATTGAAACTATGATTATGAGGGAATAGTATCCCCAATAAACAGCATTTATGCCCTCATTGCTAGTCGGAAGACTCTATCATATGGGAGGGTGCACTTCAGGACATATGACCAACTCATCAAGCTATAATATTAGTTTTAATCCAGGTCGGGATGTTACACATTCTATTTATCTACAGTGAAAATGGAAACTTCTTTCATGAGTATGCATGGCCTACCAACTAAATGACTAGTGTATTTCATTTTCTATATCAAAATTTAATGAATTACTCTAAATACATTTATAAATAATATATATGATCTTTATATAATTTTCAAAAATTACGAGATTAAGGATCCACGATTAATGTAACACAACAGAATATAACAAACCCAAAAAGACTTAAATAACAAAGCCATTAATGCCCAAAACATTATTTTACCCTGAAATAGTTAATATACAGTTAATAAAGCATAATAAGTAAATAATATATCATAGGATATTTATAATTATTGTTTTCTGATATATTAATAATAAAATTATATTTATTATATATTAATATCAAATGTGTGTGATAGAATTCAACACTTAAGGTAACATTTTTTTTGTAATATTTTTTAGGCCATATGTTATGTTATGAACATGTCATCTTATATGAGTTTTATATAAAAACCATATTTTAGTTAACATTGTGAATTTATTTATTCTCATGAAATTTAATGTATCATTTAATGATATTCTTTAATATGGATAAAATTTCAATATTACCAAAGTGTTAAAGGTTTTATGATATAATCCCATTATTTTTCAGGATTGTTTATATTTATGCATATGCTGATGAAATCTAATGATATATATCTCAATATAATAATTAATTATCTAATTATAAGGTTATTTCTTGAGAATACAGGTTTTACCTTATTTTTCAATTCATTATGTATGTAGGATTTCAAAATATTTTTTAAAACAAAACCAACTCATTTTATCTCTACGGTCGAAATTTTTCTTCTTCTTCCAATATATGTTTTATAAAAATGTTTTCAAAAAAATTTCCAATGTTCCTATGGGTAAGTTTAAATTTATTTTTATTATTTTTGGACTATTAAAAAATTGAATTTTTAGTTCATTTTATAAATAAGGCTTGTTTGTATTTATAAAAAATATATTAATGGAATGTATTTTTAAAGTGGAAAAAAAATTCACCTTCAAGACCACTCTCATTTTAACAGATTACATTACAATAATAGAATATTTTTTTATATTAAGTGTAATTCCAAAAAAATTACGATTTTAAAGTTTTAAATAGTGAGTTTCATAGAATGGTTATTTTTCTAAATGAATGTTCATAGTTTATTTACATAATCAATTTCCTAATAAGTTGAATTAATTTTTTGATAATTATTATTTATTAGGGATATGATCCAATGATACTATTATTATTGTTTCTTTAAATTGTTTATGTTTATGATATTATTTTTATTAAACCCATTTATTTACCATGTGTTATGATATTATGAAATTTTTATGAAAAACATTTCATTTTATAGTTTCTAATATGATGAATATTTTATGACATTATTTCATACAAATAAATAGATTTTGTGATGGGTGGGGCCTATATTCACCTTCTATAAATTGGGTAATGATTATTGTTCTATGAGCTCATAAGGTACATGAAAGGTTATCCCAATCCCGATATGTGGTTACATTTGAGTTAATCCCAAGACTGAAGAAGGTATACACGTGGTTATCCCAAGTCTAACAATTTATGAATGTCTTGGTGGGTAGTTGTATCATTAGGGTTTCTTATATTACGAGTTTACCATAACTATAGATCACTGGAAAATGTATTATAACATTTTTAGGTTGTTTTACTCCTTTATTATTCATATTTTAAAAACATCCACGATTTATTCCATGACTCATGTTTATATATGACATTCATGGTATGATTATTTTCCAAATATATAATAATGTTTTCATACACTTACAATCATATAATATTGGAAGAACATTTTTTACCCTATCAGAGCATCTGAACTAAACCATTATTTCGATTCCTTTTCTCATAATATAATGTATTGTATTTTTTTGATATGTTTAATAAGGGTTATGGATATGAATATCATAGTGAGAGATGATGAAGTACTTAGGAACTACTTATTTATGTACACATGTTTCTAAAGGCACTATTACCAAAACATTTTACTGTAGATCAGTATAATATTTTATAAATATTCATATATTTTGGTATAATATTGTTGTATGAGACGTTTCAGTCTGTACACAATTCACATAAGTGGAAATATTTATTAAAAATATTGACAATAATCATGATGAAATTTTTTTTTTCATAAAAATTGTTTATATATGTAAAAATATTTGTAAATAATATTAAAGTAAAAAAAATCAATAAAAATGGTGATTTGGTTTTTATTAATAAATATTATCAGGGAAAATTTTAAAACTAACCCAATATATAATTTCATATTTAAAATACATGAAAACAAAATGAAGTTTCCAATAAAAAATAAATATTTTTCATTATTCATTGAAAAATAAAAATAATCAGAAAAATCAAAAAAATATTAAGGAAATTTTGAATGAGGATTTCAAAAATGATGTCTTGTTAAATAACTTTTATTTCTAATTATTACATAAATTAATTATTTTATTCTCTCAAATAGAGAAAATAGAATTCCTATTTTATGAAAATGTATTTTTGAAGCATAAAATTACATTAAATTATTAAGTGATTATTTACGAAGAATTTAGCATAACATATATATTTAGTGGGACATTTAAATATATTTCATAAATTATTTTACAATTTTTTTATCCTTCAAATTAACTGTGTTGTTGTTTAATTCATTCTTGTTTAAATAATAACATTTCTTGGTTTATTAAAGCTTGGTGTCTCATGACTTATACACTAGAAAACGTAGTATTATTATTAAAAAATAATAGTGTTTCAATATTTCCTTATTTTAATTATATTGATGGTAATTTGAATTGTCAAATTTAGGGAGAGAATCTTGTAATAATTTTATTTTCATATTACCTATATTTATGTTGAATTTATTATCTTCTAAATACCTTATTTATATATGGTTTTGTGGTAAATAACATTTTCCTTATCATCATCTTTATTTTGATAAAAATTCCCTATATCACTCTATCATCATTTAGAAATTTATTTTCTTATATATTTCCAAGTCTTAAATTCCCCATAATTTTAACCTATTTATGAACCGAGTTATATATTATTCCAGAAATCCATTATATTTCCCTTTCACTCTTTTGAAAAGTATATTTTATTTAAATTTTCTATGATGTGGGTTCTTAAGAAATAGATGTTCACATATAAAACCCAGGAATTACAAATATTGAGATCAAATTTAGAGGAAAATATTTATGTAAGGTGCGGAATGTAATACCATAATATTATAATGTAATAATATGTTTGATAACATACAAGGCATGAAACATCAATAATTAACAATAGTGAAATATTATTATCTAAACATTATTGTTGTAACCTAGTCATTGAATCGTTAGGTATAAATAGTATTACCCATATTATAGAAAATATTTATTAAGTTCCATATAATTGAAAATTTAATTAATAATTATTCAGAAATATGAACCCACATTCTGTTAATGATATTTTATGCTTTAAAGATATATTTTACAACATAAAATGTTTTCAATAATATTTATGAGATAATTTTATAATTAATTGATTCCAAATATTAATGTTTTATATGATACAAATTATAGAGTTTTTTAAATAATAATACCAAAACTAGCTTTGGGTGAAACATTTTGACATTTCTGAGAAGATTTCTTTTTCAGCAAATAATGAAAAATTATTTTTTAAAAAAATAGAAATATTTTCATGTATTTAAAATGTCCCAACATTCTTTTAAACATTTTTAAAATTTAATTATAACTTTTTATGTAAAAGAAACCCAATTATTTTCATTTTAAGATAAATTGTGCATAATTTTTATATAAAATAATTTTTTACATAAAAATTACTTTTTTATAGAAAAATGTTTCTATTAGCATTTTGTAGGTGTAACACCCTAACCCTAGAGGCCTAGATCCAGTGAATTATTATATTATATTAGAATGATTAAAAATAATAAAATCTCAAAGGATCGAAAAGTTGAGTATTTTTTGGAAATCCAGATTATAAAAATGATACCCATAAAACATTGGGAAAATAAAATAATGAATAATATAAGTAAAATCACAACATCCTTGAAACTCATTCCAAGGATTCATCATCACATCTTGGGGAAAGAAAACATTATAATAGTGAGTGAAAAATCATATTAAGGGTATTTAAATTATAATAAAAAATGAATTTAGGATAATAATCAATCTAGAAAGGTAAATAACCGAAGACACATGCCATTAAAATAACTAGATAATTCATAATAAATTTGTCATGGTATGAAACTGAAATACATTAAATTATTTCAATAACATGAGAACATAATGCAACCTTATATATGTCGATAAAAAATATCGTATATTATAATAACCGAAATGAAGGAAGCAGTTAATTGATGGATGTCATGTTTACCATGCACATGATACCATTACTCTTAAGACTTAATATCAAGAGAGTTTAAATGTATTGGTAGAAACCCATCCGTTCTTCCTAAAAACAAACTCAAAGGTTATTTCACTGAATAATTTCATCTCATGAGACTACAGATGCTTTGTGGGGAATACATTAAATAGTACCTAATGCGTAAGCCCTTTATTAACCAGTCCATAACCAATAGTGCTTGCAATAACCGGTCCCCAACCCATAGGGTCATAATTATCAAGTTCCGAAACCGTAAATTTTACTTCTAAATAATACTTCATATATCCAATAATCTATTTAAATAAATAAAGTTCCATATTAAATTTCCATTTTGATTAATGGATACATATTTATTAATATTTCTATTGACAATGAAATAACTATCAACGTAGACACTATATATGCAAATTCTATATAGTTTAGGAAATAAACATATCCATGGTAAATGATAAGGTTGATTAAGGTAAATTCAATGTTCAACGATAATTGGAAATTGAAAATTTAAATTGTATTAAAAGGACTCAAGGAAGGGAATTTCTATACTATACAAGTTCAAAGAAATCATAAACCATCCAAATAAAGATAAAGGTTTTTATAAATACAACATATAACATATGGAGTAAAAAATAAAGTGTTGCTGATGTTAATGAATATAAATATTATAAAAATATATTTTAGAAATATTCTTGAGGAAAATATCATTTTTTTTAATTTTTTTAAAATAATTATCTATTAAAATTATTTTTAAAAACAAATTCTGTAAAATCTGTCCTTTTAAACACGTATTAGAATCGTCTAAGAACTTATGGTGGGTAAATATTTTCATGTTTTATGATGTAAAAAAAATTTCTTTTTGTATGTTAAAATGTTAGAAAATTTCCTATTTTGGAAAGAAACAAGAATATTCTTTGAAAAAATTTTAAAATAGAAAAAATGGGTACAATGAAATTAATAAATCATTTTGGGATGGTTAAAAAAAATTACTTTTTTTAGAAAACATAGATTTTAGAAAAAAATATACTCTCCGACTAAACAGAATAATAATGTTTTGTTTTCTTTAAATCATTTTATAAAAATAAATTACAGCCAAATAGTGTAATAAATTGTACTATTACATGTAAATGATCATAAATAAATATGGTATAAAATGCCAATGGTTTTATTAAATAATGACAAAAAAATTTTCTTCTGATGGAAATTCAATTGTAAACAATATCTGAAAAAATATATTGTAATGTAAACCCTAGAAAAGAACATAAAATTGAAGTGGGACCTAGCCAATTAATAGATTATGTGTGTCAACTATAAATCCAAATATGTTAATTGTAAATAAATAAATACATTTTTAAAGTACATTATACACATAATAATATAATATTATTTACATTGATGATTTAATATATCTTAATTAAAAATAAGTGAGTGATAAAATTTTGATACCACATGGTGACTATATGTTCAATATCCAAAGATCAAATACATCAAATAGAAAATCAAAATATCATGAATAAATAATCAATCATGATATTTCTGGTTAAATTTATAGTATGATCACTATATATATGAAATTAGGATCACAACAAACAAGAATTCCTCAATGAGTGGAAATTGAGGCAAAGTCCCTTACCTCTACGGTAACATAGGAATTAGAAGACAAAATATTTATAATAATAAAATGATGAATTTAAATTAAATGGAGATAAAATAACTCATTATTGAGTATTTAAAAATTATTATTAGCTACACCACACAAAAAAGTGTGTGGTGTTAATAACATATGCCTCACTGAAAGAAATGTGAGACAAGAATCCCTTACCCTAAGACCGGCATGTCGTGTGTGTCTTTATCAATATAAATAATAAAATTATGCTATTTATTTAATTCTTTTAAAAATTCTTAAAGTTTATTTTTAATTTTACATCACTTATTTCAATTTTGTATACAACTACTTAGTCAATTAAGATTATGTCAGGTTTTTTTACAAATTTCATTTCATGTGTCTAAAACGACTTTAGTAGGTTGAATTTGGTCCGATGGGAAATTATATAAATATATAAATAATAATAACTATTAAATAATTTTCATATTTATACATAACTTTAAATTTTAAAAAAAATCATGAATGATGGTTAAGAAAAAATGACCCAATGTTATAATCATCGATAAGATAGGTCGTACATACACAAGAGTAACATTATAAATTTTCAATGATCATTAAACAAATAAGGTAAGTAAAATTATATGTTTTCAGAATGAAAATTATATAATAAAAACAATTTAATTAAATATTATATACATATATATAGTATTCTTGTGATTTAAAATAAATATCATCACGTCGAGGAGGCGGTAATCCACACGTCCACGAACAACGTTATCACATTTTAGTGTGTCGAAAGGGTAACAAAGAAAATAATATATTTTATATAAATAAAATTAATTACGTAATTAATATCATATAGATATTTTTATTTCAAATATTTTTAATTAAATATAACTTTAATACATTCCATGTATATTTTGATCCTATCACATCTCTTTGAGGAGGCGGTAGTATACACTTCCACAAATGATGTTATCATATTCCAACAAATTGGAAAGATTAATGTTATGTGTTATATAAGATTTATATATGCATAAAAAAATTATAAATATCATATATATATATATATTCCACCATAATACCAAACCATGAAAGGTGGTAAAGGAAAAAATGAACAATAATTGTTTTGTGAGGTGATAGTTCATCGTAATTGAATGCAATGTCTGTTAGACATTAAATGGAACTATTTTTCAGTGTAGGATTGACAAATATAATTAACTAATACGACAATATTTTTTATAATTAGGTCACTATATAATCATGGAATAATAATATTTTATAGGTTGGTAATAATAATAAAACAAAGAGCTTGAGGAAAGATGTTACCTCTTTATCAGGTAACTCCATTTAGTTTGTACGAATGTGCATCCTTGGTTTGTTTTGTGACCATGGATAGGCTTATAGGATTATTGGAGGTACCTTTTGAGATAATATTATAATATTTTGATTATCAAAAAGGGTCTTGAGAGGTTTTAGGAAGTTGGATGGCTGACTATCGTTTTATAGTGGATGTGGAGTGGCACTCTTGCAAATTGTTAGAACAGAAATTCTACCCTTGTCATTATCATATCAAATGTATCTAATAATGAACCATATTATATAAAACAGGGGATAGGGTCTATATATTTCTTTTAACTATAATTTGGACAAATTTATAAGTCATTTTGTCCCTTAAGATTAAGATTTAGTCCTTTGTTAATCTAATATTCTCTCAATCACTGTAATAAATTTTAATTACATACACTTATATTTTTTATGAAATATTTTTTTGACATCATTAGACATTTTATATTATTATTGTTATAAATATGGGATCGATTTTTTAAAATTAAATTCATATATGTGGAAGAAATTAATTTAAATTTAATCACAATGATGGGACAACAATGCATATTTATTATGTAAAACCGTTCCGAAGTTTGATAATATTTTATATCTAATTTCAAAGATAAATTCATTCCAAGATGTAAACTAGATAAGATTATATATATGTTATCTTATCAGTCTTTAAAAATAAATAATTTCTCACTATTCATTAGAAAATGAAACTTTTTATTAAAAATACAAACATTCACCCTAGCCTAAATTTAATGTTTATCATTAAATTGATGATTATTTATTCATATTTTACTTATAAATGTGTCAAAAGTCATATTTAAAATAAGTTCAATTTTTAAAGGATATAAAAGTGCATTTAGAAAATATTGGATTTGATTTGATCTTATTATTCTTAAATAAATTAGTTTAATATAGAATATATTTGATTGAATAAAAAATATATATATAGAATTAAAATAACACACGAATTTTAAAAAATTTATTTTATATGGTTAAAATAACTTTTTGGGAATACAAATTTCATTCTATAAAACATTCCCTTTGTATTCAAATAGTTCTAATATTGATTTCAGATCAATTTGCAACAAATGAATTAATTTTATATATGTTTTATCCATGTATTTTCATATATTAGTAAATATTATTCAAATAATCTAATTTAACAACTAGTTTATATTATATTATATTAAATATTAATATTTTAATAATATACTATTGTTTAGTAAAACTGGGTCTTACATGTAACACAAGTTGTCAATGAAATTTGTTGTTGCATGCGAAACATGCAAACTTGGTGTTGTGTGAATTTTATAATATATCATAGATATAATTTATTTAAAATATTATATATATTATTTAGTTGTGGGATATTATACACCCTTACATGATTCGTGATGAATATCAAGCATGCTGTCAAATGCAAGATACTCTTTTATAATTATCAGTGTGTTACATTCTCCAAACCTTAATTATTTTTTGTCCGCACAATTTAAACAAAATCTCATAAATCTAGTGTTTGATATTTCAATATTAATTTATTTAAATCCCACATCATGAGGAGGGTTCCTTAAACATCATATATAAAAGAGATAATGGTAAGTATAACTATGACATGGAATAACATATAACTAGGTTCCTAAGTATGCAAACATTGGTTGAATATAAAAATATAGACTTAGATGAACATCATATATATTTATAGGATGTGATTGAGTTCATTAATAAAAAACAAGTGAATTATTGGTGAACTTTTTAGTGCCTAAAATTCATAAATAATTGATGATTTAAAAATCCCATTGATTTCACAAAAAAAAATGTATTTGAACAACATATTATTTATATATCATTTTCATAATGATGAGTAATTATTTTAATACCTACGTATATAAGGGAATATACTTACATGATATATTTCATTAAGAAATTTTGTTTGTCCTTTTCATGTTAATTGATCAATTTCTAATACAACATTTACATCCAGAAATGAGTATTTAAAAAATAGCTTTTATGTACAAAGCCCTTGAATAACATTTTAACGAATCATAAGGCCCATAAAAGAGTGAAAAGTATTTAAATTCATTTCTAACTATTATTTAAAGTCAATGTGGTTAATACATGAATCAATTAACCTAAAAAGTGACACTAAAATTTCGTAATTAATATTAATTCATAAAATTTATTAACAAAAAATAATGACATTTTAACTAAGAGATTTTGTAGGTCAGTAGTTTTCATTAAATTTATATCGTCCTTCAGTAATGGGTTCAAGTCTTGTATCCTTACTGGACATGATAGATTTTCACCTGTCAAACAAGTTTTCCTTTTCAAAAGCAACAATAAAATAATTTAAAAAATAAATAATATGTACATACTTGAAATTAGACCATTAAATAGTCTCTTAACTAATGTTTTCAATAGAACAAAAATAAATAAATACTTAATTTGTTTTATTTCAACATTGGTCCTTTCTTGGTATAAGGATTAACCTGGGTCATTCATTTTCGTTATCCTATTTGAATCCTTCATAATGGATTGTAAATAAAATGTGAATTATTACAATAATATCCCTCTAGAGTTTCAAAACAGGTGTGCAGTAAGAAACATTTTCTTATACTAGGTTATGCTCGAGTCAGGACAAGAACAACTTGTCGAAGATTTTACTCCTAGGTACATCTATGATAGAACCACATCCACATATAATATCCCAATAGCGATTTATTTCTAGGAAGACTCACATAATCCTTAACATACTAAAATTCATCGATGATCATATATACACCTCACAAAATTCTACCTTTAGGATATGTCCTCTAATATATTGTTTTCTAAATGTCGTTCCGGAAGATTATACTAAAAATCCATTGATACAAACTGTAACACCTCGATCTGAGAATCCCCGAGATAGTGAATTATTATATTACATTGGAATGGTTACAAGTAATTAAATCATAAAATTATTAATAGTTTAGTAGTTTCGGAGACCCATATTAAATAAAAGATACCTATAATACATTGGGAAAAAATTAAATCATAACATCGGTAAACCTATCTTATACTCGAAACATATTCCATGAATACATCTTCATATAATTGAGAAAGGAATCATAAAAAGGGTGAGATCAAATGCTTGTTAAGGGTATATAATGTAGAATAAACAACAAAATTATGAGAATAATAAACATGGAAAGGTAAATAACTGATAACATAAGATATCCAAATAACTAAATAAGGAATAATTAGTATATAAACTTAAGAAACTAAAATTCATGTCATTAATTAAATAAAATAAAAATATAATTCATCCATAGAAATGGAGATGAAAAATTTCATGGATAATAATAACTAAAATGAAGGAAATGATTAATTATTAGAGCTCATGTTTCCCAGAAACATGACACCTTTACCAAAAGGACTTAATCTCAAGACATTTTAAATCTATATGTATAATACCATCTATTCTTCTTGAAAAAAAACTAAAAGTCTTTTACACCAAATAATTACATCTTATGAGAATATCAATGCATCCTGGAGCTTAATTTAAATAGTCCCCAACTCATAGGTCTTTCATTAACTGGTCCACTACCCATAGGTGTTGCATTAGCCGATCCCTAACCAGTAGTTCTTGCATTAACTATTCATCATCCAATATATTGAATTTCCCAAGCATTATTCATCTATAGAGTAGTTAATTTAAATAAACAATATTCCATATCAAATATATGTATTGTGTAAGTGAAACAAATTTATCAAGATTTCCCCCATCAATCACATAACTATCAAAGTAAACACCATATGAAAAAGTGTCATCTGTTTTATGTAATAAATATAGTCATGATAAATGATATGGATAATTAGGGTAAATTCAATGTTAATTGATCATAGTAAAATGAATATTTCATGGGGACTAAAAGGATTCAATGTAGTTAATTTTAATAATATTATTTTTTAAAGAAATCGTAAACCATTTTTTCGAATAACAAGAATGGTATCAATAAAACTCATCCCAAGTGGAGTAAAAAAATGTTCTATTGACGTTGATTATTATAAATTCTATAAAAATATATTTTATAAATATTTTTGAGGAAAATATCATTTTTATTTAGAAATAAATTTGGAAAATAAATTCATTGGAAAATAACTTTTGAAAACAAATATTTAAAAATAATACTTTTAAACATGAAAAATAATCATCAATAAAATTATGGTGACTAAATACCTACATGTCGTATGAGTTAAATATAATATTCCTTTTTGTAGTAAAAGAAAACAAAAGATCCTTATTCTAAAAAAATAAGAATATTACTTTGAAAAATTTATTAAAATAATAAAAGGATAAAATATCCTTTAATAAATCATTTTGGGAAGGTTAAAATAATTAATTCATTTTTTATAAAATATTTTTTTAGAAAAAATGTGTTCTTCGACTAAAGAGAAAAATAAATATGGGTTTTTTTGTAATTTTATAAAACATTTATAGTAATAAAGAGTGGGAAATGGTATAATTACATGAAAAAATTTAATAATATCATGAAGATAAGAAAAAAAATGTTTATTAAAAAAATGATCCCATAATTTCTTCCTATATAAATTCAAGTGTAAACAATCACAATGAAAATGAGATTGTGATGTATTCCCTTGAAAAGAACATAATGTTGTAGTGAGACTCATGAAATGAATATATTATTTATATCCACTATAAATAAAAATAATATAATCATAAATAAATAAATAAACATTCAAAACTATTTATACACATAATCATACAATATTAATGATAATGAGTATGTAATATAACTCAATGAAAAGAAATTGACTTATAAAATTTATTTTCCTCTTCGTAACATTATGTTCAAATATCCTCAAGTGAAATAATTTATATTGAAACTAAAAATACCATGAAAAATGAACTAATCATGATATTTTATGTTAATGTCGTATCATGTACCTCATATATAATTAATTTGGTGCACAACAATAAAAGATGACTCAAAGAATAGAAATTAGGATGAAATCCATTACCATTATGATAATAATTGAATTGGAAGTCCCAAAGGTGATAATCATCAAATGAAACATTTTAAAAACATTTAACACATGATAATTCATGATATTTTATATCAAAAAAAATTAGGAATACCACATTAAAGAAGTAAGTGGTGTTAAGGACAAATACCTCACAGAATGAAAACTTAGACAAGAATCCCTTACCTTGAGTCTAGCTTTTCACATGTGTCTTTATCTACCAGAATAATAAACATATTCTTGTTTTTTACAGCATTTATAACCTATTTCTAGTTTATTAATAATTTTAATTCACTTATTAGAATATTTTATAAACCTACAAATGCAATTAAATTTATATTGGGTGTTTTGACCAAATTTGGTTCAAGTGTCTAAAACGACATTAGAAGGTGGACTTTTTTCAAAGGGGTCAATATATAAACACAACAAGAATTAATTATAATGGCATATTTATCATAATTATACATAAATTAATATTTCCCAACCAAAAATTATTGATAGTTAAGAAAAATGAACCTACATTGCAATCATAGAGACGATAGACCGTACGTACACTTGATTAACGCTCCCATCTTTCAATGATCATTACGTAAATAAGGTATGTAAAATTATGACATTAAATAATTATAATTATAAAACAAATAGAATTTTATTTAATAAAATAAACATATATATATTATTCATGTGATAAAAAAGTAATCATATCATGTCGAGGAGGTGGTAGTCCACAAGTCAAGGAATGAAGTTATCACTTTTTAGTGTTTAAAAAGGTAAATAATGAAAATATATATTATATTTACATAAATTTTATTATTTAATTAATATCATAAATATTTTTTCTATATCACATATGTTTAATTAAAATCATCCTTAATATATTCCACAAATATTTTTAATGTATCACATTTCTTTGAGGAGGAAGTAGTCCACACATCCACAAACGATGTCATCGTATTCAGAAAAAAATGGAAAGACTAAGTGTATGTGTTTTATAAGAATAATAGAAAAATAAATTAATTATAAATATACTTTACTTAATATATAAATATAGTGTCTATAAAATTTCCCATCCATGAAATATGGTAATGTAAAAACTCAGAATTGTTGTTTCTTAAGGTGGTAGTTCACATTACACAATGGGTAAGTTCATAACCCATTATATGGAAGTGTGTGTGAGTGTAGGTAAAAAAAAGTAAATAAAAATATATAAGTATACTTTTTATACTTACGTTTTTTAAAAAATCATTTAATAAAAATATTTTAGTGGATACGTAATTAGAAAAAAAAGAGCATGAGGAAGGATGGTACCTCTTTATCAGGTAACTCCTTTTGGTTTTCACCAAAGGGATTACTCAAATTTCATTCTTTCCATGGTGTGGATTTATGGATATTTTGAGGGATTTTTGGGGCTTATTTTAGCATATTTTTTCTGAGTAATAGTAGCATGATTGGTGTGAGGAAGTTGGAGGTTCGAGTTCCTTTTTATAATGCAGGAGGAGTGACACTCATATAAATTTTGGAAAGGAAATTTCACCCAAATTATTATCATGAAAAGTGGAGCTAATAATAAGAAAATTAACTAATTTGAAGGATAGGTTTGACCTTTGGCAAAAAAAAATGGATTTTTGGAAATTTTCAAGGTCATTTTGGCCCTTATGTTTAATGTTTAGTCCCTTGGGAAGCTAATTTTTCTCTTAATCACTATAATTAATTTTAATTACATTCACTAATATTTATATTAATAAAATTATTTTAACACAATATAAATTATAAATAATTATGATTATAAATTTTTAATCCATTATTCCAAATCCAAATCACAAATGTGGTAGAAATAAATTTAAATTTAATACTGAAGATGGGATGTCAATGCAAGCATTTGATGTAAAACTTTTAATCATTTCTCTATTTTTATATCCAATTTCAATATGAAATTGATTAAAATAACCTAATCTTTTTAAAATTATATAAAATTTATCTAATTAATCATTAAAACAAATAAAAATATATTTTAACCTTTAAAATAAATAATATGAAAAAATAGATTTGAATTAAAATTTCATATTTTTTTCATTATTCATCAAAAAATGAAGCATCTCATAAAAATATAAAAAAATCAACCTAAACTGATTTTTAAATCTCTCATTAATGAATTATGTTTATTTTGTAATATTTTAATTATAAAAGTGTAAAAATTCATATTTAAAATAGTTTCACTATAAAATGGTGATAAAAGTTCCTTTAGAATAATTTTTTTTATGTGAAATATTTGGCTTATTCATATCTTATGTTTATCAAATCTATTGAATGATTGCCGAAAATATTTTATTGAATATATTATATATATATGTATATTACGTTAATATAACTAAATAATTATAATTAGTTTAATTAATTCAGATAAAACAACTTTTTGAGGATCAATATTGTTTTCTTTAAAACATTCTATTTATATTAAATTGGGTTTTCTATTAATTTATAATTAATATGTGACCAATGAATTAATTTGTATTTTTTAAAACTATATATTTTCATATGTTTGTTAATAATATTCAAAACCACTATTTAACTACACTGTTATATATTATTATATTAAATAATAATACTTTAAAAATATACTGTTGTTTGGTAAAACATAGTCTTGTATGTAATACAAGTCATCGAAGAAAGTCATTATGGTGTGTGAGGAAAGATAAATTATTGTATCATTCATTTATATATATATATATCACAAATTTAATTTATTTAAGATATTATATAAAATTTAATGTATGTGGATATTATATTCCCTTACGCGCTTGGGGTTTCATTTTGTTTCTGACGCTTTCTTTCAGGGCGCGGATCGTGGCCTAGTGGCATGCTGATTATTTACCTACAAAACCACATTCCAAAGGTGGGATGAATTCAACACTTCTTTGAAGTTGTATTCTCTTTTATTGAAATAGGTTTCTGGGATTTTGGTCCCTCCTTCTATGGTATCCTCCTTAGAATTTGTCGCCAAGTCTAACTCTCCCATATAGATTTATAACTTATTCTTAAAACTCTCTCCCAGTGGCACATCTTTGTGGAAGCCGGCTAGTTAAATTGATTCAATTATTAAATTCCAAAGGGTTAAGACAGGGAAATATCTGTTGGTCAGTTGATTAGTCACGCAAGGCATTGATGGATTTTAAGGGAACTGGAACATTGAAACACCTATATTCTTCCTCATTAGAGGGCTTCTCTAGTGACAAAAACCCTAAGGTTTCCCAAGTCAATCATGAGGTATCTTATACGAGAGGAAAGTATCCAATGTTTGCCTCTGAATCTCTTTTTTATCATGGGGTATTACTAGAATTAAATTTCAAGATATGAAATATCAATCTGATCGAAAAACATGTGAAGGTGGATTAGAAAGGCACATCCCTATGCGGGGGAACCTGGAAGATTTACCAGATGGGTGGATCAAAATATATAGAGAGGTAAGAACAAAGGTTGTGAATTTTCATGGAACCCTCACCACATTTTTCACCCCTCTTGGGACAAAAATGTGAGAAGGGAGATAATGACCCCCAAGTCCTGACTCAAGTAGTCCTCAGGATGGAAAGTAGCACCCAGTTTAAAATAACAACAATGATGGGACGAATTACCCTCTAAAATAACACATGACAAAGAATCAGGTAAAAACTAAACCTACCCAACCCTTCATAGAGTAAAATATAAATGAAAAACGCATCTACACATTTTTAATGTCATGAAAAACTACTACCACTGAAAATGAACGGGAAGTACCAAATGAAAGTAAAATGGCACTGACCATGAAACCTGAACAGCTCCTAGAAAACTACCATATAATACTTACCAACCTGATATCTAAATTACTCCAAGTGACCTGAAATATAATTTATATATACGTGGGGTGATTATAACAATATTATCAGTAGTATCCTCCCCAAATCCTTTCATGAAAAAGTAATGAAATAAGGATAAAGAACAATGAAAAATCAGTGAAAATAACTCTTCACCTAAACATGTATAATTTGTTACCATACTCACTATGGATATTATCACCATGTATAATATAAAAATGTATATATTATAATACATAATAACAAGGGTAACCTACTACCACTTCCACACTAGTTTTCTACATTTCCCCAACATCACATGTCTTGAGCATATATATCCAAAAAGGGTTTCTCGTAGACACCTGGGCGAAGCACCGAAACATGTACCTTATGAAACACAACCACCACATACACATTACCTAAGTAACAAGGTAGTTTCCAGGATCCACCAAAACTCTCATAATGTGTATCATACGTTAAGTATTATACCTCAATCTATTAAAACCCATACACTGAGTGAGGATCCTCAATCTATCAAAGCCTATACACGTTACACCTATAATAGTCAATTGGAAAGTATATCCAAAATATATTTTTATGAATAACCAGAAGAAATTATATACCTCTACACGAATATATGGGAAAGACTAACTAGTGTGAAAACCAGTATAAGTAACTGCAAGAGAAGAGAGCGGGCCAAATGGGGTAGTCATCCATCCATCCTCCCATCAGGATGATGGGGAAAACAGCCCTAGGGCTCGGAATCCCATGTGTGTTAGTTTCCCTAACCTATGGGGTGGTCTATAATATAGAAACCAAACAAATTTTAGGAAATAATACAGCTCACTACCATATAATGTGAATAACCTCATCTTAGACTCAACTGTAGCTAATGTCTCTCAGACTCTCGACTGTCACTGCTAAAAAAAGATATCCTATAAGAACACAATAATTTAAATAGATAAATTAATTTTCATTATCCTCTTTTATCATTTTAAAAATTATGTTAATTAATTATTTAACCATTAATTAAATGTTATCATTTTCTACATTAAATTTTATTACCATTCCAACAAACATCAGTTCCCTCTAGGCATTACCAAACCGAGTGCACTAGTTTTTTGAATTATAACCTTAGCATTGCATCCCATAAATATCCAAACCCATGTGTTAAACATCAATTATTCATTTATTTAACAACATTCACGTTTTCAATATTCCCATGCATTCTAGAAAATATTTCTATGCTTCTAAACTCAAAGGGATCAAAACAATGATTAGATGAGCTACCCATCGAGTCCTTTCCACCAATAGTAGGAGTGTAAACCCATCCATCTTCGAGAATCTAAACTCAGAATACACATGACATAACCCTCATATATTCACCTATTTTGGAATTAGGGAAAGAAATAAAATCTAACTCAAGATATGGGGAATGTAAATAAGATAAAAAACAACATATTCAACCACAAACACCTCCACATCAACTAGTAATCCCATCATCAATCCATTCTATCATATTCGCGGTCCGCTCCGACAGCCATATGAAATAAACACATGCATATGTCCACTATAGTCATCAACTTTTGCATCAATTATCATGCCTCCCTTCACCTTATACCACTATATCCCTATAGGCTCATCCATCTCATGATCACATCACTTTCGGGCCTCCCTTCACCCACAAACATGAGCCGCATATACAAATCACATTAGAAGAAGCCGGAACGAATATACATGTGATCTTTTCCCTAAAAAAATGCATCCCGCTTTCACAAAAAATCAGACATCCGGGATTCAAAGAACATTGAACTCATACTTTATAAGAAATCATGAAACAAAGGTTTCATACATACATTATCTTTATCACACAACCAATTATTATTCCATCTTTAATTAACCAATTAATCATTCACATGTTAAAAAATTGGAATCCTAATAAAAAATTTATCACAGGAAATCGAAAACTTAATTAAACCATAAGTTTATCATGACATTTACTCTTTTATAAAAAATAATCAACATTCATCAAGTTCATCACTAAATATCAATTAAACTTGGTCACACGTATCAATTTTATTATCATCAAATTTCAACAACCACAACCAGATTCATTAAACATGCCTCTTTATCATTTATCAAATTATTTATGGCTTTACATTCTTTTCCAATTTCCATCAAGAACGACAATATAAATCATGAAAAGAATATATATATATATATAAATATATCTAGAAAATCAATAGGCAACGCATTATCATGGTATAAAGATACAACATATGATTAATGTCAATTCATTTAATCTGGTTAATATATTTATTTGGTCAATTTCATTGTGATCCAAAGGGGTAAATAATTCTAGCTCTATGATTGCACATACCTAAATATAGAATCATATAATCCCCAAATTCAAAAGGTAATTGAAATTATTCTCACATAATGTTATCAAAGCAACATATCACGATCACCTCTCCCGCAACAACTGCATCCACCCAAGGATACAGTGGAAAAAATCGCACCAACTGACCATAAATAAAACACCATTAGAAACATGTATATCATACACCATCTCATGGAATGGAGAAATATAAAGAAATAGATCTAATAAACCACAAAAATGAGGGTAGATCATATTTTATATGGAACCTGAATCACTATGGATTGAAGGAGGGTGTGAAGAATCATTCCTTGATGAAGGAATCCCAAGAACATATAAGAGAGGGTCATAAAGTTTCTTGGGGTCACGAGAGAGCCTATATAGCTATAGGGTAAACAAAACCCGAGTGACTAGAAAATACAATTAAAAAATATAGTATCGAGGCATTACATGATGTGTAATCCCCTTTCACGTCGTGTAATTTCATAAGGTCTTGTGCCACTGAAAAACGTGTTGCCTTAAATCATTATTTTATTTTTAGAACCCCAAAACATTTTACACCATGAATCCCTCAATCATGTTATGTTAAGGTATGGATGTCATGAAATTTAATTGGAAAACCCATGAAATAGGGTGGCACGTCCATTAATGTTTTTAAACATCCTGTAATCCCCTCCTTTCAGTTGTTACTTAACTAAACTTCACCAAACTTCTTCTGAGAAACCTCTAAACATTTAGATATTCGAATACACACAAAGGGTTGATCCCCATGGATTTGGGTCCTAACATCATATACCTCTAAAAAAATTGTCATCCTTGAGAATCCAAAACCATCAAATAGAGGAAATATAAATGGGTTATCTGAACAACTGCCCTGTGAGATGCTTCTCAAAGCATTCACCACCACAGGATCCTGCCACCTCACTACTGAAATAAGGGCATAACTTGGAAACAACAACAACTTGTTCTTAAAAACTCTATTGGGGGAGATACCTATCAGAAGAGTGAAATCTATAACAAGAAATAAGAGAAATCTATATAATAACAGAAAGGTTCTACAAACATCAAAGGAACAATGTTATTGTTGGTGCCGAAAAACGTTTCCGCTTAGGGAGTGGACATAAGTATGTGGTAGAGTGAATCTTCATTCCAAAGTGGCCTATGTCACTCCAAGACATCCCCACGGTTCTTCATTGGAATGATCTCTTCATGGCCTTCCCATTTACATGTGGTAGCCTCTACGATGTGATCAGAGGTGTCACAACATGGCATTAGGCCAATGTCGGCCCGTAGCCCCTCTATGGCACCGTCGACCTCCGTGGCCCGCTCTATGGCAGCCATATCGATGGAACTCTTTGTGGCATTGGGTACCCTCTGCAAGGCCCATGTCGACCAATGTATTGTCTCCTATCTGTCGAATCACTCATCTCTATAGTGGGTTTTGCATCCTCGCCGACCTTGGATTCCAATAAATATAATTCTTACACCCCCTTCCAAACCACAGTGACTCTACCATTTCAACTTTTGATCTCCCATTAAACAAAAACCATCATGAAATCCTTATATGTATCTCCAAATGTTCTTTTCCTATATGAGATGTACCATTTTTTGTTCTTTCTAGTCTTTTCTTATGGTTGAGATGCCTATTGTAAAGGCATAAGTCTTTTGTAGAGTAGGGTTAATCTTCGGGGAGCTAAAGGTTTCGTGAAGCATAGAGACTACATGAAGTCTCTATAGAGATATATGATTTTGCTAAGGTGATGCTATGATTCATTAATGGTTCCCCAAAGATAATCCCTTTCCCCTCTCGAGGACCATCCTTTTCCTAAAACTTTTTCCCTTCGTGAATCCCATCCTCATCATGATGTACTTTCACTTCGTGAGGGACATCCTCTTCACGAAGCATCTAGCCTTCATAAAACCCATCCTATTCATTATATACCTCATTCCATGATCTCATTCTTTGCACAACCCTTCCGGTATTTCCCTCCATACTCGTGCAATGTAATTCCATGGTCCCTTGGGCGGTGCTTCTTGTCGCATTGCTTAGCCTCAAGATTCTTCTCATAGTCATGCTAATTGCTATTTCTTCTTCACAAAGCCACTGTAACATGATACCCTAAATATATCACTCCACAACCCCATCTCCATATGGAATTTCTATTGCCTTCACACCAATAAGGGTTAATGTGTTCTTGTTATGAATGTCCAAGTGGTGAGGAGTAAATCCTCACTGTCTGAGCTGCCGAACGTTAAACTGCCAAGAATGACCATTCTCATCACATGACGTTAAATTGTGGCCACACCTCATTAAACATATATAGGGGGTTCCTCATCTCAGACATTTTCCACACCCACTAGTCTACATGGGAGTGGGATCTTCATCTGTCGGAATAATATTCTCCTCAAATTTAATGACATCTGTTAACGGGGAAGGGAAACTATCATTGTGTAAGCCCCTATCCTTTCATGTGCGAATTTTCATCCATGATCCTCCTCTCTTATTACATATAAAAAGGACATAGGAGAGATGGGCACAAGGAAATTTGTTACCTGGTCCCTCTCCCAATGAGCTTTAGTGTCATCGGTCCTCTATCCTGGAGTATGTCCCAATCTCCATCTCCTTAGGCCACTAACCAAGACTAAGCCCATGTTACCAATTTTTTACACTAAACAAGCGTAATACAATGTTACCACTTTGGGCTGCCAACCATGCATATGCCCCCACTCTATTCCTTATAGATTCACCTTTTGCGACTTGATTGCCTAGAATTTTCTGCCACTTATTTCTCACATTGAGCATGACTCACGTGGGGATAGAGTATGTGTTGACCGTTGAATCCTCCTTGGAACACCTTAGTTTGTAAGCTACATTCCCCCATAACCAAACTATTTTGACTTTGATCCTTTCCTCATTCTAAGCATGGTATGTAGGATGCATCCATAAGGTTCAAGACCATAACCCATCAGCCCCAAACACATTACATCAGTTCATCCCCATCCTGGATGAAGCTAAACTATATCTCCCTTTTTATGCAACATGATGTTAAACTTTATGTATTTGAAATACGTGGGTTTTGATCCTCATCTCAAAGTCAAGGAATGTAAGAAGCCTACCTGAGGGGAATCTCAATCTATGGTAAGTTGTTGTATTCCCCTTGGTTGGGATCCACCTATCTAGTACATCTCTTAGTGGAATCAGGCCACCTCTTATGGTTCTAACCAGATGTAAGCCCCAACATACATTTGGGTCACTATCCTATTTGTGAACCCCGATTCTATTCCCAATCCTGAAAAACGTGGACATTGATTCCCTTACATGGGGATACATAGGAAGCCTCCCTGTGGGTTAATCCCAACAGTCATGTCTCTTCCAAGGCTTTCCTTTGACCCTTTGTATTCTACGAAGGTTATGACCCAACATGGAGGTTCTACATCCTTTGGGTTTTCCATCCATAAGTCCATTATCATGTGAAGCCTTATCAAGTGACCCACCACCCCTCTGAACTACGTGGACTGTGATTCCCCACTATGGGGATACATAGGAAGCCTCTCCATGGTTTAATCCCAACACATCCATCACCTTCACAATAGTTCCATCTCATTCACCTCCCACTTCATTCAACCCTCCATCATCCATCCTGATTCTTACTCGGGCCTCCTCATCCATGTGAGGTCATGCGATTCATCCCATCACTCATCCTTTTGGAACCTATCTAGCTAACAATGTGTAATCCCCACAAAATCCATAACCATCCAACCCAGAGATTCCATTTTGCAATGGACATCTATCTATGCGTAAGCCCTATCATGTCTCCGGGTCATTGTTCTTTTCATACACCCCGATTCATCACCCATTAAAACAACATGGGTTTTGATCTCTTTTTTCCACATAGGGTAAATATGAAGCCTCCCAGAGGTTTAATACAAACCAATGGAAAACTATGGAGTTCCCTTTATAGGGACCCAAGAGTACTTATATACGCCTTTATGGGACGTTTTGATGCACTCATCTAGGGAACGCCTTATGTTATCCCTCTTGGGCGGTTCGCTCATCTGATCCACTCCCTTAATTTTTTGGATCATTCAGATCCATCTCTGGTAGATGTTAAACTCACAACATACCCTGAGTCAAACATTGGATGTTGAGGAAAACCTCAGGGACATGCCTATGGAATATAATTCTCTGCACCTTACATGGGATTCCTTGGGCTTCTGCACCCTCAAGAAGCCCTATTGTAAGGGGAATAAACCCAAATGAATCAGTGTTTCTTCATCCAGACATGACAGCGGTGTCCAACATAACTACACCTCCAATATAATGTTGTTTCCCTGACATTAACCCTTGGAATTTCTTGACAAAAGCAGTGAAAAAACACAGAATACATTAGGTTATGACACCATGAAAGGGTTTCACGAGAAACATCATAATCATTAATGGAGACCAAGATTAGGAAACGAGTTCTGATGAGGAATCCACATAAGGAGAGATTGACATCCCATTATCCTGTTACGATCAAGGATAAAATGACCCTAAAAAAAGAAACGGATTCCGCACGCATTTAGAAAGAAGGAATATGGGGGAACAGCACATCACATCCTCCACGGGTGGATGCACGCCCTAGTGTATGTGCCAAAAATAGAAATGGTGAACCTGATGTGAAATCATTCTCCCTAATATAGAGATTAGTTGCATTCAATAAATCCGTGGATATGTGTGTCACCATATCCAGTTTCCTATCACGAGGTCCCAATATGAAAATAGTGGTCCTGTTGGGAAACTCACCATAGATTGGGGAATTTGAACATTGGAAATCGAGTTCTATGACATTATCATCATTGATACTTCATTGCAATCACGGGAGATGGAATATCCTAGGGTCACTAACTATTGTTCTCCTCCATTCAGTGTTAATGGTTGAATCTTCCTCCTTTGTAGGACCCATTATGCTATGTCATAATATCAATCACCACCCACCCAGCGATGTCGGGGTTGGGGAAAAAAAATGCGTAAATCCCATAAGGATCCGTCTATTCTTTGATGGTATATACATCCACAACTATGGGGTACCAACAACCCTCTTTCCCTTCCAAATTTGTTTAGATAAGGGTAATTAATGACCTCGTCTAACGATATGAAGAGGAAGGTATATCCCCAACTCGGGATATTGACCGACCAGACATAGAGGCTTATGCACCTGACTATCATCACTTCCCCCAAGGGTTATGTAGGGAGACACTACTCCCCAATTCAACCTACAATTGTTTGTGGAGACTCTCTCTACAACTCTTCAATGATTATCTTCCTTACGCCAATGAGGTAAGGGATATTCGGGCCAGCCTGGTTGTGATCCCATATAGGGGGCCACCAAAGAGGGATCCTTATAGTATGCATCAACATGACCACCAAGTCCCAGAGGATGTGGAGTTGGTGAGTAATACACATTCCCCCTATCCCAGTCTGGTTAACCTAATGCCAACATCAGGTGCAATTTTAGGAGGATGCCCGCCAGGGGGCGTCATCATCAACGGCTATAGTAGCCCATGCCACCATCGACATACACCATCAATGAACTTCTTATACTAAACATGGGAACTTATACAACCAGCCTGGATCGAGGCCTCAACTACCCCCAAGGTAATTTTGGGATGACTCTCTTGGTCACTGACACAGGTAGAGCCCATCGTGGGATGACCTGTGTTGATGAAATCTAGCACCGAGGTCCTCCTTGTTCCCCCACCAATGTAATTTTGGGTCCTCCCTAGTTCGAATATCGGTGTAGAGGTACCCACCATGCCACCATCAGTCCGAGAAAAGTCCCTCCCTAATACACTAACATCCAGCACAAATGTTTCTTCCTCACCCATAATCCCATGTATGGAGTTGTTACTCCTATCACAGATCGATGATGGAAATATCCTCCTTGCCCAATAATCCATCGGCATGGTGGTCTTCCTCATGTTCGTACCACAAATAAGGAAGTTCCTCATTTTCCCCTTAATCAGATAAGTGAAGGCCTGCCGTACATCATTGGAATCCAACCCATAGGTCTTCCCCATGTTCAGTTTTACCAAAACACAGGCCCCCTTGTAATGTCCCTACTAAGGGAAACATGTATGGAGGTACTTACTATGATCCCACCAGTTCTAGTGGGGGTCCTACATTCTCCAAAAATTCCCGCAGGTATCCCATATGCATGCCAACAAGTGGAAATGGAGGCCCTCCCCATGTTCCTTTCGATATTTGTTCGGGAGCACCTTGCACTCTGACTCACCAAGGAATATGTTCTCTTTGCCCCGAAACCATTTCTTCTAAAGGTCCTCCTCATGATGAAAACCATTCCAGAGAAGGAGGGTGGGTCGTCGCCTCAAATGGAAGAATACTTAAAGGTTTCATCCCGCAATTAAACCCATCTGATTTTTAGATTTTGTGGCGGAATTCAATTCAGTAATGAAACCCTCACCTTGATCTTCTATGACGAGGGTCGGGGTAGGACCAATGTGTATGAGACTCATCCTTCCAGAATGTGTGGTCCCTTGGATTACTTAATCCCTCTGAATATATATCCAGGATGAAGAATACTTGGCCTCTTTCCAACACATGTTCTTGAAATCATCCCTATCGTCACCAAGATCATTCTCTACTCAGAAAAAGATATCATGGGGGGTTATTATGGTGACAAATAAAAGAAAAAAACAGCATGACCCACCATCAATAATCACATCCCCTACATGGGAAGATTTGGTCACTAGTCTGTCTTACTGATATGTGGTCGCACAGTCATTTCTTTCATCGAATGATATTCCCTGATGCAGCGTCTTTTCATATCACTATCCATATTCTACACTGGTGAGTCTACTATCCCAATGGTCTGCTTCAACGCCATTACTATTCCCTCATCCACCCCCAGTTGATGAATAGGGAAACCAATGGTCGGATCCTAGGTGTGAGCTAAGGAGTATATGGGATATCCTTGCAGTGGGCCATTTTCGAGAGATATTCTGGCCAGTTGCAACCAAAAACTCTAGTATTCCATAATCTCTAACTAAGACGAAGTCGCATGATTTCTCATAACCCTCTTAGAGAATCACTTCCATATCCATTATCAGTGGGTTTCTCACCCCAAGAGTCTGGAACACTTTGAAGATATTGGCCATAAATTTCGTATTGTTGACATGACAGTGCTCCTTGTAGGCCAGTGCCCTGAGTCGCCCTGTAACCATTTCACCCTCCATCAACGATATATTCACATCATTAAGGCTCTACATATAATCATTAAGGAGGCTTCCCTACTAGTTCAGATTTATGGTTGTGGTTATTATGCAACCCTTCATTTCAGTTCTATTTGGCTCTAACCCGAACTACTTGGCGATATTGAGGATATGCCTTTTGGTGCAGTCTTGGTTAACATGGCCAACCTATAAAAGGGAGATAACAATTTAGAGATACTTAAAGAGAACCAACCACCCCCCACCACCACAGGGGGGAGGTTCCAAACCTATTGGATCCCTTGGGATGGGTTACACTCCATCAAAATAATTTACTAGGTCATCTTGTACCTACAATTTCATTAGCCCTTGATCAGAATCCCAATAAGGGATAATAGATTCTTGGGGTCGTGAAACACTATGACCCATATGGATTAGTGTAAAAGATGGAAAATGTTCCTGAAAAGGCTCTGTTGCGTCAATGGATTTCAGAACAAAAAAATAGTCTTGATGACCTTCTCGTTAACATGCTGTGGAATGATGTCCAGGCCACAGTAATCCTCAACCGGGGCAGCAGGGGAAGGTACAACCTCCCCTAGTGAGTTACCTCCGAGTGACGCTGGCCATCCTACCCAAATAGAGAGGGTAGATTCTAGATTTTATGGAATGTGGCCATGATACACCTTGTCAAATCAACCTGAATTGTGTGATTACCCTCCTCAGGACCCAACTCAAGTTCCCCCAGCCACTCATAGGTTGTTCCCCCCGCAGTCCTTTAGGTCATTCCACCAACCTCTCTACAATCTTCAGGGCCTACTTATCATGTTGAAGATCCTTCCAATGCACTTGTGGTAAGAGATCCTCGCAAAGAATGGAATACCCACCCAAATAATCAGATGGGAGCACTCATTTCCTGCCTAGTGGCTTTGAAAACTCAACATGTGGAAATTTCGCTAGATGGAAAGCTATATCCATCATGGTTGGTAGATATTTCCGGACCCCTAGTTTTGGGGATCCTTCATTTTCCCCATTTATGGGATGAGTGATACACTAAACCATATAGACCACTTCATCTCCAGCTGTGGACCCTTGTTCGGTACACCTGTTCAACAGGAGGCTGCCAAGCATTAGTGTTTCGTACAAATATTAGAAGGACCCGCATGTGTCTGGTACAACCTGCTACCCACTGGGGAATTAGCTATTCAGATGATCTTCATAGGAAATATCATTAATTTTTTAGTTACACCACCTAGAAGATGAGTATTGCAGAACTCTTCAAGTGCAGGCAAAGTCTGACGATCGCATCGTGAACATTATCGCTCGGTGGAATGGCCTTAACTATTCTCTTAATATGTTTCTAACATAGAAAAAGCTATTGAAAATGTGTGTGGGAAATGTAAAAATTGAACCGGTCCCCTCTTCTATCACACACAACTCCCCAAGGGTATTTTGGGATTTTTCTAACAAATCCCGAAGTATTGAGGAATCCATAAAGCAGGCCAATAAGGCATGTTTGTTGTGTCTCGTATTTCCTATGAGAAGAGATGCTAAGGACGAGACCATTGTGGTAGCACAAGTAGAGGTCCCATGATGCAAGGGTTTTATATAGTGGAGACTCATTCATAGCCTTGATGAACCCCACCACCTCAGGCGCATCCGCCATCCCAACAGCTCCCACCACATAATTAGTAGGCGCCCTCGTGTAACGGGCCCCACCACATATGAGAGATAATCAAGTTCCATATTCTAGACATGATCCTCTAGCCCCTCATCAAGGACAGGATACCCAACACCCCTTTTAGATAGAAGAAATTAGACCTACTCATTTAATGAGGCTCTGTTCCTTGGTTATTTCCGAAGTGCCTTGAAATAGGTAATTCTACAGTTTCCGGAATGGAGAAGGTCTGAAGAGGTAGATCTAGATGATCACCATAATTACTGGCCCTATCATTGGATCATGGGGAACACGCTCAAGTAGTGCTATATGTTTAAATACTGGCGTCAAGAGTAGGTTGATAACATCATAATCATGTTAGGTCCATCCCTGACATAGGTGGCATGTGTATTCATACAACCTGACAGCAATAGTGACATCGAAGGTGAGTTCCAGTAGGTTTCTAACCAATAGTCTCAAAAATTTGATTACTCGATGGCTTGTAAGGAAGTCACAAATTCCCTTGGTATTATTCGTGAATGTTTTACTTGACCTGAGACTTCATAAGTCACTATGTCACCTATAGCCATTACTTCTGTATATTCATCTCAGTCTTCATCCTCCCAAAAGTGAAAGCATTAGAAGAAAAAGGGAATAAAAAGTTCCCCACTGATGCCATATTGATCCAAAACTCTCTGAAATTTTATTCCCCTAGAGTTTCCAAGTTCCCCAAGAATCCACCCAATGATTGAGGATTCTTCAATTGATGGTCAAGGGTACACTTTGGTTAACACCATTGAGATGGTAAACCCCAACATGTTTCCTGATGGTGAGGATTTACAGACGATTCCTCCCAATGTCCATAGTTGTCTCTAATGTCGACAGAGTTGTTGTTATTTCATTCATCAGAATGCCTGAATCAATAATTCTTACTAGGTTGTTCTTTCCCTGGAAACCAGAAAACATGTTTGATGTGGAGCTCAACATGTGGATCATTCTCATCTTGTTTCATCGGGTCCACCCATCATTTGTGATACTTGATTAATTGAAGCCACCACGACCATTCTTCGATCTTCCAAATTCTATTTGGGATTGATATTAGTCATATAGCACTCATCTAGTAGTCACTCCATGCATTTTGACTAGCGAGTAGTGGGACATCCCCAGCCCTAGTCGGCTGTCGGCTCATCTAGAAGAGCATGTTATAACTCCTGCCATAGAATGACCTCATGTCAGCAGAAGTTCATGCTTGGCATAGATATATGATATCATGGTTCATATTTATCATATTAATATGAATCTATATATTATAGAGGATTTTCACCTATTATAGTATATGCGTGAAGCTCTTTCTGAGGGTTTAAGAAGCCCCATACAATTTGAGACGGAGGTAGCATCTGTAGAATCCTTTTATGTTGAGTCAGTAGAGCATTCAAAATGTTATGCCATTATCTCAATCTATAGAGAAGATAAATGTTCTCCCTTAAAGGGTCATATCCTCCCACTATACATAACTATCCATTTAAACAATATAGAGGTTCTCCGCTGTCTTATCGACACATGGTCAGTGATCAACCGCATTTTGACCTGGACACTCTGAATGATGGGGCTGTCCATGGATGATCTGAGCTGCTATGACCTAATTATTCAACGTTAGGATTGGACAGAACCAACATAGGCTTGAAAACTCTACCTAAAAACCCAGTTTGGTGGCCTAGTTTCTAGCAATGACGTTATGGTTTTCTCACAAGGCACTGCCAACAACACATTGATGGGTAGACTATGCCTCCACCTGCATGTCGTAGTCCCTTCTTCATATCACTAATACATTAATTAATCCCTTAATAGATGAGTCGGAATACTTGAAGGTGATGTGTCTTCTTTTTCCTCCTATGAATCCCTATACCTGGATGCCAACTATTACAAGAGAAATGTTGAGAAGATTCAAGTTTATAAGGTTTTACATGCTACGACCACGACTGGCCCATGGACAGACCTGAATGATGTCTACATTATCCCAATACACCGATTGGAGGCGATGAACCCAGGCGTGGGGAAATGCTTTGTTGTTTATAGAAAAAGGGGGAATCACATTCCAAAATTTAAGGGAAGTCGGATGATCACCTAATATTCTTCTACAAATTAGTCTCAGGTGATCCCAGATCCCCCTACCCACAAATGGTATTGGGATATCTGCCCATGGCAACGGAAATATTTTATACATGCTTGTTTTTGTCAGGATGGTATAAAATGGATCAAGGCGACATTCCACTATTCGTTTGATATCATCAATCATTTCCCCTAGGGTCGAATGGAATATGGGATCGGGTTGACAAATTTCATTGTTATGGTATCAGTAGTACATGAGCTCCCTGATATGGTATCCAATGCCGCATAGGATGATACCAGTGTCGCATCAGGATCTGTCAACTTAGAGGAACCACCTCTAACAGATAATCCATCCTCTATGAATGAGGAAGAATATTTGGATTTTCCCTTTACGCATTTTAAGAGGGTGTCTTCACCAAGGTTGATGAATTGGTACAGGTTAATCTAGGTGACGAGACAGATCTGAAACCGACATTGATCAGCACCTCTATGCCAGTAAAAGAACAAAAATGATACGTGGAATTCCTAAAATAGCATAGAGATGTATTTTCATAGAGTTATTATGAGGTTATAGCAATAAACCCTCATGTCACCGGACATAAACTCAATCCTAAAACAATTCATCATGGATTCTAACTACATTTCTGAAAGATTCCCCCTTCTCACAATGCCATGGTCGAGGCCAAGGATGATAAGCTCATCAGAGAAAACTTCATCAATGAGGTCCAGTATCCCAAATGGTTATCTAGAATTGTGCCCATGAAAATGAAAAACGTCTAGATTAGAGTTGGTATCATCTTTTGGGATCAAAACTATCACTACCAAAATGAGGACTTTCTCTTTCATGCGAGGGGATTGTTGATTGATTCCATAGTGGGGTTCTAGGATTTATCCTTCAGCGATGGATATTCTGGGTATAACCAAATTTGAATGGCCCGTGAGGATGAAGAGTATGAAACCTTTAGGGTAGTACAATGTTCTTTCTAAAACCAGGTAATGCCCTTCGGTCTAAAGAATCATGTTCCCACCTATCAACATGCAATGCATCATATATTTAAGCCTATCCTTGGGACATTGGTGGAATTTTATATTGATGATATGGTGGTTAAATATAACCAATTCCCGAACCATTTCAACGATCTCAAGAAAGTTATTTGCTTCATCAGATCCCACCATATGAAGATGAACCCATTGAATTGATCCTTTGGTGTCACCTCCAGAATGTTTCTTGGGATCATTGTTAGATATTTAGGTATCAAAATCGACTATGAGAACAACAAGGTCATCAGATAGATTTTCCTCTGAGCAACATTTGGGAACATTGAGGATTTCATGGCCACATAGCCTATATACCCCGTTTCATCGTAAATATGGCTGGAAAGTGTAATCCTTTTCCCTACTCATAATGAAATGTTCAATTATCAATGGGATGAAGTGTGTTAGACTAATTTTCAGGAAATCATGCAATACCAATTACAGCCTCTAGTCCTGATGTCACTCATTTCAGAATATTAGTTGGCCCATTATGTGACTACTATGGAATTATCTCTCAACTCCCTTCTCACAAATAAGAACAATGGGGGAATGAAAAATAGTGTATATTATCTCAGCTGCATGATCCTCTATAAAGAGACCAGATGTTAGTCTATCGAGATGAGAGACCCTTCACTTGCATTGATTGTGCAGAAATTATGACTTTATTTGTTGCACCATGAGATACAACTATTTCTTGAGTGGATCGGCTGAAGTACATTCTAAACTTACCATGTTGACAAACCTTATAGCTTGATTGGAAGTGATCTACCAACAATTTTAAATCTTGTTTTCCCCTAGGAGTCTATCAAGTGACATACATTGGAATAATTTCATTCCACCAATCCACCTCTCACGGACCAGTCTCTGGATCTGGATTTTCTCGATGAAACAATCATTTCAATGGATAAAGTCATCCCATGTTGTAAAATGCACACTTATGGTTCTTCCCAAAGAACTAAGGAAATTATATTTAACAATCACATACTCAATAGAGTGGGCATGGGTGTCATCTTCATCATGACAGTGCAATCCATTCTACCAAATTCATTCCTATTGTCAGAAGTTTTCACCAATAATGAGGTGGAGTACCAGGCTCCCATTACTAGTCTAAAGGTGGCCTTAGATATTGATGTTCCCCACTTACATGTAAAAGGGGACTAAGAACTAGTCATAAAACTGATCAACAGTTACTATGTTATCATAAATACGGATCTTGTTCCATTATTAGAACATACCCTTCTGATAATGGCCCAATTCCCATCTCAGAAATAATTTACTCATGTCCCTCATTCACAGAACGGTCAATCTGATGTCATTTACATCTTGGTCACATCTCTTATAGATCCTGATCATGATGATTTGATTATCCATGTTGCACATCAGAATTAAATCACTCCTATTAATATGGACGACGATGATTGCCCGTAGGTAAGTCACCTTACTGCTGGTTCCTCTGAGTCGGGAGCCCCTAGTCCCCCTACCGCATAGTTGGATGTGACTCCTGATGGTTGTACCCCCTTTATCGAGTATCTCCTGCATGGTTATATCCTAGTATTTTGAGTACAGCATGAGAGAATCTGATGGCTCACATTATAGTTCACCCACTAGAGTGGTCCTTGTCTTGAGAAATTCCTCTATAAATGAGGTTTTTATGGGATCCTCCACCGTTTCATAAAAAAAGCTGAGATTTTTAAATTCATGCATGAAATTCATTCCGATTCATGTAGGGATCATTAGACAAGGCCGAAATGATATCACCAGACCCGATGATTTTGAGTCAATAAGGTTTCCTTAAGACATTTCCATCCCTTCATCTCTGTGGAGATTGTTGAGTAAATAAGGTTTTATTATGAATTTTCCATTCCATCTTGTTTTGAAAATCACAAACACCTTATCTTAATGAAAATTTTATTTTACCCTATATTTTACTTTCATAAGGAATATTTCCTTCCCCAATGAAATTTATCATTACCACATTTTTAATTGTTCATTTTTTTATGTAAAAAATTCGGTTTCATATCCAAAACCTCAGAATCATATAATACATAAATATAAATAATTCTGTTTTCAGGATCTGAAATCGGGTTCTGAATTCTATGAATTAAGACTCTGAACACTTAAGAGTTCTGACTCCGAGTACTCTGAATTCAGAATCCAAACTCTTATGAGTTTTGAATCCGAATTCTCTGAATTCAGACTCAAAACTCTATTATGTTCAGACTCCTAATTCTTATGTATTCAGATTCAGAACATTCTATGTTTAGGTTCTGAATTCTTGGGAATCTGGATTCCAAATTAGCGTGAAATTCAAACTCCGCAATTCTATAGAATTCATGATCTGAATTCCTTGGAAAACTGAATCTAAGTATCCTTATATTAAAGATTCTGAATGTATTTTTTGTTAGACTCAGAACTTTCATTTTTTTCCTTAAATTCTGAAAAATGAATTTTCATAAGTAACCACATTTTTTTCTTAATCATGTTTTCCTTATAAAACGATGTATTGCATTTAGTTAATAACTAACCGTTTTTTGATTGACACGTGTATAGGTCCCTCCAAAATTCAAGGAAAAAATATGACTGTTTGAGGAGGGAGTCGACCGTTGGAGTTGTTCCTATAAATTGAAGCTCATTTGAAAGAGCTCAGGACTTTTGAAAACAAGTTGATCAATCTAGAGATTACATGCTGTTGAAGTGATTTCTAGAGAGAGAGGATCTTATAAACTATCAGGCTTCATGTATAATGTTTGAATGACTTGTTCCAACATTTATTCATGCAGAATTTCATTATGCAGAGGTGAGATTTCCTTAAAATCAGAGACTTTGGGTTGTGAAGTCAGAGGTGCCAATTTCCTTACAAATATTGGGTTTGCGGGGATAGCAAGACCGATATCGATCATCGGATTGAGGGCATACCTGGGGTTGGGTAAGACGGACTTTCTTGAAGTATAAATCAGGAGACCTTTATCTAAGGTTGGTGGATACCCTTCTCTTTGGGTAAAAAGATTTACTACTTGTAACTTTTAGTGTTTCATGTTGGTTTTCCATTGTAGTTTTAGTTGTTGAAGAATTTATAACTATCTTATACTTCATTAGGCTTGTACTCTGATTGAATTGGATTCTATACACTTTAAGGTAGAATATTTGTAGTTGTAAACTTGTTTTTTCATGTTCATTTCCAGAATCTCGTTTTTGGAAATACATTTACAGAATCAAGTAAGTTATTAAAACATAGAGGTGTTGTGAATTTTGTTTACACATGATTTCCTTAAGGAATTTTTAAAGTATAAAATTCACCAACCACATGTATATTGACTATCTACACCATATTTTGATACTAAAATCATTATCATAACTATCTTACTATCGATCCAACAATAGGTATCAGAGGATTGGTTCAATTTGAATTAATATCATGATTTGATTCAGAAGAGTAAACTTCTTCTTCGCTTTTTTGGAATCAGATTTTTTGACTCATAATGTTCAGATTCATATTTTTATTAGAGATACTCTAGTTCTATTTCCCTTTCATAGGTTATTTTTTTTACAAACTTTTATTACTAACAAGATTGTGTGCCAATATTTTCCTTAAGATATAAGGTTTAAATGTTGCTTCTATTGACAATATAAATCCTACAAGACCTCCTATTTTTAATCAAAATGATTATGATTACTGGAGAGATAGGATGAAGACTTTTGTTATTAACACTGGAGTTTATAACTTCCTAATGCTGACAGGATACTATATGATTCCTGATAAGGAATTAAGAACTTTTACTAATCAGTAGAAATAATAATATCAATAAATGATCAGAGACAAAAATACATTGCTATGTTCCATGACTAGGAATATCTATAGTCAAATTTCATTATGTGAAGCTCTAAACAATATCTGGATGAAACATGAAGTTACACATTTTGGTACTTCTAATGTTACAAAGACAAGAAGAGCTGTGATGAGAGCTAAATACAATGGCATTATCATTCCTTATGGAGAACCTATAATCAAAGTTCAGCAATGGTTTACGACTATAGTGAATTGATTAATGTGTATGGGAGAAAAAGGTTTGGATGATGAGGCCCTTGTAGATAAGATCATAGAAATTATGCCAAACAAGTGGGAGTCCAAGAGGACAACAATTGTTGAGAATAGGAAAGTCTCCTATATTTCCTTAGATGAGTTGTTTGGAACTCTTTTACAACAAGAGACTAGAATTAGAGAGATGATGATGATGTTAAAAAGAAGAATGTGAATAGAGGAGTCGCTTTTACAACTACTTCTAAACATATGAAAGCCAAGACTCTATAAATATTAACTAGATCAAAGTCAATGAATGTTTTTATTCAGTTAGAATCTAGTGATACAGAAAAGTCTCGGAATGAATTAGATAATCTTTCTCAGAGAAGGAACAAGATAGTATACCAGAAGAACTATCAAATTAAGTTCAAGAAGAGAGACTACAAAGAGGATAAAGATGGGGAATTTACTTGTTATGAATGTAGAAGAACTGGTTATATCAGACCTGATTTCCCTCTATTGAAAAATTATGAAATGAAGGAAGTGAATTCAAAAAGAAACAAGAAGAAGTTTTATTGCTCAAATCACAAGAAAATACATATATCAAACTATGCTTGGATTGCTAATTTTGGAGACTCTTCAGGAAGTTAATCTTATGAATATGAATCATCAACATAGAAAATTATTGGATTCATTGATACTAATTCTTTCCTAAATACATGTCTCATGGGAAAGGTATGCTCTGCCGAGGCATTAACAAATTTATCTATTGATAAGAATTGTTATTCTGAATATATTACTTCTTATAAGGTACTTAATATTCAGATAATAAAGAAATTCATTCTTATGAAGAAGTATCTATATTTTCTAAGTAGTTAGAGGAGAAAAATATAAAATTTCTAAGAAATTTGAAAAGGCAAATACTAGAGAAGAAGTTCTTACAAAAGATATTTCAGACCTTTCTAGAGATCTTGGATATTAGGATGAACTTCTCGAAAAACATTATAAAGGAATTGAGGAATTAAATTTTGAAAAGGAAAATCTTTTTATAGATCTTAAGAATTATATTTTAAAATTAAATGTTTTTGAGTAAAAATCTAACTCTAAGGAACTAATTCATGAGGATAAAAATTTAGTCATAAGACTAAAGTCTGAAATATATTCCCTTAAGAAACTTCTTGAAAAGTTTACTTCTGGTAATGAAAATTTTGATAAGATGTATTCTAAAATCAAACTTCAAGGAAATACTACTGGAGTAAGTTATACTCATAGAAAACCTGTTTTCAAAAACAACTATTTTATTCCATCCAGAGCCCGTTTTGTACTTAATGTCAAAGTTTTGGGAATTATAAGAAATTTTTTTCTTTGAATAATGTTCAATATATTGGGTTTCATAGTGATTATTTTTCTAAAGAAATGTGGATTCCCAAAATCTAACAGTCCAAAAATTCCAGATCTAATAATTTTTGGATTTCGAAAGTCTAACATTCTTATTTTAAGTAAAATAAAGAAAGAACCAACAACAATACATTGTAAATGGATAGTGGATGTTCCTAGAATATGACTGGTAAAAAAACTGCTTTGAAATCATTTTCAAGATGAAAGGAGGAAAAGTAAATTTCAGAGATAATGCTTGGAGAGAAATTATTGGTATAGGTATCATCATTCTTCTTGAAAAAAAAATTAATTTCAAATGTTTTATTTGTTGAGGTTATTAAGAACAACCTCATTAGCATAATTTAATTATGCGATGAAGGTTACCTTGTGAATTTCAGGAATGATAAGGGCTTAGTACACAATTCCAAGGAAGTGTTTATTTTTTCTTCCAATAGGCAAGAGAATGTTTATACACTAAACATATAATACCTTAAGAACCAAGATCTACCTTGCCTTAGTGTAATGGAAGATCATTATTGATTTTAGAATAGAAGGTTAGGACATTGTAACCTTTGGAACCTATGAAAAATCTATATGAATAGATTAGTTAAGGATCTATCGAAGCATAGATTTGATTCTTCAAAAGTTTATGATCCTTTCCAATTTGGTAAGAAACATAAATCAGGTTTTAAATCATTCGGTAATGTCTCAACCACTGATGCATTATAGTTGGTGTATATGGATCTTTTTGTCCCAACATGAACTAGAAGCATTGGAGGAAAATATTATTTATTTGTATTAATTTATGATTACAGTAGATTTACATGGGTCTATTTTCTAGAAAATAAATCTAAAGATTTTTCTTATTTCAAAATTTTAGAGCCCATGTTAAAAATGTGAAAAACCTTCTTTTTATAACTATTCATAGTGATCATGCTGGAGAATTTCAGAATTCTGATTTTGAAAGATTTTTTAGTAGAAAAGGAATTACTCATACCTTCTCAGCACCTGGAGCACCTCAACAAAATGGTATTGTTGAAAGAAGAAATATAATTATTCAAGAGATAAAAAGAACCATGTAGAGTGAATATTATATAGCCAATTTTTTTTTGGGCTGAAGCTGTATGTAGTGCTTGTTATAATATAAATTGAGTTTTGATTAGACCTATTCTTCATAAAACTTTTTATGAGTTATGGAATGTTAGAAAACTTATACTTTCCTACTTCAAGGTTTTTGGTTTCAAGGTATTAATCTTGATTACTAAAGATTATATAAAAAAATTCGCACCAAAATCAGATGAAGGAATTTTTTAGGCTACTCCACAAATTCTAAGGCTTTTAGTGCTTCCAATAAAAACACTTGTATTGTTGAAGAGATAGTACATGTCAAATTTGATGAAATAGATCCCTTTGTTTTTAAACAACCCCAAACTACTTGATCAGATGTTTTTTGAAAAATTGATTTTCTACCTTTGTTAGAAGATCCTTATGATAAGGAAAACATCCAAGAATATGTTTCTGAAGCATTTACCCCAAAATATTTTCTACCTTATTTTAATGAACAAGTTTTACAAAACATAAATTTGTTGTTTCGTAAGAATCATCCCTGTGATAGTATCATTGGTGATGTAAATTAACCCGTAAGGAATAAAATTTCGTTAAGGAATAATATAGAACATATAGAATTCCATTCCCATTTAGAACGAAAAAGCATTGATTAAGCTATAAGTGATGATGATTGGATAAATTATATGAAAGATGAACTAAATGAATTCAAAAGGAATAATGTCCGGATCTCAGTTGAAATCCCTAAGGATACTTATATTATTAGAGTAAAATGGGTCTTCAGAAATAAGTGTGATGAAAATGGAATCATAGTTATAAATAAAGCTAGATTGGTTGCTAAAGGCTATAACTAACATGAAGGAATAGACTATGAAGAATCATATTCTCTAGTAGCTAGACTTGAATCTATTCGTATTTTACTTTCCTTTGTAGCATTCTTCAACCTCAAACTTTTTTAAATGGATGTGAAATGTGATTTCCTTAATGGTTTTGTACTAGAGGAATTTTTTGTTGAACAAAATCATGGTTTTGAATATAAAAAACATCCTAAACATGTTTTTAAAAATACCAAAGCCCTGTATGTACATAATAAAGCCCATCGAGCTTGGTATTATAGGCTTATATAATTTTTTCTTCAAAATAAATATGTTAAGGGAAATGAAGATCCAACCGTTTTTATAATGAATGATAAGAAAAATGTTTTTATTGTTCATATTTATGTTGTTGACATTATATTTGGATCAACTCAGAAATATTAAACTGATTCCATTGCAGATCTAATGAAATCTGAGTTTGAAATTAGTAGGATGGTTGAGTTAACATTTTTCTTTGGTTCTCAAATTTCTCAAAAACAAGTAGGAATATATATTTCCCAACATAAGTATATTAATGATCTCCATAAAAAGTATGGATATGACCACACTAAGATTATAAGTACTCCCATAGGTACCTAAAACACTCTTGATCTTGATTAAGCTGAGAAACTAGTTGACCAAACATCTTTTAGAGGTATGATAGAAGGTTACTTTACTTGATAGCTAGTCATCCAGTCATAATGTTTTCAGTATAATTATGTGAACAATATCAATACAATCCTATGGAATCTCATTTAAAGATAGTGAAAAGAATTTTTCAATACATAAAGGGAACCATGGAGTTAGGACTCTTTTATAATTCTATAATTGAAATTATTTTGAAAAGTTTTTCAGATGTAGATTTTGGTGGATGTAGAATGGGTCGAAAGAGTACATCTGAAACTTGTCATTTAATAGGTGATTCATTAGTTTCTTTTTCATGCAAGAATCAACTCTCAATAGAACTTTCCACTAATGAATCTAAATATGTAGCAGCTGGAAGTTGTTGTGCTCAAGTGTTATGGATTTAACACTAACTCACAGACTAGGGTATAAGTTTTACGAAAACAAAAATTTTCTGTGATATTACTAGTGCCATTTCCCTTAGAAAAAACCCTGCACATCACTCTCAAAAAAAAACACATAGATATTAGGAATCACTTTTCTAGGGATCACACACTAAAAGGTGTTATTATTCTTCAATTAATCAGAAAACAAGATCAACTTGCTGATATTTTCACAAAATCATTACCATCTGATAGACTTGAATATTTTAAACAGAAGTAAGGAATGATAACCATAAGGTAATCTCCTTGATAACTTTATGCTTAACCCAATATCCTTATAGTGATAAACTCCTTTTCATAGGGGGACTACATTTTCTTGTCACATTTCTCAAATCTTTAGTAATGAAAATATTCGTAGTTAGATTTTTTTTCTTATTTTTTGTAAAGAAATTTTTTCATACTCTAAAATATTAGTAATGAATATTTTTCCAAAATTTTCAAAATGAATAATTTCTATTTTTTTGTAATAATGATTTTCTAAAAATTCGGAATCAGATATTTTTTCAAATTTTTTCGTAATCAAAATTTTTTCCGAATCTAATGTTCATCCACAAGAATTTTCCACATTATGAAAAATCTTCCTAGAAATATGAAATTTATGTTTCCTTTCCTATGTTTTTGTAATCATACTTTACTTGATATTAGTTTCTTTTGGTTTTAAATTTTTCGGATTCTTTTTTACTTAAATCTGAATGTTTTTATTAAAAGAATCTCAAAAGATCGGAAACAAGATTTCTTTACAGCTATCATATCAACCGTCAGATCTAATCAGAAGTATTTTTAGCCATTGGATTGAGTTTGGAAGATGAACCGTCGCATCAAATGCCTATATGAAGGACCTCTGATGGTTTTCCGACATTGAATCACATGCTCTCACGTGCTGAAGTGCTGCCCTTCTACAAAAGCTCATTCCAGATTTTCAATGGTTTCTCAAGTTTGAATGTCTATAGAAGAATCCTCTCAGAAAGATATGTCTACAGTCAAGTTCATTTCTAAGTGGATGGTCTATAGAGAAACGTTGTTGAATCCGTACTTTTTCAACAAGTATGATTCTATAATCTCAAAGAACATTAAGCTAAATAGATGGAATATTTCTGCATATCAAAGCCGGGAGCTCAAGATTTAGTGTATCCGGATTTTCTAATTGAATTTTTTGAGTCAGTCAGTCTTTTTAAGGAAGAAGGAATAGAGATGGTTTTTTTCAAAAGCTATGGAATGACTTATTTTCTTTTTTATACGAAGGCAACTAGTTTTTTTGGAATTCTATATGAAGGGGAAGCTGAGTTCTATTCTCATAAGTTTCCAGATGTCATATGAAGCTTTGTTAAGGTGAAAGCTAGGGAGTGACTCGGTCTTATAGATGTCAAGACTCAGAAGATTTCCCACTTGTCTACAAACTATCAGATTCTTGAATTATGGGTTCTAGGATACATAATTCTGAGAAAAGGTGACAAATATACATTGAAGAAAAGTGACATGTATATCTTGGATTTCATAGTAAATATTAAGAAGATCAATTTGGTTAAGAATATTCTCATTACAATTTAGAATAATAAGAATAGAAATCTGAAGGCTCAGATAATCATCTATCCATCCATTCTCTCCATGTAAATTATTCAGTGCTTAGATTCTTTTAAAATTAATTTCATCTCGAAGCCAAGGAATTGCAAAGTCATGATAGTCAGTGATGATACCCTAAAAAGAATAAACATTGGTTTTTAAGGACTCCTGAGAATTTTAAGACCTACCTAATGAAAATTTAGAAGCTGTTCTAAAAAACCAAGAAGTGTCTGAACCATCGAAAAGGGTTGGAAATAAGAGGAAGTTGGAAGAAGTAGAATATGAAGAAAAACCCCCAAAAGCTAAGGAAGATCAGTCTGCACCTCCAAATACTAATAAGAAAAAAATCATATCCTGATGAGTTTATAGAAAAGTAGAGGGAAGATAAGAAAAATAGTAATGTAGTGGAGCAATTTTTTAGTTTGGATCCTACTTAATAAAAAGCCTTATAAGGGAAGACAACTGATGAGCTTGAAATGCAAGGTAAAGAAACGAAGTTAAAAAAGGAGGATAAGAAGCTCAATTTTTTTGAATAAGTTGATTGCCAAGGAAAAGGTAGGATGATAGACCCAATCCGTTCTTTTGTTGTATTTTCCTTGTATATGTTTTTTTTCCTATCGTAATGAAATGTTTAGTTTATTGCCTTTTGGATATGTTGTACTAATATTTTAGGTACCATATTTTCTTTTCCATTCCCTATTTTTGACTGTAGGTAAGAAATTTTTCACTCCATAAAAAATCCACGAAAAGATTTTTGAAGAAAAAGAATATATCGAAGGAGTTGAAGAAGAAGTTGAAAGTAGTGGTGACACTGCAGATTTGATTAAGCAAGTTGAAGATTTCCATGAGAACATAAGTCCATTTGAGAAGCTGTCAATGTGAACCTCTAATGAAGAATCCTCAAAGTTGGCTACAGCTAGGAAAGATGAGAAAGGAGAGGATAAGAAAGGTTCAGTTGAAGTGAATAATCTATCTGAGTAACAAATTTCTAATCACGTCTTCATTCATACTGAGGATACAGAGGCAAGAGATGAGAAAGAAGACATAAGTGAAGATAATATTGTCCATATGTCTGATAGTGAACATAAATCTCCAGATAAGGAAGCCATTTTGAAATCTAATAATGGTAAAACGGTGGTTTTTGATACACCTATTAAAGCAGTTGTAAAGAATAATGATGCTGGTGGATCTTTAAATAGAAAACATGCTCAAAAAGAAAAAGTTACATCACCTAGAAAAGTATAATATTCAAAATCATTATCCAGTGACATGATATCGTTGTTCAGTCAATGAAGAAGCTTGTTAGGACCATTCTGATTTTTCCATGCATTGACTCGAGATATCAGATGCATCACCACACCTTGAACCAGAAATCGGATTAATTATCCATAGTGATGGATAAGTGTTTAATGATTAAGGCTGATTTCAAGAGTTTCTTCTTTAACTACATTTCCCAAAAGATGTATTGTAAGAAAATTTTTATATGGACAATAAAAAAATATGAATACATGAGAGAACTTGATGACTGCCAAGATGGTGACAAGGAGGATTTTGACATTGAAGATAGTAAGATCAAGGATCTCAAAACCAATTTTGAAGAAAATCTGACTGTTGAACAAAATTCACAGATTCAAGAGGTAAATGAATTGAATAGGAAACTATATTCAGTGGCTCAAATATAGACGAGAGAAAGAGATCTTCAGATTTAGATAGAAGAAAATCTTGTCAAGCAGGAAGAAGTCCCAAAGTCTCTAGAAGATACTCTTAAAGCTTAAGAAGACAGAATCAATGCCTTAGAGAAGAAAGAAGAGGATCAAAATCTGATTCTAAAGAGAGTTGAGGAAGATCACAAGGAGGATAAGAAGCTCAATTTTTTTGAATATGTTGATTTCCAAGGAAAAGGGAGGATGATAGACGCAATCCTTTCTTTTGTTGTATTTTCCTTGTATATGTTGTTTTTCCTATAGTAATGAAATGTTTAGTTTATTGTCTTTTGGATATGTTGTACTAATATTTTAGGTACGGTATTTTCTTTTCCATTCCCTCAAATTCCTTTTTGAAAATCACAGAGGGGGAGAAAGGGAAAATATTCTAAGAAAATAAGAAATATCCCTATGTAAGGGGGAGTTTATCTAAGGGGGAGTTTTCATTACAATGATTTTCGAATTCAAGATAATGAAAAATCCGATTCTGTAAATATAGAATATGATCCTTAGTGTTCCAAAGTCTGGGGGGGTTAGTTGAATTCATCATTTTTCATGTGATAATGGAGATAATTTTTATATTAAAATTCTAGAAAAATATTTTCTAAGTCCTTATATTCATTTTTGAAATGATGTATGTGATTTCCAAAAAGGGGGATATTGTTGAGCCAATAAAGTTTCCTTATTAAATTTACATTCCTTCAGGTCTGGGGATGTTTTTGAATCAATAAGGTTTAAATATGACTTTTCCATTCCTTATTGTTTTGAAAATCACAAACACCTTATCTTATGGAAAATTTCATTTTACCCTATATTTTAATTTCCTAAGGAAAATTTCATTCCCCAAAAAATTTGTCATTACCATGTTTTTCATTGTTCATTTTGTCAAAGTATAAAATATAGTTTTTTATCCAATACCTCAGAATCATATAATACATAAATATAGAGAATTATGTTTTCAGGATCCGAATTCGGGTTCTGAATTCTTTGAAATCAGACTCCTAACTCTTATGAGTTCTGACTCTGAGTTCTCCAAATTCAGACTCAGAACTCTTATGAGTTCAGACTCTGAACTCACTGAATTCAGACTCTCAACTCTCTTGAGTTCAGACTCCAAATTATTATGAATTCAGATTCCGAACATTCTTTGTTCAGGTTCTTAATTCTTGAGAATCCAGATTCTAAATTTCTATGAAATTCAGACTCCAGAATTCTATAGAATTCAGGTTCCAGATTCCATAGAAAACCGAATCTGAATATCCTTATATTATAGATACCGAAGGTATTTTTGGTTAAACTCTGATCATTCATTTTTTATTACATTATTAAAAATGAATTTTCTTAAATAACTATAATTTTTCATTCTCATGTTTTGGATATAAAACGATGTCGAGTATTCAGTTACTAACTGAACATTATTGGAGTGACACTTGTATAGGTCCCTCCAAAATTCTAGGAAAAATATGACCATTGGAGGAGGGAGCGGACCATTGGAGTTATACCTATAAATTGGAGCTTATTTTAAAGAGCTCATAACTTTTTACAACAAGTTGATTAATCTAGAGATCACATGTTGTTGAAGTGATTTTGTCACGACCCATCCTCGGGGCCCGTTCCGTGACTACCCTATGCCCAGCTTCCATAAGCCAGGGGCTGGAGACTAGCACCAAAGATGTAAGTCCCGATATAAGGGAAGTCATTTCCTTTATATATGTAAACAAACACATCAGAGTACGCAAGGGAAGTAAGAACGAAGTAAAACTGAGTACAAAATTATGTGATAAAATGTAAACGAGCCAATATACAAACCTTACTGAAAGTACAATACAACTGAGAAAGAAAGTAAAATACATGTAAAGTAAAGAAAAAACCAAGAAAGAATCCTCCGGGAATCCCACCTGATGGTTGGGTACATATAGTCTTGTCGGTACCTCGGGTCCGTATGTCCGCTCCATGTACGTCCCGCTAGGTGGTCCACCTCTGGATACCGTCCAGCTCCACAAGCCTCAACAATGTTCAGTGATGTATGTCATCTGTAACCAACACAACGTAGTGTGGGCAATGCCCGTGTAAGGGTGAGTATAACATTACTCAGTAGGGACCCCGATACCACCAAAGCTCTACCAGAATCCACAAAGGATAAACCGCAAAGGAAAGATACAAACACAATGTATCAACCAACTCTACTTATGTATATGACCATATATATACCTAAGTCATCAATCTCAGTACACCTCCAACATCCAAGCCCATGCACAACCTGTCCACATAGGATAGAAGTCAATCATACCAATGATAATGATTGAAAGTCAAGACACAGCTCACAGAGGTATACTACTCATGAAGAGGGGTGGATATGATTAGATGTAGCTTCTGAATCATCTCCTATACTGAACCCACCTAGGATCCAAGTATATATGTCTTCACTGCCAAACCCACGTAGGATCTATGTACAGTAACTCTCACTGTCGAACCCACGTAGGATCCAAGTACAGTCATCATCGTTGCCGAACCCACGGAGGATCCATGTAAAGTCGTCCTCACTGCCAACCCCACGTAGGATCCACATACAGTCGTCATCGTTCTTGTAGTCGCAACCAGGTCGAGGGTTCCCGCACACAGCATACTCGATTCCAAGAGGGTCCGCTCCATGAGTAAAAAGGGGTTGATACATAAACTGTCACGAAGTCCAGAGTTGATGTATCCTGATGTTCTGTCTCGTCAGAAGGAACCCAACTCAGGAGACGCCACGTCAAATAGATTCCCGGTCTGAGAGATATTGGATTTTCCATTCCAGGGGCCCGGTTGTAGATATGCTAGTTCCAAACCCGGACATTTAAAAAATCTGTCCAAAACTCTCTTAGAGTATCGCAAAAGGACCGTCTCGTCGAAAAAGTCCCAGTGCCGTAGATGGCGCGTCATTCGGTCATGCGGTCTTTAAGTTATTCATGTTTAAGTGAATAATGGGCCCGACCCGTTTAGCCCAGTGGGTTCACGGGTTAGGTTAACCCAGTTTGACAAGTCTGACCTGATAGAGGTGTCGGACCGGTCCGAAGGAAAACACAGCTCGGCCCAAAGGGCGCGGCTTAGACTGAAGTGGCACGGCCCGGCCGGGGACGGACCGGCTCGCCCGGATGGACGAGTGTCTTGTCCCGAAGGCTGAGCAGTTCCAAGGGGGGAACGACCCCCCGGATATCCAAACCGGCGGTTCCAAGAAGCGTAGCCCTTCAAAAACTAGCTGGATAGGCCAGCTGATCTTTTGGCGCATGCGGCCCGCATGGAGGGCCGCAGATTTCGTCAGCGCGGTGCCCTCCTAGCGCCGCGGTCCAGCTCCGCCCGACCGGCCAACGGGCCTGCCGGTTTTCCAGCGCAGCGCCCTCCGAGAGCCATAGCTTCCCATGGCCCAACCAACCTATTCTTCCTATGAAGCGGCCCATGATGTGGACCGTGATTCCTCCCGCATAGCTGGCGCGACGGCACCGGCTTCCTTCACTATGTACCTGACACAGCGTGATGGCCTCGTGCCTCCTCCGCCTTCGGTTTCCGATTATAAGAATAAAAAATAAGTTCAATCGGAGGGTCGTCGGGCCGTGTTCGTTCAGACTATGACCTCCGTGTAAATAGTTGGAATAAGACAAGGTATTCACTTGAATAAAATGGAAACGAGGGATTAATTTATTTTAAAAAAAGTAATCAAACCCCCTACCTCAACAATTGATGACGAATGTCGGCGTCATAGAAGATGATGTCATGAGGTGAGGATTCATGGACATCATCAGAGTGCGCCCAAGGAGGAAGCGGCGTCTCATCTATTTTCTTTTAGAAGAAAAATGGAAGGTTCATTGTGGATATTCGTGGAAGGAGACATCATTCTTCGACAAAGGGGAAATTCCACTCTTTCTTCACTAAAGCTCTCTCTCTAGAAGTTTTCCCCAACAAAACAAGTGATAACCCCAATTAAAATAAGGTTTCACCATATTTTAATTAATCATGATAAGACATTCAAAATTTGAATCTCTTAATTAATTAATTGAATAGGTTTTATTAATTAAATAAGGTGTGTTGCGAAATGTTAAAGAGGGAGAGAGGAGGAGGTGAGAGGTCTCCTAAATGGGAGAGTTGTCAACATTAACATGGGAGTTTAATGGGGGGGTTTAAAGAGGGTTATGGATTTTAGGGGGAGGTGAATGGATGAGGAATATGTGGCACCCACCTTTCAATTATCTACACATGGGAAGTTTCATGGGTGTGGGCCCCACCAACAACTTCCCATGGGAGGAGTTAACCTCCTTAGATATAGAATAAAATTGTACAAACAATTTTATTTACTTTTTTAATTTATCCCCAAATAATAATTCTCACCCCACTTAAAACACTACTGAGGTAAATGTCCCCTTAAGCATTTACCAATGCTGCGAGTTCATCGGTACCCTCAGATTTCAATTTCGAGCACCGGTTCAAAAGATAGAAAAAACCCGGTCGTTCGTTTACTGAACATACCTTAGCTAAACTACAGAAAATGATTTCGGGCACACTGGGCCTTCGAATCAAGTGTCGTCCGAAGCCACAGACTCATAAAATTATAAAGTATTTAAGAAAAATATTTCCTTGAAATTTCCAGGGCTTCAAATTACTCTCACCTATGGGATTTACGTCCCCATAAAGCTACAACAAAAACTAGGGGAAAAATGATGGTACTGAGCACACATCTGAGCCTCCCTCTCCCATGTGCTCTCCTAGAGGTTCTCGTGCTTCCAATGAATGCGCACCAGAGGAATCGACCGTCCATGTAGGATCTGTTCCTGTTTATCCTCGATCTTCAACGGGACCTCTGTGAATGCAGCCCCATCATCGATGTCCAACTCCCCTTGATCAATGATGTGGGTCGGTTCAGGCACGTATCTACTCAGCTGAGATATGTGGAGGACTTCGTGCACCTGGTGCAACTGAGGTAGAAGGTCTAGGCGGTAAGCCACCTCGCCCACCCTGCTGAGGATCTAGAATGGTACGATGAAGATCGGAGAAGTCATGTCACCCAGGAAAAATCCCCGTAATCCACGTTGAGGTGAGACCCATATGAAAACGTGGTTTCCATCCTCGAACTCTAGTGGGCTCAACCTCCTATCAACATAGGACGTTTGTCTACTCTGTGCAGTCCTCATCTTCTCGCGGATGATACGAACCTTCTCCATCATAGCCTAAACCATCTCTGGTCCTACCAGTGCTGACTCCCCAGGGTCAGTCTAGCACAGAGGTGATCTGCAAGGTTGGCCGTACATTTCCTCGTTTGGTGACATCCCGATGGTTGAGTTGTAGATGTTGTTGTATGCAAACTCCACCTAGGGTAGATGATCCTCCTTGCTATGACCAAAGTCAAGGACACATGCACATAGAATGTCCTCGAGTGTCTGAATGGTCCTATCTATATGGACATCCATCTAAGGATGAAAGGCGGTGCTCAGGAGTAGCTGCGTCCCAAAATCCTCATGCAACCCTTTCCAAAGACGGGATGATAAGAGAGAATCTCGATCAGAGACGATAGATTATGGAACACCATGAAGCCGTACGATCTCCAGAACGTAGAGGCATCCCAAGCTCTCTATTGGGACCTGCACTCTAATCGGTTGGGAGTGGGTCAACATGGTTAGTTGGTCTACAATCACCTAGATGGAGTCGTGTCCTCTACAAGTATGTGGGATCCCCATTAAAAAATCCATCGATATCTCATACCACTTCCACTCTAGAACCTTTAAGGGCTATACCAAGCCTACTGGTACCTTGTGCTCCACCTTCATATGCTGGCAGGTGAGGCATCGTGAAACGAACTCTACTACAACCTTCTTCATACCTGACCACTTGTACTGTCGTCTGAGGTCTTGGTACATCTTTGCTACTCCAGGATGTACTGCTAGTGGGGAAGTGTGAAATTGCCTCAACACTTACTCTTGTAGTCCTACTGGTACCATGGTACGTCCCCTGAAGAGAATGACATGCTATCCTCTATCATAAAATCCATCAGGCGCCTGCCCTGTGGAAAACATGAGCATGTCACGTCTCACTGTCAACGTCCCCACGCTGTGCCGCTCTAACCCGTTGAAGTAGTGGAGGAGTGACTGTGAGGGACTGTAGGAAGGATGCCCCATTCCTATTCATGAAGGTTATATGCAAAGTGGCTAACTGCTCTGTCGCCTCTCTAAGTAGCTGAATGCCTGATCTCCTGTTGAGAGCATCAGCCACAACATTCTCCTTCCCATGAGTATAGACTATCTTAAAGGCATAGTCTTGGAGGAAATCGATGCATCGCCGTTGTCTCCAGTTCATGTCCTTCTGCAAGAAGACGTACCTGAGACTCTGGTGGTCAGAGTAGAATGTGAAGCGCTCATCCATAAGATAGTGTCACCACATCTTCAAGGCGAAGACCAGTGCTTCTAACTCTAGGTCATGGGTAGCATAGGTCTACTCATGTTGCCTCAAATTTCGTGAACCATATGCAATCACTACTCAATCTTTCATCATGAAACACCCAAGTCCGGTCCCCGATGCCTCATAGTAACCTACGTACCCTGCGCCCTCCTCTAGTAGCCTCAAGATGGGCGCACTTGTCAATATATGTCTCAGCTTCTGGAAGCTCTGCTAACATATATCTGACCATAATAAAGGTTTCTCCTTCTTCATCAAAGATGAAAGTGGTGATGTAACTCTTGAGAAGTCTGGAACAAATCTATGATAGTACCCAGCCAGACCTAGGAAACTCCTCACCTCCGTCACCCTCCTAGGTGTCTCCCAATAAAGTACTGCCTCAATCTTCACAGGATCGATAGAAACTCCTGCCTCTGAGATGACGTGTCCCAAGAAGTGAACCTCTAGAATCCAGAACTATCACTTCCAGAGCTTACCATAATGATGGTGCTCTCTGAGTGTGTCCAGTACAACCCATAAGTGGTAGGCGTGCTCCTCCTCAGTAGTCGAGTAAATAAGTATGTTTTCGATCAAGAATATTACAAAACAATCGATGTAAGGGAAACTATCATGGTGAAAGCCCCTATCCATTCTTACAGGAGGTAGAATCCTTGATCCTAGTATCTTATTCCATGAGAAAATTCTAGAGTAGATATGGGCATAGGGAACTTCATTATAATGTCCCTCTCAATTTGGTTTTTAGTTCCATTGGGCCTCTATCATGGAGTAAGTCCCAATCTCCATCTCACTGGGCCGCTAACCATTCATATTCCCCTGTTACCACATTAGGCCCCAAACCTTGCGTAATCCCATGCTTCCTTTTTGGGCCACCAACAATGCATATGCATTGCTCTGTTCCTCATAGACGTACATTTCACGATGTGATAATCTGGTCATTTTTTGTTGCTTGTTTCTCACACTGAGCATGACTCACATGATCTTAGATTAAGCATTGACCATGGCATCCTCATGAGGCCTCCTTATTTTATAGGACCCATCCCACCATGACTGAACTATGTGGACATGGATCCTTTCCCTTTTCCAATAATGGTATGTTGGATGTCTCCTTGAGGTTAAATCCCAACAACCATCTGCCTGACCACATTATATTGGTTCATCCCCATCTTGCATGACTTTAAACTATATGTCACTTTTCATCCCATGTGACTCTAAATTGAATATATATAAACTATGTGGGTTTTGATCCCTCTCCCATATACAGGGTATGTAGGATGCCTCTCGAGGTTCAATCAAAATCTACAGTCAGCCATTGTATTCTCTTTATTGGGATCCAACTCTCAGGTCCATCCCTTAGTGGTGTCAGACCAACTCTTGGGCTAATAACCATGTGTATGTCGAATCATTTCATTAGGTTGTTGTCCTATTCATGCACCCCAATTATATTCGCCTATCTTGAACTAGATGAACATTGATTACATTACATAGGGATAAGTAGGAAGCCTATCTAAGGTTTATTCCCAACACTCATGTCTCAGCATGGTTTTTCCTTTGAGCCTTTGTGTTCTGGGAATGTCATGACCCAACCCATAGGTTTTACTTCCTTCTGGATTTCCTTCGATGCATTCACTATCACGAGCCACCTTCTCAAGTGTATTAATGCCCCTCAAAACTATGTGGACTTTGATTCCCTGAAACGATGATACGTAGGAAGACTCTCTGAGGTTCAAGACCAACAGTATCATTATCTTCATGACAGTCCCATCTCATTCCCCACCCATTTCATTCAACCCTCCACCACACATCCTGATTCTTACCCAGGACACCACATCCAATTGAGGTCATTCCATTCATCCCATCGTTACTCCTTATGGCACTTGGGTAGCTAACCATTAATAAGCCCCACATAATCTATAACCATCCAATCATGATTGTCTCTCTTGGGATGAGCTGTTATCCATGCATAATCCCCAACATGTCTCTGGGTCATTGTTCTTTTCATACACCCCGATTCATCAACCATTCAAACTACGTGGGGTTTGATCCCTATTGTCCACACATGGTATGTATGAAACCAACATAAGGTTCAATCCCAAAAAACGGTAAACCCTAGAGTCCCCTTTATAGGGACCCAAGAATTCTTGGATTCATCTTCATGGGTCGATTTTATCCACTGTTCTCGTAAACCACATAGGTGATCCATCATTGGGGTGAACCCATCTATTCCACTCCCTTAAGTGGTCTGATTAGTCCCATCATTCTCCGTGATATTTTAAACTCGTGGAATACCCTATGTCAGACATAGTAAGATAAAGAAAACCTTAGGGGTATGCCTATGGAATATAATTCCCCACACTCGACTTGGGATACCTTGGGCTTGTACGCCCTCATGAAGCCCTATCACAAGGGGAAGAAACCAAGACACATTAGTGTATAAGTCTCCAGACATACTAGAGATGTCCAATGTGACTACTCACCTAATAAAATGTTGTTTCCCTGACTTGACCCCTTGTAATTTCTTGACTGAAGTAGTGTAATAAACCAGCATCCATGCAGATATGGCATCAGGGAACAGTTTCATGAACATCATTGTAATACTTAAGGGAGACTATGAATAGGTAACGAGTTCCAAGGAAGAATTCCCCTAAGGAGAGATAGACATCCAATCACCCCATTTCAATCAAGGATCTAACTTTCTTAAAAAAGCAACTGATGTTGCCTGCCTTTGAAAAGCAGGAATGCTGGGAAACTTCACAACGAGTCCTACACGGGAGGATCTCCACCCTAGTGAAAGCATAAAAAAATAGTTACAGGAGATGAGCTAAATATAAAATTTTTCAGAGTACTGAGAAAATATTTGCAACTCACATTCCTTAGTACTCTCCTTCATAACACAATGCTACCACAAGATTTGAACCAATGGGACATTAGGCACACAAAACACATTCTCATTGTAGGCTTAAATCTCTACAAGTTGTTCCTAGAAGGCGACATCATCATTAATATTGATCTTACCTTAATCGATGACATCAATGTTATCATGAATATAACGATGATTCTATGACATTTGGAAAACATAGTGTATCTGACTCATCTATGGGGGGTAGTGCTACCCAAGAATCCACGATTCCAACAGGAGCCAACACCTTGAAAGGACCAACCAACTGGGAAGAAAGAATAGTCTCACAACCAAGCCTTCATTTTCTAATACAGAGAGTCACTTTAAAAAAATGTGATCCCTAATGCCAAACTCCACGGATCTCCTCTTATGATTGACATTGGACTTCTGATGATCCTTGGCTTCCTTAATCTTCTCGTGAAACACCTAAACCAAATCTGGTGTACTCTATACCAGTTATAACCTGATAATTGAGGAATCTAAGACCCTAGTCCATCATAATAGAGAATGGAAAGGTTGTCCTTAAAATGATTCAAATGGCATCAGTTTGAGGGTAGATTGAAAACTATTTTTTTATGTGAAATATATAAAGGGTAAGCACCTCATCTATGAACTGCCAAAATATATGAATTAAGAGCGCAAATGTCTTTAGGTGTCTGGATGGTCCAATTTGTCTAACCATCCATTTATTGATGAGATGAAGTGGAAAATCATAGCTATGAACCAAAATAATTCCATATACATCTCCACATTAGGGATGTAAAAATAGAATGTCAATCAGAAATGATCATCCTCAGAACCTTGTGGAGTCTTGAAGAATCCTCCAAATACTCCCTTAATAGATCCTCCACTGATCTTGAATCCTTCATAACAATAATGTGAGTGTATTAAATCAACCGATCCCCTAGAAACCATATAGGGTGATAACCACCTTGATCTTTTGGAAAACTATTATAAAAGTCCATCATTATGTCCTCCCACTTCCACTAAGGAACAACTAACTGCTATAGAAAACCCCCAAGAACATGGGGATTGACCTTTACCTTTTGGAATACCAAACATAGATACGCAATCCCTACAAATGAAAACTTCGACCTAGGAAACCAAAATTTACCTCTTAATGCTCGGAACATCTTTCTCATGCCGGGAAGTACCTCCAAGGATGAATTGTAGAACTCTTTGAGAACTATCTCATGAGACACCAATGGAGTGAAAATTCTTCCATAAAACTACACTTAGTGTTATTTTTCCCCTAACTAACCATCGAGAGCCTCAACACAAACAACATGGTCTCTCTAGACCACTATTTTAAGATCCCCCAATTTGGGATTCCGCAGCCTACTGCACCATATATGAATGTACCATCATATAAAAAATACATCCTCCTCCCCCAACTTCTCCCATATCGAGATTTAATGCTGAATGATCTCCCACAACCGTCCAATAATCTCTTAATTCACTTATTGCATCACTACATAGAGTCATTCATTGAGAATCACCCAATAAATTATCCATTCTAGGCATATAAAAATTTTTTAAGTCATAATCCTATAATAACTCCATCCATTGATGTTTTCACAAGTTTAAGTCATGCTTAGGGAAAATTTACCTCAAGCTCTTATGATCAGTGAAGACCACAAAACAGAGGCCTATGAGGTAATGTATCCACAACATTATGGAAAACACCCCTGCCACCAACTTGAGATAATGGGAAGTTTATTTATGATCGTGGGGATATAGAAATTGATACCCATAAGAAATGATCTATGTATACTTCATCATGACCCAACCTAGCCCCAAACGCGAATCATTACAAAAAAAATCTCAAACTAAACATCTTCTGTAAGAATGAATTAAACCAGATCATTGAAAATCTTCTTCTTTAGATAATCGAATACTTCTAATCATTGAACAATCCAAAAGAATATCTGATACTTTTTGGTCAATGATGATAGATCGGTTGTAACCCAAAAGAATTGGCCACTAACCTCCTATAAAATCCTATAAGACTACAAAATCATCCCACCTATATCATAGTCATAGGGGATTCTAAAGACACAACTACATCTATCTTCATTGGATTCATAGCTAATACCTACTAGGATATAACATACCATATGAAATGGACTTCTCAAGCCCATCACTCACACTTCAAAAAACTCCCAAACAACTACTATCGACGAAGAACTCCCAAAATGGCATGCATATTCTTTTCATGATCCTCATCAGATGCAGATTAAGAAAGAATTTTTTTAGTGATAACCATCAGAAATTATCCAGGAACTCATGGAACATAGCTTTAATAATCCCCATTAATAATGATATAGAAATCATCACACAGAATGGAATCAAAAGAAACTCATAATGGCCATAAAGGAAACATGAAGCAGTATTCAGGATATCCACATCTTTAATATTCATATGATGATATATTATCCACTAATTGATCTTTGGGAACCAACATACACCCTTCAGTTGATAGAAGAAATCATTAATCTGCTAAGGAGGATAGTGGTTCATCACTGTCACTTGGTTCAAGTGATGATAATCGACACATAACGAAAAACATTCATCATACATCATCACAAAAAAATCTGTACACCCCACACTGACACACTCGAATGTATAAAACCACACTATAATAGACCATCGATATGTATATGCAGATCCCACAAGTCAGAAGGAACCATACTATATGGATACATAAAGATATGATATTGGAGGAGGTGTATCCCAATCTTGATCATGATCTATTGTCGAGAGGGTAATGCCACGACCTCTTATAAAAAGGAATTAGTGTACTCTTCAATGAAAATATGAAATGACGACTATTTAACCTCTGATGTACTAAAAACCAACTCATCCATCATGGATGATATTGAATTTACATGCCTTTGACACATCTGAGGGTCTCACTCACCAACAAACATTGTTGGCTATCCATGATCATGGATGAACACCACCTGCCTCTAGAAGCTTTAGAGGATAGGTTGTATAGAATAAAACCAATACATTCCAAGGATTAAATCATATTATTGTACCCATAAGCATAGTAAGTCTCTCCAACAACGGTGATTCCCCAATAATAGCTCATTGTCTTTATATACTTCAAACAAATTAGGTCAAACTCAAAATGATGTAGTCAATGCCAAGGGAACTAGAAGCTTATTTATCTCATGTCTCATATTATGGAAAAGAGTAGGTGATATGAAAGAGTGTGTCACCATTGAATCGAACAAGGAATTCAAACAAGTATAAAAAAAGAAGAATGTACATCGAACGACGTATGGATTTCCTGGCGCATACAATGCTAACACATGAAGATGAACAAGACCTTCTCCACATCCTCTATTACCCTGTTTATGACCACCTCAGTGGTCACACTCTACTCTCTGAGGATGGGGAGCATCCTGAGGATGTCATATGCCTACCCCATCTATCAATTTTGAACTAATCCTGGTGAAACTTACTGCTACTACCTTAGTTGGAAATGCATCTACATGGAATCTAGGAGTGCAACAACTTGAAAACATTGACTGCCCCAAAAGGATGGGCACTCTCATTGCTGAGAATCTCGGCTTCCACAAGAAAACAAATTTGTCTAATACCTTAAAATAGAAAAAAACCACTTCCCTCAGAGAGATGAGAAGATTGGGGCTGGGATGTAGCCATAGCCAAATAGAAAAGCTTCTACCTTGAAAACTGAAAACCCCATACATCATATCTGCATTGCAAGGAATATTGACAACTCCCCGCTAAAGATTATCCAGTCCTAGTTAAAAACCTCTCGATGAACTCTTCCCTCATTAGAAACTCATGATATGTCTTCATGATAAAGGGGGGTGACCTTATGATGGATCTGTAGATGAAAAACTCCTCTAAAATGAATATCATTAGCCTCTTTATCTAATAATAGGTCTTAAGCAAATTGAAAAAGGTTCCTAAAATGGACTACTAAATTTAGTACATTAGAGCCTTCTTGCTAAAGTGTAAGAATCTCCTAGATATTGGATGCTTTCAGAGTCGAAGAATGAAATTCTTCTATGAACTTATCTTTGAACTTATCCCATGAGACTTACAACTTCTCATGATTCCCTATGAACATGAACCACCACTAACTCACTGCCCCAAGCAAAATTGACACAACAAATGATACCAGGTTCTCCTTTTGAGCATGTATTACTATGAAATCTATATCAACTTCCAACAACCAGTCTTCAATGAATGCATTGGAAAATTAAAACTCACACTTCTGCAAACAATATCACTAAATCATTCAGAGTTTCCTCCTCCATGTTACGTTGTCTTCATCCTCTACACGGAGGTGATCATCTTTAAAGAGCTACTAAACATCATCCGTGAAAACTTGATTAGGACGTCAACCTAGAGCCATAACAACAAAAGATAAAACATTTAGAGATCAAAAAACCTAGAATACAGAAGTTTTAAACATTAATTATTTTTTTATTTTATTCATTTTATGTTAACCTATACCATATTTTACCCATTGTAACATAGATGAAAAAAATAATGATTCATGATCATGTCTTATGTAGCTACCCTATAACTAATATATCTCCTTGTTTAGTAGCCTATATAAGATTGATGGTCCATACATTTGATCATAGAGGTCCCAAAAAACCTATTTTTCATCTCATCTCCGGTGTTTATAGGTCGTTCTAAATTTCACTGACACTATTTCCCTACCAACCCATGAAACATCACATGTACATATCTCCAAACGTAATTATATCCTTCAACCAGACCTCTGATACCACTCTGTCATGACCCCTCCCCTCAATGTGTACCCCTCATAGACTATAAATCTCATAAGGTGGATAATGACCCCCTGAGTCATGTCTTTAGTAGTCTCGGGGTTGGTCTAGCACCAATGGTATAGTAAACACACCAATTGGAGGCATTTCCTTCTTAGAGAAACCTTGTGAAAGAGAGGTATAAGATATAAACCAACCAACTATTACTCATAATAAAATATAAAATAATCCCTATTCACACATATGTATGGTCAATAAAAACTAGTGAAACTAAATCGGAATTACAAGTACCAAAAGAATGTAAAACAGTAGCGACCACGAAGCATGAACAACTCTAGAAAAACTCCCAGCTAGTAGTAATGAGCTTGATCTCCAATCATATCCAAGTGACCTGAAAAAGAATTTATATATATGTAGGGTGAGTATAATAGTATACTCACTAGGATCCTTCCAGGAGCTTCTCATGAAAAATTAATGAAAGCACGCTAAGGAACAATGAAAAACAGGTGAAACAAACTCATCACCAAAATAGGTATACTATGTTCCTATCCACACCATGGTTACTCTCACCAAGTATAACATAAAAGAGTATGTAATATAATTAAAAATCTCAAGCATACCCCACTACCACATCCACAATAGGTTTTTGATTTTACCAAATGTTTCATGTCTTGAAAATCTCTCTGAAAAAAAGATTTCCTTTAAAAACCTGGCCAAGCACAACAAAAATAACCTTGTACAACACAAACACCATATCCAAGTAACCAAAGTAACTTGGTAGATTCCATGAGCCACCACACCTCGAATAAAATGTATCACACATCAGATATTATACCTCAATCCATTACATCCAATACACTATGTAAGGATCCTCAATCCAACACAACCTATACATGTTACACCAATATTAGTCTGTAGGAAACTATGTCCATAATATGTGTGTGAATAACCACAGACCATTATAGCCCCAACACACATATATGTGGAAAAATAATGGTCGTCAATACTAGAAAACGTAACTACCAAGAGGAGAGAGTAGGGCCAATGGGGGTTGTTATTCATTAATCCTCCCATTGAGATGTTAGCGAAAATACTCCCTAGGGTTCAGAATCCCCAATGTGCAAGTTTCCCTAACTAAAATGGACAAGTAGTGTTTATAAACAAATAAAGTATTGGATATAATATTTCTCCCATAAATACTATGGACATTCCCTAGTCTTAGACTCAATTGCAGATAACATCTCTCAGACTCTCGACTACCACTACTATGACGATATATCCTATATGCACAAAACATTTTAAAGAGATAGATTAATTCACATTATCCCTTTTTTACCAGTTTAACAGTATATTAATTAATTATTTAACCATTAATTAACCATTTCCTTTTCCATAATAAATTTTAGTATCATTCCAACCTAGTCCATGCACTTTAGACACAACCAAACCAAGTTCCCAACTTCTCAAAATTATAACCTCATCAATGCATCCACGTATTCTCCAACTCCTTGGGTTAAACTTCATTTATTCATTTATTTAACAACATTACCATTTTTTATATTCCTTGGAATTCTATAAAATAATTCTATGCTACAAACTGAAAAGGGATCATCAAGATTTGTAGATGAGATACCACTTGAATAATTTTCACATATAAAAGGATTATAGACCATCCTTCATTGAGAATCCAAACAGATAAATCATGTGGCACACACTACATGACATCTCCTCTTTTAGAATGTGGGTATGGAAGAACATCTACCTCATGAAATGGGGAATGTAAAGAAGATAAAAAAGCTACATATTTAATAGTAACCACTTTTACATCAGCGACTAAGAACATCTTCAAGTTGTTCCATCAACTCTTGTGTCCTCCCCGACACCCATATGCGAAACCGATGAATCTTTCCACTCTAGGTGTTAACTGCTACCACAAAAAATGGGCCTCCATACCCCACATACCACAACATCCATATAGGCTCATCCATCCTAGTTTCTCTACACATCTAGGCATCCCTTCCCCAACAACCACATGTCTTGTATCCAAATCACATCACTTGAAGTATAAACAAATAATAACGAGATCCCATCCCTAAAATAGAAATCCATCCTTCACACACAATGGGATATTGTGCCAATAAATCCCAAGGTATTCATCCTTTATAGGAAAGCTAGAAACATGGTTTTGATAGTGGAATTATCATTGGCACAAAAGCAGTTCATATTCCATTATGAATTAACTAATTCCTCATTCTGATGTTCCAACTATGAGAAACCTAAGCAACAAGCTATCACAAGTTGTCACCAAAATAGTTGAACAATTAGTTTTTCATTTGTTTAACTCCATTATAAATAATAATCAACGATCATCAAGTACATAAACCAATTTTAATTAAACATGCACACTTGGATCAATTTTATAATCATCAAATTGCTACCAGAACTACCAGATTCATTAAACATTTCCCTTTATATTTTAGACAATTTTTTGGTCCAGTAGGCTATATACCCTGAGAGGGGGGGGGGTGAATTAGGGAATGAAAAATTAAAATAATTTCCCCTTTTGATCTTTTTTTGTTGTTAGACAAAACTCTGATGCCTCTCTCCATTATGTTGTAGTGTATGAATTATCCTTAATGCATGTGCATGACATACCATCATTACATGGTTCACTCTCACTAGGCTACTTCTTAGGAGAATACACTGGCAATGTGCCACTGTACCAAATCCACTATAGGTTCACTGTTGTTTACAAGTTAGAAGGGGACTCACTAGCCCTACTTGTTTACAACCATTCACAATGTGAGAACTCGCTTCTCTCTCAACTAAAGTGAGCACACCACTTTTTTAGGATATCAACTCATAGTTTATAGACCTATAGGTCTCTTCATTATCACTAATGAATACATCCTTAATTATAGATATATGCTCTGTTGAAGTTCAAATTTCATCCACTAATGAATACCCCTTTTCCACAGATAACTAGGAAACAACCATTGGGAATACCTTCACAGTTCTCCCTAATTTGTAATGATCCAAATTTGTGAATCTCAAACAAGACTTCATGAAGTCACTACCTCTTCGCAATGCACACACCTCCGTAGAGCTCGCTGCCTTGTGGAGCACACTACTTTGTAGAGTGCAAGCCTTTACAAAGAGAAAGCCTTTAAAAAGATGAGGCTGACATAGAGATCAGGCTGTCACAAAGATACATCTTTCATGACACTCACTAATCCAACGCGGAACAGAACACCTTCACAGAGCAAGATTAGCCACCACAAAGCTCCTATATTTAGTGAATAACACTGCCTCCACGAGCCTCCTACGTGATTTGAGAGAGAAAAAAATTCTTGGAAAACTCTATAATTCTCTCGAGGTGGTAGAGGATTATTTATAAATGATTCTACCAATATGATAAACTTACGAGCGAAGTCAGAACCATGTCAGCTTAAATTCAAAATAACCAAAATTTATGTTGAAACTATATTTATTTCATGAATCACCACATCTGTTTATAGATTGCAAAGCTCGTCATAATCACAGAGCTTTAAATCATTCCTTTGTACCACCACTGCAAAGCATTGCCACAAATCTCTTCACCTATGCTATTCGTGAAGGTCTACATAATCGGGAAAAAAACTGTCAACATTCTCCATGCCTTCATGAAATCCACATCAAAAAGCCCATATTTGTGAAACTCATACATGTGACATTTTTTTATGATATTTTTATGGAAATCCACATTTCACGATGCTCAAAAAATCCCAAAATATGGACCCTAGAATATATGAAAATACTAGATAATGACGCCACCTTGTATCTTTTGGGTTGTACCATCTCCAAATTTTCTATTCCCTTGTCATGGTTCTTTAACAACATGGATTGTCAACAACATCTCCATAACTCAAATTCACACTGGAAATCTGCATTTTCAATAAACAAAACCAACTCAAAAATTATACAATGTTATCTTGAGGGATTTTTTCCCAAAAATCTCCCCCTATGGGTTTGTTGAAAACACTTCTCATAACGATTCTCCACACTTCAATACATCACTAAATCTCATTTCATTATCTACCATCATTCACCTATTACTGTTATGATAGAACCAAATATTCATTCACGGCATACTCTAAGTCCACATGATAAATGCTTGGTGTGAGAAACAAGAGTAGTATGATAATTTCATCATTGAATCACATAATGTTTTACACCAAATGTTGGTACCATACTAATACCAATAATCTACTTTCATCATGATACTTATTTGTGTTGATATCTTATATTTTATCGATCACATCAAGCACAGTCAGATTTTAAAACTCTCCCCATATCTCATAGATCTCCCCTATCTCACTGATCAACCTGTCAGCTTCTCCCCATGTCTTTGACTATGAAATTTTCTCCCTTAATTAGCCACAATTTAACCCCTTTAGGAATCACATTCACTATTTCTATACCTTTCTCAATGAACTCAATGGTCTCTCCTCTGTAGTATACAATAGATTAGAGAACATATATCAGCACAGTAGGAAATAACATAACATACCTCAGGGAGAGGGGGGTCCCACATCAAACTTTTTTGAAGTCCGGGAAGTCAACTAAACCACTTGAGCCAATCGATTCTCCTCAAAAGCTTCTTTGGGTAAGGCCTTTGTCATAATGTCTGCAAATTGAAGCTCTATAGCCATGGAATGCATCTTCATGATTCCCTGCTCAATATTTTCCTTGATAAAATGATACTTTATCTCAAGGTTCTTTGTCCGTGACTAAAGGAATAGATTATTGTAGAGATTTATAGAACTTGAGTTATCAAACTGAATTCTGATTGGAGACTTCACATCAATTCCCATATCATCAAGCTGATGCTTAATCCACAATAACTATGTGCATGCTAGAGTGGACGCAATATAATCAGATTCTGGGGTGCTTAATGAAATTAAATATTTCTTCATTCATAACCAAGAAATACCCAATCTACCAAGATAAAATTCACCTCCTAACATTGATTTCCTATCATCTACTGAACTAGAAAAATATGCATCAGTATATCCCAAAAACTCTAACTGTTATTTTTCATTATATATCAATCTAAAACCCACTATGGCCTTGATATACAAAATTATTCTTTTCACTCTCAGCATGTGGATTTCCATGGTATTACTTTGATATCACACTTTTTTTCATCTGGTGAAAAAAATATTAGGTCTTGTCGCTATCATGTATAGTAAACTCTCAATAAAATCCTTGTATTCCGTGATACTAACTACATTACCATTATCATCTTTTGATTATTTCATCCAGGTAGTAATCAGAGTCTTCATATCATTTGAATTTTCCATTGTAGATATTCTAAGAACATCCTTGGCGTATTTGGATTGAGAAATTAATGTTCCATTCCTTGTGTCACCTGTAAACCAATGAAAAATGTCAGCTCACAAATAATAGAAATATCAAGAAATTTGGAAAAATGTTTTCACTATTCTTCATCTGATCCACCAAATATTATGTCATGAACATAAACCAAAACCATCATCAATTGATTACTATTTTTGTTCAAATATAGATTGTAATCAACTCCTGCATGACGGAAAACAAGCTACATCAAATATTGATCAAGACTTGAGTATCATGCTCTCAGTTCTTATTTCGGTCCATATAATGCATTCTTCAGTCGAAAAACCTTGTTCTCATCATCATGAATGAGAAAACCATAAAGCTGATCGATATACACTTCTTCCTCTAAAATCTCTTTCATGAATACAGATTTGATATCCATATGGAACACTTAGAACTTCTGTTGCACTGCAATGGGTAGAAATAATCTGATTTTGTCTAGCCTTGCAACCAGTGAAAATGCCTCATCGGCAAATATTCCCTCAATCTGGGATTATCCTTTGTACAGTAGTCGTGATTTTTTTCGAATCACTTTTCCATCTTCATTCATCTTATTTAAATATACCCATTTAGTCCAGATGAGATTCTTATCAACTGGATTCAAAAAAATCTCCCACGTCTAATTGTTCTCAATCCTATCTAGCTCTTCATTAACAGCATGAAACCCGTTTTCATCTTCAGCAGCATCGGCAAAGCATTTACGCTCTACCTGAGATAGGAAAGATGTATGCTACAATGATTTCATTATTCTTGTCTAAATTGAAGCTGACTAATAACAAAAGATATTCTACCTATCAATTTTAGTTTGACTTATTTTCTTCTTTGCAGATACAGATTTTTCTTCTCCGCACTCATCACCATTATTTAATTCTGAATCTGCATCAGCCACTTCTTCTCCTCCTGCATTTCTTTCCGCTTCATCGCATTCATTAGGAAATTGGTAACTGTGCTGTTGAATGTTCTCTTTAATATCCATGACAGTGATATTATTACTCTCAATTACATATCCTTGCATTTTGTTAAAGCATTAGTTTAATTTTCTTTTTCCTGATTAGCAAAGAAATATTTCCTCATCTCTACGTGACACTAATTTCCTTTGTTTTTTCATATTGATAATGAATAACATAATTTGAAATATTTGAAAATATTTCAATGTTGGCTTATTTCTATACCACATCCCATTTTGATTCTTTTTATCCTTCAAATACAATAGAGAACTATTAAAATGTAGACCGATGTTAACACGACTTCCTTCCAGAACCTCTCTGGTAGGTCTTTTTCAAAAAGAATCATTCTGTCCATGTTGTTGATTATCTGATTTCTCCTCTCAAACACTCTATTATATTGGGGAGTTCTTTATAAGGAAACATGATTATGTATCCCAGGTTTCTTAAGATAGTCTTTCACTGGACCTTTTGTGAATTCTGTACAATTATCAGTATGCAACTTCATAATTTTTTGTCCAGGCATCCATTCACACTCCCTCCATTACTATTTTGAGAAGAAGAACTAATTATACTTATGGGAAATTAGAAATACCCATTTCATTATGCTATAGTCATCAATAAAAAAATGTAGTACCTCTTTCCTTCAGTCTTTCTTGGTATGATAACCCCACAAACATCTGCATGCACCAATTCGAGCACTCTCATTGACTTATTTTCCATTTCCTTATATGTCTTTTTTGTTGACATTCCCTTGTTGGCATGGATCACACATGTGGTTATGATCCTGTGATAGCTTAGAAATGACTCTTGCTATATCACATTTTACCAAATATTTCAGGGATAGCTAACATAGATGACCAAGTTATTTATTCCACAACTTGTTTTCTTCCTTACAAGATAAATACAGATTATATTCTTCTCCACTCAACAAGTACAGATTTCCCCATTTTCACTTTTCCCTATAAAACCATTGTACCATCTCTTCCCTTAACTACACACATTTTCTTGGTAAACGGTATAAAATGCCCTGAGTCACACAATTGACTGACACTGAGAAAATTATGACTGAGACCTTCAACAACCAAGACATTAGAAGGTTTATTTCTTTTCCCACAAACCTAGCCTTTCCTGATTCAATTATCTTCAGGACTTCATCATTTTCAAGTTATAAAATTCCTTATTTGTCATATTTTATGCTTATAACCAGATCCTTATTTCCTGTCATGTGATACATATAACCAATATCATGGATTAACAACCCATAATGGTATGATACTTTATTGGAAATTTTTGTAGCCACTGCCTTCCCTTCTCTCTTCTTCACAGTCCATATTTTTTACTTCACACTCAGTTTAGATTGAGAATTCTAATCCTTCTCAGAGTATGATGAACTAGACTCATCATGAAAAGCTTCAAATCCTTTTTACATCTTCAACTCCCCTGTTAGATCATTGATCTACTACTTGTGAACATTTTGATACTGCTTTGGAACATTTCTCTATATGGTCAATGTATAGTATCTTGAAATGTTCCCAAATCCACCACACCAAAAAAGTGTCCTTAGAAATTTGTTCAAGGGAACTGTTCTCTATTGGGCATCCATGTCCTTTCTTGTGCCATTAGATATCTTATGGCTATTAAACACATATTTTGTGAGTGTCCAACCTTTCCAAAAAAATAACACATGATGAAAGGAAAATTCATGTGTGTAACTTCTGTACTACTAGTAGTTCCTTAAGTGCCTTGAATTTTTTGATTCTGCTTTGTACCCACATCAATTTTTGTTCTTGTAATGCATACTTGCGGATTAACATCAACCTTGACTATTTTCATTTTATGATCAATCCCCAAATCAGCCTTCACATCTGAGCTCGATTGCTACTTCATTTCAAATGAACTACTATGTTCATTTTACATCTTTTCAGTCTTTTGAATGATCTTCTTTCCTGATAATTGGCTGGTAATTAGAAGTTTTTCTTGGTCCTTAACCCTTTTTTTGCAGAATAAAATCTTCTCCTTCATGTTTGTTGATACACATTATTTTAAAATTCGTTGTGTTATTCAAGCCATCTATCTCCCTTTTATATTCTTTAATTTTCATTTTATACAAACTAACTGATTCTAAGTCATCTACTGTTGATGAATTTAGTTTTTCAATTTCATCAATCAACTCATAGTTCTCTTTATCTTTCTACTGCATATAGAGTTTGGGGTCACGATCTACTTTGTTGGCTTTCATTGTTTTAGCAATCCAAACATCTTTCTCTTCAAGAGTAGCTTCAAACTGAGATTTCATATCTACTCTTCCTTCAACTTCTTCTTCTTCATTAATGTCAGTTTCATCCTTTTTCTGAGTACAACCAAAAACTACCACCAAATCATTTTCTCCATGATCTTTTCAATTCTCTATCTCTTCAACCACCTCAACCTCAGACTCATCCATACTATCACATTCTTGTGAAAGGAGATTATTCTTCTTAATGAAATTTCTCTTGAACTATCTCTTTCTTTTCCCTTAAGCTGAAGACTTCTTCTAGGGAATTTTTACTTCATCGATATCATCATTATCATGGAACATTTTGGGACACCTTTCAGAAAGATGACCATCTTTTCCACATAGAATACAAGCTAGTAAGAAGTTTCCCTTTGAACGTTCCTTTTCCACATTTCAAATTTGATGAAAGAAATGATATCACCTAATCTATCTCTTCATCATTTTAAGAATACTCAATGGCGAGCTTCTCCATGGCCTTTAATTCTACCTCCTCAGATTTCCCCCTTTCCATTGGCTCATTGTCATCATTTCCCATTTCATATGCTATAAGGGTACTATGAAAGTTGTCCAATGTAAACTCTTTCAAATCCTTTTATTCTAATACTAAAACCTTTGGATTAAAGTGAGGTGGGAGTTTTATCATGATTCACATTACAATCTTTATGTCTTTATTAAATTCACCATGACCTATAATGAATTCCACTACCACATTTACCCTATTAAATAATGCATGAACAGACTCATTTGGGCTCATTTTAAGATCTTCATACTTGTTCCACAACACTCGTATCATCGCTTCTCGAACCATTGTATCTCTTTTATATATATTCAATAGATTTTTCCATATGGCATGTGAGATTTTTCAGGACATCACCATAATATAGAAAGAATTAGATAAGGATAACCGTAAAGCATTTATTCCCTTGGCGTTAGCATTAGATTATCTTCACTAGGATTTTGATAATGTTCCACTATTAATATCAGGTGTTATACAATGTATTATTGCTATGAACACATCCATTACCTGATATCGGATGTAATTTTGCATCTGATTATTCCATTTATGGAGATTGTTCCCGTCGAAGATTAAAATACATTTAGGATCAGTGACCTCTATTTGAGAGAGAACAATTGATATTAACCTTTTTCTATGATGCGAATTGTTAGGTCCACTAGGCAAGATACACTGATATGGGGGGTGAATTAGGGTATGAAAAATTAAAAAAATTCCCCTTTGTATATTTCTTTGTTTTTAGAAAAAACACTCTTCCCTCTTTCATTTTAGATGTAGAGTATGAATTAACCATAAACCATACGCGTGGAAGAAAAAATTACTTGTTTCACCCTCATTGGGCTACATCCAAGGAGCATACACCGACGATGTGCCAATGTACCAAATCCACTATAAACTCAATGCTGTTTACAAGTTCGAAGCAGACTCAATGTCCCTCCTAGTTTACAACCATTCCCAATTTAAGAACTCACTACTCCCTCAACGGATGTGAACTCACAAATTCTTTAGAAGATCCACTCACAGTTTATTGACATGTTGGTATCTTCATTATCACTAATGAATACGTCATTTATTATAGATAGATTCTCTATTGAAGTACAGGTTTCAACCACTGATGAATACCCCTTTACCTCTGATCACTGGGAAAAAATGTTGGGAATACCATCACAATGCACCCTATATCATGAAGATCCTAATTTTGTTATGCTCAAACAAGCATTCGTGAAGTCCCGACCACTTTACAAAGCACACACCATCGTAGAGCTTGCTACATCATAGATAAAAGTACATCATAGAGCTCAAGACGTCTCAAAGAGAATGACATTGAAAAGAATAGGCTACAGTAGAGCTCAAGTCGTCACAAAGAGACTTCTTTCATGATGCTCATTGAGCCAATGTGGAAAACACCACTTTCGCAGAGCTAGATTTGCCGTCACGAATCTCTTGTCTTTCACAAAACACACTACCCCCATGAACCTCCTTTTCAATTCATGAGAAACAAATTTTTATTCTAAAACTCTCTACTTCTCTCGAGGGGTTCGAGGCCTATTTCTAGGACATTCCATCGACTTGAGAACCATCCACACGAAGTTAGTTTCACGTCATATAAAAACATAATGCTCCAAAATTTCTTCTGAAATTCTCTCTATATCGATAAGTACAATGAAAATTTATGAATTTCGGAGCACTTCATAATCACAGAGTTTTCCATCAATCCATTTTCACCACCACTACAAATCATCGTAATAATTCACTTCATCTCTACTGTTCACGAAGCTCATCGTAATCATGAAGATGACTATAAACTCTCATCATGTCTTCGAAAAATCAACATCAAGAATCCCATATTCACCAAAATAATGCCTCTTGCATATTTTTATGAGATCATCAATGAAATCCACATTACATGATGATCTCCAAATCCCAAATTTTGGACCCCATGAATTGTGAAATCACTATAAAACGACACCACCTTATATCTATTTTTTTATCGCCTCTAGATTTTATATTCCCTTTTCATGGTTCTTTGTAAACATGGATTCTCAAAAACATCTATAGAACTCAAAATTCACCATGGAAAACTACATTTTCAAAAAACACAACGCACCCAAAAAAGATTCAATGTTACCTTGTGGGATTTTATCACAACACAATTAATTATCAACTAATTCGACTTTACTTTCTTTACCAATTTTTATCAAGGAAGACATGCTAAATCAAAAAAAAACAGTGAAATTAAAATATCTAGAAAAATAATAGGAAAATATTTATCACATTATAAATTAATAATATACAATTGATACCAATTCCTTTAATCTGGTTTGTATATTAATTATGGTAATTCCATTACAATAAAAATGAATAAATCAGGCCATATCTCAAATTTCATGTGAATAAATTGGATAGCATATATTCCCCAACTTGAAATGGTAATTATAATTATTCACAAAAGAACAGATCAAATAAGTAGATCACGATCACCTCTCCTTCAAAAACAACATCCAACCGAGGATTCCACATAACAATTGCACCGTCCATCAAGAATGAAATCTCAATTAGAGACATTGAGATCACACTCCATCACATGGAAATGAGAAATAGAAGAAAATAGATCAGTGAACCAATAAGAACAGAGGTTGATCATTCCTTATATGGAAGACGAACCCCTACAGATCAGAGGAGGGAGTGAGGACTCATTTCTTGATGAAGGAATCCAAAAAATGATGAAGTGATGGTCATCAGGTCAACATGGGTGATGGGAGATCCACTATAACAATAGGGTTTACAAAAACCAAGCATCTAGAAAAAACACATAAAACATAAAACAACATGGAATTACGTGACATGTATTCCCATATCATGTCATGTAATGAATCGAAGTTGAGTTCTGCTAAAAACATGTTGCCTCAATGGTTTATTTTATTTTTAGAGACCCAAATATTTTCACATAATGAATCCCTCTTTCACACCATGTATCATTATGAACATCAAGAAGCATTTTATGATAACCTATGAAATAGGATGTCAATTCATTTAATGTTGTTACACGACGTGTAATCCCCTCCTTCCATCTTTTACAGAACCGAACATCTCCAAATATCATTGGAGCCACCTCTGAGCACTTAGATCTTAGAAAAAATGCAAAGGGTTGATGCACGTGGATCTGGGCCCTTACATGCATATGAAGACTATAGGTTTTCTTATAGTGAAGGATGATCTAGAAACCATTGAGGGTGGATCAAAAAGGTAGATCCCATATAGGATAACACTTTGGTTTACCATTGGTTATAAATGAATATTACGAAGGATTCCTACATACGCATTTGAGAAGATATGGATAAAACCCCATGTATTTCGAAGGCTTGGACAAGGATTACACATGGATAGATATCCATCACAAGTGGAGAACTCTTGGCTGAGTGTATGTAAATTGTGTGGGTCTTATGATTGGTTAGCTGCCAAGATGCTTCAAGGAACAATTATTGGTTGAATTGGTGTTAAGCATGGTAAGAAGACCTAGTGAATGGTGCCATCCCACCAGGATGTGGTGGCCCTGGTAAGAAACAGATTTGATGATGAAGGGTTCACTAAAGTGGATGAAATTAATGATATGGAACTAACATGAAGATGAAGGGGTTGCGTTTGAACCTCAAAGAGGTTCCCTACCTATCCCAACTGGTTGGGAATCAAATTCAACATAGTTCTCATAGAGGCATTAGGGTTTACCCCTGATTATCCACCAAATAAAAATGGGACATGTGGTTAGGTCATACAAATGGTTTTTTTCAAAGGCGGACCCGAGAAAGATGATAACTATGGTTGGGGAATGATTCTTTGGAGCTATAGATGCTTAAGGGAGAGATTAGGATGGGAATATATGACGGTGGGTATCGATTTTGAGGAGGTTCCCCCATATGAGGAGGGAACTAGGGTTTTCGGATGGTTGGTATTGAACCTTAGGGATTATTTTGATGTACCCTATATAAATGTTTGGGACTAAAACCCATGTTTTTCAATGATTTAGTGATTAATAATGGTTAAAGGCCCATAATAAGGGTGTCATGGTCACCACTAACCTCTAATCCCAAATGAGTCATACACAATATGTGAAACAAGAGGATGTAGTGGACTAGAAGATAGAATCATGAAATATGCATCTATAAGGAATGGAGGGGGGATAATACATGGTTAGAGGCCTAAGAGATAGAGATTGCGGATTATGCATGGTTAGAGGCCCAATGTGACAAAGAACAAATAGAGAGGTATGTGATATTGGGAGTCCCCTAGGGCCATCACCCCTCTACTATTTTCATCCGGAGGATGCAAGGAGAAGTAAGGGTTATACCTCTTACAAGAATGGCTTGGGGATTATATTGGGATGGAATCCCCCCCCCACTGGTAGATGCATGTCCCACACAAGGAGGATCTCATTTCATGTGAAGAAGATCTTAGTCCCATGAAAAATAGTTGACATATAAAATTCTCAAGGAAAAGAACCCATCATCATTACATAAGGTGGGGATGCAATTTAAAGTCATGTACAGTGGAAGACGGTTCTTGGCAGTTTAATGTCTTGCAACCCATATGGGGGGATCCTAGTTCTTACCCCTTGGACATACGTGACCGATACCCTCTCACACATGGGGAATGGAATGCATTATAAGTGTAATAAATAAGTTGGGTGGAGGAGTGGTCACTTGAAGAGTGAAAATTAGCATAGGTATATAAAGAATAAATAGATATTAGTGTCCCTATGTGAAGAATCAGTAGTTAGAGAAACACATCCATAGACACCCTATGAGGAATCATGAAATCACATTATAAAACCAAGAGGGCCGCATAGGTTTGGAGCTCATGAATCTCGGGGGCTACCCCAGAGGAGATTCGTGAAGGGAATGTGCTTCGAGAAGGAAAGATGCTTCATGAAGGAATGGGGCTACCAGAAGGAATTGTTCTTCGTAAAGGAATAGGACTTGTTGAGAGTGGGTCCTTCGGCTCAGCATAGAGATTGTTATAATAGTACTCCCCAAAGGCTTAATTCATTATGGAGCCTCAAGAGACACAATGGGGATACTAAATTCTTGAAGGGAATATGACTTCGTGATGAGAGTCCCTAACATGTGTAAGGGACATGAAAAAGAACATAGAACTTTCCTCTGGATTCTAAGGTACCATTCGAAATCCAATTTTCAGCCAACATCGTAGTGCATGAGAGATCCACGAAATAGAATACCATAATTTTAATGGTTAGGGTAATGATGAATCGGAGGTGGGGAGCCACCTATTTATAGGAAACATGGCTCATGATGTTTGCAGTGCACACTGTGAAGAAAATACATTCACGGGGCCATATAGGGAGCTTTTTGAACTACGATGTTTTGAAGCAAACTGTGAAGAAAAAAGTGTTTTGTGATGAAAATATTTTTTCAAGGCAACCGATCTCATCGGACTCACGAAGGTAGAATTAATGATTCTCACGGTTGTAGTGGAGAAGGATATTTATGGAAAATATTTGCGAACCAGGATCCTTTGATAAATTTTGTGGCAGTTTGAACTCAAATTAGTTTTGAACCGGCCATGACCTTGTCTGTGTCTTTAGTAGCATGATTTTAGATGCCAAAAAATTATCCCCCCTAAGAATGAGAGATGATGGAAAGTGAGGGTTGAATTATAAGGGTCCATCACCAAAAAACATGGCTTCTAAATTACCTAGCTCTCAAGTCAGGGAGGAATGATGTGTCATGAAGATGGTTGCGAAGATCTTCCTGTAGAAGCATGCTGGGAAGCTCAAGAGGGAAAAGTTCGCCAAAATGATTCTGTGGAAATTGACTATAAATACTATATGAGGGTCCATTTTCTATACTTGATCTTCTGAAATGATTCTGATTAATCACTCTTTTCATGAAGTGATCTTCCCCACGTTATAATATTTAAGAACTAGGTTCCACAATCTTTTTTTTGATGAAATCAAAATATAGAATTGAGAATCACGATCCACTAATCCTTTTTAAAGTAAGAAAATTAAATTTATGATCCATGCACTAATTCATCAAAATAAATCATTGTGATAATGGCTTTTGATCGACCTCCCTAAATAGGCTAGAAATATTTTATTAGTCCCTAATCAATGGATACTCAAGATGATACTCAGGTGGTTCTTGCAGATGCCGACTGGAGGGAATAAACGAGAGACAATGTACATATTGAGGAGTTTATTGGGATTCATTCTGAACAGAAGTCTTTTATGGAGATATTTTCAGATGTCTATAATGATTACCTGTTGTTTAAAAGGTTTTTTATGTATGCTTTTAGCTTATAGGATGTTGTTCTCATCCTAGAGGTAAGAAGTGATGAACCGACTTACTAGTTTAGAGGAACTTTGAGAATGTATTAGTGGTATAGTCCTACTGATTACTATATTGTGATGGATCATACCCATATCATAGGTTAATTCCATTACAATCATCACAAAATGTTGATGGGAAGACATTGGAGAGTGAATTGTCCCCACTGCAAAATTAAATTAATCATTAATGTAGGGCATGGGAAACCGGAGAATGGGAGGATAGATTGTTGGGATATACAACCGGGAAAGAATTTCATGGTTGAATTGAACCAATATTATATGTGTGCATATCTTGTATAGGGTTCGAGATGGCGTTGAGACTAGTGGATTTGTATGAGGCTTCATGGGCTTCCCAATTCCACATATCTAACCGTGGGAAATCTTACTAGACCTATTATGCCAGTGGCCCCTAGATACCAATACATTACATCTGCATCATGGGAAGGTTGGCGTCAGCCTTTGGGATATCAATCAGATTTTGGGAATCCTAATTCTTGGGGGCATGTATGATAACTTCTTATCCACTAAAAACGTTTGGTAAGCCACAAAATATATTCCACCCATAGAGAAGTAAATCTTAGGCCTAATTTTGGGTTTTAATACCAACATGATGTATTTATGGGACATCCACTTCAAGGAATGGTTTGGTTATTTTCTGAATGATCAACTAAATAATCCATTTAATGGAGAGAGGGCTCCCATTAAACCACCAATGAGGCCCAAACATTCCCATGGGGAGCTTAGTGAGGCAGGAATAGATCTTATTGGTGGATCATGGAGGATATCCATTCGTAGTTATGGGGATATGATATCAATGATGACAAAAATTTGATATTTTGGATTTATAGATTCATTTCAGTACTCTTTTTTGAGGGGTACTTCTTATGACATATGCACATATGGGGGTGCAGAAGACCACATTCATTACTGCAGAAATGTTTTCCACTAAAAAACACATAAATATATGAATCCCAATACTATAAAAGTATTATACAGTACAACAACACATCAATCATGGGGAAGAAACTACCGCATGTGTATGATCCATTTTAGTTCTTATATAGCTATTTTGTGGCACATATAGGATGTTATGAATACCTCAATCCCATATCTCCCCCAAGATAAGATTTCAACTATAAATCCTAATGATCATGTGGAGTTTTCCACATAAGATGGGTCATGGGGACATATATTCCCAGATTGGGTGAGAATAACAATTCATCTTTCATCTATTCCCTCTAATTACTAGAGAATTTACCATCCATGGTACATAAACTAAGGGTAATTAATCGTACTTTTTGGAATTTTGAGGTTTAGTGCTGGTTGAGTGTGTGGGCATGGAGCGATTCTGTTAACCAAACACATCGCATTGACTTTCATGGTAGTCCATGTGTCTATAGAGGCTAACTCCTAGGGTGTACCGGGGATTATGTCATGAAGACAATCCATATGACTGTTAGAATGTAAATTTGACCATTACAATAAAAACTTAGTCATTTGAATAGTAAAAAATAACCATTAGGATAAATGTTTGATGAACGCAAACCAAAACCCAAAAATAACATATCAACATGAATTTAATTATTTAGGCTCTATCTAATGAATTATTCTAGTATATATATCATGTGATACTACATTCCTATTATGATGCATGAACTCACACCCAAACCCATAAATTACATATCAACATCATAATTACCTTTTCGGATTCCAAACCATACTAATTGTGGCCGATCTTGTCCCAAATCAAGGAAAATATAACACAAATGTTAGGGAATCTTGACCCTCTAATACCATTTTGTAACATCCCATCCAAAACCACTGGGTGAGAGACAAGATTTCCAATGATATCATGCGCACATCCTCGTATAGAAGAAGTTTCCGAATAGTAGTGATAATATTAAGGGGAATAATGGGGGGACTATACCCTCCAAATCATTTCATGATACTGATAAATAAGAACATAAATATATATTTTTAATCAATAATCATTGTAAATGCGGAAAAAATGATGATGATATACAAGATATAATAACCAAAACAAAACAATGATCCTAGGTACTGGTATGCTTGTAAATAAAGGCATAAATTTGAGTCCCACCTGGATGTCATCCAACAATGACAACATCCTCCATCTCCACTAACTGAACCATCCACTATAGGGCCTTTTCCCTTCATCGGGTCTCTAGTCATGATGTCTGCAAGCACATGAAAATTTCTCTGTAGGGTGTGAGTACTAAACTCAATAGGACACAACCAATGACCCTTTACAATAATGAAAACAATTTAGAAGTGTATTCCCTAAATAAAAAAATTTACTAACATAACAATAATATATCAAACAAGTACCACATACATGTCAGGTTATTGGGGAATGGCTCTAACTGCTTCAACACCATGCTCAGGGAAAGATACATGCTTTGAAAAAATGTCAGATGGAACATCGATATCTAGCCTGACACATCCCCTTTGTGAAATATCCCAAAAGCACATATGAAACATTCCTGCTAGTAGGGATAGATAATCTACATAACATCTAATGTCAAGCATATCTATCTCGAGGAATAGTCCAGAAACAAGCATCAAATCTAATATTTCGACCAATGTCAAACACATCCATCTCAGAGGACAGCCCAGATGTATATAACACATCCCACCAGATGGAATATCCCAAATATATATAATATAGGCATATTAGACTCATAGGACATTACCATTCTTGTACCATTTCTCACATGTCATCCATATCGACCAAATATGTATCATATATCACATGGAAACCAATTGTAAAACCTGCATGCTCAACTAAAATAGACAGAAATACAATATATACAATACATAATGCCAAGGGTAGATCAAGAATCACATCAAATCAAACAACATCATCATAAAAATCATCACAATCCATATATTAATAACTCAATCACATGTCAAAAATATCTTCACACACATTCCATGGGATCAAACATCAGACATGGGTCTCACGACAACACTTTCATGCCATGAATCATGTAAACAAACCATATAAATAATGTTCCAAAGGTAAAGACTATGAACTGTGGGTGAAATGATGGCTGATGATGAGGGTTGATGTCTGGGTTTAACTACACCACTGAAACCTCATTCCTTTCTACAATCAAAATATTTTAAAAATTTTACTCAATGGGAGAAGCCCAATGACACGGATGGCATGTCAATATGATCAATTTCAGAGAAGATATTGATGATTGAGGTTTGAGGGAAAAACAAAAATAAAAATAATAACTGGAGAGAGCAAGAGAATAGGATAGAGGGTGACATGAGACCCTCCCATTTTTCCCTTGTGTGCCTCTCCCACAACCCATTCTAAAATATTTTTTTTGCCTTATTTATTATTATAATTAATTCATTATATGTTACCCTCTTCATCCATAAAACACAGACCATTAAAATTTTCTACACCTCCATGTGCAATGCCCCAATATATTTTAATATATACATTTATTTAATTCCTCATCTTAAATACAATTAACAATTTCATTAAATATATTTATTAAATTTAATCCATATGTACATATATGTTTACCTCATAAATATAAACGATAATAATATGTATTCACATCCATATATATATTTACACCCCAATATGTATTTATATATTTATATATTTATCCCATATATATACATACATTTAAAAATTATTTTCTCAAATTATTATTAATAATAATACTAATATTTTAATATTATTGTTCAATCTATATCATAATTTTCACCATAAAAAGTTCAATCAATAAATTTCATAAAAACTAGTATGTCAATAAATTAACCAAACTATATCATTTATTTTGGAAAATTAATAATATCATATTTATTATATTTTATTTAATTGGTACAATTAATAATATCACAATAATTACATTAGCCATCCATAAAATATTTACCCAATTAAGAATACATTTTTTAATTCCACATATGTAATTTCAATTTTTTCATCCGCGCAAATAATAAAAAATATAATTATTATATATAGCTATCCAACAAAAAATATAAAAACTAATAGAAATTATCCTTACGTGCCATTTCACCAAAAAAAACATGCATCTTGTACATTATATAAATTTCCAGAGGTAAACCCAATGTTTCAGACATAACAGAGGTCTCTAACTTCTCATACGATGTACTGTTTATAAGAAATTAGTTATTTATTATATAAAAATGGAATAATAATTAATCAAAAATAGAGTGGTTATTATCGCGTGGGATGTTTCCAAATACCCAAAAAACATAATAGTTATATCCTACCTAGGGTAGAACCCTCATTCTGGACGTTATGGTGATCTCATATTTTTTATCAGAAACACCATTTCAGATTTATTTCATTTCTTTTGAAAAAAATGTGCATGTGTATGAATAAAATATATTTAATATTTTTATTCAATCAATTCATGGGTCTATGGGTCTCAGAATCCCATGCTTAATCAGTACCTAACACTACAAAAATTCAAGATAATATTCCAAAGTGTTTAAAAGGGAATTTTATGACTTTGTAAATCCATAATAAACCAAAGTATTAAAAATTCAAATGTTCACCCCAAAATACATGTAATTTTTTTATCAAAAGTGAATTTAAATATCCTTTAAAAATGAATATGTTATTGGATTCTCCTCAACAGAAATTTTAAAATAGTAACTCGCTAAGAAAATGAATGAAGAGAATATATCATTGAGATAACTAGTTGGGAAAACACCCAATCTTGGATAGTTCCCCATTCGAAAGGATCTGGGATCCTTATATATGCATCACAGAAACTCCACAATCCTTCCATTCATTTTAAAAAATGTTATAATATTTTATTTAATGAAAAAATTACAATACATTTAAACCCCAGTATACATGTGATTATATTTTAAACACTCTTTCAATTCTTCTAAATATTTCATCATATGAAATATATAAGATTAATGTTAGTTTATGTGGTACTGAAATTAAAAGTTGAAATTTAATATCTATCTACTATAATCAATTAAATAATACCATATTAATCAAATAATTTGTTTCATAATATCACAATGATTATAATATATCCTAATGATATAACTTTATCATATAATGATAGGCTAGGAAGAGTCATTATATCAATATATCATTTCATACAATTTACTGATATTAAGAAATAAGATATTCCTTTTAATCATACACAACATACCCTACAACATGAACATATCATACAATCAGATATATCCAAAACCATCAAACAATTTACATTGTCTTTAGGGAATATGTCCAAAAATATCCCACTTTCACTAAAGTATCATAGTCTTAAAACCATTTCACCGTATATTATACCATCTACTATAAATTTTGAAATCATATATAAAATGTCTTTTGGATATCTCCAAAAAAAATTATGTCTATAATCAACAACATAATGTGACATATCATATTTAATAAACAGTGAATGTCTATCCAAAACTCTTTCTGGAAATAACCTGAACACTTCTTATTGAAGTTTTATGTGTTTCATTAAACATGATCCCCATATAATAAATCACAAAGAGGGACCCCACTGGAAATTATTGAATTGAAAAAAATTTAAATCCCTTAAATCTTAAATATAATAAAATAGTAGCCTTAGGAAAATCATTAATTCTAATCAAGCTATAAAAGTTCTGGTGTGATCTCAATCAAACACATGTACCCAATATTTACGTCCAAAAACTCTTTCATATTGGATCATGCATTTTCATATGATAAACTTTTCTAATAAATAAATTAACCATGTGACATAGAGTATATAAATATTTTATAACTACTCATATAATCCTGCTTTTTGAGTATAGACAAACAAGAAAAATAATTGCATCACTTTTCATTTACCTAGGTGGGTGATTACATTAAATATCCCTCACCCATTATATAAGAACAGAACATGTCTTCAATATTGGTTTGACTATACATAACTTTAATCTAACTCAATATCGGACCAATATGGTACACTAATCATAAAATAGAATAGATACAATCTTGGTTGAGCTCAACCAATTACATGATCAGAAATATACCAAAACACCCATGATTAGTCGAGTCTCAAGGCTACCATAAGAATGATATCAATGTATTAAATTCCTCCAGAAATTCGTCATTTAAAATATTAGGTAATGGGGAAATACCAATATAAAACATTTACCCATATTATACTAAGGACATTGGGTATGATACTCTATATATTATACTTTTTGGTTCATATTTGAAGGAAATCACATGCCCTAAATAAGTTTACATAGGATGTAATTAGCTATATCATTTTTTATAATATGGTATATCATAAATCATTCTAACATACTATTATCTATCCAGACATAACGTGTGATAAAATATATAATGGTGTATGCTTTGTTCTCTTTCCTCTTCAATCATAGTATACAATTTGATGGTATCATATAGAGTGTTATATTTTGTGTCATTTATACGATTCACTAGCACACTACGATTAATGACATGAAAAATGACCGTCATTTTTATTCATGTAATCTTCCATGTTAGTTATAATTTAATATATATTTAACGTTAGGTAACATATAATAATTATAAACATGAATTCAGGAATGAGATGCTTCAAGAGGACATTACATTTAATTGGTCATTATAAATGCGTGAGTAAATATATGATATATTGAGGATCATCCTTAGGGGACTAATAAAGACTAATTATATGTGATGGATGTGGTTGTGTGAGATATATTCTAATCTAAAACTTTCTATTACCTAATGCATACTTTCTGTAGGTCATTTTTATGTTGAGGCACTAGAATGTTGTGGATGGTGAAGGATATCACTTTTAAAATGAATGAATTCAGTGTGTGATATATAATGTACAATTTTATAGTATTATTAATTTATAGTTTGTGTATGGTTTCACTTAATATTGAATGGAAATCTTGTTTTTGTGTTTTAAATCATTTACACTACATTTATTAAGTATTTTTATATCCCTATGAAACCATGAAATCTAAAACACAAAATGTTTTTAATTCCTCATGAGCATTTTTTATACTAATATATAATCCAAATTATTTAATTATTATCATTTTATCACAAAATATAATAATTTATAACAAAAATGGATTTTGTAAAACTCAAAATAATAATTTTAGTGGTTAATTATTATTTCACTTAAAACAATATATATATACTCTTATATCATGTGGGTCTTCTTGGGACAACAATGGTACTTCCTGATATGAAATATGTGAAACCCAATATTGGGTCATTTTTTGTGAGGTATAATATGGTCCCAATATATATATTCCATTCCATCTACATTTTTCAATCATCGTATTTTTAAAAATTCATCCATATAGTGGTCGTTGTTGTCATTGGTTTGGAATATTACATTGGATATCACTTCGATGATGAAATATATAACATCAGAAGGGTCTTATATTATGTCATGTAACAATTAGAACATTGAGGGGTAAGGAAGGTGGAAATGAAATATAGTTTTATCACCTTATATTTTTAAGGTAATTGTAGAAGTTGATTCCATTAAATGCATGATGAAATATATGACAGCACATGGGACAGAATAAATAAATATTGTTGATGGAATTGTTTTCTAGGATAATTATTACTGAAATATTGTGTTAAATTAATGGATTTATATAGGATGATTTTGAACTATTTCATGAGTATTGGTATAGATTTATGGATCGAATTTGAAATGTAAGAGTCAAATGATTCTGATGAATCTATATAATTAGATTAGAAAAAACATTATATTTATGTTTGATTTTTATCTTATTTATTTTACTATTTTTTGAAAATAATATAATGTTTTTAATTTGGATTTTTTAAAAAATTAAATTTTAATTTAAATTATATGACATAAATTATCTAAATAAAATCAATAAGTTTAAAGGTTATATAATCCATGGATTATATTATATAGGAAAAATTTATTTTGAGATAAAATGTAATTGATGTATGGATTTTGGTTGTTTAAATATAGTAAGAAAATAAACAATTAGAATAATTCCTTTCCTAGAAAAAAACCTCAGCATCATGGGGTTTTAGGAATCCCAATACCATTTCATTATGTTGTGCAGAAGAAGAGTACATTATTGATAGAATTTTTTTTCATTCCTTTTGGATTGACAAAAAATTTTACGGAATTATATATTTTCATTGAAATGTATCTTATTTAAGGAGAAATGTTCTCTATTATATAAATTTTAATTAAAATTATATATAATTCAAGAATAAATACAGATTCTAATATTTAACTATGTTTCATAAAATAAAAAACTAACATTGTCTGCGGTAAATTTAACAATGAAAATTTATTAGAATCTATTTTATTGATATACAATTTATTTTTCTTGGATAAAATCATTACCACATTAGAATCCCAAAGAATGTAAACTTTATTATTTTGGATTTAATAATTTAATGACATTCTATTTTAACTTTGGGTTCATAATTTTATTGAATTTTATACTTTATTAACATAAACTTAAATCCATTTTTATGTCCTTGTAGTGGTAATATAATTCCCTAGAGAAGTTATATTCTCAATTACATGACATAAAAATGTTTCATTAAATAATATAAACATGAAATTTTATGATAAGAGTTTTTTATAATTAGGACAAAAAATTTACTAGATCTCATTTATTTTTAAACTAATGTATTTTTTTTGGAACAATACATGCAAAAACATGATTCATAAGAATCCTTTGTTGGAATTTTTCGAATTAATCTCCTCATGTCACATTTCTCTTGTTTAGAACAAGATCCTCAATCTTATAATTTCTACAATTATTATCCTTTTCATCCCCTCTAAATTATTTATGCTCTACTTGGTAAGAACACAGTTTTATATAGAGTCTAACACCTTCGAGTTTTCATCAAAAATTTCTGATCACCAATGATATTTTATTCATTGATTTTATACTTTATTGTATTTCTTATTGTTGATAAAAATATTGCAATATTTAAAATGATAACCCACTGATTAATATTTTTTAAAAGTCACTTCATTTCCTTCATCACACATCTAATAAACACTGGAATGTTTTACATTAATCCATATAAAGCATATCATGCTTTATCATTTACTTTTGGTTCCACCCTTAGGAATCCCTAATTACCATCCATGTATTTCTCACACATGGGAGGCATTCAACTTTGATGATGAATATTCCATCTGTATTTATATATTTTTTGTAAAAAATCAAAATTTTATAAACAAGATATGATATCTTTACTTTCTCTCAGATGATGCATTGCTTTAATCTATTGTATCTTTTTCTCTCCTCAACCTACTCACTCGTTAATTTCTTTTTTGGTGAGATCCATTTGGGTTTTTTATCATCATTGTTGTTTTATCATTGGCATATTCCTATAGTAAAAAATGTCTACATAATAAAATCAGTATACATAAAATTAATGTATTGTTTCATATTTATTTTTATTATATTTATTTTCAGTACTACTGATATAATTATTTTTTCCTTATAAAAGTGGATTTTTTTCGTGTTGGGATGGATTGAAAGATTCTTCTTATGATCGTGATGGATCAGAAATTATGCCTATAACTATGATAATGAAAACAATGAAATTCATCATGAATGAATAAACCATCAGGAAAAGGTGAATTAGTACTTCTTATTTATTAATTTTTTCCACAATTTATCTACAATTTGTAAGTTAATTTCCATATCATTTTTATCTAATACTTATTTATTTTTTATAGTTCCTGTGGGACATCATATGTTTTCTTCAAATTTCTTAAAAAATCCATAAAATAGATAAAATGATTCTTTCTACCAATGTAACCATGTTTTCCATTTTAATTTCATTTCGTTGTCATGCTGCAAACACTACATATTAATTCTATGTTTTTCATGAAAAAACCATTCTCATTATTGAAAAAAGGAGAGGAGAGGAAGCTCATGTGCCCATTGTGGTGACTTCCCATGATATAATGCGCACATGATCTTCTCATGCTCTTCTAATTTTCAACAAAAAAATCCTCTAAGAACATTGATTCAATATACAATGTTTGAAGTTCAACATAGAAATACAATTGAAACATGGTTATATTGGTAGATAGGATATTTTGATACTTTGGGACATGTAAGAATCTACTGCACCAAAATCCGAAACCTTATGTGATAGGAATGACTCTATGTGATTATTTTTATTTAAAACTAACATAAATTTTTGTGAAAAGTACAATTGAAATAAAAAAACAATGAAAACATATTTTTATTGTTTTGATACTTTTAACTCAATGATCCAAAAGTCATTTGTGTTGTGTATGAATTAGACGCACCTCAATCTGATGCATAATGAGACGACTATGACTCAATGTATTCGTTTTAGTTCAGAAAAATATCACTCACTGAAAAAAAGATAACACACTCTAATTTAATTGATAATTTAAGGCATCGATCCGCAAGTCATTTTTGACATGTAGTAATCAGTGTCACCTCAAAATGATACACAAGGTGATTAGTATTGTTCAAAGTGCATGTTTCCAATTTAAAATGACATTTTCTAAAAACAATAAGTGATTTAATCAAAACTAGGAAAATAGATTGTGATTGTTTTTATAATTTAGTAAAATGATACATAACTTATTTGATATTTTTAGGAATTTGTCTCACCTCAATCTAATTTATAGTTTAACTGGTATGACTCCAAGTGCATTTTTTATTTAAAAAAGACTCTCATTCAAAAAAAACAAACCAACTCTAAATTGAGAAAATGAATTCAATTTTTTTTGTACTTTATAAAAATGATCCATAACCCACTGGGGATATGTAGTAATTAGACACAACTCAATTTGATTTACTGTTTGATTGATATGAGACAATTTGTGTATTTTAATTTAAAATAGACATCAATATTAATAAAAAGAATAACTGAACTACTCAAAACTCAAAAAAAGAGATTCATATTAGTTTGATTCATTAGGTAAATGATCTATAATTATTTTTTTATTTTTATTAATTATTCAAATTCCAATATGATACATGATATTCTAGGTATGATTCAATGTGTCAGTTATTTGTTTAAATTTGAATGATTAGTTAAAAAAATGTCACTCACTAAAAACCAAGAAAACCAACTAAGATAGTTTTGATTATTTGTAAAAAAGATTCATAATTTACTATGGATGCGTAGAAATTGGTCTCACATAAAACTGATACACGGTGTGATTGGTATGAGTTAATGTTTGTGTTTCATGTTTAAAATGACATTTCAGTAAAAAATTAATGTTACAGTCTCAAAACTGAGTAAACACATTCAGATTATTTTGATTGTTTTTGAAAATGATCCATAACCATTATAGATGTGTAATAATTAGTTTTACATCAATTTGATGCATTTTGTGTCCGATATGACTCTATGTACATATTTTTATCTATAATTGACATCAATTTTAGTAAAAATAAAAATTGACCTACTCAACACTAAGAAAATGCATTTAAGTTGTTTTTATTCATTAGTTAAAATATCCGAAAGTCATTTTTGATTTGTAGGAATTAGTCTTTCTTCAATATAAGACACAATTTCCCCTGTATGACTTAATGTGTCCGTCATCAGTTTGAAAATGACATTTTAGTTCAAAATATGTCACTCACAAAAAATTGAGCAAACATGCTTGGATTTTTGTGATAATTTACAAAATTAATTCATAAGTCATTTTTGATTTGTATGAATTGTTATTAAATAAAACTGATACATGATGTGGTCATTATGATACAAATTGCATGTTTTATGTTTAAAATTACATTTTAGTAAAAAATAAAAGTGACACACTAAAAACCGAGTAAACATATTCAAATTATTGTGACAATTTATGAAAAAAATCCATATGAAATTTGGGATTTGTAATAATAAGTTTCACCACAATTTGACACATGGCGTGACTACTAGGATTCCATGAGAATCATTTTATTTAAAATTGACATAAATTTTAGTAAAAAGGAGAACTCACCTTCTCACAACTAATCAAACACATTAATATAGTTTGGATAATTTTGGACAATGATCCATAAGCAATTATTCAATTTTAGGAATCAACCAAAACTCAATCTAGTACATGATGTGTCTTTTATGATTCAATGTTTCTGTTATGAGTTTAAAATAAACATTTTAGTTCAAAAAATTTTCACTCAGTGAAAACCATGTAAACATGATTAGATTGCATGTATTATTTAGGAAAATTATTTATAAGTCAATTTTGATGTGTAGGAATTAGTATCACATCAAATATCATCACAATTCAATTTATATATGTTAAGGTTCATGTTTCCAATATAAAATTACATTTTAGTAATAAATACTAGCAACAAACTCAAAATCGAGAAAACACATTTGGATTTTTTTGATAATTTATGAAAATAATTCATAAGGTATTTGAGATTTGTATGAATCAAACACACCACAATACAATGGATGGTGTGACTGGTATGACTCCATGTTTGAATTTTCAATATCTAAGTATCGTTTTAGTGTAAAATGTGCATCATATCACCAAAACCGATAAAATGAACCATGATGGTTTTCTATTCATTTAAATTTTGTATTCATACATTATTTTTCTAATTTATTTGTGTTTTTGGTACTACATCGTGTTTTCATGGCACAATGTACTTGTACTATGGTGGACTATAGCAACACACTATAATATTCCCCTTTATCAATGTGTTTTTAGCTCTTACAAAAGACTCGGGATTTTAATCTTGATATATTAGTTAGTGCTTATGTAGTGCTAATAAAGGAATTTGTTAGCGCTCCTAAAGGATGATTTTGTAGTAATAAATGTACCCTGTGTAATAATAATATGAATTTTTTTAATATGTATTGTTTAATCATGTAATTATTATCCATAGATTACATATACCCTACCAAACACACCGTTTTTGTCGAATTCAAATGAGATGGGTGATGGAAGTACCTGAAAACCCTCTATCGGGAGACATACATGTTAAATACCTTCTTATAAAATATTTTTAATGATAAATATATTGTATTCATTGTATTTTCTCACCCATTGGTTAGTTTTTGACATATGAGTTATAAATTCAAATGATTTCTCCACATAGAAAACTAAAATGTGATCCTCTCTCTTATCATAGGATTTTTCACAAAGAGTATTTTAAATTTAAAAGATCTTCTATTTATTAAGACAATGTTATATTTCATGTGAGATGTTTAGAGTAAACATAGTGTTGAGGTAATCTCATATGATTCGGGGTGTAGTCCTCCATGAATGGGGTTAAACTACTCCACTAGAGGTTTTATAATATAAGGGAATATCCCCTATATGAAATATAGTGTTATTAATCCCCCATATGAGGAGGTTTTGTTCCTTCATCAATGGAGTTTTTACTCCCCTTTATATCAGGGAACAGTCCTTTATAGGGGTCATGTACTCCCTCAATTTACACTTTTACTCATTAATAAGGCATTTTCCCCGACTATTAATATAAAGTGTCATCTTTGTAGTTTTGAGAGTTATTTTTCATTGGTCTGTGGGGATCTAGGTGAATTTGGTTCCCTTTGTAGATGAATAACATGGGGTTGAGAAAAGTAGAATGTCAACATGCATAACATTGGATACCTAATTACTATTAAAAGTATTTGGACACATTATGTTAAACTGAATTCCTTTGATATTTTCCTCTTTTTTGTTTTCACTTCAGGGTATATTTAGACTCATCAATGCATAGGTTTTATTCCTACACATATTTTATATTTTTAGACATCGCAAAATTTGGTTGTGGGTTGGGAGAGGACAGATCTCATTGATATAGTAGAGATTTTTTATTTGAGATCTTAGTGGTTTTTGTGGCTATAAGTTTTCATGTTAGAGTTTATTTGATGTGGGGATCATATATTCCCTTATAAAAGGTTGTATTTATTCTTTCTATGTAGGGGTTTTTTATTTTTTATTGAGTATGGATTTATTTTTAATGAATTATTAGAATAATTTCCATCATCACATGTGTGATACACTATAGATTGATCATTTATCCTTGGGATTGAAATGTTATACTTTCTCTCCTTGTGATGTGTTGTTGTTTAATAGTTTATAGGATAATTTATCCCATATATGTGATATGCCTTCATGGTGTTTACCTCCAGCCTTATGCTTATTGATGGTGGGATTATAGTGTCACACTCATCCTACAACCATGTGGGCGGGGGTATCAGTTTGTTAGGGCATGTAAAAATGGAATTGGAGAAGTTTGAGTCTTAGAGATAGAGTTTGAAGTTGGTGGTATTCTAATGATTGATTGGGATACGTATTGAAACTGCATTAAGGGGTATTGAATTTGGATATCTAGACAAAGAACCGAATGATTGGTGTGAGTGGATGATGTAACCTATCATCAGGACTCTGATAAACTATAAATTAAATAATAATTATAATACATTAGTTATGGGATTTGATGGGATAGTTCATGCATCATATAACATGTGATTTTTGTACTCATTCGTGTTTTTCTTGAGCCTGATCTTCCAAATATTATTTATTAATCATGGCTACTTATTATAAAATATAGGATTTTACCACATATATAGATAGATCAGGTTTAGATGTATGGATATGTTAATCCAATTCTAGTAAATCATCCTTTAGACGTGAACCAGTAAATCTATGAGGATTCAGAACAAGGACCTAATATTGACTTGTTTATTCCATCATTGAACCATAGGATAGATCACCCACTAATTGATTATGGATCAATACCAGTCTTTCAATAGGTTTAAATCCTCATGGATTAGGATGATACTGCTCATATACTTAGTGTGATTCATGTGTTCTATTGGAAGATGCCTTCTATGTTTCAAGGTGAGCCAGACTCAAAAATAGTAGAGGGCTAAATGAAGTCTATTATTTGTATATTTTTTATGGTAAGAACACCTTTGTATCTTAAGGTGGTTCTTATTTTAATTCTACTATATGACATGGTGATCCATTAGTATTCACTAATCTCATATACCCATGATAATTCTACTACACCATAGACTGGGTTTTAGAATCTAGTTAGGGAGAAGTACGGCCCAATGACTAGGATTATGATATTGGTTCAAAAGTTATCATGCCTCTAGAAGGGTTGAATGACTATCTCTTAGTATTGGTTCACATACCACATTATATATTCCCAAAATATGATTCATGATGGACATCTTAAATAATGAAATCATGAGTGTATCCTTCAATGTGAAATGCTTTTTGGGACTATACCCCTATCCAATCTTGATTATGATGGGGTGTTAGTGTAACGACCTGAAGTATTTCAATGGAAAATTTAATTCTTATATTTATGTCATAAAAACACAAAATAATTAACTACTGAGTGATAAGTGACCTTTAAACATAATTTTGTCACCCCTATGTTTGGAATTTTAAAAATCCGACATACACGGTTCTGTTCAAGAAGTTTTTTGAGTCTAATGAAACAAAAATAATTTTTGGTGAATAGTAACCTACCCTTATGAATAGTAACCTACCCTTATGAATTGTAATATGACCCTTGTGAATAGTAAATAAGATTAACATTACCTATGAATTTAGACATCTTAGAAAGTGACAATATGACCTTAGTAAACATTTTTGGTATTTTATAATCATAAATAAATAAATAATTAATTAATTAATTTAAAATAATATATATTCCCCTTAAATGTATTCATAAAATATTTAATCAATGTCTAATAGTATTTAGATAATTTTATAAGACCCTACATAATTTTTGAAAGAACTACAAAATCATTTTTGGTTTTACAAACTGTTTTTTTTAAGTAAATTATGATTTTAATTAAACATTAAATTAATAATATTTAGAAAATTATTTTTGAAAAATGGAAATCATTTTTGGATTCTACACATCAAAAAATGGTAGGGAAAATTTTTTGGGTTTATTCTAAAATACTTCAATTTTCGTGTGAATAGTAAAATATACAGTTTTTCACATAATCAATGTACACTAAATTGCATCATTAATGATGTAATGATGACATAAACATTCTACAACTTTAGTTTCTGCCAAAACATATTAAATTTCAAAAAAATTACTTGAAATACAATAAATCCAATTCTCAAACCTAAAAAAAACTTTCCAAAGCCTAAAGTCAAAAGGTGGTTTCGTAGAGTGTCATGTTCTCTTTCTTTCACTTTCCTTTTAATAAATTAATGAATTCGACTTATAAAGAAGATTTAAAGAATAAGAAGGATTTTATTATATTAATATATGATTTAGGATGTCAGAAAACTACTATTACAAGTCTAACTTATGATATATTATTTTATTTATTATTTTATACCAAAAACACCTCCCTCCTCATGTTTAAATAAGCCCTCCCCCTCCTCTTGCCAAACCACACCTCTCAAGCTTCAAATATTATCTACAATCTGCCCAATAATCGCCCCTAGCCACTTCCTCACGTCCAAGAGATTTTTTTCTCATCAAAAGACTACGGTTAGGCCCTTAAGGAGGTTCTCAAGTGAAGGATTCAAGAGGTAATTTCCCTCCCTCTTCTCCTTTAATTTCCTTTCTTGTTCAAGTTCTTCTCTTGATCTTTCCCCACCTATCATCATCCAAATTGTTTTGTAACTCCATTATTATACATATACTGTAATATTAAGATTCTAATGGTATATTATATCACCCCACACCCTTTCCCTCTTAAATTTATTTTATTAAATACAACGTTGTTCATGAGGTGTTAAATTTATCACCTTCAAAAACGACATGTTCTCTTCTTCCATTTCTACCTTCAAATCTGGTAATTAAACCATTTTTATGGTTGAAACAGAATATTTTATATGTATTATGTTCCATTTTATGTTTTGGAAATAACCTATGGCCACATTACTAAGTGAAAAAATTAAAATGAGTTCGTTGTGATCCAAGAACCGTTCAAATTAACCCAAATAATCGTCATTTAATTCTTATCTAATGATTCATCCACATGGATATAATATAACTAATTATAAATTTATTAAAGCTACTGTAATATCATTAATAACATGTAATATCAGTTCTGGATGTTTACCCATGTTCTACCCAAACATCAATTTAAGAATACAAGTGGACCGCTAATGAAAATCATGGAAACGAACATCCCCGATCAATGTTTTTAAACTCTATAAGTCATAAAAAGGAACATAATATGAAATAATGAAACCAAAATGAACCCTATTAATGTATAAAAGGTTCTGGAATTTCTAATTATTGAATATAATGTCATTATATATACATTAAAGAGAAGGAGGCATTCGAGTACAAGGTAAGGGGAAATCTCGAACCCAATTTTCTTCCTTCAGGTTCGTCCTCTTTCACTCCATATTTTATATGGTTACTTCTCAAAGAAAATTTGATCATAATTTCCATTACTTTTTTGGGATATACATTTTTTTCACTGTTTTTTATGTCCATCAAATTTTTTTCCAAAAGAACTCTTCTTTTAAGATCTCACCTTTTACCCCTCATTCAAGGTTGATGGTTCTTGTATCAAGTATGTTGTTCCCTCTTCTTTATCGGAACCCAAAGATTATGAATGTGTTATTATGAGATGAAACCCATTCCATTAAATGTGTTATTTATGTACATGTTTGATATGTGTTCTATGTGGAAATCATGATAATGATAATGTTATGATGTGACTGGTGCACCCGAAATTATATAGCGCAATATTAATGTTTAAATGTGAAGGGTGCGCCCAGATTTATATAGCGCTCCAATGCATTGGGTAAAGTGATGATTCTCATGAGTATATGTTAAATGATGTGTGAAAAAGATTTTAGCTTGGATCACAAATATGTGTGGTAGTTAACCACTATGACATGATGTTTCATTTTTATGCATTGCCAAATTTCAAGTCTTTGATTTATGCTCCTCTCTAGTTCATGATCTTTTGCCTATGTTATGATTATACTCACTCCATGCTATATTGTTCTTACCTATCATTTTGCTGGGATTTTATATCACCCCTTTTAATGTATATCCTCAGGTGGCTACATGTACTTAAGAGAGGACAAGTGCCACTAAAAAGCTAGTGAAGAAGAAATTAAATAAATGTTTATGGTTGATGTTGTATTTGTTATGTGTGGTCCTAGTTTTCCCAAGACACTAAACCTGTGGATCATCCATTTGTAGTAATATTATGTTGTTTATCTTTGAAATGATGTAATATTAATAAATGAAAAGGCCGGGTCGTTATAGTTGGTATAAGAGGAAAGGTTTAGTTAATTTGGGAATTAGGATTACTAAAACCTAGAGAAAACCTCTAGCATGAGAATAAGTATAAATATGTACACAAGAATATTTAACTAGGGATCCCATATGTTATGTTTTTTGTATAAACTCTTTAGATAAATAAGTTATTCATGACTTGTTTAGTTATGTTTTTTTTCTATTCTTTTCTATTTTAGAAAATGGTGGGAACGAGGTGAGGTAATGAAGGATAAGTACAGTCACCTGTTTGTGTAAAGTGAAATTTCGGGGGTGAAATTTCTTAAGGGGGGAAGAATGTAACTACACAAATTATTTCAATGGAAAAATTCCTTCTTATATTTATGTCATAAAAACACAAAATAATGAACTAATAATTGATAAGTTACCGTTAAACATAATTTTGTTACCCCTATGTTTGGAATTTTAAAAATCCGACATACACGGTTGTGTTCAAGATAGATTTTGGAGTCTAATGAAACAAAAATAATTGTTGGTGATTAGTAATATAACCTTATGAATAGTAAACTACCCTTATGAATAGTAATATGAAACTTATGAATAGTAAATAAGAGTAACATTACCTACAAATTTAGACATCTTAGAAAGTAATAATTTGAACATAGTAAACATTTTTGGTATTTTATAAGTCATAAATAATTAATTATAATTAATTAATTAATTTAAAAGAATATTTATTCCCATTAAATGTATTCATAATGTATTGAATCAGCTTATAATCGTTTTTAGATAATTTTATAAGACCCTACATAAATTTTGAAAGAACTACAAAATCGGTTTTAATTTTAAAAACTGTTTTTTTAATTAAATCATTATTTTAATTAAACATTAAATTAATAATATTTAGAAAATTATTTTTGAAAAACTTAAATCATTTTTGGATTCTACACGCTGAAAATGGTAGGGGTAAATTTTTGGGTTTATTCTGAAATACTTCAATTTTCATGTCAATAGTAAAAAATACAGTTTTTCCCATAATCGGTGTACACTAAATTGCATCATTAATGATGTAATGATGACATAAACATTATACAACATTAGTTTCGGCCAAAAAATATTAAATTTCTTAAATTGTTCATTTCAATACGATAAATCCAATTTTCAAACCTAAAAAGAACTTTCCAAAGCCTAAAGTCAAAAGGTGGTTTCTTAAAGTGTCTTTTTCTCTTTCTTTCACATTCCTTTTAATTAATTAATTAATTCGACTTATAAAAAAGATTTAAAGCCTAAAACAAATTTTATTATATTAATATGTGATTTATGATTTCAAAAAACTACTATTAAAATTCTAACTTATGATATATTATTTTATTTAATATCTTATACCAAAAACACCTCCCTCCTCATGTATAAATAGGCCCTCCCCCTCCTCTTGCCAAACCACACCTCTCATGCTTCAAGGATTGTCTAAGCTCTGCCCAATAATCTCCCCTAGCCCATTCCCCACGTCCAAAATCTTCTGGTCCCATCAAAAGACCAATCTTAGGCCATTAAGGAGGTTCTCAAGTGAAGGATTCAAGAGGTAATTTCCCTCCCTCTTCTCCTTTAATTTCCTTTCAAGTTCAAGTTCCTTTCTTGATCTCTCCCCACATTTCTTCATCCAAATTGATTTGTAACTTCATTATGATACATATACTGTAATATTATGATTCTAATGTATATTATATCACCCCCACCCTTTCCCTCTTCCTTTTATTTTATTAAAGAGAACGTTGTTCATGAGGTGTTAAATTTATCACCTTCAAAAATGACATGTTCTCTTCTTGCATTTCTACCTTCAAATCAGGTCATGAAACAACTTTTATGGTTGCACCAGAATATTTTATATGTATCATGTTCTATTTTATTTTCTGGAAATAACCTATGGCCATATTACTAAGTGCAAAGTTAAAACGAGTTCGTTGTGATATAAAAACCGCTCAAATTAACCCAAATAATTTTCATTTAATTATTATCTAATGATTCATCCACATAGATCTAATATAACTCTTTATAAAATTATTAAAGCTTCTGTAATATCATTAATAACATGTAATATATGTTATGTATGTTTACCCATGTTCTACCCAAACATCAATTTAAGAATAGAAGTGGATCGCTCAGGAAAACCATGAAAACGAACATCCCTGATCAATGTTTTTAAACACTATAAGTCACCCAAAACAAAAAAATATGAAATAATGAAACCATAATGAACCCTCTTAATGTATGAAAGGTTATGGAATTTTTAATGAATGAATATAATGTCATTATACAGGAAATTAAAGAGAAGGAGTCATTCGAGTACATGTTAAGGGGAAATCTCAAACCCAATATTCTTCCTTCGGGTTCTTCCTATTTCACTCCATTTTTGATATGGTTACTCCTCAAAGATAATTTTTTCATCATTTAAATTACTTTTCTGGGATATAAATGTTTGTCACTGGTTTTTATGTCCATCAAAATGTTTTCCAAAAGAAAGCTTCTTTCAAGATCTCACCTTTTACCTCTCATTCAAGGTTGATGGTTCTTGTATCAAGTATGTTGTTCCCTCTTCCTTTTGGGAACCCACACCTTATGAATGTGTTATTATGAGATGAAACCAATTCCTTTAAATGGGTTATTCATGTACATGTGTGATATGTGTACTTTAGCGACCCGAATCTTGACGTACATTGACATTACATTACATTTGCAGAATACTTAGTACATAACAAAAACACACACGCAAGGATCGTAATAGTTTAGTGTCTTTGGAAACTGGGAACGTAATCTTCTAATCTTGGTGAAATATCTTAAACATCTCCCACAAAGATCTTCTTTTTTTTATACCTAAAACCTTTCATTATATCCTGGGGAAAAGAAAACATAAAAGGGTGAGCTCAAATGCTCAGTAAGGGTAAACAAAAGAAATATCAATCACATCATATACATAAGCACACAACTTTTGGAAATCTTAATCTGCAAAAGAGATCATAATTTTCTAACATGGGGTAAATCATGGTAGTGAAAATTAATCACAATAATCATAACTTAAAACATTAAACTTTGTGGCATACATACATAATCACAGAGAATCATTTCTTGTTAGTCAAGACTCATTGCCAAGACTATCTTAGTGGACAAAGTCCCTTTCTGAACCGAGTCAACCTCGTTTCAGTCCTGTTTCACTGAACCGGTATAACCTACCATTCCAGCCATGTCTATCTCATGAGATATAAAATCTTTACCCAATTAATTGGAGGGAGATATAGGTCCCACCCATCTCATAATGATACCATTCTTATGTGTTCCACAAAATCATAAATCATACATCATTGCATAAGCCATGTAATAAAAATGGGAACCTCAAACATCATGACATCATAAAACAATTCATATAGGATAAAGGAATTCATAAAAATATTTCCATCACAACATAATCAAATCCATGTAATAATATGGATATAAACATAACCCTTTATTATTTTAGTTTGAAAATAATTTTGATAAAACACTTGAACTCCATTCGTGAGGAAAATATACTTTCTACTTCAAAAATACTTTTCCTTTCTTAACATGTCATACAATTATAAACTAAAAGAAGTTGATTTAAAATAAACTCGAAAACTTGTAAAGTAAGTTTCTTGGAAATAATGTTTTAAAAATCCATTCACGCCGTATAAGTTAAAAAAACATTCTTCGTACTTTTGTCGGAATAGTCAAAAAGTACCTCGTACGAAAAACGACAAGAGATTCCTTTCATATCTTTTACTAAAAACTCACCGAAGGTTAGAATTGGATATAAACTATTGTAGAGGGATATAAATATTACATATTGAGGAAACATGGATGTGGATGATAAAATACACCCCAGTAAATTCCAAAGTATAAACAATCTCGGATAAAAATGAGATTGTGATATTTCCCTTACCTGAGGTCCGATTTGCTTCGTAAGTGTCCGAACCTCCTGTATAATGATTTAAATAATGTCATTAACTTATTACAGAATCATATTCATTGTTATGATATCATATATGGTTCACTTATGACTTTATATTACCCGTTCTTTTGAAAATTCCCTGTTAAAGAAGCGTTTTGGGTAAAATCGTTTCATTTATCGTAGCTGTTTGGACTTGTTGTTCTTGACATTATTATTAATTATATCATGATTTACTTACTTTCAGAATATTAAACATGATTTATATATCATATATATTCAGTATATATATATAATAGATAGATAAATGAAATGAAACACACCGTTCATGGAGACGGTAGTCCGTACGTACGCATGAACGTTGTTTTCCTTTCCTTATTGTCTTGAATGGAAGTAAGTAGATGAAATACATATATACATAAATACATAAGCTTTATAATGTCATATATTTAATTATTATTGCTTATATATACTTTATAATCATTCTTAAATGGTTAACATTGAGAATGAATCTCATCGCGTCGTGGAGACGGTAGTCCGTACGTACGCACGAGCGATGATATCGTTCTGATGATCGTGAACTTGTGTTGAAGTGCATGTATACTATTTCAGTATCAATATAACTTTATAATAATCATATATAGTTACTCATTACACCATTATACCCATCCAATTACGGTGGTGGCAGAAAATAGATTACACCACGGCGTGGAGACGGTATTCCGTACGTACGCACGCGCGGTGATTTCCTTTTTCCGTAGGATGGATAGAAGGTTAATTAGATTTGTTTCATATTTATAATAAAATATCAGTATATAAGAAATACTGATGTTATTACTTAATTATGATACAACTAAAGAAGAAGAAGTTGAAGAAGAAAGAAATTGAAAAAGATCGGTAATGGATATTACCTCTTTTTGACGCGCCTTCATTTAACCTCCACTTAAAGAACTAAGGATGGTATTTGAAGAAGACCAGGACCTCTAGGATGATACTAGGGAAGGGTAGAAGAGATTTTGGCAGGGGTTGGCCGAGCTTTAATGCTCAAATTGGTGTGAGGAGGAGAGGGAGGAGGTGCCCTTTTATAAGGGAGGAGAGGGGTACCTTTGGAATAACTAAAAATATTATTTTATTATAAAGTCATGTTCGGTTTTAAATAGCTCAAAATTGATATATTTTGAAGCTAAGGTGGGTATGGGTCGAAATCCTCTCATCCAATAGAATTTAGACAAGTTTAGGTTCCTATTTTAACCTTATCATTTAGATTTATCATTAAGTTAAATAATTGTACTTTTACCGTGTCTTCTTGTGTTCTAACACTATTAGGTTTATAAACGTACTATAAGAAGCCAAAATAACCCCAAGTTGTTTATTATTAATATATATAACCTTATCTAAGTCATTTGGCAGAACCATATATTTTTAGGAATAAAATAACAATTAATAATATAATATTTGTTTTAAAAACTATTTTATGTCAATTTTGACACTATTTAGTAATTGATTTTTGTGAAAATCATAACAGAATTATAAGCTTGAAAAACGTTAATTAAATCAATACTAACATGTCATATTAACCTATAAAATTATTGGAATTCATAAAAAGTCTCAAATTATATTTATTTGGGTATTTATAACATCAATTATGTCAATATTTCATTAATAAGATTAATACTGCATCATCGTTGTGTCATAAATAAATTAAATTATTTAATTTCTAAAAATTACAAATAAAATACCATTATGTAGGAAATCATTTTATATTTCTAATGAATATTTATAGTCGAATTTATCTTATGTATAACCCCATATTACAAATGTTTTAGTAAATAAACTTTGATTTTACCTCTTTTAACCCTTCTTTAAATAAATTAATAATAAATGTCCTAATCTAATCCAAGTGGGCCTAAATGGTAATATGTAATTCTTATGTTTGTTTTTGGTCCAATTAAACTTTTACAATAGAATTAAGACATGTGTTTGGGTAATAATAATATCATTTCTACCCTTAATTACCCTATTTACTTTTTACCGTGGTAAAAAAAGTAAAAAGTTACTATTCACCAAAAATTATTTTCATCTCAATGAACAACATTTTAGTCCTTTATATTAACCGTGTCTCTCGGATTTTCGAAATTCCACTCACAGATGCGGTAAAATTATGTTTTATGAAAAATTCAGTTTTTTAACTTCCACATAGTGGTTTCACTATTCATCAAAAATTGAATGTTTTCAGAAAAATACCAAAATTTCACCCTAGGCTAATTTCGATATTCCGAATCCAAAAATGAATTCCATTTTGAAAAATAAGATTTAAAAAATTACAAAAAGTGGTTATTACTATTCATAACGGCTAGTTTTAATAATATTTTAATAGCATATTGTGGTTTAGTGAAACTTGTTATTGCGTACTACACACGTTATCGTGGAAGGTCGTGATTGCGTGTAATGCAAGGCATGTCAAGGATGCGTGTTGTGCAAGCTCCTTTTGGTGTAGCGTACAACAGAAGACATTAGTGAAATTAAAAAGAATATTTTTCATAAAATCTTGGGCTGTTACATTCGACCCCCCTTAAAATGAATTTCGCCCTCGAAATTCATCGGGGTTATAAATGGTTTACTATTCGATAGTTTCTTTAATAGAAACCCACATCGTAAAAAGGAATACCAAAACCAATATTTACAAACGGAAGTATGAAACGTAACGGTTACCCAAATAAACTAATCACTGTGTTTCCACATAGGTGAAAATATGTATATAGAAGAAAAATATAACCACCATATTCTGATGGAGAGTGGTAGAGAACATGGCTATGGAAAAGCCAACAATCACAAATCCATAAATTTGTGACGATCTAAGGTACCATCTGATTAATCAGATATAAGAGCACTAGGACAACATTTTTGGTTTTCAAGATCGTTTCCCTAAAGTTGAAGAGTTTTAATTAGAATAAATACTTACTTTATTTTGGTACAATCTCACTATTGTTCGTTCCTTGAACAATTTCTACTTCTTCTCTTAAATAAATGAAGTTGAATTTGTTATTCGTGAAGTGTTAGCAGATCATGTGATAGAATGATGGGTCATTCCATCTGTCTCAAATAAAAGGTTAACAAATGTTATTAAATATACATAAGTCATTCTATAGTGAGATTAATCATATATGGTTCCTAAAATGGACTTATACTTCATATATCATACTGCATAATATAATAAAACTAGTTTCTACTAAACAGGGACTTCCTGTAGGCCAGTGGACGGTGATAAAGGCCAGTCGCACTTCGGTTGTGGGTTCGATTCCCACAGCCTTATCCGACGCGATGGGCTGTCGCCCGTCCTGCAGGTTGTCTTTTTTCTAAAGCTATATTACTGTAACATCCAATCAATAATATCGAAAAAAATTTATCCTAACTTATTTCCAACATATTCCATTCTAATCTTTAGGCTTATCTAAAATACTTCGGTCCAAGCTCACAGTATAAAGAAAATGATTACTTGAAATGTCACAGAACAATCACGTGAATGCCATCATTTATCCCCCATATATCATAAGATATATATTGTAGTTCAAATGTGAATACCTTAATCATGTATTATCTTGAAGAATGAATACCCATTGAACCTTAGTGAAAACATGAATGCCGTTAAAAGTTAACACTTTCCACATACCAAAATCCAATAATTCTATATACTCAAACCATGATATAACCTTCTCCTTATATCAGTCAGGAGATCATGAATACTATCAAACATTTAATTTTCTCATTATCCCTTCATTATGTGCATATCATATACTTTCCAAAAATATCTGAATAACCTTTCATGGATACTGGTAACATTAATCATACACTTTCAAAAATCAAGGAAAGACAACAATGTAACAATCCATAGATGTCTATTTATTCCATAGTAGCATGAGATTACTTATACAACATTACACATGATAAACATGTAATCATTCCACTACATTCTTAAACCATTGACCGAGCTTCAACAATTATTTCATCTCAAATATCATTTGTAGTCTCTTCATCATCATCCACATAAATAGTACCCATATGACCATACTGATTCTCTTTATGAGACATTACCTTAGGGCATTGGTTTTCATAATGCCCGTACATTCCACATTTAAAACATTTAACCATTGTTGATGTCGTAGCAATACCATTATCCTCGTCCCTGGTGTTAACTGAACCTTTTCCTTTGCACTTACTGACTTTGTGTCCTTCTTTTCCACACCCAAAGAATCTTCCAGTTCCTTTGAAACATTATCCTTGATGCCTCTTCCCATATGATTTACATAGGGGAAATTGAACTTTCTTTCCTCTATGATCATCATGAAACTCCATCTTTATCTTATTAGCCGAGTCAGGAAACTTACCAAATTTTACATTATTGATCATATTATGAGATTGCTGATTCGGCATAATAATGATGTTTGGACTTCCAAATCCCATTTCATTTGGTTTCTCATGAATAATATCATTCCATTGTCCATCATATCCTCCATTATCGTGAATCATCTTGTTTCCAGCCATTTTCTAAAACCCAAAATGAATAGTGTGAGAGGCAAAAATCATAATAAAGGGGGAGCAACTTCAATATCTAACATCTTTGGTTTAATTTAATTTCGTTACCATAGTTCTAGGACTATATCCTATACGTATACTTATCCTTAGGGACATCCCTAGACATACCTTAGAAATATCTCTAGGGATCTCACTAACATTTTCGCATCCAAGTTTCCAAAGTTTGACTAAACCTTTCCTCTAATACCAACTGTAGAGACCCGAACCTTAAAGTACATTGACATTACATTAAATTTGCGGAATACTTAGTACATAACAAAAACACACACACAAGGATCATAATAGTTTAGTGTCTTTGGAAACTCGGAACGCAATCTTCTAATCGTGGTGATAGATCTGCAACATATCTCATAAAGATCTTATTTTTTTATACCTAAAACCTTTCTTTATATCCTGGGGAAAATAAAACATAAAATGGTGAGCTCAAATGCTCAGTAAGGGTAAACAAAAGAAATATCAATCACATCATATACATAAGCACATAACTTTTGGAAATCTTAATCTGCAAAAGAGATCATAATTTCATAACATGGGGTAAATCATGGCAGTGAAATGTAATCACAATAATCATAACTTAAAACATTAAACTTTGTGGCATACACACATAATAATAGAGAATCATTTCTTGTTAGTCAAGACTCATTGCCAATACTATCTTAGTGGACAAAGTCCCTTTCTGAACCGAGTCACCCTCGTTTCAGTCCTGTTTCACTGAACCGGTATAACCTACCATTCCAGCCATGTCTATCTCATGAGATATAAAATCTTTACCCAATGCGTTGGAGGGAGATATAGGTCCCACCCATCTCATAATGATACCATTCTTATGTGTGCCACAAAATCATAAATCATACATTATTGCATAAGCCATGTAATAAAAATGGGAACCTCAAACATCATGACATCATAAAACAATTCATATAGGATAAAGGAATTCATAAAAATATTTCCATCACAACATAATCAAATCCATGTAATAATAGGGATAGAAACATAACCCTTTATTATCTTAGATGGAAAATAATTTTGATAAAACACTTGAACTCCATTCGTGAGGAAAATATCCTTTCTACTTCAAAAATACTTTTCCTTTCTTAACATGTCATACAATTATAAACTAAAAGGAGTTGATTAAAAATAAACTTTAAAACATGTAAAGGAAGCTTCTTGGAAATAATGTTTTAAAAATCCATTCATGCCGTATAAGTTTAAAAAACATTCTTCGTACTTTTGTCGGAAAAGTAAAAAAGTACCTCGTACGAAAAACGACAAAAGATTCCTTTCATATCTTTTACTAAAAACTCACCGAAGGTAAAAATTGGATATAAACTATTGTAGAAGGATATAAATATTACATATTGAGGAAACATGGATGTGGATGATAAAATACACCCCAGTAAATTCCAAAGTATAAACAATCTCGGATAAAAATGAGATTGTGATATTTCCCTTACCTTATGTCCGATTTGCTTTATAAGTGTCCGAACCTCCTGTATAATGATTTAAATAATGTCATTAACTTATTACAGAATCATATTCATTGTTATGATATCATATATGGTTCACATATGACTTTATATTACCCGTTCTTTGGAAAATTCCATGTTAAAGAAGCGTTTTGGGTAAAATCGTTCCATTTATCGTAGGTGTTTGGACTTGTTGTTCTTGACATTATTATTACTTATATCTTGATTTACATACTTCCAGAATATAAAACATGATTTATATATCATATATATTCAGTATATATATATATAATAGATAGATAAATGAAATGAAACACACCGTTCATGGAGACGGTAGTCCGTACGTACGCATGAACATTGTTTTCCTTTCCTTATTGTCTTGATTGGAAGTTAGTAGATGACATAAATATATACATAAATCCAGTAGCTTTATAATTTCATATATTTCATTATTATTTCTTATATATACTTTATAATCATTCTTAAATGGTTAACATGGAGAATGAATCTCATCGCGTCGTGGAGACGGTAGTCCGTACGTACGCAAGAGCGATGATATCGTTCTCATGATCGTGAACTTGTGTTGAAGTGCATGTATACTATTTAAGTATCAATATAATATTATAATAATTATATATAGTTACTCATTACACCATTATACCCATCCAATTAAGGTGGTGGCAGAAAATAGATTACACCACGGCGTGGAGACGGTATTCCGTACATACGCACGCGCGGTGATTTCCTTTTTCCGTAGGATGGATAGAAGGTTAAATAGAGTTGTTTAATATTTATAATAACATATCATTATATAATAAATACTGATGTTATTAATATATCATTAAACAACTAAAGAATAAGAAGTTGAAGAAGAAAGAAATTGAAAATGATCGGTAATGGATATTACCTCATTTTGAAGCGCCTTCACTTAACCTCCACATAAAGAACTAAGGATGGTCTTTGAAGAATACCAGGACCTCTAAGATGATACTAGGGAAGTGGAGAATAGATTTTGTCTGGGGTTGGCCAAGCCTGAATGCTCAAATTGGTGTGAGGAGGAGAGGGAGGAGGTGCCATTTTATAAGGGAGGAGAAGGGTACCTTTGGAATAACTAAAAATATTATTTTATTATAAAGTCATGTTCGGTTTTAAATAGATCCAAATTGATATATTTAGAAGCTAAGGTGGGGATGGGTCGAAATACTCTAATCCAATAGAATTTAGACAAGTTTAAGTTCCTATTTTAACCTTATCATTTAGATTTAACATTAAGTTAAATAATTGTACATTTACCGTGTCTTCTTGTGTTCTTACACTATAAGGTTAATAAACATACTATAAGAAGCCAAAAGAACCCCAAGTTGTTTATTATTAATATATATAACCTTATCTAAGTCATTTGGCCGAACCTTAGATTTTTAGGAATAAAATAACAATTAATAATATAATATTTGTTTTAAAAACTATTTTATGTCAATTTTGGCACTATTTAGTAATTGATTTTTGTGAAACTCATAACAGAATGATAAGTTCGAAAAAAGTTAATTAAATCAATACTAACATGTCATATTAACCTAGAAAATTAATGTAATTCATTAAAAGTCTCAAATTATATTTATTTGGGTATTTATAACATCAATTATGTCAATATTTCATTAATAAGATAATTACTGCATCATCGTTGTGTAATAAATAAATTAAATTATTTAATGTCTAAAAATTACAAATAAAATACCATTATGTAGGAAATATTTTTATCTTTCTAATGAATATTTATAGTCGAATTTATCTTATGCATAACTCCATATTAAAAATGTTTTAGTAAATAAACATTGATTTTACCTCTTTTAACCCTTCTTTAAATAAATTAATAATAAATGTCCTAATCTAATCCAAGTGGGCCTAAATGGTCATATTTTATTCCTATGTTTGTTTTTGGTCGAATTACACGTGTCCAATAGAATTAGGACATGTGTTAGGGTAATAATAATATCATTTCTATACTTAATTACCCTATTTACTTTTTACCGTGGTAAAAAAAGTAAAAAGTTACTATTCACCAAAAATTATTTTCATCTCATTGAACCACATTTTAGTACTTGATATTAACCGTTTCTCTCGGATTTTCGAAATTCAAATCACAGAAGCGGTAAAATTATGTTTTATGAAAAATTTAGTTTTTTAACTACCACTTAGTGGTTTCACTATTCATCAAAAATTGAAAGTTTTCAGAAAAATACCAAAATTTCACCCTAGGCTAATTTCGATATTCTGAATCCAAAAATGAATTCTATTTTGAAAAATAAAATTTACAAAATTTCAAAAAGTGGTTATTACTATTCATAACGGCTAGTTTTAATAATATTTTAATAGCATATTGTTGTTTAGTGAAACTCGTTATTGCGTACTATACACGCTATCGACGAAGGTTGCGATTGCGTGTAATGCAAGGCAAGTCAAGGATGCGTGTTGTTCAAGCTCCTTTTTGTGTAGCGTAAAACACAAGACATTAGTGAAATTAAAAAGAATATTTTTCATAAAATCTTGGGCTGTTACATGTTCTATGTGGCACGCATGATAATGATAATGTTATGATGTGATGGGTGCACCTGGAATTATATAGCGCAATATGAATGTTTAAATGTGACGGGTGTGCCCAGAATTATATAGCGCTCCAATGCATTGGGTAAAGTGATGAGTCTCATGATTATATGTAAAATGATGTGTGAACAAGATGCTAGCTTGGTTCACAAATATGTGTTGTAGTTAACCACTAAGACATGATGTTTCATTTTTATGCATTGCCACATTTCATGTCTTTGATTTATGCTCCTCTGATGTTAATGATATTTTTCCTATGTTATGATTATTCTCACCCCATGCTATATTGTTCTTACCTATCCTATTACTGGGCTTTTATCTCACCGCTTTTGATGTATATCCTCAGGTGGCTACATGTACTAAGGAGAGGACAAGTGCCACTAAAAAGCTATTGAAGAAGAAATTAAATAAATGTTTATGGTTGATGTTGTATTTGTTATATGTGGTCCTAGTTTGACCAAGACACTAAACCTTTGGATCCTCCATGTGTAATACTATTATGTTGTTTATCTTTGAAATGATGTAATTGTAATGTAAGAAAAGGTCGGGTCACTATAGTTAGAGATATTCCAAGTGATCAATTTATTTATTTATGATTCATATATAGAGAGAAGTGAAGTTTTTTACGTTATGTTGAAGGATCATCAGTAACAACTAGATGAGTCCAAACATCATGATATATTTATCGGATGCATCAGAATTCATGATCCTGATCTTGGTGATTAGTGGTTAAGGGTTCTTGTAGGTGGTCAAACTAAATGGGAGGAATGATATATTATTACTAAATATTATATAGAAACATTGAATGATATTTATTTACTGAATTAACAATAGATATCATTTATGGTTGCATAGTTGATGGAACTCACTAGTGGAGATAACACATAGATTGAGGCCCTCCCCAATGAAGATAGGGTGGCCACACTAGAGTTGGATGTAGTAGAGGAGTAGCTTAAGTAATGAAATTTTTGATCCACTACAACCTCCCCCACCAGAAGGTGAACCAAAATAAGCTCACTGTTCCTATGTTCAGGGTAAATGTTTAATATAGGCAATATAGGGCTTCAATCAGGATGAAAAAGATATAGTTCAATGTAGGATTTTAATTTTCTATAACATAGAACCTATAATCATTCATACTGTTGAGAGTTACTCGTTGTTTTCAAATACATTGTTCTTGAGGTAAAGATAATAGAAGATATATTGGACTACATGTTTGAGAAAGAGAATCCTTTTGGTGGTGGTCATCCACTATCTCATATTTCCTAAAAGATTCAATTTAAACCCAATAAAGAGACATCCTCTTGGACCTCATTATTTAAGACATGAATCCTCATGTTGTTATTCTTGGTATGAAAAGTTATCTATATTCCAAGACTCTATATAGTGGTATCTATTTTTTTGATACATTCCATCGAGAAGATTGGATGAGGTTCAACTTCACTGGTGAATGGGTCTATTATATATGATTAACATTGTTGACCCTCGAGAGATTGAAGTTGATTACATGTTAGTCGATGATAATGGAACTACATTTAATTGATAGAACCGAAAAATAATTTCCGATAGAGGTATAGTATATGAATGTTTTTCTCTAGGAATTTATTGGTTGACCCGTTATTTTGATGTTGATTTTGGAATCAACATGCAACCTGGGACCATATTGATATCCTTAGTGTCTTACAGAATGAATATAGAGAAAATAAATGAGAAAAAAGTGAATTTGGGGACCTTTTGTATAAAGGTTTTATTTTACCTAAAATTTTCCCCTGGGTAGCTCATGGTATATTCATTATGATATTGGGTTGCATCCTGATTATTTTTATTGAATAATCTCATCTAAATCAGAAACTAGTTAATAACAAAATACCATCTTATGAGCTTCTATGATCACTTTGACCATCATAAAAAAGTGTAGTGTTTCTCAAAGATTTAACTTATGTCCACATGTATCCAGCATTGGTTATTTAAAGAGTACATCCAAAGTAAACCATCCAAGTATCTTTATGGTAACTATGAGTTCATTGTGATGTTTTTCGGTGTGAAACATTCCCTTACTATGTACATGGGACTCATGAATTAAACTTCTCACCCATACATGGACCAATTAGTGCTAGTTTTTATCGATGACAATCTAATTTATTCTCATGTAGAGGATGATCATGATGAGAATCTGAGGATTGTAATTGACTTATCTCATGAGAATTAACTATAAATAAGTATCTAAATGTGAATGTTTTGGATTTTGGATTTTTATTTTTGATGGAACATCATTTTAGTGGGTGGTTTTATAGTTAGTATAGTAAATGTTGAGGCATGGATGGATTGGGTAACACATAATATTATGTTTTACATACATGGTATCCTTGGGATAATGGGATGCTAATGGAGATTTATGGTATATTTCTTATGTATTAAAGACCCTATAACATCACTTTAACCAAAAAGGTCAATAATTTTTTTCAGGGGATTTTTAGGAAGTCTTTCATTAGATAATGTATATATTTAATAGTACTCTATTATTGTTCTGTCTTGGGTAAGGATTTGATTTTGAGGTTTATTTTGATGCTACGAAGTTCAGTCTAGGTTACAAGCTAATGTGATGGTGATATGTGATTTCATATAGGTCCAAGAAATTGAGAAAACATGACCAAAACTTCATTACACAAGACTTGAAGATTTATATGATTGTGTTTGAATTGAATAGGTCGATATAATATATTCTCGGTGATCAATTAGTTGTTCTCATAGATCATATGACCCAAAAGTACATATTTTCATATAGCGACATCAATTTGCGATAGAGGTGACTATTAGTATTCCAATAGGAGTCAGATTTAATGATAGTATATACTCTATTGAAATAAAATATTAGAGTTCGTTATTTTAGAGGTAAATCAAATTATTATCTTACAAATGAATTTTATATGTGGTTGAAATCATTTTTATTGGATTATATAGAGGAAGGATTTGTTTTTTTACCTTCAATGGTAAGTGTATCCACTATAATTCTTCTTCATGTAAAGGATTCCCACCTTGGAGATTTTTATTACAATTTACTATATGAACATATTCTCTCTAGATAGTCACCAATCATATTTTATGATGGTTTTAAGCATTTCTCCCTCTTCGTGGTTGGTTTAGTGGTCCCTATAATAATGTGTGAGGATATATTGGGGGATTTATATGACTAAAATTTATTTGTATGTTCCTAAATGATGAATAAGTAACATGGTCTTAATTTTTAGTTTTAGTGGCTCAGTACTAAGTATATTGTTGCTATGATTGTTTTGTGATACCTCAACTATTAGTAGATAATGGTCGGGTACCAGGTTCATCCAGTTTTGATCTAAATCCCAGAGGTTCAAAATTTGAAGTAGGATAATATATTGATGGTTTTAATGACTAGACATACATGATAAATCAATTGTCATGAAAACTTCTTATTGATTATTAATCATCTGACCAAATTATGTTACGTCATTTCCATTTAGAAGCAATGTATTTTGAAGATATTGAGATTCCTGTACACAAATGAAATTGTTATATTTTAAGTATTACCCTTAATGATTACATCTAATAATTATGTTTGTATCACTTAGATGTTGTGGTGGATTTTTATCATCCATTTGGGACCTAGGTATGCTATATTACATCATTCCACCCATAAGTTGATGGAAATACTGATAGGAACATAACAGTTCTTGATGATATAACACAGTATTATAAGATATATTTTGGTAGTATTTGTGTTGATCAAATACCCTTATTAGAGGTTCAATAGAAAATAGATATCATACTTCTATTATCATGACACATTTCTATGCCTTGTATAGGAGATCATGTAGGTTACCCATTGTTTAGATAAAGATTAATGATTCTACTCTTATGGGGATTTATTTGGTGTTATTGATGAATGTGAAGGTGTAAGAAATTTAATAGCATTTGTGGAAATCCTATAATTGATATAAATTCTATGAGAATAGAATATAAAGACCCTTGATGTTATAGGATGGATTCCATGAGTTCTTTGAGATATCACCCCAATGTGGTTATGGGTTGTTTAGTCCATGTAGCATTTTATATCTCAGGTTAATTGATCCTTTCTTAATTCTATGTACGGTATGTGATGTTTGGTATCATCTAGAGTTTCCTATATGGATGGACTGTGTATGAAAAATTTTCTACCTTTCATGGATAATGTTGTATGTGCATAATCTATCACACATTACTGAATAGGTAGAGTTGGATGTAAAGGATGACATAACCATTATAGAGTACTTGATGGATATAGAGTATAAGTAAGAGAAAATAAATCATGGGAGAGTGAGTAAATGTGTTTTTATATTTTGGAAGTATTAAAATATTGAAAATGGATTATGGGATCATGCTATTGAAATTTGATCGCAGTACTATCATCTCTTCACATGAGAGGTTATTTTGAAGGAAAAATTATTTTAATTTAGGGAGAAATTAGTGAAACTATTTTTTGGAATAATAACATTGAAATTTTTTATTAATAATTTTATAGGTATTCATAAAATTGGTTCATTTAATTTTACCATTAGTGGATTTAAAAAATATATAATATATTATTTTTAGAAATTTGAATGTGAATATTTAATGACTTTTCAATAGAGGCTCAAATTGAAATTTTGACACTATTGTTGTGTCTAGAATGCAGTTATTTTCAATGGAAGGTTATATTTTTATGTAAAGTCTTCAAACACTAAGACAAAATGTTATTTGGATTTAATCCAAAAAAAATAAATATATTTTTTGTTATATTATGGTTGACTACAAGGATTTGAAATGTCATTGGTGACATGGCATGGACAAGCCATTTGTTAAATTCATGGAATGTAAAATGTATTTTTGTAGTCATTTTTTTGATAATAAATAACCAATAGTTAATTATTTAATTATTATATTCGGTAATAATTAAATGGAATTTTTGGAGGAGTTATATGGAGATATATATCTTACTATAATTCAATATTTATCATTTATTAGAAAATAAATTTATTGAATTATCTTTCTATTGGTGGAATCTCCTTGAGAGGAAATTAATTTCTTCCACTCTACACACCATGAAATATATTCTATATTTCTCCTCAAATTATCCATGGTGATTATGTTGATAATTAATGGGAACTATGGGAAAATTATAAAGTGATAGGTAAATTCGAATTTGATAAAACATTTTGGTTGTTTTTGTCATCATTTCCATGGTAATTTAACCCATTCTCTCATTGTTCAATTCTCTAATATTCAGTTCGATGATAACATGGAATGAAATTATTTATAGATTAACTATTGAATAAACAAATGGTAATTGATCCGAGTGAACACTGGAATCATAGAATGAATATTTGAAAATTAAATATAATATATATTATATTGAATTAACAATTATTCTTCAATATTTAAATAGATTAATTCTATTAAAATAATATAATTTTTTGATTCATTTATGAGAATGGAGTTTTATGAAATGAGTAAGAATTATTGTATTCTAACATTTTGTTATATGTGGAATCTCATTCAATCCATTTAACAAATTTTTTCCTCGATTGACTCTTCTTAAATCATTGAATATGTTTCAAAACCATATTCTATTGCCATTAATGAACTTTAATGTGAACCCATATTAGGTGTTAAAACCTTCCACTGAAAACCAATCCTTTATCAATTATAATATATATATTTCCACTTAATTAAAATTACAATTCAATGTGAGAGGTACCAATTTTTAGTTTGTATTTGAAAATGAAATTGTTGTTGATGGTGGACGAATAGTTTCCCTAATCAAAAAAAGGAGATGATTAGTAGTTGTCCAATGATGGCATAGATGGATGTTAGTTTCAAATGCATAGTATTGATTAATTGGAATGATTTTATCCATCATACATGAATTAAAATTACTGAATATGAAATATGATCACTAGAGACATGCTAGTAAGGGATGATAGAGGTGTAAGTGGATTTAGCTACTTCTGATGGATGTACAACTAGCGACCACAACGTTAAAGGTGTAAGAAAAGGAAAACATAAATAAGAATTTGTTACATATATATAAATACTAATTATAGTCTATGTAACCTACTAGGATACATTGCGTAGTCATATAAATTTCACACACTATGAGAATTCATGTTATAAAACATGTTTTCAGGGACTGATTAAATAATATTATAACAATGTACACATCAATTCAATAAACTACACACACATGACATGTTCCACATCACACATACTATGTAATATTGAATAAATGGATTAGATGTATATTTTTTTCTCTATATAGCCATGTGTTCGTACTCATCATAAAATTCCCATATCACACGCCATGTACTTCGAGTACATGACATGAGCTATCAAATGAATACTTGCTTGAGTTTATAAATGATCTCACTTTTTATGTATTCCACATAAGAAAAATTTGTATTTCACTATATATGAGTAATATTAAATTGTTCTACTCTTTGCAATACACTATGAGTTCCCTAGTGGAAACACTATTTATGATGACCTCACATGACTTGGGTGATGGTAGTACAAGAACAACATTACTTGAGAGACATACACATAATGTTCCCTACAAAACATGACGTGTAATGAGAAATTTACATTATTTCTCTTGATTTCTCACCCTAGGTGTTAGTTTGGAATAAATAAGTAGTCTATTGTAAAAATTTATTCATGTAGGCCACTATAGTGTGATCCCTTTAATCACTGAATACAATTTACATGATGATTTGGGTTGTTTAAGAATGTTATCATAATTGAGAAAATTCCATAGTATGGGTGAAACAATTTTAATAGACAAGTAGTTCAAGTACTCACTCATGGTTCGGGGCATATTCCACAATGTGGGGGGATAAATTACTCCCTCAATCAATATTTACACTCCTTGATGAGGCATTGTCCCCCAATACTAATATAGATATGTGGAATTGTATTTTTTTCGAGTCATTATTATTGGGTCAGTGGTGCTATAGGGAAATTATGTTCTCTTAGTAGATGAATATTATTGATCTAATATATATGCAATGATGACCTAATTAGAATTAGTTTCCTATTTATACTTGATAATATCTAGATACTTCATATTTATCTCACTTCCTATTATATTTTCCTCTAATATTTTAGGCACCCTACTAAGTGTATTTATAATCATCTTTTCAAGGGATTTTTTCCCACACATGCTATCTCTATGAAAATTCCATGTAGTCTAGGGGTAGGTTTGAGGGATGTGGAGCTAGTAGAGATGGAGGAGTCAGTGGATATGAGATATTAGTGGTGTTCATTGTTGGCGGTGGTCATGCATGTGTTGAAGTGACATGGGGATACGTTTTTTCATTATAAGAGGGTTTTTACCACTTAGGATATTGGCCTTTGGTAATTCTCCTTCATTATAACAATGGTTTATATTAATATTTTGGAAAAAAATTTGGTTAAATGCATGATGTACTGTAATTAGTTCATTTTGACTTCAAATTAAAATGTTATGATTTATTTCTTATTAATGTGTGGGAGTTTATAGGTTTATAGGCTATGGTCTTTTATATGCTTGATTTTCCATCTAGGTGATTTATTCCATTCCTTTCCGAATTAGAGATGAGCATGGGGTAGCACACTCAACCTACATCATGATTAGGTGGGGTCCTAATGGGTTCAGCCATGTAAAACCTGATATATTACATATCATGATACATTATGGGGTGGTGTCATCCAAATGAGGTATTTTGAAATCCAAGTAAATCATTGAAACTAATTCCTATGAATTGTTTTGTTTAGAACATATATATTTTCTCACAGAATTGATTATTTTTAAGAATCATATCATTCCACTAAAACAACCTCTATAACATAGATAGTCCAAAAATGATCGTTTTCAGTCAATGAATCTTCGACCATGTTGAACAACCTCTTCAACATGACATAATCATCCTTTAAACCAAAATTCCCCCCATAATTATTATTTTATAAAAAATAATCTATTTTACAGATGATATATAAAACCATGACAGATAAAATTATTTTACAAACTCCATGTATAACTCTACCCTTCCATTTTAATTTATCTTGCACAAAGAACAATATTATGTGTTCCACACCAACTATATACTTAAATATTTTTCATAAGGATTTTTCTAACATGAAATGACATCCCCCACACACATTTTAGATTATACAAGTAATTTTACCTATTATAGTCATTCATTTCTTTACCAAAATTACCACCAATATAGTCATTTTGTTGACCATATCACATAGGGATAATATTCAACTGAAACACTATTAGATGTAAAAGTTTCCCTTTATATAACCATTTAAAGTTTCCACTATGTTATACTCCACTATTATTTTCTCCATGATACCACAAATGTAATTATTATCCATAAGTTGAAATATCATATGCAACGTGAGTCTTTTAGTGGACTCCTACCATACTTTTTCAACAATCCAAAATATCATTGGCTCTCCTAATAATACACTCTAAGGTCCCATGAGATATTCTCTACATTATAAATAATGGTAGAAAAAAATTTCACAATAAAACACTTCATTTTATTCATGATTTTCTCTAGACACAACTAACAAAAAATACATTTCAAATAAACTTATTTGATACCAATTTATAAACTAACCAAGACTTATCAAATAAACTCTCCTCCAATCAATATTCATGGGATTTCCCATAATACCATATAAAAAACATCTCCCACTATCCCAACATGATATGAAAATAAATCATTGAACACATTAAAGAACATGGATTTATATCTCAACCTTTATAAATGAACCCAAATAGAACATCCTTAAGGGATCATTAAAGAGAAATGTTATCCAAAAAAAATTATATCATGATAAAATTAATACATTTACGTAATTCTATTGATTATGAAACCATTTGTTGAGTTGGAAAATGAAGCACTAATTGTGTAATAGATTCCACCTTAGGGTAGTTGTTTTGATTCTACAATATATCTATGTGAATGTAGATTCATGGATTTCAAGATATATCCAATATTTTCTAAACACATTTTTGGTTAGTTCATTGGTAATGACATCCAAAATATGGTTTTATATAAGAACATACTCTAATACAACCAATAATTGTTCCATTTTTCCCTCAATTAATTGATATTTTATATAATTTTTCTATATATTTTAGTTATAGAGACAATTTTTACTATGTGTAATAAAATTCAAGTTATTACATTTGATTGCATTAGGAAATTCCATCTTAAGTGTAATATCCTCATGCGGTTTCATCATCCATAAAAATTGTTTATAAGGTTGAGTATTCCGGATATAGTCAACGTACAAGATGCTTAATGAAATGAACTATCACTTGTTAGATAAGATATGCATAGATATTCATGAAAAAATGTCGAACCAAATTATCAATCCCTATCATCTATTGGAAACTACTATAGATCAGGATTTTAACAGTGCTAGAGATTATTTAACTCATTTCTAAAAATGTTTTGATGTTACAAATTCTTTTAAAATTTATTTTATTTTATCAACAATAAATGGAACTAATAATGTGGACCCTTTATCAGTTCTAATCATGGTTTCCCTTTATTAGTTATTTTTTAGTGATAGTGAAGTGAGATTTCATTAGTATTGGAAATAACACTAATAAAAGACATGTTTTTTTAGTTTTCTATAATATAAATTTCACTCCAAATAAATTTACATCATAATTAAATATAAAAATAATATATAATTTATAAAAACATTAAAATTAAAAAAAATAAGTATGTACTATTACATTGGTATGTATAATTTGTTACAAAGACTATAATAATAAATTCATTGCCTCTGGACCGCTTACCAAAGGATCCAAATCCTTCAACTAGTAATAGAAAAAACACCCCATGTTGAATAAATGAAGAGTGTAATTATCATAAGAAATAAATTTTATTCAGCAATAATATAGATAAATAAATGAAACATAAATATGATATAATGTGTAATTAAAATTTCACTTTTAAACTGAAAACACACACTCCAAGTCTTATCAAGAACACAGTATGCTAGATTAATGTACGGTCAATTTCTACACCTCAAAAAATGATTTATGAATTATTTTCATAATTTATCAAGAAATTTGGGAATGATTTGATTATTTTGAGTTTTTGACATGTGTTTTAAACTAAAAAAATATTATTTTTGTATAAAAACATTCACATTTTGTAATGTCATCCTCACCATTTGTTAGATTAATGTGTGGGTGATTGTTACTCATCTAAAATGATTTGTGGATCATTATAATTAATTATCATGTAAATTAGAGCATGTTTTCATATTTTGTGTTTACCATGATTTTTTGAACAAATATTTAAAATTTAATCTAAAAAAACACTTTTGGTCATACTAACCACACTGTGTATCAAATTGACATGTGTTTGACTCATACCCATAAAAAATAAATTATGAATTATTTTTTAAAAGTATCAAGATATTCTATGTTTTATTTCTCAGTTTTTAGTAACTGATACATGTTTTGAACTAAAATGTTACCATTAAACTAAAATCACAAACTTTAATCAATATTGAGTACATTAGAATTATATGAGGATAATTATTCAAATCGAAAATGACTTTTGCGTCATTTCGTTAAATTATCATGATAATATGTGATCCATTTCATAGTTTTCTGTAAGTTGTTTGTGTTTTAAAATAAAATGTCACTTTTAAAAATAAAACATGAACTTTAAGTCATATTGGGAAAACTATGTATATAATCAAAATGTTTAATGTTACTACACTTAAAAAATTACTTATATATAATTATAAAAAATATCAAGTCAGACCAATTTTGGTTTATTATATTTAGTTAGTGAAAGATATTTCTTACTAAAATTTCATTCATTAATTAAAAACATGAACATTGAGTCATATTAGTCACACCATGTATTAGATTGTTTTTTTGATAATTCTTGAATGTAAAAAATAAATGATGTATCTTCTTTTTATAATGTATCATGACTATATGAGTGTGTTTTCATAGTTTTCATTGAGTAAAACATGTTTTTAACTAAAATGTCACTTTTAAATAGAAAACAGAAACATAGACTCAAACAAGTCACACAGTTTATCAAATTGGATTTTTTGAATTCCAATATATAAAAATTAATTTTTTATCATTTTCATAATTTATAAAAAAAATAGTAATGAATTTAATAGATTTTATGTGAGTGACACATGTTTTTAAATAAAAAAAGTACACCACCAATGAAATTGTAGGGTATAATATAGTGATTAAATCAATGAAAATTTAGATTTTAATAATAAACCATATAAATATATGAAATGTAGTAATATAAATAAATTCAAGAGTAAATAAATTTTCATTAAAAAACACCGGTAAAAGAATATGGGATGAAAAAAAATCGTACGATACAAATTTAATAGAGAAGAAAATACATCTACCCATGTAGGTGAATAAATATATAAATTTATGAAACAAAAATGTGGAAATGATATATATAAATCATTTTTAAAATATAAATTCTTATACTATAATATATAACAAGTAATAAAAATATTTAAATTCTAATAAAATATTTTCAAAGAAAATGATACATAATAATAACAATAAGTGGAAATGATACATATGAAATGTTTCTAGAATAAATTTATTAGTAGATAACATGAAAAAAATTAGGTTGGAATAATGTAATTCTATTTTTTACACAATAATTTTAGTCATATTGAAATTGGAATAGATGAGCATTGGGAAGTAAATTTATCCAAATATTTCACTGTAAAACCAAAATGATTTTAATCCAAATATGTGATATAAATTATTTGTGTGTTATTATTATTTAATATTATTCCATAATTTCAATAATAAGATTGATAGATAGAAGATAAACCTATCAATAAATTATTGAAGATAAATTTATCAAGAAATGAATGAATGAATCATAATAGTTTTTCAAAGAATGAAGCATGTTTGTAAGAAATTGAAATATAAACATTAGTCAAAATATATAAATACATTAACATGATAAATTTTTATAAAAAATTAACATCAAAATTTATCTCTCAACTCACACTACCAATATTCAATAAATATTTGAATACATGCCATGTTTACTATAAACATTCAACATAAACAATATATACTCTATTAGAGTTATAAACAATTCCATATATTTACCACTTCTTATCAAAAAATGTACAAACATAATAATCTTTTCTCACAAAGTAATCAATTAGTCCCCCTCCACTACTTTTAATATTTACTATAACTTAACTGCGTAAAAAAATCCAACACCACAACCCTAAAAATAATAAATGTGTTATAATTAGATAAAATTCAAGATGAAAAACAAATGGTAGAGTAAATATTAGTAAATAAAAAAATGAAACAAAAATAATTGAGTCTTAATTATATATGAAATGGTTTTCCAATAATTGGAAATATAAATTTTAGCTAAATAGTTAAATATATCAAATTATGTATATTCATCCTTTCCAATCATTATTTTCACCTATCATGTATTGGTGTCAATTATATTGAAATCTATTATAATGATGACGATCCTTTATGGTAATTACTTATGAATTCATATCTTATTAACAAACATTATTGATCAAATTCAATTTATAAATTTCTCTGTAATGAAAATGTTAGCTCCCTATATGTGAAAGGTGATAGATTGATGATTTATAATGGAAGCCATAAACAGTTCATGAATATAAAAGTATATCAGTTTTACATTGTAAATAATATATGTTAATTAATGATTATATTTTCAAAGAAATTGACAAAATGAAATCTTATATATTTTAAATATAGGTATATATTTTCCAAATATTAATAAAGTAAGCAACAATAATAATTGAAGATAATTATTTTGTATTTTGAATGTTATTTCAAAGAATATATAATGTTTTTATGTGTATTGAATACATAATTTGTGCATGCATTTTAGCACATGTTTATGTTTATTAAACAATGTGATTGTACATGTACAATTGTTCTTATATAATGTGCATAAACATCCATTGTCATACATAAATTCACTAAGTGTATTCATTGTATTTATTATAATATAAAATTATTCATTTTTTACACTATAAAAATATATAAATTAAAAAATATTTAAACAACTATATATTGTATAGTAAATTATATTAAGGGAATTATTATGTATAAAGTAATTAATATATATGATTCTTCAGAGAAAAACTATGTTACGTTATTTTATAGTCTTATGGTAAGTATAAATGCATAATGTAAAAAACCATTTTTCAGAAAATGCATACAGGTATAGTCATAGTCATTAAAGTGTATTATTATAATTGTAGAGTTAAAAATATTGATGTAGTTTAATTACCCAAAATTAAATCAGGTAACGGAAAAAATATCATGTTGTCACTAGATAACATTTTATCATGGAATTGCATGATTTAATATAATGAATACTTAATATATATATAATATTAGTGGAAAATATTATATATATATATATATAATCATTATTTATTTTCATTCATTATTAAGGTCAAATAGGCATAGGATTTATAAATGGTAATATTTTATAAAGTAGACTTTGTATAATTGTCTTTAATTTGACCTAACATATTCAGACATTATGCATAAAGATGAAAGTAGTTTGAATCATTGTATTTATACTATATGTGTTTTATACATATAGTGGATATAACTTTACACATAATGTAGACACAGTAATATATGTAATTTTATACAAAAATGATTCTAGGATATTCATGTTATGTGTGGGAGTATGAAATTATACACAACATATTGTAAAATATAAGTACTTTGGTATATAAAATTTCAAAAAATAGATACATACAATATAGATACTAACTTATTTAAGTACAAAACTTTTTTATAAACAATATGTGTGAAATCACAACCCAGGTTCCACACACCAGTACCCCGAGCTAGTTAGCCACATGACCTCAAGCATGCCTCCCTGTACGCCATAGGTTGCCAAATAGCAGCAGTGGTATACAATGGATATCATTGGGATACTATTCCACTTTTTCAAAGAAACACAAAAAAGAAGTAAATAATAATAACAAAATGATATAACCAATAACCAATAAAACCAGTGTCACGTAATTAGTAAAATAGAAATACAATATCCAAACCAAAACAGTAGATTTATTATTCCAAATATGTATCATGTTTTGAATGAAACCCAAATAAAAGACACAATGACACTCCTAAGAGGATCCATACACCATATTTGGATCACTTATCTGTGATTAATTCAGAATAATCCATATAACATAATGTTATTTCCCTTATCATGTTCAGAAAAGATGAATTCTATTTGGGTACTAACCAGGCAGCCTGTGTAGGGTGTCAGTACAACGTAGTAGGCCACCACCAATGGAATCTAAAACTATATGCAGTCATTAACAGTGTATTTGGTTGTATAAATAATAAATTAAAATTCATAAAGTAAGTTGTTATCACATTTAAATATTCTTTAATTAACCACACACACCCCCCATGTTCTCGAGGAAACCCAATCCCCCAATACATTCTTTGGACCATGCCGGAGGCTGAACAATAACACATATTCAATTAAAAAATACTTATAACCTATGGTATTTTATTATCCATTTGATTTCATTTCATATCATGGATAATTTGACCATAATAAAATTGCATACTTGGCTAGGACCCCTTAGGTATTTGAAGCAGTAGTCTATATCCCACAAATCATTTATCAAACAATCGGAGAAGTGGGATTTTGAATCACCAGTCTGTGTCCCACACTCATTATCACAATCATGAATTTGGTTCAAGAAATCAATTTATAGCACCCCATGTTAATTCAACGCATTAATACATGTCCCATAACCCCTTTACAAATCAATCACAATATATCATATATATTATAATTAATAAGGTTAATCAATATTAACCCACTCATTAATATTTCACATCATGGTATACCATTTCCATTATAAAAAATCATGATTAAATATTTTAATCACCTGGAATAATATATAAATTCACCATTAAAATATTAATCAACACGTTATCATATATAATATTAAACAATTAAGGTTCTTCCTACCATATCATTATTCTCAATATCAATTAATTTATAAACACATTAATTGACTGATTACACATACCCATTAATTAACAAAATCAATATTCAAGTAATCAATAAATTCCAAAGTCAAAATATTCTATTAATTAATTTACCCATTAGTTATTCTAATCAATACCAATTTCATAATATTGATTACCAAAATTCAATTATCTCTTATTGAACTCATTTCATAATCACATAGAAAATCAATTAATCAATACCAAAATTCCATAAATATATTAATCAATTAATTTATTCCATTAAATAATAACTTTTTAAATATTCTAATTGAAATTTCAAAACATGTTCTTGTAATTAAAATTCAATTCTATGAGAATTAAATTTAGTCCACCCACCTCAATATAGATTATAAATTCTTAGAAACAAAAAAAACATAATTGAAGCAGAACAACCATGATCGCGTTGAAGAATGATATCTAGAACCAAATACTTGAATAAATATCCAACAATGTTTGATCCAATATAAACTAGATATACGACATTACCAACATAGGAAAACCGTAAACTTTTTTCATCAAAAAAGATAGAGAGGTGGAGAGAGAAATCTAATCATGAATAAAGCATATAATAGTAGAGGTGCATATCCATCAATGAATCATAGATTCACCAAGAAAAAAGGTTATAATTCTTTGGACAATATCTTGGATCCACTAAAATTCATATATATAAATTTAGGTTTTAGTAGTTGTTATTAGGGATTAATATTGGTAGGTTTTGGATTTTATTGTAAATTTTTTGGGATTAAATTTATGCATGCATGGTTTCCTATAAGAGGCCCACGGTTTTCCTTAACCGTATGCCTAACCATGAGTCTCCACTAAGGTAATCACACAATTACTAATAGAATATATTATGGCTTGACATATCATGTTTCATCCATGTGAATCCCCTCTATTTGGGTTGACATGTTTTTACAACATGGGTGCATAGTTTGGGAAAAATGTGCACCAATCGTTCACTTCCCCTCTTTCTTACAAATTTCCTTAAATTCACCCATAAATTCCCCATGGAAAACCCCCCAAAAAATATATACTAAAAAAAAGAAAAAATAGTACCTAAAATGGGGTCAACACATCTCCATAAATTGTCAGATTCATAAAATATACCCACCTTATAACATCTCATCCTTGAGTTGTACACCCATGAATCTCCATGATTTTGTGGGAAACATATCAGTCCATTAAGCACACATATATACTTATCTATCCCATGTTTCCTCTTAAATATGCCCATGTTTCCAAAATACTCGAACTGATGGCATATTATTTCCCCTCAATACCATATCCCTATGATCAAACACAAATATTAGATTCTCCTTAAAGGATGTATTGGTCTCAAGTTCAATATCATCCACATCGTTAAAATGATATGGGACATTGTGAAACCACCAATGATTTAATGCATAGAAAACACCATTCATGGAACTATAACTATATGGAAGATCCAATCAGTATTCCACCGGACCAATTCTCTCTAACACCTCAAATGATTTAAGAAACCTAGGTGCCAACTTGGCCTGCCTCTAAATCCTACCATGAGAAAATCTAGGGTACTACTAAAGGAACACATGATCACTCACTTTAAACTATATGGGTCAATAAATTATATCTTCATACACCTTCTTCCAAATATGAGATATATCCATCAACGTCCAAATCTGTTAAACCTTTTCCAATGTCTCTTGGACAAGAATCAGTCCCAAAATCTTGGACTCACCCATCTCTATCTATCAAAGAGGCGATCTCCAAGGCCTACCATAAAGTTCCTCATATAGTTCCATCTGAATAGAAACTTAATAATTATTATAAAATGAGAACTCCACCAATGCTAGGTGATTTTCCCAAGACCTAGCATAGTCTAGGACACGCACCCACATCATATCCTTAATAACATGTATAGAACATTCTGATCAAACATCTATCGGTGGGTGGTATTTCATACTTTCTAAAACATGTGTACCAATAAACTTTTATAATACCTATCATAAGAATGATTTAAAATTAAATTCACTGTCCGAGAAAATATTATTTAGAATCCTATACAAAAGACTATCTACTGAATGTAAAAAACTCCCAAAATTTCTACTGATAATGTTTCTTATAAAGGAATAAAATGTGATACATTAATCATTCACTCCATAACCACCTAAATAGCATCATTCTTATTAGTCAAACATAGGATACCCACCACAATGTCTATAGTAATTTCATCCCACTTTGATTCCCAAATGGGATATAGCTGTAGTAAACCACTAGGTTATTGATTCTTGGCCTACACCATTTGACCATAGTAGCATTGTGTCACGAACCCTACTATATTCGTTTTTGTGTTAGTCCACTAATAATTCATTAAAAAATCACGGTAAATTTTGATCAAGCATGGACGCACCACCCATTTCGAGGTATGAAATTCACATGCTAGTTCCTCTCAAAACCTTGTAAGAAAAAAACATAATTCCTGACATTGATGACCTTATCCTCATCTATGGTCCAATATGAAGGTGTCTCCTAACATTCTAGGAGTTCCCTCAAGGAAAAAGTTTTTGGATCATAATATTTCATTTCCCCGATCTAACTCAAAAGTGTATAATCCACTAAAAATGATACTAGATTCATCTTCTCCAAGCCTTACTGAACCACAATATGCATCTCATCTAGAAAATACCACATCGTCCACTCTGAACTAGAATCCTGAACTACATGAGTTTGGGATTTTCTTATTAATGTGATAGGAACACTATTTCCATTTCTAGCTATATATTACAGTTTAATGTAGAATGATTTCATATAGTCCTTCCATATCCACTATCAGATAATCAAATATCACTAAGAAAACATATACATTAAGATCTTATGATTTGTATACATGGAAACCATTAAAAAAATAGGTAATTAGTCAAACACATCAATGTGATAACCAATGCAACAAACTCTAGGTCATGTATAGAGAAATTCCATTCATGTGGCCTCAAATGTTGTGACCCATATATAATAACTCTATCTCCCTATATCAATATTGCTCCACGTCTGATCCAAGATGAATAAAAAACACCATATTCTCCTCACCTAGATTGGGTAGGATCAAGATTAGTGTCATATTAAAATGATTCACAACTCTTGAAAAGAATTATCACATTCTCCATAATCAATCAAACATGACTCCTTTTTGGTCAAGCCCAAAATGAGTGCTACTATGTGGTCAAAATTAGGGATTATCCTTCAATTATAACCCAATAATCCCATAAAACAATGGATATAGAAAAATTCGTGGCCTTCTCATAAGAAACAACTTCGCCCGCCGTCTATGGGTCCACTGACAAAACCTCCTTTGAGATGATGTGACCTGATAAGTGTACCTGAGAAATAATAAACTAATAGATAGATATACTAGAGTATGGATAATGAACTATAAATGTACATATGATGATTTCTAGATGTTGGGAATAATCAACCTGAGTTTTTGAGTGAAATATGATTTCATCAACAAAACTACCATAAACTAATCTTGGTACATGTTGAATATTTTGATCATCAAGTCCACAAACACGGCTAGAGAATTTGTTAACCCAAACATTATCAATGAAAACTCATAAATGAAATAAATGAATCTGAAAGTAGTCTGAGGTATATTATATGGTCAAACTCTCAATTGATAATACCCTAATCTAAATTCAATTTTGGATAGAACACAATATCCTCTCAAATGGTTAAATAGATCATCGATAGGGGGAGAGCCTATAGGTTCTTCATAGTAGTCCGGTTCAACTTTGATTAGTCAACTCATAAGTGAAAGGTCCCACAATACTTTTTTGAAAACAAGAATGGTGAAAAAAGTATATGTACTCAGATAGATAAACCCCTTGTCCATCAACAATTGTAGTTAAGTCTTATGTTCATCATGTTCTGTTGGTTACATTTTTTATGGTGTAATAGAAAATGGCTCTGATCCAGGAATGAGCTCAATTGTAAATTCCAAAACTCTCTATAGTAGAAGCCCAATTAATTCCTTAGGAAACACATCATTTAACATATCCACAATGGGTGTAAATACATCATCCATTTCACCTCCTTCGTCCAAAAACAAAATAGCAATATGGGTCATGAGCTCCCCCAATATCTAATGAACTACCACTCATAGGATGCCTTGATACATCACTCCCCATATTGAATATAATTGTTACCCTCATGAGATGTGCAAGTCACTCTCCTTTATTAGAAATAAATATGGGCTTAGTATGCTATTACCTAGTCCATACCAATAATTAGTTCAAATCCTAACATTTTAAGGATGTAAAGATCCCATAGAAAATGATACTCACTAACCTCGATATAACACCGCTTTCACAAGAAGATTCTTGTCATCCATACCCCACTGTGTGTGTCAATTGTCACAACTCCACTCAAAATATCCACATCCAGACTCATCCCATTCACATGTTGTTCAGTAATAAAATAATTAATGTCACCGGTATTAAATAAGAAACTATAAAGAATAGAACCTACAGGAATAGTACTTCTAACTATTAAGGGTCCAACCACACTATCCAAAAGTGTAGGTTGAACTTCATGCAACTATCCTACCCATATTCTATATGATGCACTATAATTACCCTAAACTACACCACTCTACTGATATTGGTGATCCTTCCCAGAAGTACCTTGTTCACTACCTCTACTATCACATACAATAGAACCCCAACTAGAAGACTGGTATGGTTTAAATAATATTCATCTAATCTGGTTTTTACTAGCTACACAATCATTACCCACAATATATTGGTTCCTAGGGAACCTCTATGGATTTTTGATTCTAAATTAGGTTTGGAACTCTAATAGTGATCAGGGAAAGTGTCTACGAATGTGGACCAACCTACCACACTAGTGGTAGGTCACTCAGGCAAGTTCCTATGTAATTAGCCCATTACTTTGGCATCTATTCTTACTATCACCCCATCTTGAATTCTCAACGATACGCTTCATATCTACAGAATACATACCTATTGATCATCCTATAGAAACCACTTCTCCTCAACTAGAATCATCTGTTAGGTTCCCTCAAATATGATAGCATGATTTTCTACTTCTGAAAACATCTTTAGCTTGAATATAATATCATGGGACTTAATTTCACATTTAATACTATATTGAAACCATTTTTCTTAGTAGCATTATCCCCTTTCAAATCTGTTACAATGGTCTAAAAATTATTAAAGCATAAAGCATAGTCCATCACTAACATTATCCCCTGATTCAACCTCATAAACATAGTTTTGATCTTCTTACTAAGAGTATTAGGTTAAAATTGCTCAAATAATTTATCCTGGATGTCCTTCCACTCCATACTATCCATCTATCAATCTGATGTCTTGATATCCCACACACGCTTTGCTTGACTAGGTAACATGTAAAATTCCAATTTTACTATCCTCTCAGAAGGAGTATCTAGAAGTTCAAATATAGAATAGATATACTCAATCCATAACTCATCTTTCATAGGTACACCCTCTCTAGAAACATATGGGTGTGCTATAACTAAATATCCTATGTCAGATTATACATGATTCTTAAAACCCTCCATGGGTCTATTTCCATTAATTTTATTAAACGAGAAATATTATCAAGGAATATATCTATATCAGCAATACTCAATACTATCGAAACCTCTAGTTCCACCATTGGAGGAACATTACCATCCATGTACTCTTGTCATCGTATCAAAAAGAAATTCATTGTGGTATAACTCTATAATGAAAAAATTATTTGGAAACGTTAACAAAATTTATAAATTTATGTGGATTCAAAAAAATTCATAAATATTCATCCCCTTTATCCCACCAGATGGTCAAAACTATGGCTCTATCAGTACACTTAACCATCTAACATCTATTTAATGGTTGTAAATGGGTAAACACATTCTCATATTCTATTTTCACTCTAGACACCCATTTTACAAATTTTTCATCAACATAAAATTTTTAAATTTGCATTAGGTTCCTTTTTCATTAAAAACTCACACAAGCAAGAAAAAAACATTTAAATAAACAAGTCATATCAAAACATGTGTTTCCCTAGCATGGCTAAAATTATGCATGTCACAATAATTAATGAGTGCCTGTAATTATGTATAAAACCTCAAATATAGTTCAATACCAAGACATGATTGAAATCATTGAAAATAATATAAATAATAACATAACAGAATAAGTCCATCACTCAAGGTGAAATAAAATTTATCTGTCACAATAAACATTACTAAAAAAATACCACCCCAGGCATAATATATTACACCAAACCAAACATATCCTATAATCTTATCTACCGTTCTTAAATAGTAAGTAAAAATGAAAAGAAATTAAAATAAAATAAAACCTTCCTATAATGCCATGTTGTGACATCCCGAATCGGGTTCCACATAGTAGTTCCCCAAGATGGTTGGCCACATCACCTCAAGCATGCCTCCCTACATGTAAAAATTTTCTGAATAATAGTCAGGGTCTTATATAGATTCCATGGTAAAACTATACCATATTTTTAAAAAAATCACAAGAGGGAGAATAAATAAAAACAACAAAATGCTATAACCAAAAGAAGAAATATAATATCCAAAACAAAATAGTAGATATTTCATGACAAGTACTTACCATGTATCAAATGAAAACCCAAAATAAAGACACGCCGACACTATCATGAAGATGATGACACCATGTCTGATTCCCTTATCCATGCTCCATCCCAAATCATCCATCTAACATTGAGATCTTTCCTTTTTCATGTCCAACAAAAATGAAGTCTATTTGGACACCGATCAGGCAGACCGAGTAGGATGTGAGTATAACATAGTACTCCAACTCCAATGACATCTAAAACAATATCCAATAATTAAAAATGTATATAGTATTATAAAGACTAATGTACAATGCATAAAGTAAACATTTTTCACATATCATTATTCTCTAATTAACCACATAAACCCTTAGTTTCCCAAAGACACCTAAATCCTCAATAAATGCATAATCAATGATGGAGTCTAAAACATAACACATATTAACATCACAAACCATTCTAATACATGGGGTTTAATTATCCATTTAATTTCAGTTTATATCACCGCTAATTTGACCATAGTCCAATGCCAACATTTTTGGTCCTAGAATGGCATAGTTAGAACTCTGTTGGTATTTGAAGCATTAGTGTGTGTCCTACAACCCATTTATCAAACAATAACATAAGTGGTGTTTTGAATTAGCACTCCCTAACCCACACTCATTGTCACATTCATCCCACAAGGTGAATTTTGAGGCAACATAATTTCTCCCACACCCATTATAACATACATGCATTTGGGTCTAGAATGTTATGTATAGAATAGTGTGGTATTTGAATCATCATTCCATATACCATGACCCATTTATCAATCAATGAAAATATATCTCACACATCATGTTTAACAATATTAATCAACATTTACCCTCTCATAAATATTTCACATCATGGTATTTCATTTTCGTTAGCAAAACAAACATGATTCAATATATTGATCATATTGAATGAAATGAAAATTTCACATTAAACCATTTATCATCATTTCATCATATATAACATTAACACATTAAAGTTAAGTCAACAATATTATAATTAACATTGTTAATTAATTTATAAACACATTAATTAACCACATCCCCAAACCCATTAATTAACCAAATCAACATTAATTTAATCTATAAATTAATTAATCAATTAATTTATAAAATTAAAGATTCAATTTTAAAATAGGAAAATTTCAATTTGACAACACATACACCCGATTTGAATTAAATACATTGGGTGTTGAATTTTTAAAACCTACCTCTTGATTGATGACAAACACTCACCAACAAAAAAATCCAAATTGATGTAGAACAACCGAGATCACAATGAAGAATGAGATCTAGAACCAAATCATAGAAACAAGATAAAAAATTGTAAGACCTACAATGACCTAAATCTAATAAATTAACTATAGATGAAAACCATCCCCTTTTTTATTCAAAAATAGAGACGAGAGATGGATAAATATAATCTGGAAGAAGATACTTATAGGGAGAGGTGCAGATCTGTCAATAGATCTTCGATTCATGAGTAAAAAATGGTGGAATTCCTTGGAACTCATCTAGGAGCTGGTATATTTCATAGAACATATTTAAGGTATTAGTGGGGATCATTAGGAATAATATCAAGGGGTTTGGGATTTCATTTTAGTTTTTATGGGGATAAATTTCAGTGTGCATAGTTTCCTGTACAGAGCACATGATTTTCCCTAACTATTTGTCCAACTAGAAATCTACTCTAATGTAGTTTCACAGTTATTGATATAAGGGTTGAAAGACTAAAAACCCATGTTCTATCAATTTATAATCTCCTCTATCTGGGTTTCATATGGTTTTCTAGCATTGAATCATAGTTTATAAAAATTGTGCACCAACAGTGTACTACCCCTCTTTCTTCCAAAATTATACAATTTCACCCAAAAACTATCAAAGGAAAAATTCAAACATGATATGCTTCAAATGAGTAAAAATAGTACTTAAAAATGAGCTCGATACATCTTTAGAAAAGGACAAGATTTTACAATTTCTGTAATTTTTAATAATGTAGTATATTGTTATATGATTTATATTGATTTTCAAAACTATGATTGTTTGCATATAGAATGAATATAAGTGTATTTATTCTGATATTATTTAAAAAACATTTGTTATGAATATAATATGAATTCAAGTGTAACACATACAGTTCATTCTTTAAACAATTTTCTTGTTTATCAATGCAACTTTGGCCTTAATAAGATTTCTAAACTTTTTTACATAATTTTTTAAAAATATTTTAAATGTAATTTACATTGTTTTCTAAAAAATATATGAATATATTTTAAAAAATAAAATTCAATCTCATTAACTATTGTACAATGAAATCTAAATAATAATAAACATAAAAAATGTGAAAGTAATTTTCTGTCAATGGTTTTTTAACATTATAAAAAATTCATAAAATTAACATGGTTTATATTTTTATAGTATAGTAGTAGTCGTGGCATGTTTTCAACTTGAAACAAATGATAATGGTGTTAATTTTGATATGTTTAATTAATTTTATAAAAAAAATTGAAAATAATTTCTTTATTGTGATTTTAATATAGAAGTAAATTATATAAGAAAAAAGTATTCACCATTAGACAAACATATGATAATGATCCACACCTCAAGTTAATTGTGTCAAAAAATTCATTAAAAGGAACACCCTATATGGAAATAAACTATAACATATTGAGATAAGATGACTTATTTTTTTGGAAACATTTATATGATTATGTTTATTAATATTGGGATTCTATTCAATTCCAAATAGGTATAGACGTTATAATATCAGTTTTTATTATAATTTTTGAATTATAAAAAATGATCATATATCATATTATCTATCCTTTTATATTTTTAATGATTTATTCAAAAATATTACATTAATAATGTACACTATTATAAATTATAAAATAAGAGTATCCCTACAGAATGATAATGAAACTAATACGAAATCATAATATGGAAAACTTTTATGCAAGTCATATATATTAAAAACTTCTCGAAGACGATAATTGATGTTGATAAATAGAAGGTAATTAGAATATTGATGAAAAAGAATTACCAAAAGATGCGTAAGATGTGAAATGATGAAGGTGGAAATGAAAAAACAAACATAAATAAAATATAAAGGTTGAAGGGGATATAAGATATAATACAGTAGTAATAAAAAATCATATGAAAAAATAACCATAATTTACTTAAAGTAATTGAATATAATTAAACTAAATAAATTTATTATTTATTTCATGGAATATGAGAATGTATTGGTTAGACACTATATCAAATTATATATATAACATTTGAAAAGAAATTCATTTATGGAAAATCCACTATTCATTAAAAAAACATGAATGACATGAAAATTATTAATATATTATAATGAATATATATTGAATGTTTTTTGAAATTATGATAGTTGGTTGAAATTTAAAATTTATGAAATTTAGTGAGAATAAAATAATTCAATTTCATTTTAATGATCCATTGTTGTATGAATACATCTAAAATATAAACACCAAAATTCTTCTAAATACACTACTGAAAAATTATTTAATATACATTTAATAGAGAAAAACTTGTTCTTAATTGGATATTTTTAAAATAATAAACACATAGCTTATTAGCATATTTTTTAATGAATATCCAGTATAATGTATCTAAAAATTTTATTTCATAACATCAGAATTTAAAATTTCAACTACAAAATAGAAAAATCAAAACTATATTGATTATAATACATGAAATGAAACGTTTTTTAGAATACTATAAACATAAAATGTTAAATATGTTAATAATAATTCCATATGAAGTTCATAAATAAAGTACAGAAATATAGGTCACAATATATGGGGAAATACCCAATTTCTTAATGGATGAAAACATATAGGCCATTAAAATAGTTTAGGGTTCATTGTGAAATGGAATTTAAAAATAATATATATATATATAAGATCCAATTTCCAATAATATAGAAAGGATTTTAAATTGAAGACAGAAAAAGAGGCTATGAAAAAAATTATATATTTAAGGGTTCTATATACCATAAAATTGGTTATCAATATAAGGAACATAATATAAAAAATAGTATAATTATTTATTATATGGAATAATTAATCATGAATATTTCAAGAATCATACATAATATATCAAATGACCTTTAAACTGAAAGAAATATAGGAAAAATACAAAATAAATCATACGATTTTTGTAAATAGATATAAAATAAGAGTTTATCAAAATATGTTAGCACCTAAGATGATATAGAATGATTTTATCCTATTGAGGTAGAGTGAAAGGTGGTAAAAAGTAGAGATTTAACAATGATATTGGAAATATAAAATTAAATAACACTAGAATTATAGGGATAACCCTAACTGGTCATGAATGATATTGTTTCAAGTAATAATTTTGTATCATGATGACGGTATGTATGAATAAAATTGAATACAATTATTATTGAATTTTATTATATAATCATATAATTCATTAATGTTTATAGAATCATATAATTAAAATTTTAATGAAAAATTTCATATAATATAGTGTATAATACTCGAAATAATGGTTTTATTAGATTATAGTAAAACTGAAATGATAAATAAATTAACAACTATAATATTTAAAATTCATAAATATAGTAAAGAATTATATTTCAAAATATAAGGATAATAGAAAAATTATTTATGGAATAAAACATACCTCAATTTGATAACTACATTGTACAATTTTTATTATGAAATAAACTCCTAAAATATTTAATCCATATAAGGGAAATTTTGAAAAAATATAGAAATGAGGGTGTTAATATAAGACTAAAAATTTTTGTGTACATAGAATTAATATAAACCAAATAATTTATGAAATGTTGATAGATACAACCTTTAAGGACATGATGTTATATAAAAATAAATATATTTGTCTAAAAAAAGTATTATTCGAGTATGCAGAAAAATATTTTCAAAGAAAGATAATGAGGAATTGAAATGTCACTTACTCATTCATTTGATTCTTTATTTTATAAATATTTAAATATAAATTTAGATAATTTTATTTTCTTTGATTTTCAAATATCTAGGTTTGAAATTTATGTATCCTTCATCATATTATAGAAACGTTTCATGAAGATATTTTAGTAAATTTCAATGAAAGGTGATGATATCATATAGAATAATAGTTTTAATCTAAAGAAAAGTGATTGGAAAGGAAATAAAAATAGTCCTTAAATAGGATGTTTAATATGAAGAAAAAATTTTATTTTGAAAATATAATTTGGTATTAATGGTTCCACTCATACTTGAAATGTTTCTTATATGAAATCATTCAACGTTATTATTAAAATATAGTTTTCTATGATGATATATTTGTTCATACTGAGAAGTAAAGGATTTGAATATTCAAATAATTTATCTAATAAAGTGGAATGTTTTTTGTATTAATAACTTCCAAAGAACACATTCCTTCATGTTTATGATGTTTTCCACACCAAAACAAATTCTTAACCCATATGGAATACTATTATTCAAAAATCAAATAATTAGTTAGCAATTAATGATTAATATGCATCAAAGAAACCAAACCAAATGAGAGTTGTTTTGATTGGTTCTCAGAAATTTATCATACCCATAATAATATTAATATGTTTATTTACATAATTAATGTTTTCATTGACCCATTCTTATCATTAAAAATAATTAAAAGGATTCAACCATCAGAAACTGATCAGATCAATGACTTCATGTCCATATATATTTTCCTGGTATATATTATAATTTTTTACATATATATATAGGAGTTACTATATATGATTATATATTAGAATATATATGTATATATATTAGAATATATAAAAACCTGAAAAACATAACCTTTTATCTAATATCACAACTTACAGCCTCCAACTGAAATACACTCAATGTTATATTTCATCACAATAATGAATATATCTGAGAATATCCTCCAAAAAAATGAAGAAAATAATGATTTAAATTAATTCATGTATACATATGTTTAAATTATAGAATATACACATTAAAATTTTATGCATATGTTTTATAGATATATAACTAGAATATAGATAACATATTCGGTAATGAAGAAAAATATATAACGTACCTATCAGAAAATAGTTATATACCTCTAGAATATATATGTTGAATTTAAAACATAACATTGTCATAAAAAGTGAGAATATAGATATTTTATCAATAGTTTATAGTTTTTAATATCCCTTTGTTTTAATATAAACAAAATCAGTAATGTATAGTTATTGTATATTAAATTTCAGAATACATAATGTCTACACTTTTCACAAATGCTGTAAATAAAACCCTCCACATATTTTCATAAATCCCTTATTGAATAAATAGATATATTCAATAAATAATAAATTTGATAATTAATAAAGATTGAAAGAATATATAATATATATAGAAACATAATTATTGAACTTAATACTTAAATGTTTGGGTCATGTTTACCACTATATTTCCAAATTATTTCATCATACCATTAATACTTGCCATAATATATTCCGTGGTGGGTGGGCTTACTGATATCTTAGTTAAATTTAACTAATAATTAGGAAAATTTGAGCATGTTGATGCAAAAGGATGAGTCAGTTGAAAAAAATAAATTTCTATCAAATTTATAACACAATTAATATTAGTTCATTCAAATATATTCTCCAAATACCAAAAGATGTTCATTTCATAAGTAATCCACTATTTTCTGCAATTTGAAATCATTTTTAATTTTTTGTAAGTAGAAATTAGTATTATGTTATATTATTTTTCATATTACATATTACATGATACATATAAATCAAGATAATATTATAAAATATATATTTATAAACATTTATATTAGAAAAAACCATGTTAAAATGAACAATTACAATTAATAAATATAAACCTTTATGAACAAAAATTATCATATATATTTTATTTAACATATATAAATATATATGATAAAAATAATTATAAAATTAATTTTAATATGAATAAATATAAACACATATAAACCTACATATTTATATGGAATCTTTAATTTTTGTGACAAATATTATCATGGGTGGAAATATAGGAAAAATATATAAACATGTATAATAAATTTTATAACAAAAATCATTTTTATAAAATTCAAAATAAATATGAACCTATATATTTAAGTGAATATAAAATTATTATACCAACATAACTCTATAAAAATTTAATGTTGGAGTTTTTTTTCCGCAATATTTCAAAATTATTTCCTCAAACCATAAATGTACACCATAATATAATCAAATGTTGGTGGTTTCACCAAAATCTAACAAAAATATAATTGATTAATAAGAAAACAAATTTATATAAATTTAAAATCATGAGGATGTGGGAAAAAATTAAATTTTGATCATATATATAACACATGTAGGTAAAAATTTGTATATTGTTTTTTCAAGTAGAAATAAGTATTAGGTAAAAAAATATTTTCTTTACACATTATTTCATGATACATATAAGATAAAAAATCAAACCTATATATTTACAAACATTTATATTAAAAATAATAACTATTACAAATGAAAAAATATGTAGAGACACGAATCATGATGTACATGTACATTACAATACTTTTTCGGAATACAGAATACATAATGGAAACATACACATAAGGACCGTAATAGTTTTGTGTCTTTGGAAACTCGGAAAAATAATCTTCTAATCGTGGTGAAAGATCTTCAATATATCCCATAAAGATCTTCCCCTTTTGTTTTAATGCCTAAAACCTTTATTGAAATCCTGGGGAAACAGAAACATATATTGTGTGAGCTCAAATGCTCAGTAAGGGTAAGCATAGAGAAAATAAAACAATCCATAAACATTTGAATGCAAAAAAATGAACATAAAATCTAAACATCAAAATATTGAGCAACGACATAAATCATTGATGTACATAAGGAATAGATGATAAAGGAACATAAATCATGATAAAATAGCATGGGAATAAAACTTGTAATTGTGGAAAAACATTAAGAATATGATATGATATCCATAGTTTCCAAGGCATTGTTTCCCAGACCAACTTAGTGGACAAAGTCCCTTACTGAACCAGGTTTACATGCCATTTCAGCCCTGTATTACTGAACCAGATTTACATTGAATTCCAGTCATGTCTATCTCATGAGATATAAATATTTACCCAATGTATTTAAGGGAGATATATGTCCCACCCATCTCTTAATGAAATCATTATTACTTATGCCACAAAATAAACATAAATCATTCATCATAACCCATAGAATAAACTGGGTTTCAGAAACATCATCTCATCATAACATAATCTATATAAAACAAATGGATATAATTTCATAATAAGGAAAGTGAAAATGTGTAAATCGTAGAGACATTATACATGAAACATGAACAAATGAAATAATTTCATCTTAGATGGAAAATGGTTTTGATAAAACACTTGAAATGAATTCTTGAGGAAAATACCCTTTCTCCTTCAAAATCATTTTCTTTTCACAAAATTTCATGAAATTATAAAATAAAATGATTTTTTTGAAAATAGTAATGAAATAATTTGGAGGTAGCTTCATGAAAAAAATGCTTTATAAAACAGTAAAAAATCCTTTCATTCCGTATAAGTTAAAAAAACATTCTTCTTGTACTTTTGCCGGAAAAGTCAAAAAGTACCTCGTAAAAGAAAGATTCTTTACATACCATGTATTAAAAGACAAAATTTTTAAAAAGGAATTTAAAAGTACATGAAATCATTTTTATAAAATAGGGCCATGGTTGATAAATATAACCCCAGTAAATACTTACGAATAAACAATCTCAGATAAAAATGATATTGGAAAAGTTATCCCTTACCTTACATCTGATATGCTTAGTATGTATCAGAACCTCCTATATAATGATTTAAATAATTTCATTGACCTATTACAGAATCATATTCATTTTTATGATATCATATATGGTTCACTTATGACTTTATATTACCCGTTCTTTTGTAAATTCCTTGTTAAAGCAGCATTTTGGGTAAAATCGTTTCTGTTATCGTACGTGTTTCGACTTGTTGTTCTTGATATTATTACTTATATACCAATTTACATAATTACAGAATTTAAAAAATGATTTATATATAATATATATTCAGAATATATATATATATATATGATAGATCAATAAATGGAATAAAATACACCGTTTATGGAGATAGTAGGCCGTACGTATGCATGAATGCTATTTTCGTCTCCTTATTGAAATGAATGGAATTAAGTAGATGACATACATACATATATATATATATACATAAATCCAGTATCATTATTATGTCATTTATTTCATTATTATTCATTATATATACTTTATAGTCATTTATTAATGGTTAACAAGGAGAATGAATATCATCACATTCGTGGAGACGGTAGTCCGTACGAATGCACGAGCGATGATATCATTCCCATGATCATGGAATTGTATTGAAGTGTATTTATAATAATTCAGAATCAATATTACTTTACAATAATCACATATAGTTATTCTTTACACCATTATACCCATCCAGGTAAGGTGGTGGTGGAAAACCGATTACCCCACGGCGTGGAGACAGTATTTCGTACACACGCACGCACGGTGATTTCGTTTTCCGTTGGATAGATAGAAGGTGGAATAGGGTTTTTTCATATTTATAATAACATATCATTATATGAGTGATATTGATGTTATTACTTCATAATTAAACAACTAAATAAGAGGAAGTAGAAGAAGAAATAAATTTGAAAGAATTGGTAACAGATATTACCTCTTCTTCGACACGCCTCTTTGAAATATTCTCTTAGGGCACTAAAATTGGTCTTTGGAGAATACCATGACATATATAATATTTCTACGTAAGTTTAGAAGGGAAATTGGCATGGGTTGGCCGAGCTTGAAGGCTCAATGTTTTGTAAAGATGAGAGGGAGGAGGTGCCCTTTTATAAGGGAGGAGAGGGGCACCTTTCGAATTCTAAAAAATATTAGTTTATTATAAATTCAAACCCCACATAAAAACCTCCAAAAATGACTCAATTAGAATATTAGATGAGATAGGGTTGTAATATCATCGAACAATAAAATTTATACATGTTTTCATCTTATTTTAAACCTTATAATTTTGATTTATCATTTTTAATATATTAATTTTTATTTGTGGTAATAAAATTCTAAATTTTAAATGGTTATAAATAATCACTTATGTGTTGTTAATTTTGAATAATTGTATACATTATAAAATTTTATAATATATACATTTCAATTTATAATTTTTAAATATTTTTGTGATTTTTAAACAATTTAGTGATATGTTATTTTTATAAAATAACTGTAGTGTCTATTTTGACACTATTCAACTATTTGAATTTAAATAAAATTCACACAGAGGATATATTAGAAATAAAATATTTAATAGGCTGCTAACATGTCATATTCATCTATAAAATTAGTGGGGAACATTAAATAGTTCATATAATATTTATTTTACTATTTATGAAACCATTTGTTTGATATTTCTCTTTATAAAATAATTTCTACAACATTTTTGTATAATTATTAAATATAATTATTTGTAGCATAAAAATTAAAAATAAAATACTAGGATGAAGCTAAATCTTCTATATTTTATATGAATACTTTAAGACTGATTTATATTCTAAAACACACAACTTTTAAAATGTTATATTTATGAAATTATGATGGTGACAACTTTGACATCATTTAAAATAAAATAATATAAGTGTCATAATCACTTTTATAAGACTGAAAACAGTCATATATTCGGTCATTGGACGGTTATGGTGTATATATACACTAAAAATAAGTTTAGGTCAGGTTTATGAGGCTTTTAATGGGTAATATTATTTCAATAAAAATAATATTACTTATTTTTCACTAAATAAATAATTTATGAATCATTAATGTATAATCTATTAAGGTAATTAAATATCTCTTAAAAATTATATATAAATTTCCATGATAAAGAAAAACATTTTATATTTCAAATTATTATGTATAACCGAATTTATATTCTGTATAAACTTTTAATAAAAATACTTTAATTATTAAAGTTGAGTGAGACATATTTCACTTTATTTTAAATAAAATAAACTTAAGGTCTTAATCACCTCCAAGTGGGTTCCAATGGATTCCATTCCAATGGATAATTTTAATTAATTGATTAATTGATTACCATTATACCCTTGTCCTAAGTCCCTAAACATGAAGTTAGTTTAAACCACACATAGAAAAACTCATTATTCTAGACTCAGCCATGGATTTGATATCTCGATATGATACTCCATTACAAATATATATCCACCAAAACCCATTTGAAAAATTTAAGATTTAAATTAATTAAATATTAAATATTCTTCCAAAACTCGAATGGCTAGAAACTCCACAAAAATATTGTTATAGGTTAAAAGACATAATATGGGACCGAAATAGATGTCAAGTGAATTATCTGGTATCACATGGTAGGGTAAAATGACCATTTTACACATTATGAGCCTCTGATACCAAATATTCAAAATTATTATAAAATTCAGAATTCAGGGAGACATGGGTCTTTAAAAATCATTTACCCATAAAAATTGAATGTTATTATCCATGGAAATAATCCTATCATACAAGATGGATAATGAACTATTTTTGGAGGCCTTTTATGTTATCCATAGGCCCAAAATTATTTGAGAAAAATCGGTAGGAAAACACTTCATTAGGATATGTGTGACAATTAGCTAAATAAGTATTAGATAAAATTTATAAGAAAATTAACAAAAATGCTGTAGATAAAAGGATACAAAAATTTAACTGAATAATTATTAGAAAATCACAAATTCATGATTTCACAAAAACCATTAATAATACTAGTGCCCTTTTTGAATATGTAGACTTTGTAAAATCCATATAGTACTGAGTAAATTTAAATAAATAATTGAATGAATAATATTTTTAATTAAATTGTAATTATCATAAAAAATAAATCTTCATATATGCTTGTTTGTATATATAATACATCATCTTTCATAAATTTATAAACCTAATAGACATAATCATCATCACTATTTTGTTTCAAACATTTCAGAAACATTCAGAACAATTATAGTTTAATTATATATATATATATATATATTTATATTGAAATATTATTGTATATAAATTAATACTTTTATATTTTTATAATTCATTACGTTTCTTATGTTTGAAGACCATTCTAATACAATGATTTTAATGATATTGATACAACACACTGTTATAACAATTTTTTCATTAAAAAAATATAAAAAGTATTAAAATAAGTTTATGAGTATAATTTTGCATTTTTTTTGTTATAAATGGAGAAAGTACTTCATTAGTGGTTGATTTCGTGGAAATTAATTCATTAAATCATAAAATAAATCTTTTTTAGTTTCCAAGTTGATTACAAGGAGTAACTAATGATTCATTAAAAATAAAAAAGAATATGTAATGAAATAAATGAACATGATTTTTACATTATTTGATAATATATTCTTACTCCCTCATTGTGGGTTTTAATATTAATTTTTTATCTATAAGTTTCATTTCAAATTTTGTGACAAGTATCTACACTATTATTGAAATTTCCTTTTCCACTAACGACCTTTTTTATAATAAATTGATGTGTGGGATAATGAGTACATATTTTTTGTTCACATGGTGTTCTGTTTACATAGTTCTAATATATACTCCTGAAAAATATTAATATTATTTAATAAAAATTGAAATAGTACATCAACTATTGGAAACAACCCACATGTATACATTTACATCTTAGGCTCCCAGATATACATGCTTAGGAAGTTTATTTACATTCTCGAGACTGATATTGAAGGGAATGACATCTCTATAAATATTTTATTTTAAATCAATGAATGTTTCATTATTATATTTGAATGTTTTATTCACATTAATAGGTAATAATGATCAATGTTTTAGTTTAATTTGTGTATTAAAGGTACTCTCGAAATGTATTTTTTTTATTATTCTATCCTTTTGACTATTTTGAATCAAACCATTTTTCCCCTTACTTTTACAAATCTATAATAGAATTACTCATTTGATGACATTTTAATGTATTTTCATAAAAATATATTTCAAAAGATATACCTCATCATCATTATGTATTTTCACAAGATTAAACGGACATATTATGAAAATTCCAAAAGCATGTTTAACAGTGTATATATTGATCATCAAGGGTAATAGGTAGATCACTACTTAACCCATGAGATACACGAACCTCTAATATCACATGATATTTAGGATGTTTTTTACTGTGTATAATATCATGTTTTATATTATACATTATACCCCTCACATTAAGTTGGTGGGTGTTTAATGATTGATATAAATCACAACCAATTTTACCATGTATACTTTTATTACAGGAAAGTTATTAGTAACCATTTGTTTCACATTTATTTGATACTATTACGATAAAAAAACTACATCGAGTTAGGTAGTCCGTTTAGGGGAATGTTTCACCTCAATGCTGGGGGGATTGGATATTCATGTGGTGTTTGTTGATATGTTTGTTCTTCTTATTGATGCCTTGGCATAAAATGTTCTATCGAATCAGTATTCCAATGAATTAATTCATTTATATCAAAAATATGTTACTCATTTACTTTTATTCTCTTATTTTTACCCCCTTTTCCCTTTTTATTTTAAAAATATAGTCGATGAGACACTCCAAAAACCAGACCTCTAAGACAACCATGTTCTTTTGGTTGCTTCATGGTCACTAAATTTTTTTGTTCACCAGGAAAAGTTGATGATGATTATTTTGTCCAAACTGGACAAAATAACATATAAAAATAATTAGTAATTTTTATAAAATATCTATTTAAAATAGAACAAATGTTAATTATGTAATACTTAAACATAATTCTCCTACTATTTGTGTGTTTCCATCCACTAGTATTCCCTCTTTATTCTCATGATCCTCATTCTATAGAATGTGATTTTGGTTGGAGGAGTAATTGGATTTTGATTTATGAATAAATATATAAAAAAATGGAAATAATTATTTTTTTTGTTTCCTACAACAAAATTATTACTATATATTTAAAATACATACCATTTTTTCATGTGAAGATCACAACATCTTAGATTTATGATAAAGATATTTTTATTTAGATGAATTGTACTAATTTTTAACACTCAATTTCTATTTCATAAATTAGAATATATTAATAAAACATATTAATACAAACTTTTTGATGTAAAATACAACCAAACACTATATAACATAAATAATTCCACCTCATGGTGGCCTATAAACACACTCTATGTTTCTTGGTTTATCATGTGTTTATATATCTATGGTGTGTGGTAGTTTACTTTCCCTTTAGTATCCCAGAGATGATTCTTCATAACAATCATTCAAAAGGATTTATTTTCCATTTGGGTTACTTTAATACAAATTTATTTTGACATATATCAAATATAAATTCACTCTAATATGGATAATGAAGATTAAATCAACATTTTGTTTATTTTTTAGAAAATAGAAAAAATACATTACAATATTACCATCATATATTCTCAAATTAGTTACTTAAATGTAGGAAAAACAATATTATATAAATCTACATCAATTAGAACATGAATTAGAGTGGTGTTACCAATGTAACTAATGAAAATAGACTTCTTGGGGTCAACAGGTTGGCCAGATTCATTCCATACTACATCAAATATTATGACATTTCTTCTCACATTAATACTTTTTGTTAATAATCTCACCATAAGATACTTATTCTATTTACCATACATAGGTTATTAACCTTATACCATTTACATAGTTTCAGCATTATTAATATGATGTCCATCAACATTGATTGAATCAATGTATGGAGAAACATGTTCCTCTAGTGGGTTGGGATTATCATCATGTGAAGAATACCTTGTATGCATAATTATTTGAAATTTTTATTTATATTACATCAATGTAGCTATGAACACATAATATAAAGAGGTATAACATAATGTATATAAAAAAATTCAACATAATTATTTAATATTTTTTATTTATAGGATAAAGGGATTTTACCTCTCTATAAACTAACCAAATCAACTCCTTTTGGTCCCCTATGAAAAACTCGACCCTTTAAAATTTGTGACCATCATGTAATTACTGTGATTCCCTAATAAAATGGTCAACCTAAATTTAATTTACATCTTACCCTACAATTTATTTTCAATAACGTAATAATTAACCACTTTATATTTACAGGATTTGTGGTATAAAATACCCATACAACATGTTATTCTAGTATAAATGGTTTGTCTCTATCCCCCTCATACTAAAATACACTTTCATGAATCCAAATTCATCTTTTTTATTTTCAATAGAGTTATCTACATATTTTCATTGAAAATTCAACATTTGGAATGTTGAATAATCTAAATCCTTTTTTTATTCCAATGTATGAAATATTATTCTAAATTGGATTTCAATACTTGTTACCAAATCAATGTGTCACTTCAGCCATAATAGTAAATATACTATTTTTTATGGAACTATGTTTATCTTGTTCCATTATATAAAAAAGATAACCATTAAATAAAAAACCATTACAAGATAACACATACAAACTTTGTCCCATGGATAGCCTTAAAATTCAATCTAAAATGGAATTCGGATCTAGAAAACTCCTTAAAAATATGGTCTTGATGCTATAATATAAATTTTCAATTATCTGTATTTGACATCCAAATTTCATACCTTGATGTATTTAAATGGATAAAAATTACATTATTGATTTCAACATATGGCTCAACCTATAAACATTAAAATAACTTATAATGTTCATCCCAATTCCACCATATCATGGTAATTATAGAAACATTTATTTAAAAAATTCCTTCACCCACAAGTCACCATTATAAATATATTTTTGGGAGATGAAAGTTGTCCATATAGGAAAAATATAATTTAATGAATTCGAAATATTCCTCAATAATATATTTTTGTTCCTTAATAATTTTTTTTGTTGAAAATGAATTTTTTTCATAACTATTGAAAATAGTCATAAAGAATTTAATAGGGTGAATCTAACTATAATGTATATGACCACATAGTCAGACCCCCCTAACTAAGTAAACAATAATGTGAACCGTCATATTAAATATTGTGGTGGGAAGACCACCTCCAGTTTACATAATATAATAGTAATTTTATTTTTATTATTTTTTTACTTCATTAGGTATATAAATATATTTCATATAGATTTAAAAAATAAATAAATATTCATATATATGTGTCATGAAGTTCTAGGTACAATGAAATGTGATGCTATAAGTATTAAATATTGTATGAAAACATGTCAATATTATAATTTTTTATAATTTAACATTAAATCATTCCTTGAAATGATATTCTAGATTTAGGAGTAATATAACTATTAAACCTATACACCATTCAGGATATTCAAAAATATATATTTATCTTTCCTGGAAATATTGTAAGGTACGTGAGAAAGGAAAGTCAACCTTTCACCCTTTACTTGTTCTAAATCATCTCTCATCCACATGTCAAGCATTTCCATCCAATCCTTAACTCCATCCTTTTTTCAGATGCATTTAGTAATGTGTTAATGACACTATCACAAAAATGATTTATACATGTATGGCATTATGAAAAAGAATGATGTAAACATAATTCTAGTATGGCATTTCAAAATAAATCTAATCTTTTATTTTCATCTAATTTTCCAAATGTTTTTTTAATTTTTTTTATAAAAACGTTGACCATATCATTTACATTTTCAAACTATTGATCACCAGTTAATAGAGAAAATTTGTATATTTTTCAAATTTCACCTCAAATGATTTCATCAAAGATCAAATATTTCTGTTATCGGGATAAAAATTTTGATGTCCTATAAACACAATCTTCTAGGAATGTTTCAAAACAACTTTGGTATAGCTTCTTGAAAAATGGGACAACATATAATTCATTTAATTATATATCATGAAATATTTCTATAATTACGAAATTCAGTTACCATCCCATAAAACATGGAAATCAATGTGAATTATTCATTTATATATGCATCATACAACATAAAACATACATCATACATTAAGTTAATATCATTTATCAATGGATCGAAATATACATCAATATTATTACCTAGTTATTTTTGTCTGGGAATATGGAATGACAACATAATGTATTTTCACTTCATGCATAAAAACAGTTACACCTTTTAATTTACAAACATAACTGAACAAGTACTTTGAGTGCAACGTTTTACAAAAAAAAATTAATTACATATGTAGAACAAGTTGAAGGCTTCTCAACTCATTTCAAAATTTATGATACTTGTAATAAATTTTTTCCTAGTGTATATTCTCTTATAGGTGATGATGTTTCCCATATTTAATTTTTGTATATGCATTTCACATCAATTTCTTTTCACTTTCCCCATTTCTATACATGCACCTAAGCTTTGGAATAATTAAAAAGTACAATTAAATTTTTGAAGGACATGATTCATCATTCGTGTATCATCAATCGCCACACATAGGTAATTTTTTAATTTACTCATGGTACATGAAAACTAACATACAATCCTTCGGATAAACATTAATTCCTTTAAATATCACACCCATAGAACATAAAATTCATATAGAATTTTATATTTAGTAAGGAAGCTTGTTATCTTATAGTGGCATATCATTCAAGAGATAAAAATATTTTGTAAAGATGGTGTGACTCCATCCATTTTATATTTCAAATTATTTAGCATTAGTATGGATGCAAATGTTGTATGTTTTGTAAAACCAACAAATAAGGGAATATTTTTACAACTCTAGCTTATCAAATAGATTTGGAAAATCATAATGTTCATCTATAATAGCCATTTTCATTTCCTCAACATGATATCCATCACTTTTTTCCCTTATAAAAATATCCTCAATGAAAAATCCATCATCATACACACTTTTATTCATATCAAATGATCCATAAATTATAGTGGAATCTTAATAAAAAGTTGTATTCAGTTATTCTCAATGTTTATTAAAATATTTTAAACATTGATATATTTTATGGTAGATCATGTATTATTCCAACTCCGCTGGACTAATATGTCTTGAATAAAAATAATGTAATCATAAATAAAGTATTTCATAAGGGTAATATACATGATCTTTTGTAAACATAATGTATTATATAACCTCTTCCTCGTACTATTTTTTATAAGATTTTAGTCCATTTATTTTCAAATAATATTTATCTTATTTGATTAAATAATCCTAATAATTATTCAAAAAAATATAAATACATATACGGTATGAGATAATAATTATAAAAAAATATTCTTTATATATAAACATGTATTGTCATTATATTTGATGTAAATTTTCATTTCATCAACAACATGTGGGAACATATAAAGATAAAGAATTATATGAATAAAAATTAAAATAATTATTATTTTTTTATAACAAGAAGTCACATATCATAAATTACTATATATTTAGAAATTAATTCATTAAAGTATATAATTTACTCCCTATCACTATCAATGTGCCTAAGAAATCTATATAATTTTATAACTGAGTAAATACTAGGGTATATATATAATGTTTTCACTATCAAAACAAATATTAAAACAAATTAATTACTTTTTAAAATGTGTATTAAATGTTTAAATAAAATTTAACACATCAATTACGGCTATTATGTTTGAAAATTTATGAAATATATCATATTCCATCCACAAACAAGCAACCCCGAAGATGTATTTCCTAGATTCATCTTTTTAACTCATCCTCGAGATGTGTGAACTTTTGTTACATATAATATTTTAAAGATTTATCAATTAATATGTTATTATATTTTTAAATTTAGATATATTTAATAAACTAAATATAATTATAACTCACATTTTGGATGAAACAATTCTTATGCATCACATTATATACACATTTTTTTAATATATTCCTATCTAAATCAAAACATCAAAAAAATGAAATTCTAAATGAAATTTGATTATTATAACATAAATCAAATTGTATTTTCTCATATCATGTTTCATCATATACAAATCATAATATCTATACAAAAATATGGAACAATTATTTTTAGCCTTTTTATCACACTTTTCATCTGAACACCATTAGACACCCAGTTCCCCTTTTTTCTTTCAAATTATTCCATTTAAACAATATTTAAAGCTTATAATTATAGATTATGACTAACTATTTAAATACACTTTAAATAATTACTTATTAAAACATTATGATTTAATCATTAGCAACATTAATAATCACTTTTATTCACTTTAAAATAATTTTTTTCATACTAATACACCTCTTTGAGACATGTTTAAAATACCCCAAAATACATAAGTTACTCTTCCAACTCTCTTGTAATGTTTAGATCCCTTTAAAAATAATTATCTTCTAAAAATATTTTTTTTATAGTATAAAAATACTATATTAAACATGCATAATATCATGTTACAAACAAAACAATTTACTAAATCCCATATAAGCACAACATGAGTTAAATTTGTAGAACTCACCAAAATAACACAACATTCAACATATAATTATCAATTTCAAATTATTTCATTAACATTAATCCCAAAATTATTTTTTTATAATAACTCAACAATTCATTAGGGCTCAATCCTCATTAGCATTCCTATTTAAACAAGTAATTAATAAAATTCATCCTTGAATCATCATAATTAAATATGCAGAATGCATATATGTTTTGAAAATAAATTTTCCATGTCAATAACCATTCAAAACTATTTAAATCACTTACACAACATAGAAATCATACATATACATAAGCTAAGAAATTAAATAAGGAAATATACTACCATCCTTGAAATAGATGAATAATCCATACAAGAATGAACAAAAATCATCCAAGCGAGTAGCCAAACAATGAGAAAATTAGAAGAACCATCCATAAATCACAAAAGAGAACAAAAAATCAAACAAATAAGAAGAAAAACAAAAATACATCAAACACTATTCATGAATAATTAAAAATGAGTAATTTATAACATACCTTATGTTTGGAGGGTCAATTCATCCAAAAGATTCAAAGGATCGATAAATGGACATTGGATTTTCTAAGATATTGAATGGCATGAGAGAGGAGTAATATTTGTTAAGGTTCTTTCAAAATAGGGGAAGGGTTTTTGTAGCACTAGTAAAAAGAATTGGTAAAAGATACATTTATCCGTGCTAAAATGGAATGAACTGATAAAGGTGGGATTTATATGCCCTTTTAGTACCGATAAAGAGTCTTTTATCAGTTCATAATATAACATTTAAAAATCATATAAAATATAAAAAATAATAATAAAATTTGAAAACTAAAATAATTTATTAATTACATTAAAATAAATACTGAAATCAATTCTTTAAAAAAATAAATAAGTAATAAAAATAAATTAATTAAATAAAAAAATAAACTGTATTATTTATATTAAATGTATTAATATATGAGATATTATTATGATAAATTAATTATTTTATATGAAATGTTTTAATATTTTCATAAATTTATTAATATTAAAATTAACGTTTTATTAATAAATTTAATAATTTTTTTAAAAAAATTTATTAATAAATTTATAAACATAATATATGTACTTAATTATTAAATGTATTAATATTTAAGTAAATATTATAAATATATTTTTTAATATTATAATAAATTAAAATTTTCCAAATTTCCATATAATAAGAATTGAGAAATATTAAAAATGTATAAATATAATTAATTATTATTCAAATTTTAAAATTTTAATTAATTTTATGAAATTATTAATTATATATATAAATAAATATTTCTAAAAATATATAATTAATAGACTTATAAATTGTAATATCATGTATAAATGTTTTCAAAAATATATAATTAATTATAAAAATATAAAATTAAAAGTATGAATTTTTATATTTATATTCGAATAGATATTTATTTTCAATATATAGATATATATTATTGTTACTAAATTAATTATATAAATATATATATTATTAATTGTATATAGAAATATAATTAATTATTGAAAATATTTTTAATAAATAATTATGATTATTAATAATATTGTTAATATAAATCTATAAATACTTTATTTTGCCTTTGTGTGATTTATTGGTGAACCAACACATATATTTTGATCCATTTTTGGTTTACTGCACACATAAACATATGGATATAAACAAATAAACACACACACACACACATATATATACATATACACACATACACACATACACATACGCATACACATACACATACACATACATGTACCCACCAATACTCAGGAACAACATGTATATACACACACATAACATATACGTAATCACACACACACACACACATACATACATACATACATACACACACATTAAAATATGTATTAATCATTATCATCAAAACACAAATGTAAATATAATTATATTTTTATTTAAACACACACAAAAATATAGATATATATATATGCACAATCTATCAATATATATGCACACACAAATAAATATAAGTATGTATGTATATGTATATTTATTATAAATTATATAGTATGAACATAAATATATAAATGAAATCATGAATATAGATATAAATATATATGTTTATTATAAAATTATATAATATGAATTTCAATATATTTTTGATAAAATTTAAAGGATTAATATATATATATTGTATATATATATATTTATTGTAATATAATTCATATTTAATAATTTTAATATATATATATAGTGGTTCCCTTTATCTGTGCTAAAAAACACTAAAAAATGTTGTGATTTATCCATGCATTTCAACACTAATAAAGGGTGCATTTTTCTATGTATTTAGTGAGTGTTGATAATATTCTACCCTTTATAATTGTTTTATTAGTTTTGATAAGAGGTAACACTAAATATTATTTAATCAAGAGTAGTGGAACAATCTTAATTTGTGTTTTTAAATCCTAATAGTTCATGTCATGATGTTGCATGATAAAACTAACAAAAATCCATCATGCCTTTGGTATACCATGGTATTCTATTCACTGATTTCAAGTGGTTTATTTTTGGAAAATTATTGTACCATGTAGTTTAACATGTGGGGAGACAAATTTTTAGTCTTGTAGATGTTATGTATAATAGGATTTCAAAATATTCCTAATATTATATCACATATCCCACATTTTTATTGTAAAATTTTAACAACTTCATTCCAATATAAACGAATGATCTTATCACCTCAGAAAACATCACTAAGAAATGTCTGAGTTCTTTTTAGCATATTTGGACATTGAAATAAAGGTTCCACACATTCCATTTATCACCTCTATAATAAAGAAAGCTATCAACTCACCCATTATAAGCATTTTGAACTCACGCCACATGAATAACACAAACTGCTTTCATTATGCCCTATTCATTCCTCAGAATATTATTTCATCAATATATATTGGCACAATTATAATTTATCCATTCAATTAATTGATGTAGAGATTGTGATTAACTAATCTATATTAGAATCCAGGAATTATCAGGTGTTCATTTAGTTTGGAAAAACATTTGGTTCTACTTTAGCCCATACAATGTTATATTCAATCAAAAAAAAATTCTTTCAAATTCATGAAGAATAAAATCATTGGGTTTTTTGGAATACACCTCTTTATTATGGAATCCTTCATGAAATTATTATTTTATATCTATTTATAATACCTCGAATCCATTTTTAATAGTTATGGTCAAGAATAATATAATTATAAAACTTGAACCATAAGATAAAATAAGCCTTCTATAAGGATCCTTTCAATTTGGGAATAACCCTTGCACACTATTCATCCCTTATTCTGAATCACCATTCCTTCCTCATTGAGATTTTTATAGGAGATACATTTTTTTCAACAACATTCATATTCTCTATACTTGAAAAAAATTCTAAAGACCTATTCCATTTGATATGATAAATCCCTTCATGCATCAGCTTAATCCAATTCTCATCCATACTATCCTCTTAAAATATATTTATCTCTACTTGCGATAAGTGTCAAATTATTTATAGGGACTTCATTCTTGTCATTTTCACAGGATTTGTTAATCACGAAAAATGTTTTCATCATTTATTTCAGCCCCACTACTTTTCTTTGTTCCATTGGATGAGGCCACGTAAACATTCTCATTATCAAAATCATATTTAGAATTATACACAACCCTTTATGCCCCCCCATTCCTTCTTACCTTGACAATGCATTTATCCAAAAATTTATCACTGGTTTATTGAATATTTTGATCATTCTCCATAATTGTGATGTTTTTTATTATTATTATTTTTCCATGGAATTTGTGTAAATGCTTGTATTTCTGGGTTATATATAATTATCCATGAAAAATATACTCATCATGAAGTGATTAAAATTTATGTTATTTCTTATTATTGAGAATAATGCACTAACATATGAATATTTTAAAGTAATTAAATAATTGATTCTCCCTATAATATATGTTTTATGGATTTATTTCATCTCCAAGACACAATAAAATAATATTGGTAATATAGATCAATTTCAAGAAAATGTCATGAAAATATTTTTCTTGTGGTTATTATCAATGACTATCATCTATCAAAATTTTGTATCAACTTGTTTCTCCTATAAACTATCGTGTTTTTTTGAGAAATTATCACAATTAAATCATGTTTACATATCTCATACATCTTGAGATTAACCTCTACATGGATGTTGGTAAATATTTTACCATTAACAGTGTACAATTTCATAATTATCTGGCTAATAATCTTCTCCATCATTATCTAATAATATAGAATGAAATTAAAAACCTAAAACTTTTTACTAATCCCATTTATCCATTCAATCCTACCAAAATAATCAATTAATAAAATATATTTTCAACATTTATTTATTGTCATATTGAAAAAAAACTTAACATTCACTAACTACAATAAACATGTAACCTTTTTATCCATAGACTTGTAACTATTTTATATGTTCTTTACCATTAGATAAGTATCACAAATATCATTATGGTCACATGATATTTTATGGATATATCATGAACCTTCCTTATTTTCAAAATCATTCCAAAATTTTTTTACCCAAGTGGAATAGAATTAATGATATATATTTTTTCATATTACTTTGATAGGAATCACATTTATTAATCTCTATTAGTGATACAGAGAATCCCCTTTATGGGACTCCCATTAATGAAAATTGATTATCTATATATTTGATAAATATTGTATTCAATGTGAAATTGATTACATTCCCTGAGTCACAAAATTGTCTTACAGAAATAAATTTCTTACAATTTCCCACAACTATCAATGTATCAATGTAAAAATTGTCTTTGATTTAAATTTTAGATTCCATAGAGATAATGATTAACACAAATTCATCATTTCCAAATCCTATGACACCTTATTTTTCATACATTATTCCCAATAAAGTATACATATTTATCATCATATGATAAAATAATTTTTTTATGAATTTATACTATTTCTTGATTTGTTACTTTTAAAGTCATATTTTTAATTTCCGCATTCTCAATACTATAATTTTTTGTCTACATATGTAGCTTCAAATCTTGATGGAGAATATGCTCTCTCCTCCTATAGGTATGATGAATAAAAATAATCTTGTGAAAATGAAAATTAATTTTTTTGTTTTCATACCACATTATGATTCCTAAAATTGTTGATAATATACGTGATGTGTATCCTTTTGTACACTCTTATTCACCATTGATGCGGAATTCATGGATTTGGGACCATATAATATACAATAAAAATGGTAGTTCGTAAAATAGTTTATGGAATATGAATTTATTCTCAAATATATTCATTTATATTATTTATTGATGTTACTCATACAAATAGAACACACAAATTAAATAGTACTTATATTCCCATAAAAATAATACCTTATGTTTCATGTGTTTTTGTGTTCCTTTATAATTTTTCTGGTAGTGTTTTTATTTTAATTTATACCTAAATAAATCTTTTTCTTAGGAGTGGGTGTTTGAGTCTTAAAATCAACCACCACATAATTTTTCTTTTGATGAAGCGTCATGGTGTATTTTCATTCATTATTAAATAATTTCATCTGTAGGAAATCTTCTAACTCCTTTTTCAGATCACCATGCTTATTTTTAACCTTTTTTAACGCTCAAATGCTCCAATATCCATATTTCATCTTGAGATTTAAGAGGAACCCTTGATCATAAATATTTTTGGAAACCCAATGATTTCTCATTCAATATCCTTTATTCTCTTGAATGTAAATTTTACAATGGTATTCAAACTATTGATAATCTTATATTTCTACTCATTTTGAGTTTGTACTCAACCACCATCTCAGAATTATATTGTTTCATATTATAGTCATTATATATCTACCTTCAACTCATATTTATTCTCCTCTTACAACTATATATATATATTGTTATTATGAACCAAACCATTAACTTTTTTGTTTTGACACATTTAAAAACTCTTTTATTTGAAAGAAGCCATCAGTTTGACTTTTCGATCAATAATAAAAAACATGACCCTATATATGAAAAATTTCCCTTATTTCATTATTTTATTTTAATTTAGGTATTCTTTATTTCTTGTATAAGGGGGTTTGGGAGGATTTGTGAGATTTTAAGATGAATTGGATGGAAAGGGGTAAGGAGAAAAGTTTTTGTAAGCACCGGGTACCCAGTTCGAACATGTATGATTGAGGTGGGTTTTTAAACAACTGGGCACCTAGTGGTATCCTAGAGGGTAGATAGTAGGTTCATGAGTTGAATTGCTTTTAAAAAGCCTACTTTTGTTCTATCATATTATTATATAATCCCTTATCAATATTATACTTGTTATTTCTCACATAATAACTCATTTCATAACCCATCTCTTATTCATCCTCATCCTTCAACATTTCTAAGATATATCTGACATCCTTATTGATATATAGGGTTCCATGTGGTCACAAAATCCTTATCTCACCTAGGAATGGTCATTAAGTCATATTAATCGCCCTTATTTAATCTACTATCACAACAACATGTATTAATATAATCTCTTAACCTTTTTATTTCAGAAATAATATTCTTTCATAAATCAACTTTTTGTATAGTGGTTATATAAGGTTTGATTAGGAAATCTTATGGTATTTCACTCATCCTCTACCATGATTTAAAATTTCATGTGGAAATTGGATGAATCTCTAATTTCATATTGGCCTTTGGATGGTTCCTAAATTCAAGTGATGTCTTGATCATCACTTTTAGCCCCCATGGAGATACCTTTTCAGTTTAATAGGTTACAATACCCCTTATTCCTTTCTTAATCATATAGTGTTAAAGTGTAAATGGTCTAAGGATGTTTAAACTTAATTAAACAATCATTTTAAATTAATAAATTCACATTAGATGACTATATATGGGTTGATGCCTCTCTTGATTTCATTATTATGTACTTGTTTAGTGATATTACATTGCTGATGGATTTCCATTCCTTATGTTCAATACTAACATTCCCAACACTTTATTTAATTATTGAAATATAATATGAATAATTTCTTCATAGTGGATACTATATATAACACTTTTAAATGCATTTTTATGGAATTTCTGGTCATCCAAACTTAGTATATAAATTTTGGTATCTATATCATTCACAGGACCTATTTTACATTCCATGTTTACATGTATTTTGATATATTGGCCTGCATATTTAGATCCTTTTTATAGAGGATAGGTTGTTTTACTATGATGGCCCTTGTCCCATTACTCACTATATCTATTGATGGATTAGGATGGGATAACGGTTCCCTGAATTGTTATACTCATTCCCCTAATCCTTAGGATGATATACAAGATCTCCCCTATTTGATCAGTCTAATCATTGCACTAGGATGGTTAATAAAGACCATGGATTATTTGTGCATATATACCCATATGTGTTGTGAATATGAGTATATGTGTATGTTTGAAACATTTATTTGGATGTGACACTGATTACAGATGGTAAAATTATCCTAATGAATACTGAACCAAAGATCAAAAGAGGTTTGTAGGTATTGAATCTCCCTTATTAGCAATTTACCTTAAAATATATATGATTATGCTAAACATTGTATTATCACATATTCCCATTGATTACTAGTTCTTATAGATTTGAATTAATTTTAGTATGAAATATGGTTTTAGAAAAGTTATTTGGGTGATTTTGAAATTGACTACTATGTTTTTATACTCATGCCATGCATGGGACCCTCTTAGGACATGTATAAAACTCTAAATTCATGATCTAGGTAAAGTAAATAAAAATGAACTTGGGGGACAGATGCATGAGGAGCATTAGAGTTGAAGAGACTCATTTTTAGTACTTGAAGGGTGACCTAATTGGCATCACACGTGCTATCCCCAATTCATTTTGAGTGTATTAACACAAGAGAAATTTTTTGGGTCCTTAGTTATCATTTCACTAATAATCTAAAATATTTATAATTTTTTGGCTAATTTAAAAATTATATTCATATATTTGGCTACTGTTAACCCTTTTTAGTTATTTATAATTCTTGTATTTGTTAGATTATTAATTATCTTCTTGTTAATCCCTCTCAATATGTTTTCTGTTTGTGGATTATATGAATCCATATCAAAACATTGGTATGTAGGGATTCCTTTGGGTTTTTAACTTATACAATTTATACCTTATCAAATGTGATTAAATTGCATCCCAATTTTATACAACATGACACTAAATGTTGATTCCAACCATTGGTGAATGAGTGGTGCACTTAAGGTATTGTGATAGTGTTATGTTGGTAAAAGAAAAGTAATCATGTCACAAAAATTACCATGTATTATCAAAAATGACTATTAGATCTCAATTATGGGACATGAGAGTATACAAGAGAGTTGGACCATCATAGCTCTGGATGTAATAAATAAATATTCTTGGAAAATATAATTAAGATAGATTATTGAGTTTTTATCAGTAGTCTAAGCTTACTCTTCTGTTTTTTTCTTTTCATGAATAATTATCCTATTTTTATATCTCATTCATCCAAGTATACGATGATAGGTAAGAATGGGTAGGGTAACATTACATATTGTGTCCTTTATTTTATTTAATATTTTATTATTGTTTAAACTATTCGAATACTCATATAAACATAAATATTAATAATATATAAATTTTTGTTACTATATATATATTTTTAATTAGTAGGATAATAAAGACTTGTAAATAAATCAATGATAAATATTTACAAAATCGGATAATGGTATCTTTATTTATTTATGTTATACCCCTAGAAAATCGTCATTTACCATTACATGATTTCATTAGTATATAAACATTAATGACTGGGGTTTCACCTGGATTGGTTTTTGTGAACTATTCCTAAAAAATATATATCATGGAAACTTATGTTTATTGATAGAGATGTTGTTCTCAAACATCATGCATAAATCAATGTCTATCATGAGTTGTACCTCAAAATTTACTGACAATCTTCACATCAATACATATTTGAGTGGGGATAAGGATTATAAGGATGATCACATCATATATGGGGCTTGAAGAACATTTATAAACTAGTTCTCTATATTTTATTTTTAAACATTATTGGATGACATAAAGAAAGATGTTTTTATAGAGACTAGTTAAAAAGGGCGATTTGGAGTAGGCAGTTTGCTTCTTATCCACAAATTTCGTGATAGATCTTTTGGTAGGAAAATATAATTTCATCAAAAATCAACTAGTGGTGTTTCTCATTTGGGATATTAGGGGATGGGATACCTTTATTGAATATATTGGGATGACCCGGTGTTTAGTTTTATCAGTGCGGATGGACTGGTCATATCAATCCCAATTTTACCTTTAAGAAAAATTAGTACCACTTTTATTTAGAGTATTCTCACCCTTTTAGACTTGTATAATATGATTCATAATATAGTGTTAGGAAGAACCATTAGTAGACCAAAGTATCTAAGGAACAACCAGCAACAGAGGATACTAATGGAAGTGAACCATAATCTAGACAATCTGTTCAAGGTGGAAAACATGGTAGTCGGGTTCAACTACCTAGAGTTCTATCATCCAAACAATGATGTGTATATCAAGGTAAGTATAAGGAGGAAGTTGGTATTTATATCTTAAATAATACTTTAGATGATGTTGGGGTTGAGCCATCTATAGTTAGAGGTATGGTAAGAACCCAAAAACCTATCAATGAAATTTCTCTTCTTATTTTTATTTCATATAGTATAGATCATAAAAAATCACTTATAAATCACAATACAAACATAATAAATGAATAATAAATTAAATAAGATGTATTTCTAGAATTTAAGGAACTTATACTAATGGAATAGTAACATGTCCTTAGGAATAGTATTGTGACAATGATGAATAGTGACCTGACCAAAGAATAGTAACCTAACCAATGAAGGTATAAATAGAATTTTTCTATCTTATAAATAAAATTGTGACATTATTATATCAAAATGTAAGTAAATTACTATTTTTAAAAATTAATTTGTATGTGTTGGTATTATTTTATGTCATAAATATATAAATAAAATATTTTAATTAATAAAATTATTTAAAATAAAATAAATTTACATAAAATTTATTCATAATATAACATTGAGTTGTTTTATGATTTTAGGATAAGATAATGAGGCCTTAGTTAATTTTTTACTGTGTTATAATGTCATTTTTTAAAAAAATTGTATTCTTGAGTAAATAATAATTTTAATTAAAAATTAAATTTATCATATTTATAATATTATTTTTACAAAATGAAGTTCATTTTTTAATTATAAACATCTAAAATTGTTTAGGTCAAATATTTTTTATTTTTCAGAAATACTTCAATTTTTAGAGAATAATAAAATACACTAATTTACAGTATAAATAAATTATAATTTAAATATACAATTACCTAGGACATTGATATTTTAAGAACTCTTGGTTTAAATGAACATGATCTTATTACTATTTTTAGTAAGAAGAATCCATAGTACTAGTTTTGTTGAGAAAAATAATAAAATAATGAATAAAATAATGAAAAGACACCCCAATCCTCCACTATAAAAAACACCCGTCACCCTACTTATATTCACTCATATAATCCTTGAATATTCTAAAAGTTCTTCACAAATATTCTTCCCTAGATTGTTCCTACATATAATAGATCGTGTTCATAACAACTGACCAAAACCACTTCCCCTAGGAGGTTCTCAAGGAGGTTATTTCAAGACGTAAACCCTATTTTTTTTAATTTCATTTTCATTACATTGTTTTGTTACCATATACTCACCTCCAATGTCTAGATGATCATGATAAATATATTATAATATTTATACTAGAAATATATTAGGTTAATGGAATATAATTCCTAAATTAACTATCTATCTATATTTTAATTTTTAAAACTAAATCAACATCTTGGAGCTTTCGATTTACAACATTCATGGAAAACAAACATTTGTTCCCATATTTATCCTTCATGAATGGTCATTAAAAATATTTATGGTTTAAATAGACTATAAAATATTTTTTATGTCTCATTTAATTCTCTAGAACCTGTATATATACATAATAATAATTCATACGCCAAAACAAGTTCGTGATGATCAAAATACCATCATACTAATCTAATGGATAATCACTAATGCTTTATCTAATGAATCATCGTCAGAACATATAAATAAATGAATTATATTAACATTTAATCATTAAAATGTTAATTATTATCATATAAGTTCAATTCTACAGAATAATGTCCTTTCCTCAAGATCCTTCATACCCATATACAAGTATATCAATTGTGAAAACCAAGGAAAGAACGCTCATAAAAGATAAACTTGTATCTTATAATTCATTGAAAAGGCCATAAATAAACCTAGTAAAATGATACTAATTAAAAAAATATATAAAATTATCTTAATTAATTAATTAATTAATTTAATTTGACTATCCAGGGTATTAAGGGCATATGCAGAATACATTCAAACATAAGTTAAGGTTTTCTACCCAAACCTACATTTTCATTCAAGTTACACTTTTTCTCTCTTTACACAAACGAAATTCTTATTTATTATTATGTACTAATCTTAAATTCTTTATTACTGTTCTATATATTTGTACCAATCATAATATTTATTTTTTTACAACTATTTACATATTGAAAAGGATGTTCCTTAACTTTTTTTCGATAAACAAGCCTGATTCCAAGGAACATGTCAAATTCTTACATATTTTCAAGGGAACTATATAATTTGTTTTAGTAAACCATTATTTTTATAAAATAATTTATTTTATTAAAAATAATCTATTTTAGTTCACTGCGATTTTACAAAATGACTTTTCTAAAAGAACAATTCATTTCAATATAAAAGTGTATTTATTTCAAGAAATTACATGATGAATTTATAAGAGTATTTTCATCTTTCTCACCACTCTTGTTGACTATTATGTTAAATTGGGATTAATAAATTATGATATCATATAACATATTTTATTGAATTTTTTATGATTATTTTGATTGTGGATGTGCTATATAGATACCATTCAACATATTACTCGGAATGGTTAGTATTTTTGTTTACTAATGGGGGAAAATTAATTACATTTCATATGATAGTATCAAAATTAATTTATATGTTGATTATGTTTCACCACTTTAATTTTAGGATTTTATTAGAATTAGTATTTTATTAGTGGCACCCTCTATTGTCCCTTGAGGCATCGACAGGTCTCATTAGACAAAATAGAATTGGGGTTTGGATGAAGCCTTCCCTAGAAATTTTAAAACTTCTCAGCTGAGTGTAACGACCCAAAGTTTCATTAATGGAAAATCCCTCTTGATCCAGTTAAAAGTTTCTTTATGAAAAATGTTTTTATAAGATGTCAACTTCTTTAAGTTTTACATTATGATTTGTGACCGTTACTTTTATAGCCGTTGAACAGTGATCATCTGGGTAGTTTAAATATAAGGCTTTAACGAACCAATTTTCTACTCAGACAAAGGAAGCGATGGCCTCATCCAGTAGAATTTCCCCTTACGAAGCCCATTTGTCGGAGCTCAGAAAGGAGGTGGCGTCTTTGGGATTTTCCCTTGACCAATCCCAAGCTGAGCTTCATCAAGTCAAGCTCGAACGTGATCGTCTACGGGAAAAATGGAAGTTGATAGAGATCACCACTCGAGGGATGTTATCCGAGCAACCCCAAGAGTCTGTCACCTTCGCACACCTTACCCTTAGGTCTTATGCGGCTATTTTAAGGGGTTATGTAACAAATAAGTAGCACCATGTTCATGTACATTATTTTTGTATATAATAATGAATATAATTTCTAGTCATTTTTGATGCATTGTAATTAGTTTTTAAAGTACAAATGATGTTTGTAGTTATTATTTAATTAAGAAATATATTTTATTAAATTAAAGGATTTTTGAATTAAATAATATTTTAATAAAATATAATTATTAATATTAAATTAATTTTTATTAAATATAAATGATCTTATAATTTTATGAATGCAATTAAAATTTTTATTAAGGTTTGAAATCCATTTCTGTCAAAACCCGTGAATTTTTTTATAAATGTCGGTTTTTATTTTAAAAGTGAAAATTCACATATTTAGAAAATTATTTGGATAAAATAAATATTATTTTTGGAATCAGGACGTCGAAATTATCCAACGGTGAATTTTTCATAATTTTCTGAGAGAGTCAAATTTTTGGGTAAAAATTAAATACATTTAAATATATAATGTGTTTTATGACATCATAATGACCCAATGGTGATGTAATAAAATACCATAATCCTTATGTTCGGCAAATATGTGTTTTATCATTAAAATAATGAGGTTTTGGGTTTGTTTGACTCACTTTTCAAAGCATTAATGGATCCCTCAAGACTTATTCAACACTTTGCCTTTTAAAATTAATTTCCATGGGAGTGTGACTCACCTCCACATAAGCAACCCTAATTTTTTAATAAGTTCGGACCTTGGCCTTGTAAAATATTGTTTTCCTCTTTCCTTTTCCAGAAACCATGGGCAAATACCATGGGATGGTTTGTGGTTTGGATTATTTTAATATAAGGGGTCCCAAACCTAAATAATAAAGAATTCTCTCACCTTTCCTATATAAACCCACCCAAGCTCCCACTTCCTCCTCACTCAAAGCCCTTGAAGTTCGTCCAACCTCTGCCCTACTCTGTCTAGAATCCTCCCAAGGTGCCCCAAGCTCCCAAGAAGCCTCTCACAAGCCTCTCTCTAGGCTTTGGAAGCACACTTCCAAGTAAGGGTTTTTCTTCCTTTCTCATTTTTGTCAATTTTCTTTAAGTTGTATTGCCCTTTTAATTTCATTTATGAATGTTGGGGTATGGTTTCTCACCTCTCCCATACTGCCCTCTTATTGTTTGAATGGTGGGAGACCCCTTTCTCTCTCATTAAATGCCTCCCATGTACACCTGTTACTATGCCGAAATTCCGAAAGGAACCTTTTTCTCCTCTTCTATATTCAAGCAATACTTTTGTATCATGAATCTAAATTCCTTTTAAATTGTTGGGACATGTATCTATATGACCTTATTACTGTCAATTACATGTAAATATGATGAGGAACCCCTTTCTCTCTCATCAGCCTTTTTTATGAATTCTTATGTCATGCCGTTACGCTGCCGAAATCACACCGATTTTCTAAGCCATTATCATTGTGTAGTGAATACCATGCCCATTTCTCCATCAAGGGTATTCACCTTTATTCACATTTACTTATTTATTGTAAAGTTTAATGTATGAATTCCACATTCCTTTATCGTGGAATAAATGATTATGTTTTATGAATCCATGTTTTATGATCCATGTGGCACACTTATGCATGAAATGAAATGTTTAAGAAGGGTGCGCCCTGATAGCGCTCCAATGCATTGGGTAAAGTATAGTATCATGATACGTCATGTGCAATGAGTGTTGACTCATGCTAATTCAAGTGCAACGAGGGTTTACTCGTGCTTCAAGTGCAATGAGGGTTTACTCATGCTCCATGTGCAATGAGCCTTGGCTCATGCTAATTCAATGTTAAGTGTTGTTGCCACATTTCCATGTTATGATTATCATGCTTTATCATGCCTTTATGTTCATGTCTCTATTCTGCTCTATTGATATACCTATTGCCTAACATGTATTTTACTCCTCATGTTATTCATTGTGTACTCCCTTACTGGGCTTTATAGCTCACCCTTTTCTTATGCATGTCCTCAGGTTATCCCATGCAATGCTAAGTACGAAGGAATGTAGTGGTCATGTAAAGGAAGTTTTCAATAAGGATGTTGTATTGCAAGTTTAAAGTTTTTATGTAATGATCCTAAGCCCCAAAGACAATAAACCTCTCGATCTTCTTTGTTGTATCAAGTGAAGTTTTATGTAATAAAGCATGTTTAAGTTGTAATAAAAAGCAGGGTTGTCATAGTTGGTATCAGAGGATAGGTTTAGTTATTTTTGGGATTAGGAAACCCTAGTAAAGCCTTAGATACAAGACTAAGCATAATAAAAACATCCCTAAGTTTTGGTAAATACTAAGTAAGTGTTTTATTAAACAAATACATCCCTGTCTTGATACGAGCAGGTAGAGGCGGCTCTGGCACAGATGTATCCTAGGGGTAAAACCCGAAAACACCGCTTTGAGCTAGACTCGAATGGGAACTGGTGCACGACAACGGTCCTTGCTAAACTCTTGGTTACGACACTCCTGAGGGATATGTTTTGATAAATTCACAATCTTAGTATGAACCCTTATTAAGGGAAAAATGCCCCTAAGAATATATGTTAGAAGGAAGATCATGAAAAGCCTGGATTGAATCCTATAGACTCATGAGTTAAAGAGATTAAAGTTTATTTATAAGTCATCAACTTTTGTCTTTGGATTACCCTTTATGTGTTACCCCTAACTTTCCTTTTATTCCAGCCAATGGCCGGTAATAGGAGAACTCGGGCTAACAACCTTTGTGAAGATCAGTGTGATGATTGTACTTATGAGATGCCCAGTCCAATGGGAGCGGGAATCGCGAACTTTGTCATGCTTCTCTCTCAGCTAACTCATGTTTTGAATAGAAACACTGGTCAAGAGGAACGTTCAACCCCCCCTAAGAAAGAACAAGTCGCTATTGAAAGCTTCATGAGACAAAGGCCTCCTACTTTTAGTGGATCATCCGATCCCACGATTGCTGAACAATGGATCAACTCCATTGAAAAGATATTCTCCATCCTCCAATGCTCTGGAAAAGAGAAGGTTCTCCTGGCGGCTTATCGTATGGAGGGTGAAGCTGATCAATGGTGGACGTTGATCAAAAATACGAAGCCTGAGGAGGAGATCGAGGCTTTGGAATGGAAGGTATTCCGGAAGATGTTTTTCGATAAATATTTTCCACGCACCCTCCGTCTTAAGATGGAAAGGGACTTCCTTTCCCTCATGCAGAAAGATGAGGAATCTGTGGGAGCGTACGAGGAAAATATCACAAGGCTTGCACGATACGCTTCCGGCTTTGTCGTTACCCCCGAATGCAAGGTTGACCGCTTCTTTGGTGGGCTGAAGCCTAGCTTGCGGAAAGCATTAGCGATCCGTGACTTCGACAGCTATGAGGAAATTATCCGATGTGCCCTCAAGGTTGAAATGGAGATCGGAGAATCACAGAGGTATCATGGGGACAAGAAGCGGAAGGTGGAATTCAATGATGGTGGTCCGATGGATAAATCCAACGGCGCTAAGAAATTCCAGCACCCCACTTGCCAAAAGTGTGGAAAAAGGCACCCTGGAAAATTGCCTTAGGGGGACAAGAAAATGCTTCAAGTGTGGAAGAGAAGGGAACCTAGCTGTTAATTGTCAGCAAGAAGGACCCGCGGCTACGACGGAGGGGAGGAACGCTCCGTTCGAACCTCAACACGTTGTTCAATGCTTCAAATGAAAAGAACCGGGTCATTTTGCGAATCAGTGCCCTAATCCAAGGGTTATCGGAGGCAATCAACAACCTCCAAGACAACAAGGAAGAGCTTTTTCCATCACTTCTGCCGAAGTGAACCCCAACAACGAAGTGGTGACAGGTACGCTAGTTATTCATTCAAGAATAGCGAACGTACTTTTTGATTCAGGTTCTACGCATTCTTTTATATCTCAAAAGTTTAGTAGAACAATCCCTGCACCACCACAAATCATGGAAGTTAAGATGTCGGTGAGTACGGCAAATGGGGAAATAATTGCATCCCATGAGTATAATTCCTCCCCTGTTATAATCTGTGGATTGAATTTCCCGGCGAACCTCGTCATACTCCCTTTGGTGGAATTTGATGCAATTCTTGGCATGGATTGGCTTTCCTTATATAGAGCCAACATAAATTGTCGGGAGAGGGAAATCACACTCCATATGGAGAATCGACCCCCGATTCTTTACAAGTGTCAGGAGGAATATGAATCTCCTTAGGCTCCATCATCTCAAGCATGGATATTACTGCCTTATGAGCACGCATATCTGGCTCAGATGATTGAGTCCAAGGAAGAAACCACCCTTGAAGAAATGCCTATTGTGAGGGAATTCGCTGAAGTATTTCCCGAGGAACTTCCTGGTCTTCCTCCAAGAAGAGATGTTGAGTTCTCAATTGAACTTATACCTGGGGCGCTACCAATATCCAAGACTCCATATAGAATGGCTGTGGTTGAGCTTGAAGAACTGAAGAAACAACTACAGGAGAATATGGATAAAGGGTTTATACGCCCAAGTGCATCACCATGGGGTGCACCAGTCCTCTTTGTCAAGAAGAAGGATGGGTCAATGCGGCTTTGCATCGATTATTGTGAACTTAACAAAGTCACGATAAAGAAAAAGTATCCTCTCCCAAGAATTGATGACTTGTTTGATCAGCTGCGTGGAGCACAATACTTCTCCAAGGTCGACTTGCGGTCGGGATATTATCAAGTAAGGGTGAAGAAGGAAGATATCCCCAAGACTGCTTTTCGTACAAGGTACGGGCACTATGAATTCATAGTAATGCCTTTTGGACTCACCAATGCTCCAGAAATATTCATGGACTTGATGAATAGAGTCTTTAGAGATTACCTAGATAAATTTGTGGTAGTCTTTATAGATGATATTCTAATATACTCCAAAACCAAGGAGGACCATGAGGAGCATTTAACAACTGTACTGGAGACTTTGCGCAAGGAGAAGCTCTATGCCAAGTACAGCAAGTGTGAGTTCTGGTTGAAGGAGGTCTCATTCTTGGGCCATATCATCACAAGCAATGGGATATCTGTGGACCCCTCCAAAACAGATGCAATTGAGGGATGGCCGAGGCCAACATCTGTAACTGATATCCGTAGCTTCTTGGGGATAGCTGGATATTATCGACGATTTGTGAGAAACTTCTCACGATTGTCCATCCCTCTTACCAAGCTAACTCGAAAGGGAGTAAAGTTTTCTTGGAGTGATGAATGCGAAGAAAGCTTCAAGGAGTTGAAAAGGAGGCTTATCACTGCACCTGTGCTCACTTTACCCACAAGTGGGGAGCTTTTTGTTGTATTCAGTTATGCTTTGAAGAAGGGATTAGGATGTGTAATGATGCAGAATGATGAAGTGATATCCTATGCCTCAAGACAGTTGAAAATCCATGAGCGAAACTATCCAACGCATGATCTGGAGTTGGCGGCGGTGATCTTTGCCTTGAAAATCTGGCGGCATTATCTCTATGGAGAGAAATGTGAGATATATACTGACCACAAGAGTCATAAATATATATTCACACAGAAAGAGCTTAATATGCGCCAGAGAAGATGGATAGAGCTCATAAAGGATTATGACTATTCAATACATTACCTCCCTGGGAAGGCGAACAAGGTAGCGGATGCCCTAAGTAGAAAGGATCCAGCAATTCTATCAATGATGAGAATTGAGAAGGATCCAATCTTCTTAGACTTGATGAAGATGGACGTGGGAATCATAAAGAAGGGAACATCATCAATCCTTTCACAAATGATTGCTCAACCATCTCTTTTGGAAAGGTTAAAGGATGCTCAAAAGGATGATGCGAGAATCCAAGAAAAAGTGGAAGCTATCAAAAAGGGAAAATCCTCAGAGTTTAATGTTAATGAAGAAGGAATTGTGCGGTTTGGGAAAAGACTATTTGTCCCATCAAGTTCGGAGCTGAAGAAGGAACTTTTGGATGATGCACATAGTTCAAATTTCTCTATTCACCCAGGGAGCACAAAGATGTATCGAGATCTCTGAGAAAACTTTTGGTGGGATAATATGAAGAAGGAGATCGCCGAATATACATCAAAGTGCCTTGTGTGTCAGCAAGTGAAGGCAGAGAGGCAGAAGTCTAAGGGGATGATGCAACCATTGCCCATACCAGAATGGAAATGGGATAACATCACTATGGACTTCGTCACTGGACTTCCAAGGACATCCAAAAGCAACGATGCAATCTGGGTTATTGTGGATCGTCTTACAAAGACTGCACACTTCATTGCTATTCGAGAGGATTTCTCTTTGGATCAACTGGCACGGATATATATCAGGGAAGTGGTACGGTTGCATGGAGTACCACTATCTATTGTGTCTGACCGAGATCCAAGATTTACCTCTATGTTTTGGAAGAGTCTTCAACATGCTCTGAATACTGAACTGAACTTCAGAACGGCCTATCATCCTCAAACTGATGGCCAATCCGAGCGGACCATCCAAACACTTGAGGATATGTTGAGAGCGTGCTCAATGGACTTTAAAGGAGGATGGGATCAGCATCTTCTTCTAGTTGAGTTCTCTTATAATAATAGTTTCCACTCGAGCATCCAAATGGCACCATATGAAGCCCTATATGGGAAAAGGTGTAGAACACCGGCATGTTGGGATGATGTCGGTGAACGTAAGCTGCTTGGACCAGAAATGGTCGAAGAAATGGTGGAGAAGGTGAAAACCATTCAGCAGCATATCAAGGCAGCCCAAAGTCGACAGAAGAGTTATGCAGATAATCGTCGATGAGACCTTGAGTTTAAAGTCGGAGACATGGTGTTTTTACGCATATCTCCGTGGAAGAAGGTCATGAGGTTTGGAAAGAAAGGGAAGTTAAGTCCAAGGTACATCGGCCCATTCAAGATTCTTGATCGTGTTGGGGCTGTGGCCTATCGACTAGCACTTCCACCTACTATGGCCAAGGTGCATGATGTCTTCCATGTATCCCTCTTAAGGAAGTACATACCAGACCCTTCACATGTACTCTCTTCCGAGGTGGTACAATTAGAAGACGATCTTTCTTATGAGGAGCAACCAGCGAAGATCTTAGATCGTAGAGAAAAAGTTCTATGAAATAAGACAATGCCCCTCGTCAAGGTGTTGTGGAGAAACCACAAGTTTGAAGAAGCAACTTGGGAGTCGGAGGATATGATGAAGATAAGTTACCCACATTTGTTTTAGTGTGGGAAAAGGAAAATTTCGAGGGCGAAATTTCTTAAGGGGGGAATGTTGTAACGACCCAAAGTTTCATTAATGGAAAGTCCCTCTTGATCCAGTTAAATGTTTCTTTATGAAAAATGTTTTTATAAGATGTCAACTTCTTTAAGTTTTACGTTAAGATTTGTGACCGTTACTTTTATAGCCGTTGAACAGTGATCATCTGGGTAGTTTAAATATAAGTCTTTAACGAACCAATTTTCTACTCAGACAAAGGAAGCGATGGCCTCATCCAGTAGAATCGCCCCTTACGAAGCCCATTTGTTGGAGCTCGGAAAAGAGGTGACATCTTTGGGCTTTGCCCTTGACCAAGCCCAAGCTGAGCTTCATCAAGTCAAGCTCGAACGTGATCTTCTACGGGAAAAATGGAAGTTGATAGAGATCACCACTCGAGCGATGTTATCCGAGCAACCCCAAGAGTCTGTCACCATCGCACACCTTACCCTTAGATCTTATGCAGCTATTTTAAGGGGTTATGTAACAAATAAGTAGAACCATGTTCATGTACATTATTTTTGTATATAATAATGAATATAATTTCTAGTCATTTTTTATGCATTGTAATTAGTTTTTAAAGTACAAATGATGTTTGTAGTTATTATTTAATTAAGAATTATATTTTATTAAATTAAAGGATTTTTGAATTAAATAATATTTTAATAAAATATTATTATTAATATTAAATTAATTTTTATTAAATATAAATGATCTTATAATTTTATGAATGCAATTAAAATTTTTATTAAGGTTTGAAAGCCATTTCTGTCAAAACCCGTGAATTTTTTTATAAATGTCGGTTTTTATTTTAAAAGTGAAAATTCACATATTTAGAAAATTATATAGATAAAATAAATATTATTTTTGGAATCAGGACGTCGAAATTATCCAACGGTGAATTTTTCATAATTTTCTGAGACAGTCAAATTTTTGGGTAAAAATTAAATACATTTAAATATATAATGTGATTTATGACATCATAATGAACCAATGGTGATGTAATAAAATACCATAATCCTTATGTTCGGCCAATATGTGTTTTATCATTAAAATAATGAGGTTTTGGGTTTGTTTGACTCACTTTTCAAAGCATTAATGGAGCCCTCAAGACTTATTCAACACTTTGCCTTTTTAAATTAATTTCCATGGGAGTGTGACTCACCTCCACATAAGAAACCCTAATTTTTTAATAAGTTCGGACCTTGGCCTTGTAAAATATTGTTTTCCTCTTTCCTTTTCCAGAAACCATGGGCAAATACCATGGGATGGTTTGTGGTTTGGATTATTTTAATATAAGGGGTCCCAAACCTAAATAATAAAGAATTCTCTCACCTTTCCTATATAAACCCACCCAAGCTCCCACTTCCTCCTCACTCAAAGCCCTTTAATTTCGTCCAACCTCTGCCCTACTCTCTCTAGAATCCACGAAGGTGCCCCAAGCTCCCAAGAAGCCTCTCACAAGCCTCTCTCTAGGCTTTGGAAGCACACTTCCAAGTAAGGGTTTTTCTTCCTTTCTCATTTTTGTCAATTTTCTTTAAGTTGTATTGCCCTTTTAATTTCATTTATGAATGTTGGGGTATGGTTTCGCACCTCTCCCATACTGCCCTCTTATTGTTTTAATGATGGGAGACCCCTTTCTCTCTCATTAAATGCCTCCCATGTACACCCGTTACTATGCCGAAATTCCGAAAGGAACCTTTTTCTTCTCTTCTATATTCAAGCAATACTTTTGTATCATGAATCTAAATTCTTTTTCAATTGTTGGGACATGTATCTATATGAACTTCTTACTGTCCATTACATGTAAATATGATGAGGAACCCCTTTCTCTCTCATCAGCCTTTTTTATTAATTCTTATGTCACGCCGTTACGCTGCCGAAATCACACCGATTTTCTAAGCCAATATCATTGTGTAGTGAAAACCATACCCATTTCTCCATCAAGGGTATTCACCTTTATGCACATTTACTTATTTATTGTAAAGTTTCATGTATGAATTCCACATTCCTTTATCGTGGAATAAATGATTATGTTTTATGAATCCATGTTTTATGATCCATGTGGCACACTTATGCATGAAATGAAATGTTTAAGAAGGGTGCGCCCTGATAGCTCTCCAATGCATTGGGTAAAGTATAGTATCATGATACGTCATCTGCAATGAGTGTTGACTCATGCTAATTCAAGTGCAACGAGGGTTTACTCGTGCTTCAAGTGTAATGAGGGTTTACTCATGCTCCATGTGCAATGATCCTTGGCTCATGCTAATTCAATGTTAAGTGTTGTTGCCACATTTCCATGTTATGATTATCATGCTTTATCATGCCTTTATGTTCATGTCTCTCTTATGATCTATTGATATGCCTATTTCCTAACATGTATTTTACTCCTCATGTTATTAATTGTGTACTCCCTTACTGGGCTTTATAGCTCACCCTTTTCTTATGAATGTCCTCAGGTTATCCCATGCAATGCTATGTACGAAGGAATGTACTGGTCATGTAAAGGAAGTTTTCAATAAGGATGTTTTATTGCAAGTTTAAAGTTTTTATGTAATGATCCTAAGCCCCAAAGACACTAAACCTCTCGATCTTCTTTGTTGTATCAAGTGAAGTTTTATGTAATAAAGCATGTTTAAGTTGTAATAAAAAGCAGGGTTGTCATACTGAGGCCTTGAAAATATGTTTAAAATGTCCTGTATTATGAATTATATCAATATTATATTTTTATTTGATAAACCATGTGAAATTTGACTAGTATAATATCGAGGATAAAGGTTTATTCTCTTATGACCATTTATATACCGACATTTTCTCAGCTTTCATTCCTTCCATATTATGCTCAAGTTTTATATTGAAGGTATGTGTTTCTATTTATTCACCGTGCCTATTGTTTTGGATTTTGATAAATTCTATTTTATTACATACCCTTAATGAGAATATGAGGTCACCCTTTTCTTATCTTTTATTTTTTTCATAGGCTGCGAAGATGAATATTATTATAAATGACATGCTAGAATAATATACGATTTTATGGGTGTTTACAATGGAGTTACAATGTCATTTTTTCTTTCTTGTAGTTATGTAAGTCTTATGTTTGTATATGGATCTTCCAAAACTAAAAAAAATATTATGTCCTTGAAGATATAAAATCCTTGTAAGCATACAATTGTATTAATATAAGGAATTGGATTTGGGAAACTGGGGTTGGGGTCATTATAGCTGGTATCATAGGATGTTTAGTAGATACCTTGGAAACTAGTTATAGAAAACATAGATTAGTAAAAAAACCATAACATAGGCTTTGAAGATAATCATACAAGAACATCCTAGAATTTTTTTTGGATATATATTATCTGTATATTTTTAAAAAATTCTTTCTTATCTACATAATACAAGTGGACATGGTTTTGGAACATATGTACCTAAGATTAACAACTATGATAAGGTTTTTTGGGATAGATTCGGGGTAAACTAGTACACAAAAACAAACCTTACTGTTCACCTTGTTCGACAATCTAGAGGGATATTCTTAAGATTATTCACATTTAATTACAAACCATTATGATTGATTTTATTTTAAATATGACTCTAATGAAACCATTATTATGACTATATGATTATAAATTCATATGATTTCAATTTATGTTAAGAATGTTATGAGATTGAAATTAAACGTTATTATTCAAAACTTAATTTAGTATATGAAATTATTTAGAAATTGTGCCTAGTGGAAGGAATGAAAAAAATGAACGGGATTGTCCCATGTATGGATTTCATTCCTCTGCAATATAATGATGTTGGTTACTGAGCTGTGACTGGTAGACATCAAGTTATAACTATACCGTGGAAACTGACTGTGGTTATGAATAATAACCTTACCCGTATGGAGCATCTTGATCCCCAATATAGAGGATCAATGATAGAATTCAATATCTGATAACATCATCTATAATTTAATGGCACTACAAAAAAAGTCATAGTAATGTAGTGGGTATGATCCCTAGAGATTATATTTATGTATTTGGAAAGTAACGAAAGGGAGAGAGTAGTTATGGTAGTGTATCATCTCTCTAGAGATGCAGATCAATGGTTGTCATTGATTTAAAACACAATGGTTGAGGGAGGGATTGAAAATATGGAATGGAGGGATTTTAAGGAAATTTTCCTAGATAAATATTTTCCTCGCAAATGATGAGATGATATGGAGAATAAATTCTTGAGAATAAGATAAAAATATGATGAAAATGTTGCGAAGTATGAAGCCAATATTATAAGGTTAGTAAGGCATGCTTCAAAATACATACATAATCAATGGAGAAAGATTGATCAATTCATTGATAGTTTAAAAGCATTCTTCTGAAGGGAACCGGGCTCTCATAATTTATCTTCATATGAAGATTTAGTCTCGAGTGATATCAAGACATAAAAATAATTCTATAAGTCTTGTGTATTTAAATTAAAGAAAGAGAATAAGTTGGCTGCTGAAATATATAGAAAATGAAATATGGAAATGGGGAATAAGGGAAGGGATTAATTTACACCCTATATTAATTTTGGGATGAAACACCCCAGTGTAGCCTAAATGGAATGTGAGTTTGTTATAATTGTGGAGATAAAGGCCAAAAATCTTATGATTGAAAGGGAAAAAAAGAATCCATTTTTTAATGTTTTAATTGTAAATATATGGGGAATTATGTACATGAATGTCCTAATCATCAAGGAAAATTTCCCAAAGTATTCCAAGGGAGCAAGGCCAAGCTTATGTAGTCGAAACTACTAAGGTTAATGTTTCAAACGATGTGGTGATAGGTAATTTAATAGTTTCCTCAAACATAGCTAAGGATTTTTTTGATTATGGATCATCACATTCATCCATAACTTCCATGTTTTCTAATAAAATTATACAATTATAATTTGAATTAGTAATAGATTTTTCAGTAAAAATCAAATGGTAGTTATCATTACTACCAATATTTTTTGACAAGTCCCCCAAATAGCCCATAAACGTGCTTTGGTTGCTAACCTTATCATCATACCCATTATTGAATTTTATATTATTCTTGGTATGAATTGTATTTCAAATTACGATTTGAAGATCTATTACAAAAAGAAGGAAGTTACAATTTTTTTGAGAATGATGTTGATTCTTTTATATTTAGAGCAGAAACATCACCATCTGATTTTTATCTAGATCCACCCCAGTAGCTCAGTAAAATTCAATTCATGGGGAGGAATATGACACAATATATATGGGTGAGCGATGAAATGTTAAAATTGAATATGTACCTATAATTCAATAATATGTTGAGTTATTTATATAATATTTACCTAGTGATCCTATGGAGTAGAAAAATGAGTATTCTATTGATTTAATTCCTAATGAAAGGCCTATAACAAAGTTTCCTTAAAGAATAGCCAATGTACAATGGGTGGAGTTGAAGAAACAACTATATTAATTGAGTGATAAAGTATTTATTCACGATAGTGTTTCTCAATGTGGAGCTCAATTTATATTTGTTAATAAGAATTATTAAATAGAAGAAAAAAGGATACTTTCAACCACCAAAATTCATCACTAAAGGCCTATATCATCAGAATAGCACCTGCCATATGACAGATGCTTTGGCCCCATTGTTGTAGCCAAAAATGTATGCCATTTGAAAAATGGGATTTAGGTGATCGAGAGGACCTATAGCTGTCACCAAATGGATATCGCTATAAATGGTCCCAAGTTGAGCTATAGAAATCACCAAATGACTGTCACTATAGCCCAACAGAAATAGAAACATCCAAATGGTCGTAGCTGAGGGGGGTTTTTTTATTTTTTTTTAAAAATTACAGAAAATCCATCATCAAATAAAATTGCATTTAAAAATTAATAAAATATTTAGTATTAAAATAAATATCACAAATAATTATTGAAATTCAATAAAAATTATCAATTAAATAATAGTACCACAAGTAGATATTCATTGATCTTGAAAATATATTAATAAATCTCAATAATTTTTTTAAAATTTAAAACTGATTATTCTCTCATTCTGAGAAGACCGCACATCCGATTGACATTGCATCTGCTCAGACATGTGTGATTTCATGTAATTATGAGGTCTTTTGTTATGCAATTGAATTTTAAAATCACTTTTTGGTGATTCATGACATTAAAACTGAGTTTTTATTCATATCAGTCAAATGAAACCACTTATAACTAGTATAAATATAGGATTTAATGATGGGATTTTGATGTTGGTTTAAAAAACATGAATGTTAAAAACAAATATTGTTGAGTTTTGGAATTGGTTTTAAAAAAATCATTTCCAAAACTGGTTCGATATAATCTAATGTTGTGGTTTGATTGAAAACCAATGCAAAAAATTAATGGAAATATTTTCGGCATTAGTTTCCTTGAAAACTGGTGCTGAAAATATAAAGTGAAATATTTTTGGCATCTTTATTCAATGAAACCAAGACAAAAAATATAAAGAGAATTATTTTTTTCATCAATTTTCTAGGTAACCAACACAAGATATATATATTTTAATTTACCGTGCTTGTTTATAAAAACATGATGCCATAATAATTTTAGAAATATATCTGGATCTTAAATCTTGAAATTTATTTTTCTTAAAACCCTTCCTATCTCAATTAGTGATGTATTTAAATAGACTTGATGACCATTAACCACCCTCAAGGACATCAATTAACTATTGAAATCACGTTTTCACCTTATTTTATTGTTCTTTCTCTTAAATATTCCATCTTTTATACATATTTTCTCCCCGTTAAGCTCTTTCGTTTGATCGACAACCACTATTTGATGTATGTTTTGGTTTTTTTTAATACGTCTGTTCACTAATTTTTTCATGAATCATGTAGGGTTCACTCTATTTCAACAAGAGTTTATTGAGTTTCACTAATTTCAGGATACATTTTTTGTTATTAAACTCAAAAATATGTAATTTTTTTAATATAATATATATATAATTGTTTATTGTGATGATATTTTATTAATTCTTTTTCCTCTAAATTTAAGATACATTTGTAACATATTTTTATATTTAGGAAAAATTTTAAAATTTTGGATACATTTTTTTTCAGAATACAATTGTTATTTTTAGGATATATATAGACGTTGATCAACTATTGTAGTCATTTTGCAGCATTAACTCATTCTTATATTTTTTTTGCACTACTATTTAGGATACATTTTTCATTATTCATGATAATAGTATTTTTTTAATTTATTTTTCACTTGTTTTTATTGAATCATGTAGGGTTATCTATATTACCATAATCATTTGCCATTATTCAACTCTAAAATTTATATATAATTTATTATGTCTCTTTTTAAATGTTTTGTATGATTTATTTTAAATATAATTTATATATAATATTTCATAAGTTGTTATATATTTTTAGGTTAGAATATATCATAGATATAATTGTTATAATAATTTTTTATGTTCTATTTGTATAACTGTTTCTATAAATTTTTTATATAATGTTTTGTATAATTTTTTATAATTCAAGTCCTTTTTTGCATAATTAACCACAAGTAATTTTTTTATGTTTAATTGATAAGATAATTTTTTATTAGTTATTTTATGTTATTAATGTTTTAAAGTTTATGTATATGTGTGTTAGGTATTGTTTTATATGTGAAGAAAAATAAGGAATATTTTGTGGAGGTAATTTATGTATAATTGTTTTTTATTTATTAATATATATCATGTATAATATGATTTGATCAATATGTATAAACGTTTGTTAGAATTTAGATCATTATTTTTTTCTATGAAAAGTTAAAAATGTGATCACAAATCATTTTTATTGAATGTGATTATATTTAAAATTTATCTGGTTATATATTTATATATATGTATTTAAATTTTTATATGAGTAAATATATTTACCAATTAAATTGTGATATCAGGTAATGAATGGATAATAATTATATATATTTACTAAGAACCCCTACTGAATATGAATAGGGGTAGTTTAATGTTTGGAATTTTCTAAATTCAATATTGAAAACATATATTTGATGTTCTATCCATTTTTGAAGTTTTTAAATTTGAGAAAGTCAATCTCTCGAGAAATCAGAGAACATCTCATTTTTTAAGGTTTTAGTATTAATTATACACTTTGGATTTGTCATGGTGAAAGAACTCAAAAATCAACACCCAATGCTGATGAAAATATTCATTATGACGTAGAATATCTTATTGAATAATTAATTCCTAATTTAGGTTTTGAAACCATCGAAAAAACAACAACTGCTCAATGATTGTATAAATATTCTGAGAAACTATTATTCCTAGGTTGTTGGAAATATTCATTTTTTATCTATAGTTTGGAGATTTTATAACATGAAAAAAATAAATGTGTGGAGTGATAAATGTTTCTACAACATACTTATGCTTTTAAAAGTGATAATTCGAGAAGGCGATGGGCTTCTAGATTCCAATTATGAGGTGAAGAAAATATCATGCCCAATGGTATTGGGGTATAAAGAGATAGTTCTTTCCCCAATGATTGTGTGTTGTATATGAAATAATGTAAATATTTATCTTGATTTCCAAAATGTGGGAAATCATGCTATAAAATTGATGAAAAATTCAACTCAGAATAATTCTAAATTACTAACATTTAAGCTCATGAAAAATAATTTTTTTATTTTATTATGATATCATCTAATAATTAATTCATACAATTCGAATAATTATACTATTATTAAATTTTAGGCACCATAATCACATCTCCTACTAAATAAAATTGGTATCTTCCAATCATTCCTCATTTGATGCAAATGTTTACAAATTTAATTGATGCAAAAAGGTGTATATGACATTCAAATGATTTCATCTCCGATGGTAAACTACATAACCATACTAACTCCTCACAATGTAAAATTCTTTAAACAAAATATTATTGATTTTTGAAGTGAAGTTAGAAATCTAATAAAGGGAGTGTGAAAAGATAGAATGAATCCATATCGGAGCATATGTAGCCAACATAGTCCATTCCCTATTTTGTTAGTAGTTCAAAACTTATCCACAAAGATATGTATGAAGAAAAACTAGGTTATTATGATCTTGATTATTTCTGAACTAAAACAACTAGAAAATGATATTTATGTGTATATTTCACCATTGATTGTTGATTTTAATCTTCTATGGGAGATAAGTGTTAATGTTTTTGATGCACACAAAAAAGTGTACATTATATTTCATGTTATGATATTGTTCAGTATAGAAGAATTTCCTACATATAGAATCTTTTCTGGATATAGTGAAAAGGGACCTAAATCATGTCCAATTTGTAATGAAAAAAAATTATATTATCAATTTTTTAATTGTACAATGACATTGAATTTGGGACGTCAATGATTATTGTGAATTGGTTTTCCTTATAATAGATTTTAATAAGCAATTATCAGTTTACATGAATACAATATTCCCTGGAAAACATTGTTAGTTGAAGAGTATTACGACTGGGTAAAAAATATTGATTCGACATTCGGAATGAAAAGTAGTTTTGGTCTTCAAAAAAATAACTGCATGAAAAAGTTTTCAATTTTTAAACGACCTTATTAGAGATTTTATTTTATAAATAAAACATAACATAGATGTTATAACTGTTGATAAAAATATATGTAATAGTTTTATTGGATATTTGTTACACATAAAAGGAATGAAAACAGATTTATTGATTTCTGGACAAGATTTGATTGTAGTGGGAATACGTTTGGAGTTATATCAGACTATGAAAAAAATAACATATTTACATCTGTCTTGTCACACATTAATTCGGGAGGCTATGGCAGGGCTGAAATGAGTATCAGTTTATTGGTTTAGAAGTTATGTTTCGTGACAATTGAATGGTTTGATTTAGATATGATTATATGATTGTTGTTCATTATTATGTTGTATATCCCTTTATTTTTGGTTCTAACAGGTTTTTGATTCTGGGATTTTATAGAAATAAATATTTTTTTAACAAATCATACTTTTTATGGTCGTTTATATTATAAACCAACGCCAAAAATCTAATAAGGAAACAATTCGGCCTCAGTTTTCGTGTTAACAAATGTTGAATTTCCCCAAAAACTTGATCTTTGGCATCATTTTTAAGTTAACCTAACACAAAAGATCAGAAAAATTGCACATTTGGTTTCAGTAACTTTAATAACCAATTCTTAATACCTCGTAAAAAAATAATTTCTCATTTTTTATTGTATAAATTGACATTTAAAATCATTTTTGGATTAGTATTTGTGTCAATTTCATAAAACTGATGCATAAAAGTTATTTTTAATGTATGATTTATAAATGTATGTCAGAAAATGATGAAGAAAACTAAAAAAAAAATTTAAATAATATATTTCAACTAGTGGATGGACGTACCATCTGCACGAAAATTTCACAATTAACTCCATTATTATTGTCGTTCAATTTCATGGAACCCCAAGGTTGTTTGGACGGTTTTGACCACCCCAAACACCTTTTAAAAGGGCGTCAAATTTTTAAAAACCATATATTAATTCATAATGTTCCCACCAATCATTTTATTGATGTGAATTGTACTCCCACATGTCAAGAATAATAATAAGACAATATTAATTTTATTTCATGTCATTAAGATGTCGTTTACTATGGATTTGATTGTTAAATGTACATTTTGGTGTTTTAGGACAATAAAAAAGAATTTTACATCATCACAGTCAAAAGAAACCTCTTATTGACATTACATCTACTAGACCATTTCACATTTCACTCAACGGTTGTTGTCATCTGATTTCATTGCATTCTCAGGTCGATCTGTTGGTTGTGAACACCCAACACACCTTTTTAAAGGGCCTCAAATCATAAAAAAACAAAATTCATTTGTACCACATACACCACAGATCTTATTGACATGTCATATCCTCACACATGTCATGAATAATAATAAGATGTATTCAATATGTTTTTAAGACATTTTTATGTTGTTTGAAATGGATATGATCATTAAACATGCTCTTTAGTGTTTTATGAAACAAAACAATAATTTTTCGTAATTGTGGTATAACGACACCTCCCATTGATGTACCATCTTTTCAAACATTTTTCATTTCACACCACGGTTATTTTTGTTCTGATTTCATGTCATTTAGTTTTCATTCGGTAGGTTTTGACCACCCGACACAGCTTTTTAAAGGGCATCAAATCATTAAAAACTACATATTCAGTTGTACTATGCACACTTCATGTACGATTGAAATTTCTCATACCCTCACACATCATGAATAATAATAAGACAGTTTTCCATCGATTTCATGTGAATTTGAGGTCACATTCTATGAATCTGACAGTTAAATGCTCGTTTTTTGTGATTGATGACACTAGAAGTGCATTTTCCCTCATCATAAAAAAAATAACACCTATGATTGATGTACCTTTTGGTAAACCATATCAAAATTCACCCATCATTTTTATCACCTGTTTTCATGGAAATATGAGTACATTCATCTAGTTTTGACCACCTGACATGCATTTTTAAAACTGCATCAAATCATTAAAAACCACATATTTAGTCATACTATGCACACTTCATGTCATATTGATGTGTCGTCTACCCTCAAACATCATCAATAATAATAATAATATAGGTGTTCTATGATTTAAAATCATACTGATGTTGGTTTCTTGGGATCTGACCATTAAATGCACATTTTGGTGTTTTATGACACTAAACCTGCATTTTCAGTCATCACATTCAAAGAACACCTCCAATTGAAATATCGTCTACTAAACCATTTCAAAATTCATTATAATGTATTTTTGTATGATTTTATGGAAATATTGACGTCATTCAGTTGGTTTTTACCACCCGAAACACCTTTAAAGGGCATAAAATCATTAAAAACCACAGATTTAGTCATACTGCACAGAACACATGTTAGATTGACATTATCAATCCTAGAATAGATCAAGAATAATAATCAAGATGTTTTTACTTGGATTTCATGTCATTATAAGGTTTTCTTTTATATATATGACCATTAAATGTCTGTTCTGGCCTTTTTTTACGCTAAATGTTTGTTTTTTTATCATCACAATCAAACAACACATCTGACTGACATACCGTCTTCTCGTACATTTCACAATTCACACTATGGTTGTTCTTGTCTAATTTAATGGCATTCTGAGTAAAATCAGATGGTATTGACCACCCTGTGAACATTTTAATAGGATATGAAATCATTAATAACAACTTATTTATTCGTACGGCGCACACCACATGTATGATTGAAATTTCTTCTACTATCCCAACTCAAAAAAAATAATAATATGGGTTTCATTTGATTTAATATCATTTCGATTTTTTTCCTATAGATATAACCATTAAACGCTCGTTCTAGTGTTTTGTGACACTAAAAATGAATTTTCCATCATCATAGACAAACGAAACCTCTGGCTAATGTATCTTCCACTCAACCACCTCATAATTCACCCCATAATTTTTTTATCTAATTTCATTGAAATCAGAGTATTTTGGATTGTTTTGAGCACCATATGAACAATTGAAAAGGCCATCAAATCATTAAAAAACACATATTCAATCACACTGGGCACACCACACATCCAATTTATGTATTTCATACTCCAATGCATCATGAATTATCATAAGACTTTTATCCTAGGATTTTATGTCATTCCAATGTCGTTTTCTATGGATCTGACCATTAATCAAACCTTTTGGGGTTTTATGACACTATCATTCATTTTCAGTCAATGCTATCAAACAAAACCTCTAATTGATGTATCGTCTACTCGACCATTTCAAAATTCAGTCCATTTTTTTTGTTTTCAGATTTCATGGTATTATGAGGTCATCCAACTCATTTTGACAACCCGAATCACTTTTTTAAAGGGCCTCAAATCATTAAAAACCATAGATTCCATCGTACCACACTCTACACACATCTTATTGATGTGTCGTCTCCTCGCACATGTCAGGAATAATTATAAGATGATAGTATTGTGATTTCATGTCCTTTCGAGGTTTTATTCTATGGATATGACCATTAAACACTTGTCTTGGAGTTTTGTGACTCTAAACATGAATTTTTCATCATCATGGTAAAATGGAACCTCTGATTAAAGTTCTGTGTACTCGACCATTTCACAATTTACAAAATAGTTGTTTTCATCTTATTTCATGGAAATTAGAGTTTGTTAGGATGATTTTTAACACCGAACACTCATTTTTAATGGGCATCAAATCATTAAAAACCACATATTTAGTCTTATCACGAACACAACAAGTCAAATTAGCGTGTCATCTACCCACACACCTCATGATTAATAATAATAATAATATGGATTTGCTTTAATTTCATGTCATTCTGAGGGTTTTTCATTATATCTGATTGTTAAAATCCCATTTTGGTGTTTTATGACACTAAAAGATCATTTTTCGTCATCGTCGACAAATGACACATGTCATTGATGTGTCCTCTACTTGACCAACTCACAATTCACCACATTGTTTTTTTTATCTGATTTCAGGGAAATTTATGTCCTTTCATCTAGTTTTGACCACCCAACACACCTATTTAAAGGGAATCAATGTTCTATGAACCACATATTTAGTCATACCACACACACCACATGTACAATTGATGTGTCGTCTACTCACACATATCAGAAATAATAATAATGTAGTTTTCCTAGGATTTATTGTCATCCTGATGTGGTTTCTATGAATATAAAAATTATACACACATTTTGTTGGGTTATGAAACTAAATGTGCAATTTTATCATTTTGGTTGAACGAATCATTCGACGGACATACCATCTACGTGACCATTTTTCAATTCATCCCATGGTTGTTCCCATCTGATTTCATGACATTATGAGTTCATTCAACTGGTCTTGACCAATCAAAATAGCATTCTAAAGGAAATCAATTCTTTAAACACCAAACATTTAGTCATACTAGTTCAAATTGAAATTTGGATTGACGTTTTCTCTACTCATACCCATCAAAAATAAAAATAATATGGTTTTCCGATGATTTCAAGTCATTCTGATGTTGTTTTCTATGGATATGACCATTAAAAGCATTTTTTTTGTGTTTTATAACACTAAACATGCGTTTTTGGTCGTCATATTTGAACGACACATCTGATTGATGAGTCATCTACTCGACCATTTTAAAATTTACTCTGTCATTGTTGTGGTCTGGTTTCATGGAAATATGAGTTCGTTCAACTAGTTTGAACACTCGACACACAATTTTAAAGGGCATCAAATATTTAGAAACCACATATCCAGTCATACCACACACACCACATTTCCAATTGATGTGCCTTCTACTCACACACATCTTAAATAATAATTAGATAGTTCTCATGTGATTTCAAGTCATTTTATTGACTTATTCTATGGATATGTCCATTAAAATCCTATTTTGGTGTTTTATGACAGTAAATGAGTGTTTTTATTCGTCGATGTAAAAAAGACACCTCTGACTGACATATTGTCTCCTCACCCATTTTAAAATTCACTCCACGATTATTTTCATCTGATTTCATGGCATTTTTTGTCCGTTCAGCTGGTTTTGACCACTTGACAGACCTTTTGAAAGAGTATCAAATCATTAAAAACCACATATATAGTCATACCATGATCACCGTATCTCTGATTGACATGCTTCCTATTCTCACACCTCATGACTAGAAAGAATATAGTTGTTCTCTAATTTCATGTCATTATGAGTTTGTTCCTTATGGATATAACTGGCAAATGACCGTTTTGGTGTTTTAGGACACTGAACAAACATTTTTTTCCATCGTGATCAAATGAAATCTTTGATTGAATTGCTATCTACTCCAAAATATCACAATTTACTCTTTCATTATTGTAGTCTAATTTCATGTAATTCTGAGATTATTTAGATGGTTCGGAACACCATATGTATCTTTTTAAAGGGTTTTAAATCATTAAAAACCACGTGTTCAGTCATACCACACACAACACACATTCACTTGATTTTTAGACAACTCGAACATGTCATCAATAACAATAATATGATTTTCATGTTATTTAGAGCCATCCAGATATCGTTTTTATGTATCTGACCATTAAATGATTGTTTTGGTGTTTTATGACACTAAAAATATGTTTCCATTATCGTGGTCAAATGAAACATCCAATTTATGTATTGTATTCTTGACCATTTAACAATTTAATCCATGGTTTGTTTCCTCTGATTTCATCATATTCTGAGTTCATTCAAGTGGTTTGGACCACCTACCCAACATTTCTAAAGACGTCAAATCTTTAAAAACCACATATTCAGTCATACCGCACACACCATACATCCTATTGATGTTTCGTCTACTAACACATGTCAAGAATAATAATAATATGTATGTACTATAATTTCATGTCATTCCGATGTCTTTTTCTATAGATATGACTATTAAACACATGTTTTGGTCCTTTATGACAGTAAACGTGTGTTTTTCATCATTGCGGTCAAACAAAAAATCAGATTGACATACCATTTACATGATCATTTAAAAATTCATACTTCTATTTCTTTCTGGTTTAATGTCATTCTGATTTCATTCACCTGGATTGACCCCCGGACGCACCTTTTTAAATGTTGTCAAACCATTAAAACCCATATATTCGATCATTTCGGGCATACAACACGTCTGATTAATTTTTCATCAACTCATACACATCAAAATTAATAAAAGGACAATTATATACCTATTTCAAGTAATTTAAGGGTATATAAATATATATCTGATCGCTAAATGCTCATTTTGGTGTTTTAAGACATTAAAAGCGTGTTTTCCATCATCCCTGACAAATGACATCTACAATTGACGTAATGTCTACTACGCCATTTATAAATTCACCCTAAGGTTTTTTACCTTATTTCATTGAATTCATATATATATATATTTGTTGGTTTTGACCCCCCATGTCTATTTAATGGTCATCAAAACGTTAAGAACCATGTTTTCAATCATTCTGGGAAGAACGCATGTCCGATAGACGTGTGATCACCACATACACATCACAAATAATAAGTTGTTGATTTTTCAGGCATTATATTAGCATATTGATAAAAATATTTACATGTTAGAATACCATAAAATTCCAACTCATATACAATAATGTATGCGGGAATATGAGTATAATTATTATTGATAATTATAATATCAGTAGATAGATCAGAGAGTGAACCAAATAGCTTTCAAAAAATTAAGATATCAGAATATTATATCTAACATATTTCTGTAACCTTTGAGATTAAGGTGAACTAGTCCAATTTTACAACCAAAACATGTGATTAGAAATATTGAAATCAAACCACCTATAAATACACAAAACATTGGAGAAATATTTCCTTTTTGAAGACAAAATGGAGGATTAAAAATAAATCTACTGTCACATATTCAATTCCATGAGAAAGTGACCTTTAAATATTTAATTAGAGTCATATAAAAAATTAATAAGTCAGTATGATGACAAATCACCAGTAAAATTGAATATTTTTGTTTCAAATGCATCATTAAGAAAGAATCCCATACAATATGTGAAAGTCCATATTTAACCCATCATTAACAAATAGAAATACAAATATTAATTTTGTATCTACATTTAACACAAATTTGATATGTGTGGTATATGGAGAGTCCAAAAAAGTGTAGTAAGCATCTATAAGATATGAAAATATAGTAAAACATCAGAGGGATGTTGAGTAAATTTGAGACTAGTAGCTTATAAAATTTGTTATATCCTTATAAATAATATGGTTTCAATGAAGATCCACAAAAAATTAAATAAATTGATTTCAAAACACATGCTTTATAAAAATAATTTAATGAAACAGAAGCCAAAAATTGGAGCACAATATTAAAAACCAAAAATACATGTGAAATATTTAGCAGTAATTTAGGAGTTAGCTACCTTTATCCAGCATTGATTGTGATAGTTCCACAAAATAATATTACTTCCTTGCAATCACCCCACCATGATCGAACTTTTCATTCGTAGAGAACATAATAGAATTTAAATTTCACATTATATACAATCAAGGATTCAATAAAAGAAAAAAATAATATATACCACACGTATGATGAGTTTAAAAAATAAGTATTACATGTGTAAAATAAGATCCATCAATGATATATGTAGATTACATGTTAGAAGATCTTTAAGGAAATAAACCATAGTGTTCAATCCACTTGATGGTCTATTAAAACCCCAAGATGAAGTTGGATTTTCTATATCTTCATCAAGAACTACAGATTCATCCAATATGCATCCTCCATTCAATGAAACTAATCAAACTATTTCTTTCATAATCTACTAGAATAGGATGTGTTTAAAATAGGAAAGTGCAAAATTCACGTTAGAAAGAGAATTCATGATGCATATACTCATAATAAACATAATAGATATGAAATATTAGAAACATAATTCATATTTAATATTAATAATATAATGAATATCACATATAATCATATTTTATATTAATAAAAAATTGTATTTAGAATATATGAACATATAATATTAGAAATAGAATGCATATTAAATGTATTCATATTTTATATTAATATAGAATGAAGAATTCTTATATTTATTTCGCATATTAATAGAGTTTGAATATTGCATATTAATAAGATAATAAACATTAAATGTGTTAATTTAGTAAAAGGGGGAGTGATATTGACATTACACATTATAGAAGAAACTGAAAGCATATTGATAATTGATTACAGTACAATCATATCTTCAGTTACTAAAAGTAAAAGTGAATTTAAAAAAGAAGGACATGGTTGAACAACATAATAGGTAGAATTTGTACCAGTATATTGAATAGATGATGAGATATCTATTTTACATTTCAAATATAATTAATATATTGTATGTCATAAAAAATAATGTAACTGTATTGAAAACAAATTAATGAAATATAGGGCGGAGGAAACATGTAGGTTTTAAAAAAACCCAATGGAATGTCAAAATATACCTAATAGATTAGATATGTTAAAAATATATAATTAAAAAGAAATTTTTTAATGAAATAAGAAATCCAAAAAATATAATTGAAATGGAAAACTAAAAATAAAAGCACCTCAAAAATGTAATATTCATTCTGAGATTTCATTAAATAACTTGTGTACAACCTGAAATGACATGAAAAATAGCACTACCATAATTGATATCCACAACAACATAAAAAAATTAATTAAAAATAAAATATTCTTATAGTTGAAATAGTAGAAAATAAAACTATATAAACAACGTAATATTTGGAAAACACAATCATCAAAATGAATTAAAAAGATATACTACTTAGCCCATATAATTATTGGAAATAACATACCAGTCCTAAAATAGGATCAATTATTTTATTAATCATAATATAAAACTATTAAAAAATGATAAGAAATAAATATGGAATACATTTTTTCAATTTTCTAAACTAATGAGTTCACTATAACTATACTGACTCTGCAAGCATGCTAGTAGAGTCACTAAGAGTGTGATAACTTGAATAATGACCAACTGTCATGTCTGGGATCAAATCACCTTAGTTGGTTTAGAGAATTCTCGAGTCAACATTTTTTAAATCCAATAAAATATCAAGAAAACTCATTTCATTGTAAATTATCACCATCCTAAAGAAACTGATGTTTTGTATGACAAGATTATTCATGCCATTGAATATTTCATAGAACATATGATCCATGTAAATTAGTACCTATGGGTAAATCATGTTATAATTTCATTCCCCAAAATAAACTAATTAATTACAAAATTTTATCATTAATGCATTCAAAATCACCTCAAAGGGCCATGGGTAATTGGAGAAACAGTATTAGGGATCCATGATAGAGGATAAATGGGGTAAGAGGCCTTGACACTAGGGCTTGAGAAATATTGACAGGGGTGGGAGGAATCAAATGAGGCAGGTTTCCTTGACAGTGGACCGTGACAACAATGGTAGGGCTCCACAGAGGTTGGAGAGCTCGATGACAGGGCGGGATGGGGCCGAAAGGGTTCGATGGTGGTGAGACAGAGGTTAGAGGACCACGGATGGCTAGTGGGGTTATGGGGTCGGGGTCACCGAGTCGCGATGGTGGGACGAAGGACAAAGGCTGGGGGATTGAGATCATGGGAGCACGAGAGCAATGTTGGGGGCATCAGGTCGTAGTTTCATGCACAGAATGTTTATCGAAAGATAATATGATTGATTTAAGATGGGGGAGTAAAATAATACAACAACGTGTAATTGTAAATCTCCCAAAACTCCCATCTATGAATACTCAATTTTCTAGTAGTGATGGATCCACGAGTCTGTGTGTTGACTATAGACAAATCAAGGTTGTTATGATAAAGATCAAGTATCTTCATCCTGGCATTGATGATTTGATTGATCAAATTCACGGAGACCAATATTTTTTTAAAAATTTACCTTCAATAAGGATATCCTTAGTTTCATTTAAGGATGGAAGATATCCCAACTATAGATTTTTGAACCATGTATGGGCTTTACGATTTTACAGTAATGCCTTTGGGATAGAATAATCCACCCTCTATTTCAAGGATCTAATGAATATGGTTTTCAATGAATATCATGATGAATTTTTTGTGTTATTTATTGATGATTTATTGGAATATTCCAAAAGCTAAAAAGATCAGGAGAAACACATACGAATTTTTCTATAGTCTCTTAGAAGAAATGAGTTTTATGGGATGTTCAGAAAGTGTTAATTATAGCTTCAAACTATTCATTTTTTCTGGACATATTATTTCTAGTAAAATAATTTTAGTTGATATTGTGAAAAAAGGGAGTTTAGGAATATCCTACACCAATGAACATAACCGAGGTACATAGTTATATTTATTTAGAAAGTTAATATCTGCACTTCTTTCAGAACATTACTTGATTAGCTTACCTATTAAATAGGATTATAGTTAATGGGTTTATGTTCATATGGAAAAAATAATTTGAATAATGTTTCGAATATTTTGGGAAAAGGTTACTAAATTCTCCAATATAGACTCTACGACAGTGAAATGAAGCAATTGTGATTAATAATGGTGTGTCAACGAAAGGACTCCATTGTGTCCTTATACAGATTGATAGAGTTTTTTTCTATGCATAAAGGAAATTAATGATTCATTAATATAATTATCCATCCCATGATATTGAGTTAGCAACGGTAATATTTTCTGTGATGATATAGTGACAATATATTTATGGTAAAGTAAATGGGATAAATACAGATCACAAGATCATGAAATATATATTCTCACAAAAAAATCAACATGAAGAAAAGGATATGGATCAAACTATTGAACGATTTTGATTTTTTAATATAATATCTCCCAAAAAAGTGAAATATGGTAGTTTATACATTAATCATGAAGTATCATAGAGTTCTTAAAAAATGGGGATTTATAGGGATCCTATGTACGTGGTTATAGAAACAGTGGATATAGAAATTAATAAAGAACGTGAAACATCATTTCATTTGCAATCGGTTACCCAAAAATATTTATTGTAAATGATTTCACATTATCTGTTTGATGACGAGAATCTTAAATATTAAATTAAACATGTGAATGAGGGGAAGTTTGATGTCTTCATGTGTGATGATGGAATTCTGAAAATTAGGAGGATTTTTTTGTTCCCTCTATAACATAGCACAAAAAATAGTAATTAGATGACTCTCAATGCTTGAATTTCACTACAAACCCTAGTAACAAATATATGTAATGATATTTGAAGTAAAAATTCTTGTGGGATTACATGAAGAGGGAAATATTTAATTATGTATCATGATGTTTAGTCTCTAAATAGGTGAACAGTGAAAGAAAAAAATCTTAGAGGAGTCCTGCAATATCTTCTAATTCCTATATGGAAATCCAATGAAATCATTATGGATTTTTTCATCATATTACAAAAAACATCAATAAAAAATTGTGTAATATGGATTATTGTTGATTGACTTACCAAATCTACACATTTCTTTCCTATAAGGGAGTATTTTCCACTAAATCTCCTTTCATAGATCTACATTAATGAAATTTTAATACTTCCCGGAGAACCTCTTTCAAATTTGTCTGATCATCATCCAATATTTACATTGAAATTCAGGAAAAGTCATCAAAAAACCATTGATACTGATCTTTGTTTGAGTACTTCTAATGACCCTCTAAATGATGGGTAGTTAAAAAGGACAATCCAAACATTTGATGTCATGCTGAGATCATGATCACTTGATTTTCAAGGTTTGTGGGATTTATATTTTACTTTGGTAGAGTTTACATACAATAATAGTTTCCATTCTAGAATTTGAATGGATCCATATGAATCATTTTATGGAACGAGATGTCACACACTAGCATGTTGGGATGAAGTTGGTGAAAGAATGTCTTTTGGCCCAAAGCTTGTACGAGAAACAACAATGAAGGTAAAGATTATTCAAATTCATATTAAAGATGATCAATTTTGGAAAAAGATATATGCAGATAATCGAAGGAAGGATATTTATTTTAAATAGGGAGAACATGTTTTCTTGTAAGTATCTCCATGGAAGGATGTGATAAGATTTGGAAGTAAAGGAAAACAAATACCTAGGTATGTTGGTCCATTTGAAATTCTAAAGAGAGTTAGAGATGTGGATTATCATTGGATGATTCCACCAAGACATTACAAAGTACATAATGTGTAGAATGTATCATTTTTGAGAATGAAAATACCATAACCAACACATGTACTCACTTATGAAGTTATCGAATTGGAACTTAACTTATCTTACTGTAATGAGCCTATCTGTTTTCTAGAAACAAAAGAACAGGTTTTGAGGAATTAGATGACTCAGCTAGTAAAGGTATTTTAGAAAATTTATAAAATTGAAGAGGTAATGTGGGAGCCTAAGGATCTTATGATGAATAACTACCCAAATTGTTTTGTGAGGATAAATTACGGAAATTTCCAGGATGAAATTTTTTGTAGTAGGGGAGAATGTAACAATCCAAAATTATATCAATGAAATTTCCCTTCTAATAATTATTTCATATAGTATAGATGATATAAAATCACTAAATTAACATAATAGAAACATTATAAATAATTAATGAATGGAATAAGATACACTTCTAGAAGTTAATGACCCTCTATCGATGAAATACTAACATGCAGTTAGTAATAGTAAAGTGACCCTTAGAAATTGCGAACTGACCAATAGAATAGTAACCTCACCAATGGAATTATAAATAATATCTGGTTATCTTATAAAAAATTATGATATAATTAAATAATAGTGTAACTAAACTAAAAATTTGAAAATTTAATATTTATGTGTGGGTATTTTTGTATGTCCTATATATTTAATTACGAAATTAAAATTAATAAAATTATTTAAAAGATAATTAATTTTCATAATGTTTTTCGTAAATCAATATTTGGTTGTCTTATGATTTTAGGATAGGTTTACAAGACCTTAGTTAATTTTTAATAGTGTTATAAAATCAGTAATAAATTTAAAACTATATTTTTAGAGTAACTAATAATTTAAATTAAAAACTAAATTTCTCATATTGAGAAACTTATTTTGATAAAATGGATTCCATTTTTAATTAGACATGTTTAATAGTGTTTAGGGTTAATATTTGGGATTTTTCTAAAATAATAATTCTTTAGTGAATAGTGAAATGAGGTAATTTATAGTATTAATATATTATATGCTAAAGGAACTATTGTCTGAGTCATGGATGATATAATTACTCTTGAATTGAATTAAAATTATCTTATTAATATATTTATTCAAAATAGTCAATACTATTGGTTGTCTTGAGAAATATAATAAAATAATGAGTAAAATAATAAGAAATCAACCCTCTCCTCCACTCTAAAAACCACCCCTCGCCACCTCTTATCCTCACTCATCTAGGACATGAATATTATCAATGTTCGTCTGAAATATTATTCTCTAGTCTCTCCCCATGTCCATGAGCTATTTTTGTTACCAAAATAATAAAACCATTTCCCCTACGGAAGTTCTCAAGGAGGTTAACTCAAGAGGTATACCCTGTTCCTTTTTCTTTTAATTTCTTTTTTGATTTACATTCGTTTCATATCTTATCCTGACCTGTTTTTTACAAATAATCATGAAAAAAATAGCATCATATATATATATTAATGATCTCATGTTAATGAAATATAATTCCTCATACTACAATCTCTCTCTATTTTATTTTTATAAACGAAATCATCATCTTGGAGTCGCCGATTTACAACCTTCATAGATGATGAGCCTTCGTTCATCAATCTATACATCATGATTGGTTATGAAAACACTATTATGGTTGAAACTAATTATAAAATATTTATTATGTCTCATTTAATGTTCTGGAACTAGTATATATACATAATACTAATTCATATGACAAAACTAGTTCGTGATGACCAAAATACTGTCGTAATAATCTAAATGATTACCTCTAATGCTTTTTCTAATAACTCATCCTCATAACATATAACAAAATGAATTATATATCCCTTTAATATTATATATGTTCATTATTATCATATGAATTCAATTCTGGAGAACATTATCCTTTCCACATGAACTTTCACACTCATATACGAGTATACAAATCATGAATACAAGGAAACAAATTCACTCGTGTGATAAGTTTGTATATTTTAACTTACAAAAAAGGACATAAATGAACTTAATAAAATTATAATAGGTAATATGATGATATGAATGTTAATTAATTAAATAATTAATGGAATTAATTATATTATCTAGGACATTAAGGTCATGTTTAGAATACATTAGGACATAATGTAAGGTTTTCTACTTGAACCTCTGGATTCTTTCAGGTTTAACCTTTTATCTCTTTACACCGATGAAATTCTAAATTATTTTCATGTTCTAATCCTAAATTATTTTTTAATGTTCTATATAATTTTATGAATCATTAGTCTTCTTTTTATGGGTATTTACATGTTTTAATAGGTTATTATTCAAATTCTTCTTGATAAAAAATCCCGATTATGGGGAACATCTTGAATTCATACCTATTTTCATGTTCATTGTATAACAATTTTTAAGTAACCATTATTTTTATAAACTCAATCATTTTATTATAAAAAAAATCCTATTTCACTTTTGTTTTATATAAATATTTTTAGAAAAGAAATATTCTTTTCAAAAGTGAAAGAGTATTTCTATCAAGAATGACACAATGATTTTATAAGAGTATTTTCATCTAAAGCAACACTCTTGTTGATTTTTATGTTCTGTTGGGATTAATATTTTAAGATATCATCTACGATATTTTATTGACTGTTTTAAAATTAATTTTACTGTGAATGTGCCATCTTGATTGTATTCACCATATTACATCAAATGTATAATATTTATGTTTACTGATTGGGTAAATTTATTTACATTTCATATTTTAGTTTCAATATGAATCTATATGTTAATTATATTTCTCCCATTTAATTATAGAAATACATTGGACTTATTCTGTTTTGCTTGGTACCCTCTGTAGCCCCTCTATACTTCGGTATGTCTGATGAAAAAAGAAAATTTGGGGTTTGGTTGAGGCCTTAATTATGTATTTTCAGACATCTTGGCTGAGGCATAGGCAAAATGTTTCATGTACCCAACATTATTAATTCCCTCATTATGACATTATTATTTGATAAACCATTTGATATTTGTCATGTATAATATGCATGATCAAATTTAATTATTCTAGGATCAGTTATATGGCTATATTTACTAATCTTTCATTCATACCAAATTATGCTTATGTTTATTCAGGAATGTGTTTTTATTTATTAACCATGAGTATTGTTACTTTTTTTAATATATTCTGTTGTATTACTTAACCTTACTGAGAATTTGACATCACCTATTTCTTATGTTTTATTTTTCCCATTTTTGTAATGACAAATAATATTATGAATAACTTTTAGGAACAATCTATGTGTTTAGGGGTGTTTCCATTGGAGTTGTAATTTTTTTCATTCAATTTATATTGCAAATAAAATGTTTTTATCTCGTTTTCCCAAAACTAATAAATCATTCTATCCTTTGGGATGTGTGTTCCTTATAAACATACCAATTTATTAATATAAGGCATTAAATCTATGAATCATTGGTTGGAGTCCTTAACGGTATTATCCTTTTATCTTATAATTTACAATGTTCTCTATTTGATGCAGGTTCCTCGCATACCTTAAATCTTAATAAATTTCCTCTACTACTCAAAATTAACTTAAAAGGATTATTTTTTCCTAATCCTTGATATAACCTAAGTGAAAAATATAGAGGTTACTATGAAGTTTTCATCATGAGAACAAGTTGTGGAATCATTCAGATATATCTAGGATCTGTTGATTATTAATATGGATACTTTTCATGTTATCCTGGGGATATATGGGTTAAACAAGTTCAATTCCTATATCAAATTTTTTAATAGGGTAGTTTATTTCTTTTATCATACCCTCTAAACTTAGTGGGAGCTTCAATATATTCGAACATGTCCTGATTAAGGAATTGTATCGGGAAATTACAATTGAGATGGATTGTTTGTTTTTATGGGTACATAATTCTTAATGATGGAAATTTTTGACAGTTGAAGTAGATATTTTTCTTAAACTCTTCCATAAATACTTCACAGGACTTCCTTCTGAGTAGGAAATAAATTTCACTATCAAATTATAACTTATAATACGACTCATATCTATCCCTCCATATCATGTGTCTCTATGTTAATCAAGGAATTTATGGACCCAGAAGGAGTATCTAAAATCTAAAGGGTTTATCACACCAAGAATGTACCCTTGGGGTGATCCGATAATTTTTTATGATTTTTTTAAATATTAAGCATGTGTGTGGACTATAAGAAACTCAATCAAATAAGAATTATGAATTGTTATACCTTCCCTAAGATAAATGATCTATTTAATCACCTCCAAGGGAAATAGTTATATAGACCTGGTTTTTTTCCTATAAGATGTTGAAATATTTCAATATATATTTATAGAAATAAAAATTGAGACATCAGGTTATTCCAAGGATTGATGTCAACATAATTATTTTTATTAAAATATTAAATATTTTTTATAATATTTTCACTTGGTTTCGGAAAGAAAATGGGAAAACTATTAAATTTTATTTTGGATTAGAAATCTAAGACCATGGTAGATTTAGGAAAATTATATTTATCATTGGAATGACATAACATAGGTTGGTATGTGGTGTTCAGATATCTATATAATTGGAAATATGTTTAGTGGAGAAATTAGCTAATTAAATTTATTTAATTATTTATTCAGAATAAAAAGTATTACATTGAATTTATTTTCATTGAGAATTTTATAGGGTTAGCTTCATAATCTTGGTATCATTGATAGATTCATCCCCCTCTCCTTCTATTGGTGAAAAAACATAAACGATGATGAAACGCTTGATTGAAGAAGATCAAAGCACAACGAACACAATAAATTTACTTCATCATTGGCGAGCAAATTATTCCATGATGAAAATTCCAATATCCTTGTAGGACTCATAAATTTTTATTTACTTTATTGTTAAATTGATTGATCATATCCATCCCTTTTACTGATCTATTCCAATTGTGTCATGAGGATGCACTCATCTAATGATTTAATTTCCTAATCTTTGGTTTTTCTAACCCTGATTACCCCTATTCTTGATCGTTGGCCAAGAATGATTGGAAGGTTTCTTTAACCATTTAATATTTTGCTATCCTCCCTTAATGTATTTTCATTCTTCCTTGGTTGGACCCTGTGGTCCCAGTTTGACATTGTAAGGCAGTACCGAGCCTAGTCAGACCCTCAGAATAATGATGAAACGACATGGAGGGATGGATCATTGTATCAAGGTTAGATATGAGATTTTTGTGGTATTTGAATGACCATTTTTATGATCAGAGATCAAATCATCATCAATAGATTGAATCAATGCATGTGTTGTGTATGGCATAACCACTGAGGAATGGAGAAATCTGATTTCTAGAAAATGAATGTTGAAAACTATGATCAATGGAATTATCCAACAACTTCGGATGGTGTGGAGGTGATATATAAATTGTAATAGTCAAATTAAATATGTGGGACATAGATCTAGGAAACTGTGAAAAACCCAACTACCCGTCGTGTACTGTGATGAATGTATAGTGTGTATCCCCTTGATTATAGAGCCTAGAGTTTTTGGAATTCATAAGGAAGGCATGCCATATAGGATTCATATATGCTATGTACCCTAATTTATATGTAGATTATCAATGTGAAGAAGAACACACCTAGGAACAAGACATGTTCTCGAGTATACGAGCATGACCATAGCACACAGGCAGCAACCCCATGTGATGAGGCACGTTGTGTACTAAAGAACAAAGAGATGGGGTAAATTACACAAAGAAAATTTAAATGCATGGTCTCATCCAAGCACATAAGTGGGACCCTGAGTGGCATGGGAACGATATGTATATCCACCGCACATAGTGTTCCCCTTGTCTTATTTCTTAGGAAACATTAATCTCTCGTATATCCTTCGTTTTGACATAGATCATGGCCAAGGAGTATCCTATCCTATGATTTTTTTCATAGAACCTGATGGTTCCCTCAGTTGTGGATTTAGGGATATGATATGAATTGTTCCAGGAATTGAGATTGGATAGGAGACACTCTATGATTACATTTATCACATAGGATCACTAGAGACATCCAGAGTGGGACCCTGAGTGGCCTTGGTCCCCTCACGCACTGTGTACCCATTGTCTTCTTTTTTAGGAAACTTAAAAAAAAATTATCTCCTTTATTTTGGCTCAGATCATGTCCCATGATTAGTCTATCCTTTTTTTACAAAGATCATGATGGTGCTCTCATTTGTGGATTTTGGGATATGATGTTGAATGTTCTAAGAATTTTGATTGGTTATGAGACACTCTATGATGGCCGTGATCACATCTAATCACTAGAGGAATCCTGAGTGGAACCCTCCAACTAGGATGGGAATGGGTCCTCGATGAATTATAATGTATAACCCCCTAGCTGGGCTGTGCATGGATCCTCTGCAAACATCCAAGTGGAAACCTTTATGTTGTTTCGGTGTGGGTCCCCAATGACTATAGTGGAACTCTCAAGCTTGGTAGGGCATGGGTCCTATACCATATTATGAGAGGAACCCTCGTGTTGGGCTGATCAGGAGTCCTCAATGACCTGAGTGGAACCCTCCTACGAGAACATGGAATGAGTCCTATTCAAACCTCTCGAATTGAACCATACAACTAGTTTAGGACTGTGTCCTCAAAAACTCCTTGAGTGGAACCCTCTAGCTAGGTGGGGGCATGAGTCCTCTACTTACTTCTAGAGTTGAACCATATAGCCGTGTTGGGAATGGGACCACTACCACTAAGTAGAAACATCATGTTTTACAAGGGAATGGGTCCTCTAGCTAGATATTTTGGCCCCTCGAACGACACAGTTACAGTGCATGTTTTTACATGGATGGATACTCTATGGAAGACACATGAGATGTTGGGCATCGTTGATGTGATTTTGGAACTGTTACCAACTCTTCGTTCTTGGATGAGTTGGGAGACAGAGATACACTTTCTCTATTATTTGGTCTTATTTTGATGGAGAATATTTATATATATATATATATCCATACCATTGGAATTTGGTTACTATCCTCCCATTGGTTTTGACGACGTGCAGGGGATTCCACATGCTTTTTGGGTTTATATTATCATGGTTGGATAAGTCCACTCTCCACCTATATGTGGAAATATCTAAATGTTTAGTTCATATACACACCATGTTTACCCCCATATTTTTGGATGAGGTTACGATCTTCCTTGGTTTGGCTTGAGCTGTTCTCTTTCACCGCTTTTTGTATCATGTGTACTATTCTATTATCTTTCAATTATTGATGTATCTCTTACTTCTCCCCCTTTATTTCTCATGGAATCCTACTATATATTTATATACTCACCCCTTCATGTTATTTTCTTACACTTGTGTCTTTTGAGGATGACATATAGGTCTACGGTGACTTAAGATGAGCATAAAGATACCTGGTACTTTGGACTGTGTACAACGGTCACATATTGGAGATCTACACCTAAGCTCTTTTAGCATATTAATTCCCATTTTTTATGTTGGTAAATATATTTTTGGGTATGTAATTTTCCCCTTTTACATTTCAATTTACAATATCGTACTCTTGTATTGTCTAGAGGCTTTACATGCATGGTTGTATCTCTAGTGGTTTTCACCTTTCTACCTCTTTAATTTTGTATCGAGATAGTTTTTTAGTGAATTAAGATACTTAGCAATTTTTTACCCATTTATTTATTCTTTTATTTTTCTAGTTTCTACCCCCTGGAATATATATGCGGTATAATGGTAGTTACGGCTTGTGCCCTGGTTAGGGTCAGGTCAAGACAATGGTGGGTTTAAAAATTATTCGTACATTAGATATGACCTCAAATTCATGTTAGGATAGAATTTTAACAACCTATCATATTGTTTTAAAAATTCAAAACATGTTCAATATCATATTCTATTTGTAACACCAAACATAAATGAAAGATGAATAATTATTATATAAATATTTCTATATTACCTATTTATTATATTGGGGAATATAAATAAGATTAACTAATTTATAATATATATATATATGTCCAAATAAATATAAATTTATAGATAAATTATTAGGGAATAATCACTAAATTTTTAGTAAAGTGATTTTATTCTTCCAAACTATGATTCCCTAAAATATTATTTTTAATATTTTTCAAGAGATAATATTATAATTAATTTCAATGAATTTTAGAAATTAAATTTCATAAAAATGTTATAAATTTTTGAAATTGGTATATAAAACTTATATTATTGTTAAATTTTGATATTTTTCATAAAATATTTATTTTTCATTGAATAGTAAAAATATCATTTTTGGTAAAACTATCATTTCTTTTCATTACATTAAAAAATTGAAAAGTACCATTATTTTTTGGATTTGGAATTAAAGTGAAATAAATTTAATTTTTAATAATAATATAATTTGTTTAATTTAATTTAATAATTTTAATTATTTTGTATTAAATCTATTTTTATGCTTAAAAAATCATTTTTATGAAAACTAGATTAAAGTTTCTAACGACTTTCTATTTGAATTGATTAAAATAAACCATAATGAGGGATAATTTAAATGAAATTTATATTATATATATATATATTAATTTAAATTCATATAATGAATATTAATATTGACAGAGTTAATGAAAAAACAATTTTTCCTTGAAAAATTCATTTTTCTGAAAAACTTCTTTTTATTTTGTTTTGAAGGAATAATTTTATATTAAATTATTCCAATTATTTTAATTGAACATTGAAATTTTAATTTAATTTTTTTTATTTGTGAGGGATAAATTTTTTAAATTGGCCCCTTTATTTCTCGTTATTATGAAACGTAATTATAGTAAATAATTATCACTATGATTAGGGTAAATTAAAAAATTAAGGATAAAAATAAAATTAAAGGGCCATTAAATTCCCCTAACACTTTATTTAACTTCATTTCAATAGTCTATGTCATCAATACACATCCCTGACCCTGATATATTACCATTTTCTTTTTGTTATGAGTTTGACCTATATAATAATTGATTAAATGATAGTTGAATGTGTTACATTCATTCTTTTAATTTATAAAATGTTATTGGCATGGATAAAACAAATTAATTATGGTTGTAAATATAAATTTTAAATATAAACAATTTTTATCATGTTTATTTCTTTATAATTTATACTTATGAAATAATTAACTTAAATGCTTACGTAATGCTGACAAAATATTTATTCAATTAATAGATAAATTTATTGAATAATTTAAAAAATATTTAAAGTGATATAATTTGATGGAATTGTTTCATTCCATGATTTTCTTAGAAAAATATATCATTTTATAGATGTTTTAGTGGAATATATTCTGAAACTTTTACTTTCATGTAGTTTTCAAAGTCCAATTAAATGAACATTTTCAAAAAATATTTTAACTAAATTTTTTAACAATTAATATTTTATTAAATGATTTAAAATTCATAATAACTCTATATTAGAAAATGGACTAGTATATGTTTACAAATATCAATTATTTTCCATTAATGAAGTAATTTTACTTATATAAAAACTGTATTAATCTATAATGAGCTAAAAACTTCGTTATCATGGAAATTGTTAAAATGGGTTAACACGGGTTAAAACCAAAATATTAGGGGAAAACATCACCTAAAGATATCATAATTTTACATGTTGTGAATATATATAAACATAATCCATTTATATTATACTATTATAATTTTGGGTCATTTTTACATTAAAATTAATTTATATTAAATTACCAATTTAAAATATTCCAATAGTCCCCCAACCCTGACTTATAAAAGGGAACATCCTCTTTGCTTTTCTTCACTCATCAAAAGATATTTGGATTGTAAAATACCTAAAAAATACCTTTTACCTTTACTTCATAAATAATAGAGGCCTTTGTTTTATTATAAAACCCTCCCAGAAAGGCTTTTGGTGCAAACCTAAAGTGGTTGTACAAAGAAAAGACATTGTCCTTAAATGTGTGTTCTGCTTTAATTTTTTTTCCACCTGCTTAAAATATTATTCAACCATGATGGTATAATAAAAATATTATCTATCACATACTGAGATTTTATTTTCATAATTTCATAACCTATATCTATATCATACTCTATGAAATGGGAATGAAAACATTATTAATGTGAATAGTGGACAACCGCCTCATGAATAGATGTAATTCATTTTCCATCATCACATCTGAATGATGTTTATACAGATGTATTTAATGACGGTGTGTATATATATATATTATTAATTAAATATTTACCGTTCTTAAAAATTAATATATCATATATTTTATTACATTTCCATTCATTAAAGGTTGATAAGGTCATTAATGCTAATTTGTGGCTTAACAACTCTATTAAGCAATGTGATTCATTTTTCATTTCCAAAACACATGGATAAAATATATAATGTTATTTACAGACACAATATGACATTTATGGTATAATTATAATTATTAAAATATAAAACAACACATAACATATTTACATCATGATCATTGAAAAATGGAAACATTACTCATGGGTTTGTATGACCTACTATCTCTACGATTGTAACAAATTTCATTTTTCATAACCATATTACATGGTTGGTTATAAAATTTTAATTTATATATAAAAATGATAATTATTTCATTTTCATTATTTTTTATATGATCAGATAATGACCTCTTTGACAGTAGCCATCATTACAAAGTCATTTTTTGACTTATATCCCAAATATCATCAAATATTTGATATGTGTTTTATTAAGTAATATTATATTACATGATATTAAATGAAGTAAAAATAATAATAAACTTTAACTAAATATTAAGAAATTAGATATTTAATATATTATACTTATTCATGAGTTGAAAAACGTACCTTATGAGTCAAACATGAGGTAAGGGATTTCTTCTCAATTTCACATGATTAGGGCATATTTTAATGTTATAACCCTAATTTATTTTATATATTGTATATAATTATCATTTTAAATATTATATCTTTAATATTTCATAATTAATTTTATTTTAAGTTACAATTCATTTTAATTCATACAATGGGACTTGATTCGAATGACACCCCAGCGGTAATGGCTTTATGATGCAATATTCTTTATTTTCTATATCGGTAATGTTCAAGGTTTTTTTAGGGGAAATCATAAATAATAATTTTATTGAACCAAATACCTTTCATTATAAATTTTTCCTTATTATCTTTTATATCTTTTATCCCATTTTCACCATTATAGAATAAGGATACATTAATAATTTTTTTGTATGTCATACTAATATTGTATATTCTTATAGATCTTGAATCTTCTTCTTCCTTGTCAATAGTATCGATTAAATGTTTTAATTTCTTTTACTATTATCCAATTAATTTATTAAATGAATTATTTAACCATGATTGAATTTTTTTAAAATGTTTTGAATGTAATCATTATTTCATTTTCTAAATAAGGTACATTTTGAATATTTTTAATAACTGAAATGAATGTTTTCCTTTAAATTACACATTATGAATGAAATTTACCACTATCAAGGAATTTCCAATGTTTTTGAGATTCATTCACAAATTTTAATGTTTCTTTTCAAATAAAACGTATTCTATAATATGTTGACTAAATTTATATTTTTAATAATTGATTTCCAATTGAAAAGGGTGTTTTGGAACGAAATATTCAATGTGATCTTTTAAAGGCATATTAATCATCAATGAAAAACATTGATGTTATGGATTGATTCTATAATTGGTATATATTTCTCATAGATATATATCAATCTCATTATCCTATAATTCTATGCACTAATACATTCACTTAGTTAATTTAACAAATTTTTTATTTATGATATCTCCTTTGATTGTGACATAAGGCATGATTATGCAACCCATTTCTTTCCATGTGTAATTATTATTTTTTAGCCTCATGAATGATTTAGTTTTTGTGTCACACACTAGACTGTGCTGGTTATGATGGGTGAAAATTGATAGTTCATCAATTTATTGGGTCAATATTTTGTCTCATAAGATGTAATATAAGGGATTAGGGGAAAACATAATCAACTATTTTACTTTATCCACTATGTGATGTTGTCTTGGAAGTTACCCTAAAACATATTCTTATGACATGTTATAGATTTCATACACTTTCCTATTTATCAATAATATTTTGATACCATGTTCTTAATATTATTCTTCCATGTGATTTTTCATTAGCATGTGTTTAAGATAAAACTATGTATTACATTAAAACATGGAAATGTATAGATATTTTTTGAAAAAGTTTTCATATATTTTACATGATGAAAAAGTAACATGTATTAGTATTATAATTACAATATGATTTTATATGAAATGGTTTTTGACAAAAATTAGAAAAAAGTTTTTTATTGGGTAATGAAATTTTTATTTTAAGCGCAAGGTTTAATTTTGAAAAATATAAATCCTGTATGTGTATTCTTGAACAAGTAGGATTCTTTATTTTTCTATAAGTCCCTTAGTGAGTTGTTGTTCTAATACCATGTTTTAAAATTTATTTTATTTTGTTTTAAGGATGTTTTGGGACATGGATGATGTCCATATTAAAGTTATGAAGTTATAGAATAAAAATAAGATTTGTTATATCATAAAAGGTTTTTTTGGGAAAATTGATACAATGTTCACGTTTTCACATTATGATGTAATAGTTATATAAATAAGAGTGATGTCTATATTATATAAAATTATAACCATAAAATAACAAAGGGGATTAATGAAAATTTATTCATTTCTAGAGACTGTTGATTATGTAATGGTTAAGTCTAGAACCTTATAGTTGGTATCAAAGAAAATGTTAAGTTAACATTAAATGTTATAATGTTTTCAATGGAGGTTAACATGATTTATATGGATACTATAACAATTTTATATATATAAGGTTTATCAAAAGCTTAATGGATTATTCATCTAATTTGAGGTTTTATGTAGCTAAATTATATTATTATTAAGAGTATTTTAGGGGACATTTTTATTTATATAACCCTTGGTTTTTGTATGTGTAGTGAAAATATATTTCTGGAAAAAATTATTTAGATTTTGTAGAAATAATTTCAATGGTATTGATAACATTTATGTGTTTATATTATCTTATAAATTTATGTAATTATGGTGTATTAAAATTTTGTAACATATTTTTTACTCTTAGATAACCAGGGGAGGATTAATGATTTGGTGATTAATTGATTAATGTGACTTCTAAATAGGATCATTATAATATTAGAGAACATTATATGATTACGATAAATAAAATATTATGATATTTTAATTTTTTAATATTGATGGAATTATATTTTATAATACTATATAATTTTAATTCAGAATGATTATCATATCATGAAAATTACGTGATTCAGGAATATAGATTTTTGGTAGAGTCTTTAAGAGTGATTGATGTTATTAGGAGATAAATATAAAATTTATCTTTGAAGAATATAAGATTAAATCATTATAATCTTTGGTATTAAATCTTATTCTGAAATATCTAGAATAATGTTAACGATATTTATTTGTATAATGATTTATTTTTACCATTGGGTATAACTAATAAATTTTTGGAGATAATTTTTTTTCATATGATGGAATATACATTTTTGAATTATATTATCTTATCTTAACCATATTGGTTTTGGATAATGTATTAAGATAATAGGGGTAGATTTGTATTCTTTTAATGAATTATTTGATCTTTTACATGTTTATATCACTTCTTCAGGCATAAAAAAATTTATCATTAATAATCATCATTTAGAGAAACAATTATATTTTTGTAGAAATTGATTAAAGGGTGAAATTATAATTATCAAGTATGTCAATTTATTTATGTTATTTTTTATATGGTAAATTAATTATAAAACAATATAAAAACAATCATGAAATAAAAATGTTATCTTATTACCATTAATTATAATGAATCAATGGTATTTTTTACACATATCCATTTATGGTTTTGTGGTCGTTACCTTTCTCTTGATCATTAATTTCCTTATGATCAATGATCTCTATCACTGTTCATAATTATTTGGAGATTATGTTTTTTCTCTAGGTCCATATTTTCTCTTCCCAATAATTTTACCCTTTTTTAAAACCTAGTTATCTGATGACCTTCATATTTCCTTTTTCCACTTTTCAAGTAAAAGTTTTATCAACACTTTTATGATTTGGGATTTAAAAAATGTAATTTTATTATATTAAAAGATTTTTAAAAAGCCCAACATAAATATTTTTGTATTAAATTTAATAAAGGAGGAAATAATATAATACCCCTATATTTTGAAAAACTACATTCAATGGCATATATCACATGCTTCACTGATCCTAAATGAACAATGAAATGTTATTATTTAAACAACACCATTATAACCTAGATATTACATTAGTGTGGTAGAAAAACATTTAATTATATATGAAATATATATAATGGTTCTACTCAATCTAAATGTATTGATAAATTATATTTAAATAATCACTCAATATTAAGTAAAGTCATTTTATTCTTCCTAAATATGTTTTTTTCTAAAATGTATTTTATTGTCTTTCATGAGAAAACATTATATTTAATTTCTGAAAATTTTGGAGACATTATTTTATAATAATTATATCATTTTTAAGAATGAAATCAAAATTATCATATGAGAATATATTAATAATTTTTTGATATGATTCGTTTTTCAATGAATAGTAAAATAATACCAATTTTGGTAAAACTATCATTTCTTTTCATTAAATCAAGTAATTTTCATGTCCCCTAATTTTTTTATTTTGTATAAAAGTAAAAAATGATCCATTTTTATATTATTCTAATTAATTTAAATTAAATAAAAAAATCATGACTTTTTTATAAATCTATTTTTATGGTTACAAATACATTTTTTTCGGAAATTCTATTTTTAAGTGCATAATGTTTTTATGTTTTTATTAATTAAAATAATCTATAACGATGTATAATTTAAATGAAAATTAATATATATATATATATATATATATGAATTTAAATCCATATAATTTAGTTTACCAATCATAAAGTTATTGAAAATCATACTTTCTATGAAAAGTGTATTTTTTCAGAAAGACCATTTTCATCACTTTTCAGAAATATGATTTTAAATTAAATAATTACATTTATGGGAACTTAATCATGATTAATTAAATTCATATTTTTAATAAGAGGTAAAATTTATGTTAATATGCCCTTTTAAGTTATTATGAATAGTAACTATAGTAAATAATTATCACCATATTAAGGGTAATATTGATAATTTTAGTTAAAAATAATATGATATAGACTAAAAAATGACTCTACCACTTGCCTTAATTTTATTTTATGAGTATATTTCATCTTTACTCATCCAAATTTCCAAAATATGGCATTTGTTTTCATTTTTTCTATGATTTTGACCATTATAATAATTGAAAAAAATATAAATTCAAAAATGTAACATTAATTTTTTTAATTTATAAAATATTATTGGAAATGGTTAAAAAAAACATATGTTCATTTATAAATATTCATTTTTGAGATATATTATTTTTTATCATGGAAATTTATTTATAATTTTTAGTAATGAAATCATATCCATTAATTCTTACACAATACTAACATGGTATTTAATCAATTAAAAGAAAAATACAATAAATTATTTTTAAAATATAAAATGTAAGATAAATTGAAGTAATTATTGGTTTCCATGAATTTATAATATAAATATATCATTTTAGAGAGGTTTTAATAGAATATATTCAAATATCATTGTTTTTATATTTTTTTCAAATTCAAATTAAATGAATATCTCAAAAATGATATTTAATATATTTTTTGATAAATAATATTATATTAAATGATTTTAAATTCCAAAAAAAACCCAGTTATTTCAATTTATTGGTATATTTTTAAAAATATAAATTATTTTCCACTTACCACCAATTATCATTTTATTTTAACTATGTTTATCCCTATAGTGTAAAACATTTCATTATCATAATAATTGTAAAAAATGGTTAGCACGGGTTAAAGACAAACGATAAGGTCGAAAAACATCAAATAATCATATCGTTTTTCGGCGATTATTCTAACCCCTAATGAACTTAAATTTTAATTATATTAATTTGGATATGTTTTTCATTTAAAATTAATTTATATTAATTTTATATTTTAGATATTCCAATACTGAATCTGACCACACTTATAAAAGAAAACCTCTTATCCACTTTTATTCTCACTTAAAAATTATTTTTATTCAAAAAATACAAAAAAATATTACTTCGTTTCTTTCCTTACCACATTCCAGAGGAAATGTGTTTGTTATAAAAACCTCATAGAAAGGATTTTGGTGTCAACATATAGAGGTTGTATGAATAAGAGGTATCATTCTTAGTCGTACGTTTTATTTTTCTTAATTGATCCACAAAAAGAAAAATATTATTCAACAAATATGATATGATAAAACAATGTATCATACATATACCAAGATGTTATATTTTTAATGTTATTACATACACCCATCTCCTCTTTAATAAAATGGGAAACAAAACAATCATTTGTGTGTATGGCAGACTTCCTCCCCTTGAAACGATGAAATTCATTTTCCATCATTGCCTATCAAGGATATTTTTGATTATTGATCTAATGTATATATAAGATACTAATTAAATATTAATAACTTTTAAATTTAATAGATAATAATTTTTTTACCTTTGCATTCATGAATGGTTGATAACATTATTCATGAACACGTATGGATTACCACCTTCACAAATTTAGATGATTCATTTTTCATTTTCACATCACATGGATGATATATATACGTTTAATTAACCAATATAATATAATATATATTTGATAATGATTATTTTTTAAATATAAAATAACACAAAAAATATTTTCATCATGATTGTTGAAAAATAGAAACATTACTCTAACATATGTATGACGTACTATCTACATCAATGTAACATAGTTCCTTACCCATAAACTTATTTTATGGTGGGTATTAAAAGTATAATTTATGTACTAAATAAAAATTATTTCAGGATTATTATTTTTAAGATGATTTTAAAATTTACTCATTTTCAATAGTCAACCTAGCAAAATTATTTTAGACTTATCTACTAAATATTGTCAAAAGTCCAATGTGAACTTAATTGATTTTTTAATTGTATATAACATGGTATTAAATAAAATAAAATGAATAATTAAATTTTAAAAAATTTATTATGAAATTATAATTTTAACATATGTTTATTATTCACGATTTAAAGAATGTACGTGATGATTCAGACTCAATGTAAAGGATTTCATCTCAATTTCGCTTCATTGCGGCATATTTTAATGTTATACAACTAATTTATTTTATATGGTATATATAATCCCAATTTTTAATATTATATCATTAATCCTTCATAATTAATGTTATTTTATGATGAAATTCATTTTAATTCATCCATGGGGAATTTATTTGAATGTTTCCAGAGTAGTGATGGTTTTATATTACAAACATCTTTCTTTTCAAGATTTCTTATGTTCATGGTTCAGTTAGGGAAAATAATATAAAATTATTTTAATAAACAAAAACCTTTTTATTATATTTTTTAATGAGTTTTGTGTACAATTTTTTCATTTCCTCCCAATGTTAATAAATAAATATTAATAATGTGGTTTATATGTAATACCAATCGGGTATCTTCTTTGAGATATGGAATCTAATTCTTCCATTTTTGTATTTCCCATAAAATGTTTTGTGGAAAGTTTTTAATTTTCCCTAATGGATTTATAAAAAAATTACCAATGTTTTAATTTTTTAAATATTTTTTAACAATGAAACCTTTTTTGGTTTTCCGAATGAAAAACTTTTTGAATTTTTACAAAAGTATGAAATGATTGTTTTCCACTAACTTCAAAGGCATACAAATTTTCAATTCATCATGACTAATCAATGATTAGAATAATAATTTTATATTTTATATTATTCAATTCAAATAAAATTATTTCTATAATATTTTTTTATTTTCTATATTTTAAATAATTGATTCCCATGTGAAAATGGTATTTTCATCAAGACATATTCAATGTTATCTTTCAAAGAAATATTAATTAATGACGACTATCTTTGATGATATGGATTACTTATAAATTATTTTATTTATATAACTTATTTATATAACTATATAATTCTACTTTAATTTTTTGGGTAAAACCTGCCTTATGCTAATTTAACAAATTCCTTCATTATGAAATATCTTTTGATTGTGACATGAGGTAAGATTATGCCACAGATTTGTTTTTATTAGTATTTTTTTTGTTTATTCCTTCTGTTTTTTTGGGTGAAACACAGAATCATGTACATATTTTGATGGGTGTTCCTAGATATCACTCTAATGTAGTGGGTAATGTGTTTATATCATGATACATTATGTATGGGGTCAGTGAGTAAACCTAAACCCTTATGGGACTCTGTCCACCATGTGATGTTATATTGGATGTTATCCTTAAATTATTATTATAACATGTTATATATTGATTCCACTTTACTAGGTTCTCATGACTCTATGATACCATGTTCTATATGTTATGATTCAATGTGATTTATCATGATATTATGTTTTAAGGAAAGTATATGTTACTTCATATTGGTGAAATGTAGAATTTTTTTGAAAAAAAAATCATATGATTTCCATGGATGAAAAAAAACCATTATGAACTTTATTTTTCCATTATAATTTATTTTCATATGTTCTATGAAAATATTTTGATAGAAAATTTTATTTATAGGGTAATTAAATGTTTACATCTATCAAAAAAATTTATTTTTAAAAACAATCTTATATAAGTGTTAATAAACAAACAAGTTTCATTCTTTTTATTTTATATATCCCTTATTTATTATTTATTGTCATCCAATATTTTATAATATATTTCATATGTTTTTATTTTTTATTAGGGATAATGATATGGTTGAGATGAAAATCATGATGATATACCATGAAAATAAAACTTTTTGTGCCATAAATGTTTTGTTTTGTTGGAAAAATGTATACCAAGTGGATTTGGTCACATTTTAAGGTAATGTTTACTTATGAAATGGTTATGGGATAATTATTAAAAACTTTAAACATAAATGATCTTAATGAATTAAAGAAAATGAATTCTTGTCTAAAAACACTAGATTCTGTAAATGATAAGGACTGTTCTTTATATGAATATATTCCTTGGATGGATTATTGAGGTGGGTATGAGTATTTTAACTATATGGGATTTCCTTTTGTCCAAAATAATTCTCCTTATGTGTTTATATACACAATGAATAGGATATTTTACCCAATTTTTTGGACACCTTTATAATATTATTTTTGGTTGATATCTGTATCTACTTAGGGTCTTGAGCCAATCATGATTGAAATATTTTTGTTGTTTTTGATACTGTATTGGAGAATCAGTTATATGTGAAAGTTCCCCTATTGTTACATTTAGATTTTAGAGGTTTGGTTTATTGGGATCATTATATAAAAATGTAGTATATTTTTTTAACATAAGAAAACTGAAATAATTATGTTTGATAATTTCTTAATAACATATTCAATTTTTAACAATTTCATTGGCTCAAAAGATATTATCACCCCATTATTTAGGACTTCAAAAATATTGCAACTCTAATGAATTCTTTGAATAATTAGGGAGTTAATTATTTTTAGTAAAACCAGTGTAGGTAATAATTTCATGATCTATAGAATTAGCTTACCATAGATCCTCTTATTATGATAAATAATCTAGTAAGGGACAATGGGGTGTATTGTGATGCTTCATTAGTCTACTACGAGTGCGTTCCCCTAAGAGATCAACATGTAGTGAATTATGGTTCAAAAAATGAAGCATAATCATGAGAAAAACTACCATACCCATAACATTGAGTTGGATTCTATTTTTTATGCCATCAAATTTTATAGCAACTACTTGTATGGTGATTGTTTTGCGGTACTCATGGAAAAATATATGAAGTATATATTTTCTCAATTTGATATAAATATTAGATAGATTCATTGGTTATAATACATAATATAATTTTACATTGTTATCAATTATGATATTTTAAGGGAAACATTGATATAGATTCCCTTATTTGGATGTTTCACCCTCAAAAGGTGATAGCAGCAAAGGATGGGTGGATGTTGATGTCTCTTATACATGAGACCCACTTAGATTCTATTGATGATCATGGGGGGAGGAACTTATATCCTTTAGATCTGACACAGTCCCTACTAGAATAATCTAGTGATCACATATTTCATAACCAAAATTTATCAATATTTTAGAGAGACATAGATATGGGGAGGTCCTCACAGACAAGTTCCATGACTCCTCTTCTTTCATTTACATTCATAGTAATATTTTAATTCTTATTAGATGATGGAATCTATGATGGAGTATCACTATTCTTGATTGTATTTGAATCCTAGAATCATGAAGATGTATCATTATGTTTATCTATAGTTCTTAGAGCCTATATATCAGATATTTTGTGTCCAAATAACATATCAATCAAAATGTTAAAGAAAAGAATCACATGTTTTCAATTACTATCAATTCACTCTCATTGCCAATATGGAAGAAGGACGAGATTACAACAGTCTTTTGAAATAATATTTAAAGAACCCTAAGTGTATGGGATATAGTCATGGTGATTGTGGACCATCTTACTAATACAGCACATTTCTGACCAGCTAAAGAGGATTCTTTAGTTGATGTGATCAAGAATCTATACATCATAGGTATTATGAAGCTTCATGGAATCCAAGCTAGTATCATATGTAAAAATGGCCCATGATTCACATCTAGTGTTTTTAAATGACTATAATGGGAGATGATATCATTGTTAAAAAGTAGTAAATCTTTTAACACATTAATAAATAGGAAATCTAATAATACTATACACATTCTAAGGTTATTCTATGGGAATATATCATTGATTTTAGTGACTGATGGGAGAATAATCTCTCAAATGTTTAATTATAATACAAAAATAGATGCCAATATTTTATTCAGATAGTTCCCTTTAATGCATTATATGTGTGGTCATGTAATTCTCCATTATTCATGAAAATTATAGGTGAATCTGCTATGATCATACCTAGTACCATTTAATAGATGACTAAATAAGTTATAATTATTTGGAATCCTTATGTTAATTATCATATATATTAAAATTATTATGTTAGCCATTTAATATTACCATTGGTATTTTTATGGGGTTATCATGACATACTTTGAATTTTACCATGATCTTTTCACTGATATATAACTGAATAAGGGAAGTTAACACGATAATTTGTCATATTTTTTAGATATTTACTCATGTTGGAAAGTTGGATTATTATCATAAACTACCACCATTGTTTTTTTTCTATAAACAATACAATTCATGCATCTAAAATGTGAAATTATTATTTTGACCCATCACGTGAGATTCAGTTTGATAGTAATGATCTTGAGATTAATTCATCATTTATGGGGAATCCAATATATATCATGAAATAAAATAAAATTGTTTCATGAGGAAATATTATTACTTTGTTTAAATATGTATAGAAGCATAGTAATCACCCAGATGAGTCTTGTGGGATTGAAGCTAATATGAGAACTCAATGGATAGGGTTTTTACCTCAAGAAGGTGGTTGAAGATTCCTACTGATGAGAAGCCTGGTGGTGGGGAGGTTGTAAATTCCTCCACCCACTAGAAGAGTATTTACCTTTAGTTTTTTAGTTAATTTAATTTATTTATAGTATATTATAAGTCTAAGAGAGGTTTGGTGAGTTTTGGAATGAGTTTAACAGAAATTGTGTAGTGGTTAGGTGTTGTAAGAATTGGGAACTAGATTGATAAGTTCCATGTTCCTGGAGAGAACCTATATGTTACAGGTGATTTTTTTAAACCACCGTATACCAGGTGATATCCTCTAGTGTACTCAAAAAAATTCTTTCATTATTACATTTATAAATTTGTATTCTTATCCATTCTTTTATTTTTCAAAACCTTATTATGAGAGGCTCCATATTTCACTTATTTTTCATCATTTCCCAATCCCACTAAAAATTATCCTCATCCTTAAATATTTCTATGTGATAATAATAATTTTCATTAATCTATGGGGTACCAATAGGTTGGGGAAGATTTCTCTCACCTTGGTAAGGCCATGGAATCTTGAAAATTTCTCATCTTTCTTATATTTTCATCGCCTCAGGTATAAATCTCATCTTCAAATATTAAGCCCATGAAATCATTTTCACTATTTGAACATCATATAGACTAGTGGTTATAGAGGGTAAAATTTGGAAATCTCAATGTACTCCCTTCATTCCAATCCTTGAATTTTTATTTCATGTTGAGATCATATGTATGCCTAATTCGAATTGTTCTTATAGTGGATCCTAAATTAAAGTGGTTGTTTGATCATCTCTTATAGATCCTAAGGAGCTACTTTGTTAATTTAATATGTTGGTTTACCCCTTACTCTTTGATTAGATACAATATTTTCATTTTTAATAGTTTTCTTATTAATAATGAACCCTAAAATTAGAAAAAACACCTGAGAAATCTTCCATTAATTTTTGATTTCAGAAATGTGGAATTTATCTATTTAGTAGATTCAATCATGTTTTTTACATATTTTATTAACATAAAACTAAATTATAAATATATAACATTATTTTTATGAATTATGTAATTGAATTTTTAATTGAATTTTTATTTTTTTTAATTTTATAAAATCAATTTTTAATGAACTTGAATAAGACGCACACAAACTATGATTTTTATGATTTGTATTTTGGTAAAAAATAGAAAAGGAACTAATGTTGAAATTCAATATAACAATTCAAAATATGGATTAGAGTTAAATGTTTACATTATCCATTTGTATAGTTTTAGTGAATGAGGATAGATGATATTGGAATGAGAATGGTGTGTTATAAGAGGGATACATATAGTTATTTTAATATAATACTGATTATAATTGACCCACATATAGTTCATGTCGCTTATTGATTTTTTTTGAACTCTTCTATTATAAAAATAAGATTTAAAAAATAATAATTTATAAGAAAATGGATGATAAATTCAAATAATTATTTCAATCCTATCATCAAGGATTAAAAATTATGAAAATATTTGGATGGTGATTCTAGTATAAATGAATGATGAACTTGTTTTTGTAGAATTCAGTGTTTCCGGTATGAGATACACACCATAGTGAAGGTATTGATGAATGTAAAACATGAAAGGGATTATCACCACACAATGGTGATAAGAATCCATCAATTTTCTTAGATTTATTTGAGAGGTACAAATGTATGAAAATTCAAGTTAGAGAATTCTATGCCCATTCATAGTAGTCATTTCGAATGTATCCAAATAGTATTATTTTCCAACCATCATATGAATTTTCCCCAATGGATCATGATATATTCATATTGTATGAGTTTGGATGAGATACATTGTATGACATTATCCCATGAGAATAACTTAACTGTTTAACATCAGCGGGAGTCACAATTTCAAGCCAATCATATGACTTTGTCATACATTTTTATCACCAGAATTTTTGATCATAAGACTTCACAACACATAATATGACATCACATCCGGAGACGAACATCTGTTTTGGATCCTCACGATCATATTAGTTTTTCGCCATCATATGAATTTATTGTAATAATACCCAATATAATTAATTTGGCACATTTATTTATTTCAATCCATGAGATCAAAATTGAAAATTCATAAAATGGACATGGTTAAAATAAAATAAAATTATAATTCAACTGTTAGAAAAAATAGTAAATAAATTCTCCTGAACAGCCACATAGAACCGATCTAGCTGAGGAAGAAGACACTGATCATTGTAATAATTACGACAAAATGGAATATTTTTGGGAATCCAATTCGAAGAATATACACCATTTAGCTCTGTATGTGGAGGTAATCACTGAAGATGAAGCTAGAAAATAAATTTTAGGAATATTTTGAAGGTGTTTAGAATCATTGGAGGAGGAAGAGGAGGCTTATGAGGCTCACATGGGATTTTAAAATATTAAATTAGGCATGGAACCATAGATTAATTCTATAAGAAAATGGGTTTTCAGTAGATAAAGGGGGATTCCATTTAATTAATTGATCAAGCTGACAAGTTTCTAAATTTACTTAATCTTTTCATTTTGGTATAATTTATATACTGATGGAATAATAGGACCTTATTTATAGTTCCAATAAGATTACCCAACCCCTGTTAATGAATTATATTATACAATATTAATTCTACACTACTTATTTCAATGTAATTGTCTGAGTTACAAGTTAGTATGAGATTTATATTATTCGATACATTTAAATTCTTCTTCTCAAACTCTCAGTTTTCTCACAAAGTCCATCTAGAATTCATCACTCCCTATGATGGTGATAAGAGGGTGGATTCAAAAGTTATTAGAGATATCCCAATGAATTATCTAGGAAAGTATAATGAATACAGTGGTATTTTAATTTATCTATTCAAGATGAAATAACCAAAGTTTGGTGGTTAGTTATGCACTATTAAGAATAGAAATTAATTATAGGGTTAATTTGATTTATGATTTAATAGGTGAGTGGGGGATGATTAGAGTTTAGATTAGTTGTTTTAAAAATAAATTTCAAAATTATTGTTTCTTTTATCTAATAAAAAACGAAATTTTCTTTCTCAGCCAAAATGAATTCCAGTAAAATGAATGAAAAAATACAGAAAAAATGTCCCTCTAGAGATAACCTGAGTCAAAATCCTTCACTATGTTCACTTGATTTAAATTTTTTTTGTTGAGAGCCCCATAATAGGCACTCATAAACCTGGATCAATTTTCAAGGAGGCAAGGAAATGTTAATGTATTTATTTATATTTTTATTATTTTTATTTAAGTTATTATTAACACATGAATCGGTCTAGTTTAGTTCATCTATTTTTTTATCCTAATATTAAATTAATTATACTATTATGAATCATGAACTTAAGAAACACTGTGGATGTGGGAGAGAGATTACCATTATTCTATTAATAGATTCAAAATCCTCTTTTTCTTCATCATTCACTAAATCCACCATAGGAAGTGGAGACATGGATTCCGATTTAGATTAACATAATAATACACTTAGGGAGATTATAAATCTAAAATTAAGAAAATTAACTTGATTCCAAAACCAAATAATCATAAATATTGTGATATTTGAACTACAATTATATAAATTTTACCTAATATTCACGATTTTTTAAGAGAAGATTGCAATAGGAATTTGAATGTATTTGGGGATATATGAAATATCATTAAACCTATTGGAGTTTTATAGTATCAGATCAATTTTTAGGACCTTCCATTCTATTTTTAAGAATCATCCAAAGCGTGAATATATAACTTGAAACCTATAGATGTTTCCACATGGAATAACTATACAATAACTTCTTATTGAAATTATTCTCTACTTAAAGGATTTTCTAAAACAGAAAGGATATTTATGGGATCAATAAAAAACTGAAGATATTATCTATTAGTTTTGGGGGATATTCAAGAATCTTCCATCATCCTAACTACACCACACATTTCAGTACCACCATTAATTAGTGTTCTTTAACCATGGACTATTGTAAAATGAGTGAAACTTATTGATTACTTCTTATATTATATCCTTGATAACCTACTAAATAAATAGATATGATAGAAAGAAACATATAAAACACTCATAAATTCTATATAATATCCATTACTAGTGAATTACATGAGGTAAATAGTAATAACTATTCATTAATTGAAACTAATCTTTATGAAATAAGATATCTTAAGACACATTAATCATTGAATATGGTTCATAACACATCAACTTCCAAAACCCCTCCTAGAGAGTTCAATATTTTATATTCCATAAATCATAACAATGATAGCTCCCCTAAAGTATAAGAGATTTGTGAATCGATGTAACAATGTCCACCTTACCAGTATCATCCAACTTGTAGTCCACGATTTAAAGATTACCGTACACATCAGTATAGAGTTGGATACTGGTAACCATAAAGGCCACCTTCCTAGTTTCTTTTTCAACCACCTTTCTTTCCAATTCCATTTTAGAGACAAAGTCATTATCCTTATACATGATATCAATAATAAAAAACATATACTCTAAATAATGTATTTTTTGAGATTTATTTTAGAGTCTCAAATCATCTAATTATCCACTCTCATATCTCCAGAATCCGAGTTAAAGGAGCCAAAGGACTATATTTTTTGATTATATATACATTTAATATGATTCTAAATCAATTATTGGGTAAATTCACAAACCAACTCGAAGGGGAATGTTAGTTATTTTTATTAATGGAGTTTAAAGAGGTGAAGGGCAATGACAAATCTTTATAGGGGGATGAATCTGAATTTGGATATCCCAAGGAACATCTAGAATATATCCATAAAAAATTTCCTAAAGGTAAATTCCATATGGGGACACAATGGGTAACGTTATATAAAGGAAAATACAAAATCCAATAACTATTATAGAGAAACCTCCCTTGCTTTTAAGTAGAAAATCGATCAAGATGAACATTGAAGAATCATTATTATAAGAGGTCTTGGAAACATTTAATAATATAAAAGTGAACATCCATTTTATTTTTTCATCAACAAAATAAAAAGGTATATAAAATTTATCAATGATATGTGCACTAAGAAGAGTAAACACAAAGGTGTGATGAAGTAAGATTATATAGTAATGAATCTACACTTGTAACCACCCAATTCCAAAGGAAATGTCAAAACCCAGGTACCTTTACTATCCCCAGAACCATATGAGAGATTACATTTACTAATGAATTTTTTGATTTAATAGAATAAATAAATTATATTCCTTTCTCAATTTAATCTTCCTTATATATAGGATAAATTCAGTTAGCCTAAGTCATTGTTCATATTGATAACTAAACCACTACATATCAAGTTAGATTTTTATAGGATGTTTTATAATGTGTATAAGTAATTTTTTCCAACTAACTATTATATTATTAAAATATGTGTAGGAATAGGTAAATATCATTCCCTTTTAATTTTTGGTAGGCCATTTCCAAAACTTCTAATCCAATAATAAAATATCTTGAAGGAATGCATTCAATGGATGTTAGAGAGGATGTGGTAAACTTCATCATTTAAGATTCAATCGAGTACCCCCTGGAGAGAAATCTATTTTCAAACCGAATGATTATAAATTTCCTTATTTTATAAGGATGGAAAGGAATTGTTTTATGAAATAAATAAACTAGTAAAATCCATAAGTTCATCTACTTTTTATGATGAATATTTTTTTTGAAAATAATAGAAATCTAAAAATAGTTTTATATATTGAATAGGTTGATGAAATATACTAAATTTATATTGGTGATTGACCAAAATCTATTAATGAAACTTATAAATTATATATTATGGTCTAAATCATAGAAATGTTGAGTTCAAAGTATCATTGGAGAATTCCCCTAAACTGGAAAAACATTATTTCCCACTAACATGGAATAATATTTTCTTAAGGAAAAAGAAAACTATTTTTCATAATTTGATGAAAATAAGAACATGATAAAAGGAATTAAATAAAGGAAATTATAGAAAAAAATACATTAGATATAGATACCCAAAGCTTGACGTAAATGGACATTACATTACTTTTGCAGAATACTTAATACATAACAAAAACAGACACAAAAGGATTGTAATAGTTTAGTGTCTTTGGAAACTTGGAATATAAACATCTAATCATGTTGAAAGATCATAAAAATCTCCCATAACAATCCTACCCTTTTCGTTTCCTTACCTAAAACCTTTCTTTATTTCCTGGGGAAAATAAAACATAAAAAGGGGGAGATCAAATTCTCAATAACGTAAAACACAGATAACATAAAACAATCCATAAACATTTGAAAGAAAATTCTTTAACATGAAATCTAAACATTAAAACTTTGACCAAAGACATAAATCTTGGAAGTACGTAAGGCATATATCATAATGGAACACCAATCATGATAAAATATAATAGTAATAAAACATGGAATTGTGGAAACCATTCAACACATGTCATGATTTCCATAGTAGCCAAGGAATTGCTGCCAAGACCATCTTAGTGGACAAAGTCCCTTTCTGAATCGAGTTCACTCCTCGTTTCAGTCCAGTAACACTATACAGGATTAACTTACTGTTCTAGCCATGTCTATCTCATGAGATATAAATCTTTAACCAATTCATTGTAGGTAGATATAGGTCCCACCCATCTTATAATGAAATCATTCTTACTTGTGCCACAAAATAAACATACATAATTCATAATAACCCAATGAATAAAATGTGTTTCATAAACATCATCCCATCATCACATAATCCATATAAAAGAAATGGATATTATTTCATAATAAGAAAAGTGAAACCATGTAAATCATAAAGGCATGATACTTGAAACATACACATATGAAATAATGTCAACATAGATGAAAAATGGTTTTGATAAAACACATAAATGAATTTGTGAGGAATATATCCTTTCTTAATCAAAATCATTTTATTTTCACAAAATGTGATGCAATTTTAAAAGAAAAGGATTTTTTTGGAAATTTTCATGAAATCCTATTTAGGAAGATTCAGGAAAATAAGGCATTATAAAACTTTAAAAATCCTCTCGTGCCCTATAAGATAAAAAAACATTCTTCTCATACTTTTGCCATAAAAGTCAAAAAGTACCTTGTAGGGTAAATAAAACAAAGATTCCTTCCATACCATGGGGTAAAAGAAAAAATGGGTAAAAATGACTTTAAACATACCTGAATACACTTTTATAAAACATTTAAATGGATGATAGCAATAACCCTAGTAAATACTTACGAATAAGCAATCTCGGATAGAAAAGAGATTTGCAAATTTATCCCTTACCTTAGGTCTGATATGGTTCGTATGTATCCAAACCTCTTGTATAATGTTTTAAATAATTTCATTGACTTATTACAGAATCATATTAATTGTTATGATATCATATATTGTTCACTTATGACTTTATATAACCCGTTCTTTTGTAAATTCCATGTTAAAGAGCGTTTTTCGTATAATCGTTTCATTTGTCGTCCGTGTTTTGACATGTAATTATTCATATGATTACTTAGATCATGATTACTTAATTACATAATATAAAACATCATTTATATATAATATATATTCAGAATATACATATATATAATATATCGATAAATGGAAAGAAATACACCGTTCATGGAGACGGTAGGTCGTACGTACGCAAGAACGTTGTTTTCGTTTCCTCATTGAATTGAATGGAATTAATTTGATGACATAAATATATATATACATAAATAAATTATCATTATTATTTCATATATTTCATGATTACTTATTATATATACTTTATAATCATTTATGAATGGTTAATCATTGAGAATGAATCTCATCGCATCGTGGAGACGGTATTCCGTACGTACGCACAAGCGATGATATCGTTCCCATGGTCGTGGAATTTTATTGGAGTGTATGTATACTATTACAGAATCAATATAACTTTACAATAATTATATATGGTAATTATTTACACCATTATACACATCCAAGTAAGGTGGTGGTGGAAAATAGATTACACCATAGCGTGGAGACGGTATTCCGTAGGTACTCACGCGCGGTGATTTCATTTTCTGTAGGATGGATAGATGGTGAAATAGGGTTGTTTCATACATATAATAACATATCAGTATATTAGTGATACTTATGTTATTACTTCATAATGAAACAACCTATGAAGAAGAAGTGGAAGAAGAAATAAAGTTGACAGAATCGGTAACGGACATTCCCTCTTCTTTGAAGAGCCACTTTGAGACCTTCTCTTAGGGCACTAAAATTGATCTTTGAAGAATTCAAGGACCTCTAGAATGTTTGTAGGGAAGTGGAGAAGAGAATGTTTCAGGTTTTGGCCGAGATTTAAGGCTCAATGTGTTGTGAGGAAGAGAGGGAGGAGGTTCTCTTTTATAAGGGAGGAGAGGGGCACCTTTGAAAAATCTAAAAATATTATTTTATTATAAAGTAATATTCTGTTTTTAATAGCTCCAAATTAATTTATTTCTAATATAAGGTGGGTATGGGTCTAAATAATCTCATCCAATAGAATTTAGACAAGTTTAGGTTTCTATTTTAACCTTATCATTTACATTTCACCTTATGTTAAATAATTTTACTTTTACAGTGTCTTCATGTTTTCTTACACTATAAGGTTAATAAGATTAATATAACAATACAAACTAACCCCATGTTGTTTATTATTAATATATATAACCTTTTCTAAGTCATGTGGCCGAACCTTATAATTTTAGGAATAATATAACAATTAATAATATAATATTTGTTTTAAAAACAATTTTATGTCAATTTTGACACTATTTGTTAATTGATTTTTGGGAAAGTCATAACAGAAGTATTAGTTATAAAATAGTTAACTAAATCAATAATAATATGTCATATTATCCTAGAAAATTAGTTTAATTCATAAAAAGTCTCAAATTACATTTATTTGGGTATTTATAAAATCAATTATGTCAATATTTCATTAATGGGATAATTACTACATCATTGTGTCATAATTAAATTAACTTTTTTAATATCTAAAAATTATAAATAAAATACCATTATGTAGAAAATACTTATGTCTTTCTAATGAATATTTATAGTCGAATTTATCTTATGTATAACCCAATATTATAAATGTTTTAGTTATTAAACTTTGATTTTAACTATTTTAACTATTCTTTAAATAAAATAATATTAAATTTCCTAATCTAATCCAAGTGGGCCAAAATAGTAATATTATTTCCTAAGGTTGTTTTTTATCGAATTAAACTTATCCAATAGAATTAGGACATGTGTTAGGATAATAATAATATCATTTTTACCCTTAATTACCCTATTTACTTTTAACCGTGGTAAAAAAAAGAAAGTAAAAAAGTTAGTATTCACCAAAAATTATTTTCATCTCATTGAACCACATTTTACTTACTGACATCAACTGTGTCTCTCGGATTTTCAAAATTCCATTCACAAAAGCGGTAAAATTATGTTTTATGTAAATTTGAAAATTCTCCTAGGAGGTGGGTAAAAGACGATTAAAAGATCAATAAAATTTTTATATATCTAAAATTATTATAAAATGACTCCAATGAATTACATTGAACATATATAGGTATTATGTGTCAATTTTTACCAAAAATAAATTTATATAAAATAAATAATTATTTAAATAAAAAGTCGGTTGTTAAATAGTAACCTAGTGTTTTCACTATTCATCAAAAATTGAATGTTTTCAGAAAAATACCAACATTTCACCCTAGGATAATTTCGATATTCTGAATCCAAAAATGAAGTCCATTTTGAAAGATGAAATTTAAAGAAGTTCAAATAGTGGTTATTACTATTCTTAATAGCTAGTTTTAATAATATTTTAATAGCATATCGTTGTTTAGTAAAACTCGTTATTGTGTACAACACACGCTATCGAGGAAGGTCGTGATTGCGTGTAATGAAGCCAAGTTAGGGTTGCGTGTTATGAAAGAATCCTTTATTGTAACGTACAACACAAGACATCAATAAAATTAAAAATAATATTTTTCATAAAATCTCGGGGTGTTACATTCTACCCCCCTTAAAATGAATTTCACCCTTGAAATTCGTCGGGGTTATAAATTGATTACTATTGGAAAGTTTCTTTAATAGAAACTCACATCGTAAAAATGAATACCAAAACTTGTCTTTAAAAACTAATGTATGAAATGTAACGGTTACCCAAATTAACTCATCATTGGGTTTCCACGTAGGATAACATAGGTGAAAATATGGATATGGAAGAAAAATATTACCATCATGTTATGATGGAGAGTGGTAGAGAACATGGCTATGAAAAAGCCAACAATCACAAAGCCATAAATTTGTGACGATCTAAGGTACCATCTGATTCATCGTATATAAGAGCACTAGGACAACTTTTTGGTTTTCAAGATCATTTCCCTAAAGTTGATGAAAATGGAATTAGAAGAAATACTTTCGTGATTTTGGTACAGTCTCACCGTTTGTCATTCTTTGGAAAATTTCCACTTCATCTCTTAAAGAAATGATGTTGAATTTTTCATTCGTGATGTGTTAGCAGATCATGTGATAGAATGATGGGTCATTCAATCTGTCTCAAATAAAAGTTTAGAAAATTTATCCAAAAAAACATATGTCCATCTATAGTGAGATTAATCATATATGGTTCCCAAAATGGACTTATACTTCATATATCATGCTGCTTAATATAATAGAACTAGTTACTACTAAACAGGGACTTCCTATAGACCAGTGGTAGGTGATAAAGGCCAGTCGCACTTCGGTTGTGGGTTCGATTCCCACAGCCTTGTCTGACGCGATGGGTTGTCACCCGTCCTGCAGGCTGTCCTTTTTCTAAAACTACATTACTATAACATCCCATCAATAATATCGAAAAATGTTCTATCATTAAACAATACTAACTTATGTCCAACATAATCCATTCCAATCTTTAGGCTTATCTAAAATACTTCAGTCCAAGCTCATAGTATAAAGAAAACTATTACTTGAAATTTCATCAACCAAGAATGTGAATACCATCATTTATCCCCCATATATCTTGTTGGTCACATTCAAATCATGTGAATGCCTTAATCATGTATTCTCTTGAAAAATGAATGCCCATTAAACCTTAGTGAAAACTTGAATGTTGTCAAAAGTTACCACTTTCCACATACCAAAATCCAAAAATTCTATATACTCAAACCATGATATGACCTTCTCCTTATATCAGTCATGAGCTCATCAATACAATCAAACATTTAATTTTCTCCTTATCCATTCATTATGCGCATATCATCTACTTTCCAAAAATATATGAATAACCTTTCATGGTCACCGGTACCATTCATAATATACTTTCAAAACTTAAGGAAAGACAACAGTGTAACAAGCCGTAGATGTGTCTTTATTCTATAGTAACATGAGATTACTTATACAACATTACACTTGATAAAAATGTAATCATTCCACTACATTATTAAACCATTGACCAAGATTCATCAATTCTTTCATCTCACATATCATTTCTAGTCTCTTCATCATCATCAACATAAATACTACCCATACGATCATACTGATTCTCTACAGGAGACTTTACCTTTGGGCATTGGTTTGCATAATGCCCATACATTCCACATTTAAAACATTTAACCATTGTTGATGTCATAGTAATACCATTATCCCCATCTATGGTGTTAACTAACCCTTTTACTTTTCACAAACTGGGTTTGTGTCCTTCTTTTCCACACCTAAAGCATCTTCCAGTTCCTTTGAAACATTCTCCTTGATGCCTCTTCCTACATGATTTACATAGGGGTAATTGAACTTTCTTTCCACTATGATCATCATGAAAATCAATCTTTCTCTTATTATCCGAGTCAGGAAACTTACCAAATTTGAGTTTATTGATCATATTATGAGATTGCTGATTTGGCATGATATTGATGTTTGGACATCCAAATCCCATTTCATTTGGTTGCTCATGAAGAATATCATTCCATTGTCTATCATATCCTCCATTATCGTCAATCTTCCAGTTTCCAGCCATTTTCTAAAACCCAAAAAGAATAGTGTGAGAGGAAAAAATAATTCTAGGGAAAAAAACATAATAATGGGGGATTACCCTCAATATATAACATATTAGGTTAAATTCAAAGATCGTTACCATAGTTCTATGACTATAGCCTATACTTATACTTATGCTTAGGGACTTCCCTAGACATACCTTAGAAATATATCTAGGAATCTCACTAACATTCTCGCATCCTAGTTTCCAAATGTTAACTAAACCTTTCCTCTGATACCAACTATAGAGAGCCAAATCGTGACGTACATGGACATTACATTACATTTGCGAAATACTTAATACATAACAAAAACAGACACGCAAGGATCGTAATAGTTTAGTGTCTTTGGAAACTCGGAATATAAACATCTAATCATGTTCAAAGATCTTCAAAATATCCCATAACAATCATCCACTTTTCGTTTCCTTACCTAAAACCTTTCATTATTTCTTGGGGAAAATAAAAAATAAAATGGGTGAGCTCAAATGCTCAGTAAGGGAAAACATATATAACATAAAACAATCCATAAACATTTGAAAGAAGAAACCTGAACATGAAATCTAAACATTAAATCCTTGAGCAAAGACATAAATCGTTGAAGTACGTAAGTCATATATCATAATGGAACATCAATCATGATAAAATATAATGGGAATAAAACATGGAATTGTGGCAACCATTCAACACATGTCATGATTTCCATAGTATCAAAGGCAATGCTGCCACGACCATCTTAGTGGACAAAGTCCCTTTCTGAATCGAGTTCACTCCTCATTTCAGTCCTGTAACACTGAATCAGATTAACTTACCATTCCATCCATGTCTATCTCATGAGATATAAATGTTTACCCAATGCATTGGAGGGAGATATAGGTCCCACCCATCTCACAATGAAATCATTTTTACTTGTGCCACAAAATAAACATACATCATTCATAATAACCCAATGAATAAAATGGGTTTCATAAACATCATCCCATCATCACATAATCCATATAAAAGAAATGGATATCAATTCATAATAAGAAATGTGAAACCATGTAAATCATAAAGACATTATACTTGAAACATACACATATGAAATAATGTCAACTTAAATGAAAAATGGTTTTGATAAAACACTTGAAATGATTTTGTGAGGAAAATATCCTTTCTTATTCAAAATCATTTTATTTTCACAAAATGTGATGCAATTTTAAAAGAAAAGGATTTTTTTGGAAATTTTCATGAAATCCTTTTTAGGATGATTCAGGAAAATAAGGCATTATAAAACTGTAAAAATCCGCTCGTGCCCTATAAGATAAAAAAACACTCTTCTTGTACTTTTTCCGGAAAAGTCAAAAAGAAACTTGTAGGGTAAATAAAATAACGATTCCTTCTATACCACTGAGGTAAAAGTAAAAATGCGTAAAAAGGACGTTAAACATACAAGAATATACTTTTATAAAACATGGTAATGGATGATGGAAATAACCCCAGTAAATACTTACGAATAAGCAATCTCGGATAAAAATGAGATTTGCAAAATTATCCCTTACCTTAGGTCTGATATGCTTCATATGTATCCAAACCTCTTGTATAATGTTTTAAATAATGTCATTGACTTATTACAGAATCATATCCATTGTTATGATATCATATATGGTTCACTTAGGACTTTATATTACCCGTTCTTTTGTAAATTTCATGTTAAAGAGCGTTTTGGGTAAAATCGTTTCATTTGTCGTCGGTGTTTTGACTTGTAATTATTCATATGATTACTTAGATCATGATTAAATAATTACATAATATAAAATATCATTTATATATAATATATATTTTTGATATAAATATATATAATAGATCGATAAATGGAATATAATACACGGTTCATGAAGACGGTAGGCCGTACGTACGCATGAACGTTCTTTTCGTTTCCTCATTGAATTGAATGGAATTAATTGGAAAACATAAATATATATATATACATAAATAAATTATCATTATAATGTTATATATTTCATTATTACTTTTTATATATACTTTATAATCATTTATGAATGGTTAATCATTGAGAATGAATCTCATCGCGTCATGGAGACGGTAATCCGTACGTACGCACGAGCGATGATATCATTCCCATGATCGTGGAATTTTATTGGAGTGTATGTATACTATTACAGAATAAATATAACTTTAAAATAATCATATATGGTTATTATTTACACCATTATACCCATCCAAGTAAGGTGGTGGTGGAAAATAGATTACACCACGGCATGGAGACGGTATTCCGTACGTACGCACGGGCGAAGATTTCATTTTCCGTAGGATGGATATATGGTGAAATAGGGTTGTTTTATACATATAATAACATATAATTATATGAGTGATACTGATGTTATTACTTCATAAGGAGACAACCTAAGAAGAAGAAGTGGAAGAAGAAATAAATTTGAAAGAATCGGTAACAGACATTACCTCTTCTTTGAAGCGCCTCTTTGAGACCTCCTCTTAGGGAACTAAAATTGGTCTTTGAAGAATACAAAGAACAATAGGATGTTTTTAGGGAAGTGGATAAGAGAATTTGTTAGGGGTTGGCCGAGTTTGAAGGCTCAAAGTGGTGTGAGAAAGGGAGGCAGGAGGTTCCCTTTTATAAGGGAGGAGATGGGCACCTTTAGAAAAACTAAAAATATTATTTTATTATAAAGTCATATTCGGTTTATATTAGCTATAAATTGATTTATTTCGAAGATAAGGATGGGATGGGTCGAAATCCTCTCATCCAATATAATTTAGACAAGTTTATGTTTCTATTTTAACCTTATCATTTAGATTTAACCATAAGTTAAATAATTTTACTTTTACCGTGTCTTCTTGTTTTCTTACACTATAAGGTAAATAAACATACTATAAAAAGACAAAAGAACCCAAATTTGTTTATTATTAATATATAAAACCTTATATAAGTCATTTGGCCGAACCTTAGATTTTTAGGAATAAGATAACAATTAATAATATATTATTTGTTTTAAAAACTATTTTATGTCAATTTTGACACTATTTGGTAATTGATTTTTGTGAAACTCATAATAGAATGATTAGTTTAAAATCATTAACTAAATCAATAATAACATTTAATATTAACCTATAAAATTAGTTTAATTTATAAAAAGTCTCAAATTTTATTTATTTGGGTATTTATAACATCAATTATGTCAATATTTCATTAATGGGATAATTATTGAATCATTATTGTGTCATAAATAAATTAACTTATTTAATGTCTAAAATTTATAAATAAAATACCATTATGTAGGAACTCTTTTTATATTTCTAATGAATATTTATAGTCAAATTTATATTATTTATAACCCTATATTAAAAATGTTTTAGTTATTAAACTTTGATTTTAACTATTTTAACTATTCTTTAAATAAAATAATATTAAATGTTCTAATCTAATCCAGGTGGGCCTAAATAGTAATATTTTATTTCTAAGGTTGTTTTTGATCGAATTACACTTATCCAATAGAATTAGGAAATGTTTTAGGGTAATAATAATATCATTTTTACCCTTAATTACCCAATTTACTTTTAACCGTGGTAAAAAAAGAAAAAAGATACTATTCACCAAAAATTATTTTCATCTCATTGAACCACATTTTACTAAATGACATCAACCGTGTCTCTCGAATTTTTTAAATTCCATTCACAAAAGTGGTAAAATTATGTTTTAGGTAAATTTTAAAATTCTCCTAAGAGGTGGGTAAAAGACGGTCAAAAGTTCAATAAAATTTTTATATATATAAAATTATTATAAAATGACTCCAATGAATTACATTGAACATATATAGGTATTATGTGTCAATTTTGACATAAAATAAATTTAAATAAAATAAATAATTAATTAAATAAAAATTTGGTTTTTAAATAGTAACCTAGTGTTTTCACTATTCATGAAAAATTGAAAGTTTTCAGAAAAATACCAAAATTTCACCCTAGGATAATTTCGATATTCCGAATCCAAAAATTAATTCCATTTTGAAAGATGAAATTTAAAAAATTTCTAAAGTGGTTATTACTATTCATAACAGCTAGTTTTAATAATATTTTAATAGCATATCGTTGTTTAGTGAAAGTCAGTATTGCGTACAACACACGCTATCGAGGAAGGTCGCGATTGCGTGTAATGCATCCAAGTTAGGGTTGCTTTTTGTGATAGAATCCTTTATTGTAACGTACAACACAAGACATCAATAAAATTAAAAATATTATTTTTCATAAATTCTCGGGGTGTTACATTAGAAATATGATTTTTATTAGGATAATTCTATAGAATTATCCTAAAATCCCATGTGCAGAAAATTCTTCTTAAAAGTGAGTCTAAAGTAGAAAGAGGGATCTATAGAATTCTCAACACAATACTCATGAATTTATAAAAATATATGTTTGTACAATTTTAGGAGATGGAATTATATACCCAATATCATACTACTGATGGGGTTTTTTCCATTAATATTATAGCTATGAAAATTTGCTTCTCCATTCTAAAAAAAGAAAATAATGAACTAGTGCCTGATAGGATTTAAAATGGTTGGGGGATTTGAAATAAAGTTACAATATTTATCCTTGTGCCCTAAATGTTAGAGAAATTAGTTGGGAAAAGTCAATATTATTTCCTAGATGGATTATCTGGGCATTTTTTGTTTCCCATTTCCTCACAGGATCAAGAAAAGACTACATTTACATGCAACTTTTTTTATATTATCTTACTAAAGGATTCCATTACTATAGGTAAAGACTCATGAAATTTTAAATATTTCATGGTAAGTATCTTTCAAACACTTATTGAGATCTCCTCAGATTTATTTCTTGATGATTTTACAATTTATGGTAAATATGTTTAAACCTATCTTGAAATTTTGAAAAATATATTAAATTAATTAATTGAGAAAAAAGATAATTTAAACATTGATAAATCATATTTCATGGTATAAATAATAAATGGTTTAGGACACATAATTTTTTTAAATGGAATATTAGTAGATAATACCATGGATTAAATCAATTACATACTACCTTATCGCACCACCAAGACACATATTAGATCATTTTAGGCCATTTTGGACTCTATAGAAGGTTTATTAAATATTTTAGTTGGGGTTTCACTACCCTTTACTAATTTATTGAAAAAGGAAACTATTTTTGTGTTTGATGATTCATATGGTGAAAAGTTTGAAAACATCAATAGAGATTTACAACAACCTTTCTAATATGTCCACCAAGATGGAATACCCCCTTTGAGATGTGTGATCACTTAAAAATTATATTGAGTGGTGTTGTTTCAAATGAATACTAGGAACTCTCATGTGATAGAATATACATACCAGATCCTAGAAATATCCAAAATATACTATAAAATAATAATATGCATTTTCATCTATTGTAGTTTCCTTACAGATATGTTTATAATGTTTTTAGGAAGAAAATTAACAATTTTTCTAATTCTAAAAAACTCAGGTATTTAATAAAAAATCAAAATAATATCCAATATTAGTGAGATGAATTTTTTTTATTACAAGATTTTGACTTACGGATTAAGAAAAATAATTCCTGGGAGAATATGGTCGCAGTCCACATGAGTAGTTTACCACATATTTTTTAGGTAGAGAAACAAATCGAGATAAACTCAGATGACTCCTTCTCTAGTGACCAGTTTTATAAAATCACCAAAGTGCCTTGGTATTCTAACCTATTGTATCTTTCTGTTGAAAAAAGGCACCCACTTTATTTACTATTCCTTAAACTCTTAAACTGAAATTTGAGTCAAATATTTCTATTAGGGTGGATCAAAATTTATGAAAATTTATAGTGGCTGATAAATTTAGAGGATTAAACCTGAAGAATATGTTATGTTAGTTCATTAATTCTTTGATAATATTATTTGTCAATCTATAATGGACCTCATAAAATATTGAATAAGGTATCCATGGATCTTTTGATTAGGCCATCAATTTTTAATGACAAACATTAAATTTTTAAAGAATGTCCATGCTGTTAAATTTATGGTGAGGTTTCAAAAATCTAGTAAATTCCCTAAAAACATTCTTTTTTTGAAATATTTTATATATAGGAATTATCATTTATGGGTCTATTTACATTCACATTTATATTTTACTATTTCTAATTTGAAGTTGATTATCTTACCATGTTTTTAAAGTAAAATAAACATAAATTGATGTTTAAAAATTTGTTATTGAGTTCCTGAGATCAAATATTTTTTTAGGTTCTGAATTCCTTAATCTATAATTTCTGATTAGGGAACATGTTTTTGTAAAAAAACATGTATGTCCTCATGAAGAGATATGTAATGAACCACAAGAACTCCATTTTTTAACAACCATAGAAAAATGGGAAGGCTGAGGTTCCCAATAAAGAAATAATGTGGATTTTGGAAAAGGTAGTGAAAAGTAACTATCGGTCCTAGAGTTAAAATATTGAGGAAAAACTGTTAATATACAAGACTACTTTTAAAACACCCTAGGTGTGTCCCCTTATAAAATTATTTATGGGATGAATTTTTACCTACATGTTGAGATATATCACAAAACCTATGGGGATATAGAGAGAGTGAAACAAGAGTTTGAAATGGATAGAGAGTAATAGAATCTCCAAATGATGGAACATGAGGATATGAGGATATAATACTATGATAATTCCATGGTATAAAAACATAAATATAGGTTTTACCATAAAAAAATCAATTAGAAAATATAATTTTAGGTGAGAGACAATGTGCTACTATTTTTATCAAAAATGAAGTTAATGTTTGGTAAGATTTCTTCCAGGTGGACTAAATATTTTCTATGACAAATATCATTTCATTTTGTGTAGTTGAAATTAAAGGAGATGAATCACAATAGATATTTAATGTAAATGGATTTTAGATAATGAATTTTTTTGAATATTTTATATAGGAACCAATGGAGGAGTCCAAACATATCCCTAATACTTATGAATGAGAACACCCAAGGAAACTATTTCTTTCACATTTAGTCTATATACTCAATTTTTATGTTTTTTATACCTCATATATTTCTTGTTGAAATTAACTGGAATTGATTTCTATGATAATATTGAGAGAGTGGATAAGTAACATGGGATGCAAATACATATTTATTGTTATATATATATATATATATATATATTTATTTATATAAGATTCTGACCTTTTATGGGGATGTCTCATGCTTTGTTAAGATATTATTTTAGATTTTTTTAACAGTAATTTGTGTGTTTTTTAGGGTGTTTCTGATGAATATTGAGAATTTTTTAAGGAATAGTGATAGTGCATGGTTGGCACACATTTTTCTCAAATTGTGCACCTACCCCAAGAAAACCATGTGACCCAAAAATGGAGGGGGATTAAGTTATTGGTGTATGGATTTTCTAACTATTAACCCTCTTATTATTAATACTATGACCTCTATAAGAGGCACATCATTAGGGTACATGGTTTGGAAAACCATACACCAAAACCCAAATACAATACGGGTGGGTTTACTTATTCTTAAAAAAAAATTTAATTATTAAATTCCACAGATCTCAACCCCATTCACCACTATAAACCTAATACATTTTGTTGTGATTTTTGAGGCTACTGAATGTATGGTAAGGCCATTAGAACTCCATTCTGATGAATCAATGACCTATCTGAAAAAAACTGCACTTCTCCATGTTTGTGATCACATCCCGATTAGTTTCTTTACTCTCCCACATATTTCACCCATATTTTGAAGAATTTATTAACACCATTAGTGATGGGTTTAGATCTAGGTTTTCATAGATCCTAATATTTTTAATCATTGATCTAGTTTTTGGTTTTATATCATATTCTCCATTCTACAATTGAACATTCATCTTCAATTTGAAGGATTTTTGTATGGAAAATGGTCGCCAATGTTATTGAGGTAGGTGGCCTAAATTGAAAATCCCATAGTCTTGATTACAATTGTTTGAATATAATTTTAAAATATAAATTTCAATGGTTGGTAATCTCTTCTTCATTTGGATTAATGAATTGTCTAATAAATAAATGTAATGTAGTTATTAAGGAATTGATGGAATATTTGGATTTATAAATTAGTCAACTAAATGGGTTTGTGTAATTGGTTAATTTTCATGATATATAAGTTTTTGAATAATGGGAATAATGGAATGTTTTTATTATCAAAAAATTTTATTTTCATAAATTATTAAATAATGATAATGTTTTAATAGTGAATTTTTCATATTATTCCATGTGATTAAAGCGTTGAATCACGATTTTTTATAACTAAAATGGTATACCATGTTGTGAAATGTATATGAGAGGGTTAATTATGGATAAACTTGTTAAATGTTATATATTTGATATATTTGGTTGATTGATAAGCGGGTTTTGGGATATGGACTGTTGAATCAAATACCCACAGGGTGCTAGTCATGGTATTCTAGACCAAAATGCATGAATATGATAAATTAGTGTGGGAAACACACTAATTCATCAAAATACCAATTTTGATTGATTAATAAAAAGATTTTGAGACATTTAAGGATTTTTCAAATACCCATGTGGTCCTAGCCATTGTGTTTTAAGGACAAAATATTTGCATTGGACATTAGTTCCAATTAGATGTGATATAAATTTAAATTAAATGGATAATGAAATACCATGTTATAATGAATTTTGAATCCCAGTGTTGTATAGTATATACTCCATAATTGGACGAAGAAGGTATTGGTGGTCCATGTTTCATTGTGAACTTGGGTAATTTATGTGGTTAATTAATAACGAATGAAATGTCGTAACTATTTACTATATGGATTTTAATTTATTATTTATATAACTCCACACACTATTATTGACTAGATATTTTTTTAGATATTGTTAGATGTGTCCTACATTGTTGTACTCACACCCTACATAGGATTCCAAATCGGTACCAAAATAAACATCATGTTTTTATGACATGATAATGTAAAGATCCCTATATTAGATGGATGAGTTGGGATAGATCATGGAAAATCGAACCAAATGTTGTGTCAGTACCTACATTGAGGAGTTGTCAATTTATATATTTTCTGTTTTCATATTGACACGTGATACTTATTTTAAATAAAATATCTACTCTTTAGTTTGTGATATCATCTCTTATTTGGATTAATCTTGTATTACTAGTTTTCATTAGTTATTGAATTATTCTAGTTATTTGTTATTGTGTTTTGTTTATTTCTTGGTTTTTATGTAGTTGTACTGCTTTGATAAAAAGGGTATAGTATCCCCATGTTATATATATATTAGACCCTCCCTGCTAGTCAACATCCTCTGGTATATAGGGATGCGCACCAGATGGCATGTAGTTGCCCAGCTCGGGGAACCAGTATGTGGCACCCGGTCCAGGACATTAAAAACTAGTGTTAGTGGTTGGTTTTCCAAAACATTTTTAGTATTACTATTTTGGGAATTGTATATATTATATTATGATGATTTTGGGCATGCTTAAGAGATTGTGCAGGGGAGTAGCTAACCCATGAATGGGGTTATAACCAAGCACCTGGGGGTGGGAATTGATGTTATCGATGTGTGTTGTTATAGTTAAATGTTATTTCACCTCGAGTGATCTAATTTATTGTGATGTGATTTTTTTATGACATTTTTTAATATTTTACTCATGCCCTGGTATTTTATGAGAGTTGAGTAAGAAATGATCAATATAGGAACTTAGTATTTATTATGACGTGTATCATTTAAGGAACCTATGTGAAAATCCTGTTTTTGGGTAAGTTTTTAGAATTGGGATGCTTGTATTTTCTTGTATAATTTAAATTAAAATGGATCCTAATATGAAAATGGTAAATTTTAAATTATGAAAAAGTGTAAATTTGACACAGATAAATGGGTATCTAAATATATCTTGAATATGAGTGTGTGTTTACCCATTGTTAATCATGACCTTGATGTAGGATGGTTAAGGGTTGTGATAGTGCCACAGTTTGGACCATGCGGCATGAAAGTGGGATGAATTGTTATGCCTTGATGTGAATCCCTCTTGTTAAATGTGTTAATGTTGTGAAATGTTTCCTAATATATGTGTTTTGAATTATAGATATATGTCTCCATGATTATGGTTGTTGATAGCATGATAGGAGTTCATGGCAAGAAATGATTCTATAGTATTAGAACTTAAGGTCTTGATTGTTTTGGGTGAGGAAGATAAGGAGTAGATATCTGAGAAAATTTCTATGTTTATGTAGTTTATGGAAAGATACCTAGGGAGGGTTGTGAATGTATGTTTGACCAGCAAAAGAAATTTTAGTTTCAATACCCTATGAATTTCACTAGAGAGGCTGGACCTGAGACATGTGAGGTACATATTGAATCTATCTAAGAAATAATTGTCCACTTTAATAATACTATTGAGAAAAGAGTCACACTAGAATATTATATCATACACGGTCAACAAAAGCATTGGTAGGACATCTAGACTCATGATGGACAGCTAGACAATGGGGATTTTAAGGACCTTTAGGGGAAGTTAGTGGATCAATTTCACCAAGATATGCTCAGGAAGTGAAGAGCTAATGAGCATATGATTTTGACCCACAGGAGAAATTCTGTGATGGACTATGTATAACGCTTTACTAATTGGTAGTTCTTTGTTCCATTATTGGGAGAGGATAAGGATAGTGGAGTAATGTTTTTACAGGATATGATTAAATGTAAAATTTGGTCACATGATAACATCTTCACGCTAGATAAGATTTTTGAGGTGGTTAATTTGGATCTCATATCTAAGGAGAACCTGAAGAGGATTCTAGTGAGATATTGGTATGATCTGCTGGATGACTAGGATTTACTTATTCGAAGATTATAAAGTGATCCTATGAGAATATTAACCATATAAGTGTAAATTAGAGGGGTTAGCTGAGAGGTTAAGTCACTCATGATATGACATGAGTGATTTTTCACCAGTGTAGTAGGCTGACTCACATTCATATATAGATTTCCCAACCACTAATGGAGTGTTTAGATTATGATAGGCTGTGACATCTACAACTGTTGAACATGAACTCCAATGATATGGCAGTGGCAGAGTGTCTAGATATAACTAGAGTATATTAAGGGGATTTTCTACACTATACAAGTCTTATAGTTATTGTTATACTTGTTGTGGTGGTCTAGGTAGTGGAAATTTAATTTCTTGGAATGAATTCCCATATTAGCAGTGTGGTGTAGCTCACGGGACTTAGACTGCATAAAAAATGGGGAATGGAAGTTTTATTTTGTTTATCTTACATTGGTGGATTGCAAATATGGTCATCATATTTTTATAGGTACTATTATTGTATAGTTTACACTTGTTAATTCCTTATTTGATACTAGTGCCTCTCATTGTTTTATATATGCACAACGTATTAATGGGTTGTGTCTGTCAGTGGATTTTGTGAGTGATTTTATGAATATCAATACACCTTTTTGAGTACATTCAATAGACATATATTTGTGGAAAGTGTGGTCTATCATGGTTGGGGAGTATCGTTATCTATGGGATCCATACATTATGGATATGTTAGGATTTGACCTGATCACATGTATGGACTGGTTAGTATCATACAGATCCCACTTGATTTTTAATGAAGGAGAGTGACCTTTATGTATCCCAAGGGTGAAAATTATGTTTATAATGGAGAATGGGTTATCTATATGGGTTTTTCATGGCCAAATCATCAATAACCGGGTGATCTCACCTCCCATGTTGCAAGTATTATATTGGATAATGGGGGTGTATACCATGATATCTTTCCACCTATAGTGGATCTATCTGAGATGTGTTTCTCTAAGACTTCATACGGATTCCACTAGAGAGAGATGTGGAATTTATGATTTAACTCATGCCTAGAGATAATCCAGTTTCAATTCCACCATATAGATGATACCAACAAAGCGTCCAGATCATAAGACATGGTCGGGGGAATTTCTAGATAATGGATTTATCAGTTTAATTACATTTCCTTGGTGATCTCCAGTTTTTTCAAATAGTGCTGACATGAAATTGTGCTTATGTGTTGACTACCAGAAGTTAAACTGGATGATAGTGGATAACTTGTATCCTCTTCCATGTATTGACTGTATCTTGGACAAGTTTATTAGATCATGTATCTTCTCAAATATTTACTTGAGTTTGAGTTATAATCAGTTGATATTGATACCTTTTGATATACCCAAAATAGATTATAGAACTATTATGACCTATATGAGTTCGTTGTGATGTCATTTGGTATAAAAAATTATCCTTATTTGTTTATCACCTTGATGAACTGAATATTTGACTCATACCTGGATCAGTTTTTTGGTAATGTTTATGGATGAAATCTTGGAATACTCCAAGAATCATGATGATCTTTCCTAACATCTTAACATCGTCCTGAGTAAACCGATAGAGCATTAGATATACTCCATGCTATATAAGTGTTAGTTTTGGATCGATTGGATACATTTCAATGGTCACATCATCTTAGAGGAAGGTGTGTTAGTGGACCCAGTGTAGGTATAAGTTGATATTTGTTGGGGTAATATCAAGGATTTCTCTAATATCCATTGTTTTTTGGGGTTAGTGGGAAATTATCATGGGATTATCCAATAATATTTCCACTTGGATGACCCTATTTAAGGATTGAATATGAAGTGTGTTGAGTTTGAATGGTTTGGATCATGGGAGAAGACTTTCCAAGAGTTGAAGATTTGTTTGAATACAACACCAATCTTGATCATACCTGATCAATGGGAGGAGTATTCTGTGTTCTATGATGCATGTTGGATTGGTCTTGGAGTAGTGTTGATGTAGAGGGATTCAGTTGTGGCATATGGATCATGGTAGTTGATTCCAAATGTACAGAATTACCCTACATACGCCCTTGATTTGGCATCAATGGTTTATGATGTGAAGTTCCAGTGGAATTATCTCTTGTTTGAAAATTTTACTATGTATGACAATCACAATAGATTAAAGCTTATATTTTTAATGTGATATTAGAATTTAATATAGTAATGTAGGGTTGAGTATATGCATTCATTTTATTTTGAGATATAATATATTTCTGGGAAGGTAAATGGTGTTTCTCAATATTTGAGCAGGAAAATTATACTAAGATAGTTTAGAATTCAATATCTGAGTGGAATGCGTTGAATATACTAGATGAGATTCATGTTGTGTTTTAGTAGGGATAAGAGAATATTACCCTTGTATCAGTATCAATTGAGTCTACAGTTTTTAGCTTGATCATTGAGAGGTAGTATCAGGATCTGGAATGTTTGGCCTTAATAGAAAACCATGAAAGTGGGGATTCACCTTTTTATTAGACTACGGATGAGGATGTGATTATCTATTCCATGAATTATGTGGTGCATCTAGGTTTGACCAAAATGTTTCATGACCTACATCAATAGTATTGGTTGCTGGGCATGAAAAAAGAGATTGTAGGGGTCATGGCATGATGATATGCATGTCAACAGGTGAAGGCTAAGAATCAACAACCTTGTGATCAATTATAATTATTTCCCATTCCAAAATGGATGTAGGATGATGTTACCATGGACATTGTGGCGGGTCTCCTGAGGAATACTGAAATGAATGATTCCATTTGGGTGGTTGTGTACTTATTGAGGAAATTAACATATTTCAAACCTATATGGGAGGCTTTATCGGTGGATCAGTTGGAAGGCATGTATGTTTGGGAGATTGTCAATATGTAAATAGTACCATAGAGTATATTTTTAGGCTGTGACTCATGTTTTAATTTATACTTCATAAAAATCATGAATATGTCACTTTGAACATATGTATTATAGAGTATAGTTTTCCAATGATATATATATATATATATGGAAATTTGGAATGTACAATATAGGGTTTTGAAGATATGATATGGTCGTGTTTCTTATAAATTGCTCGATCTTGGTAAAATAACAATGAACATATGGGGATCACCTATAACAACAATTATCATGATACATTTTAGATGGAACCATATGAGTGTATTTATGGTAGGCTATGTTGATCACCTCTATGATAGAGATATCTAGGTATGTCAGTGTTTTTTGGACTCTGTCTCATGCAAGATACATCAAATCAGGTTCCGCTAATTCCAAAATTTATGGATATAGATCAGATTAGGAAGAATACTTACGATGATAGAAGTTTATGACCCCATAATTTTATAGTGGGAGATCATGGGTTTCTTTGGGTAGTGCCATGATTAGGTCACCATAGGATTCAGAGATAGGGCATGTCAGTGCTCATGTTTTTTTTTGAACATTAGATTTATTTGAGAGAATCAGGATAGGGGAATACTGATTTTATCTTCTATAGAGGTACAATGTTATGCAAGATGTTGTTCATGTGTCAAAAATTTGGATGTATCACCCCAACCCATCTCATGTGATAGATATGGATGATGTTGTTCGTGAGATCGATGCTCATTTGAGGAGCATCCAATACTTGTTGTGGATCAGAGTGATAAGGCGTTGCGGGGTAGGACCATACTGATAGTAAGAGTATGATGGTATAATGGCCGTGTTTAGGATGAAACATGGGAGAGATAAGCATATATTCAGGATCAGTAGCCTAATCATTTTACCTCATAATCTAAGAGATGCTTGGGAGTAAAACACGAGGACGAGATATTATAAGGTGGGGAAATTGTAAGATCGTTATCTTATATAGGGATTCAAAATCTTTATTACATGTATTCTTATAACCTTGTTTCAGCATACTTTGAGTGGCTTTTTAATGTTTTTTGGGGGAAGAATTGGAAATTTTGAAGGAAAGTGAGTAGTGCACGATTTGAGAATGGTTTTCCCAAATCATGAATCTACCCATAAAAAAAAATGCAACCCTAGATAGAGGGTGATTGAATGTTTCGAACATCGATTTTCAAATGGTGTATTTCCCAGTAGTAGATTTGTGACTCCAAGAAGTGTCTCATGGTTAGGGTGTACAATTTATAAAATCATGCACCCATTCCTAGAAAACTATGAACAGAAGTTTAATTATTCTTAAAATATGTTTTATAATTCCTTAATCCCATGAATATCACCCCCAATCACCTTTATTTTAATTATGATGTTTTCTTGCAATATTATCGGCTCTAGAAATTGTTGCACGGCTTTCTGAACTCTGTTCATGATAAAAAAAGGGAAGGTTTGATAGATCTACATCTCTCCTGATATATTATCTCTTCCTACTATGTTTCCTTTCAATTTTCGACATTTATATCATCTTTTAAAAATATTATTTCCTCCATTACTTATGGGTTTAGATTGAGGGTTGGATAGATATTAATTTGATTAATCATTGATCTAGGTTTTGGTTGTAGATCCCATTATTCATTGTGTAATTGAACGTTCGAATTCAATGAAAAATGATCACTAAAGATCTTGAGGTTGGTGGTCTAAATTGAAATCACATATTCTTGATTATAATTTAGTGTATGTAATTTTTAAATGGAAATTTTCAGGGTTGGAAATCACATCTTGAATTAATAAATTAATGGAATGTGGTGATTATGCAATTAATGGGAAAATGGGATTATGGAATTGGTCAATTTAATAGGTTTATGTAATTGGTTAATTTTTCAGATACATAATAGATTGAATAATGGGACACAAGGGGAGTTTGGATTAACCAAAAAGGGTTAATGGATTAAATGATTAAATGGTGGAAATTTTTTTAATAGTGACAGGATAATATTAATCAATGTGATTAATGTGTTTAACCATGATTGTATTGATATTTTAAATGGTATACCATGAAGAGAAATGTTTATGAGATGGTTAATGATGATTAAACTTGTGAAATGTGATGTATGTGATATATGTGATGGATTGATAAACATGTTGTTGGACATGAACTGATTCTTTAAATCCATGGAGAGATAGACACGGAATTCTAATCCAAAATTCATGCATGTGATAAATAAGTGAGGGACATTGACTAATTATTCAAAATCCCTTGTGTGATTGATTGATAATGGGGTTGTGGGACATGGGATAATGCATAAAATACCCATGGGGTCCTAGACATTATGTTCTTAGCACAGAATTTTGGAATTAGACTATATTTCCAATTTGACATGATATGAATTTAAATTAAATGGATAATGAATAACCATGTAATAATGAATTTTGAATCCCTATTTGATATGGTTTAGACTCCAGTATGGGCCAAAGTAGTTATTGGTGGTTCGGGGTTCATCGTGAGCCCCTATAATTTATGTGGTTAATTAAATAATAATTAAATGTGATAATTATATAATTTATTTATTGTAATATATTCTGTATACAACTACATACAATTTTATCACTGTATATTGTTTTAAACATTATTTGTGGTGGACTACTGAGTTTTAATCACACCCTACATGGGCTGCACGATCGGTATCCAAATAAAATTATTTTTTTAAGCTAAGATAAGGGAAACATCCCTATGTTAAATGGATGATATGGGTTCGATCAAGGATGAGGGAATGGAAAATGGTGTGAGGACACTGTTGGTCATGTTTTCAGTGTCCTTATTTTGAGTTTTCATGTTGTCACTTGTCTCTTATTTGGAATGACATATTTACAATCTAGTTTTGGATATTGTATATTGTCCGGATTCATCAGGTATCACTAGTCTATTTTGGTTATGATATTATACTAGTGATTTGTTATTGTCACTAGGTTATTTGAAGGTTACTTCCACTGTTGTGAATCTTTGATAAACACGGTATAGTATTCCCATGTTATATATATATATATATATATATTAGACACTCACTAATAGTTTACAACCATTCACATAAGGGGAGGTGAACCTAAGGTCATGTAATTGACAGGTCGTGTCACTGGTATGTGGAACCCTTGCCTAGAAATTACAATTTCTATGTGCTTGAGGACTGAAATAAAATGAAAAAAAGTGATCAAAAATACATTTTTATAATCTATATTTGAAATTCTGTAGGTCATTTTATTATATTTTAGGATTTTTTGGAGAGTTTTTTGAAAGAGAAACATGATCTCTAATGATCTCTATCTTAAATTTAATTACCATTATTGTGTGGAGATAATTAATTGGTTTAGAAATTGTTGTGATTAAATGATTTTTGAGGGAATTCTACCACTGATTTCATGGATTTTATTCTTCAAAACTATGTAAAATGTTGTAAATAAAAAAGGCTATGGTGGAATCAAAATAATAGCATATGTAAATTGAATTCTGAAAATAAAACTAGGAGAACAACCCACTGAAATTTATTATATCCTCATGAATCCTCCCTAAATTACATTTAGATAGATTATATAATGTTGAGTAAATCAAGAAGATGGGAACTGATCAATATGTCTTCCATAGTCTACATAAGCACATGTTTTTTTGTGGGTGGTAAATATTATCAAAGAGTTATATTAGCCCAAGAGTTTTCTTCCCAAGTGTTTCCTCTATGAATCAGTTATATAATTAGTCACAAGGGTTACCTATTTTCTTTGGATTGTTTATTTCTAGGTTTATCTTCACTCATCCAATTAGTTGTTTTAATAAAATAATACCTTAAAAATTTCAATAAAGAAAATATTTTTGGAATCTTAAAATTGGATGAAGAAGGGGTAGATTATATATCTTAATATATTTTAGAATGTATCAAGGATGTGTACAAAGGTACTTTTGAAATGGTAACTTATGAGAGAGTGATTTAAGAAGGATCTTCTTTTTAATTTCTTAATTTCATAGGGATTTATTCTATTTACAAGCATTAAACTATAATTTTTCATAAATTAATGTAAGGGTAGTAGATTAAATTCATAGCAGAGGGATGATACTTACAACAAGGAATGATGATATTTTCCTTCATTTTTTGTATGATTTCTCGAACCATGTTTGGGTAAATATTTTTTTAGAATGAATTCATTGTATTGAACAGGATTGTAATAGTTTAATTATGGGGGTGATGTGAGAAAATACTATCATATTTTTAACTATTTTTTCAATGATAATTAAAAATATAATTATTATAAAATCTGGGAAATTTTCCCATATTTGTTAATTTTGAAAATCATGATTTATACTAATATTATTCATTTTATATTTAATTGGAAATCTATACATTGATTTTTTAAACTCTGTAATTAAATATATAATATAATTTTATTTTTATTTGTAATTATTTTAATTTAATTTTTAATATTCTTGTATAAATCCTACACATCATTTTATTTTTATGATTTCTAGGTTGGTCGGAAAATGGAAAAGAAACTAACATAGAGTTGTGATATAGTGTTTTCAAACCGAATTTAGAGTTAAATGTAGAGTACATATATATATGTAGAGTTGATTAATAATGAAAAATAAAAAAGTTATGGTTAATTAGGATTATTTTATTGTGGTTTATATTTTTTAAAACTATGATGAGTATATTTGACCCCTTTAGAGTTCACAATACTTGGTCAAAATTTGTGAACTCTTCTTATCAAAGTGAGGATTTTTAAAATCATTATTTCGGAGTAATTGGATAATGGATTAAACAAAATGATTTCAAATTTTTCTTCATGAATAGAACATCATGATCATGTATGAATCATGATTCAACTATAAATGAAGGAATAATTAGTCAAGGGATAATCTCATGATGCTGATATTAGAGCCTGACATTAGTGAAGTCCACATTGAATATAAAATAGGAAGAATATTCTAAACCATGTCATAGTGATAAGTATCTTGCTATTTTGTTGTGAATTAAATTTTAGAGGTACTCATATAATAAATAGAGAGTTGGAGAATATAGTAGTCCACTCAAGGTAGACATTTTAAATAAGACAAGATTATTTTACTCTCCCAGTGTCATATCACATTTTCAAGGCCATATCATATGACTTTCCCATCGTATAACATTGGATGAGAAACATCTTATTACTTGGGACTGAGAGAAAATCTATACCATCAGACTTCAGTGAGTATTTTAAATTTAATATGCTTATATGAATTCATTACATGACTTTATTACCAAAATTTCTTATCTTATGAATTTCCTATACATTGTTTGAATTCTCGAGTTGAGTTAGACATTATAATTTATATATCCTTGAGAATATGACTATTACACTATCATACGACTTCAGTAGTAGACTCCTAGATAGTATGAATTTTGGATATTGCGAAATTTCAAGTTACAGGGATCAAAATTGGAAATTCTCAAAATTTTAAAATAAACCTATAATTAAAATACCTTTATAATATTCATCCAAATCCAGAAGAAATTCAATCAGATCATTATATGAAACCCATCTAGCAAAGTAAAAATACATTGATCATGGGAATATTGATTAATAAAGGGGTTATTCAAGGGGAACCCGACTAGAAGAATTTAAACCATCGAGCTATACACATGGAGGAAATAAAAGAAGAGGGAGATTAGTACATAATTTTAGGAATAGATTAACGGTACCAAAATCGTTGAGGTGTAAGAGGAGGATATTGCTGATCACTTGGTAATGAAGATGTTGAACCAGAAAAGGAACCCTTCCTGACTTATATAAGAACTTTAATATTCATTGGATAGAAAGGGTTGTCTGTTAATTAATCAATAATGTTGAATTGATGATGAATTTATTTATTTATTTTAATTTTATTTTAATTTATATCCATACTCCATACTAGGTCCTTATTTGTTCATTCAAGGATATTTCTCCAACCCAAGTTAGTAAATCTAGTTCTTTATTGTTAATTATATTCAGTTTATTTACTTCGATATGTTTGAGTTCGTAGAATGTATGATATTTTCATTATTTTTTAAATTTAAATTCATCTTTTCTTAATCTTATTTTTTCACTCATATGAGACATAGAATTATTCAATACAAATGATTGTTATCCGTGGGTTTATTGATGGGTGATTGGAGATATCCAAATCACACAAAAAACGGAAAACATAGTTAATACAATGGTCAATGATTTAATCTATTCCAGTTAAAATAACAAGGGGTGGATATTCAGTCAATGTTTATGTTGATTAAATTGAGAGAAGTATAGTTAATTTGAATTATGATTTAATTGGTGAGTGGGGGTATGTTCCTTGTTTAGAAAACAACTTTTGAAAATTATTTTCAACTGCATTTTCTCTCCTACTCTGAGAGATTTTATCTAGAATTGGTTTAAGATAGAGTGAACTTAATTAAACCATTTTATATATATTTTTAAATTCCAATTAAATATTTTCATAGATTACGATTCATATATTGATTATGTTATTTTGAGTTTATGTAATGATATGAATTGTGTAATTTTTCTCCATTACATTTATTCATTCCTTGATTGAAAAACACTTTAATTAATTATTGAAGCATAACATGAACAGTTCATTCATATTTATTGTTTCCAATAATTATTTTAAATGATTTTTTATTATGTGTTTTTTCATGAAGAATGTTTATGTCAAATATGGTTGTCATATCATTAATTTGACATGTTTTACTTGTCCTGTGTATAATTATTATGTTATATGATCATTCAGAAGTATCCCCTATTAATAGGGAATAGGGTATCTTTAATGGGATGTGACTTGGCCCCAAGAATACTACATTTTTTGATGGATTAGTATGAGCTCATAGTGACCTCACATGTTATACCCATTCTCTTATTCCCTATGATGGGCTATGAGATCCCCAGACTTGATCTACCGAATTATTACAAAATAATGGATAAATATGACTCTCACTTATTTATACACTTTTACCCATATGTTTTTGGCATATGAGTGCATGATTATGTTTAAAATAGGTATTTGTATGTGCTTCATGCTAAGTATGGTTGACTTATCATCTCAAATCCCGAATTAAGGATCAAAGAATGTATACTGGTGTAGGACCTTCCATAGTAAGGAGTTACATTCAAATGTTAATGAATATGAAAAACATGGTATTGTTATTTATTCATGTTTTTGACCAGTTCCTATAGCTTTATATTTTTTTTATATACACTCTAAATATGATAGGTTTTTAGGAGTGGGGTATTGATTATATATCAAGTTTTCCTACTCAAACTCTACATGGTACCCTTCTAGGAAATGTGAATACCTCTTGATTAATAATCTTGGTAAAGGGAAGTCGCCTAAAAATCGGGGATAGAAACAGGATAAGAGAAATTATAGGGGTGATTAATTTTTATTTATTAATACGAATCATGATGTGAGACATGTAGGTTGTACTTATCACTTTTTGTAATGGATTCACATCAAAGAACATTGTGTTGAGTCCTTAGGACACGTTTTCTTTGGTAAAGATTCATATGCATTGTTTATTGTAGTCTACTTTTATCCCTTATTAGTGAGGTATGATTCTTGTACATGTCGCATTGTTCATTCTCTCGTTATTACTCCATCTCACCACAACCATTATGGGTGGTTTATATGAATTTTTATTGGAACCATGGAACATAGGTCCTCCATGAGTCTTATAACATAGTCTATTTATACCTTATATAAATGGGTAAAATTTCCTCACTTTAATATAATACTTTACCCATTATATTTATGCCAGCATCTGGTGACTATGAGGTGTGTATTAGATTTTGTGATAACCTGGTGTGGGTGTCATGTAGCTATTCAGATTATTAATATTACATAAAAGTTTCATTGAAATTAAACATATTTATCAATTAACTCCCAATATTCCTTTTTTGTTGTATTTATTACACACACATGTACTTCTTTATTAAGGTATTTTTAATCCACAATTTCTTCCACTTTGGTTTCTTATGTGATGAAATCCTCATGTATAAGTAAGTCAATATGGGATAATTTATACAATGAACTCCTCTTAACATTATCATATTTAAAATATTTAATTTTGGGATCATTATTCACTTAATCATCTTGTAATTTTTAATTCAAATTATAGTTAGGTTCTAAACCATTCCAAATCAAAATCAATTGAGTGGTGGGTTACCTTTGTATTTTCTATTTCAAATTTTATTATTTTAGGAAAGGAAGGATGTTTCTTCATCTATTTTTGTCTCTTTATGATCATCCTACATTAATATATTATTCATTATGTTAAACATGATTTCATAATATTTCACCATTTCCATGTAGTCATTATCATTTTGTGTCATTCAATATGAATCAGAGTCTTATAATAACTGCCCAGTCTAATTTTCTTTGGATATTTATCCTCAAACACAATTTGTTTTGGATAAAAAATGGTGAAAACGTCTCATAACTATTTTATTTTATTTATTTCTTCAATGGTTTCATAAATTTTATGAATGTTCTTAAAAATTACTTTCATCTGGTTAAGGAATAAATCAATGAATTCATTTAATTTCATGCGCAAATCCCCAAACGTTTTCCATATAACCTATAATTTGGCCTAATATACTTTTGATTCATCATTATAAATATTGACTAATTTTAACCATATAGAATGTGATGATTTACATGATATCACTTTTAGGTATATTGTGTTATACCCCCCCTGATTTGATTTCTTTAGCATTGGCATCCAACTCTTAATAATTCATTTTAAGATAATGATCTGGTTTCCATTTTGATTAAGATTCAATATATGGGAGTCCTATACACATTTATTCCCAGTTATTGGAAAATAGTGTTCCATATAGTTATTAATATAATATTGTAATCATTTTAAAATTTACTATTTCCATGGTTTCTAAAAGAGAATAGTCTATATAATTTGAACCTGACACTCTGATATAACCTGTGGATTCTTTATAATGAGTATACTCTAAGAGGGGTGAATCATGGTTTTTCAATTTTATATGACCCATTCCAATTATATAATCACATGATTAGTATGAACACTTCTTTCCCTCATGATTAAATGTGGACGTGATAATAAAAAGGAAGAGAGAAATATGTGATATTTACCCGGTTCAAAGGAATTGGGCCATATCAAAGTTGTATACAACAATGATGTGCCGATGAACCAAATTTCACCATGAAAACTATTTTTTATTAATATTTAGGGTGTAAAACCTAACCCTCTTTTTCTATGACTCTAAAAAATTTAGAGAACCCACTAATCCCATTATAAGAAGGATTTTCCTCCTCCTCATTGCCAACCATTCTGATCTTGTTCAACAAAAAATAGAGTTAAACCTTAGTGGATTATCAATATGCACCTCTTCTATCCAAAAAAATATAGAAATTTACATTCTCTTCTAATTTCAATTCTTCAAACTATATACTACCAATCTATACCACCTCCTTGTTTTAATAGAAATATCACCCTAAATCTTCATGGAATCAAAATAATTCCCTTCATTTAAGCCTCTAACTTCTCCTTATTTTAATGGAAAATAATGGATAAAATATCCCTAATTTCAAGCACTTTAATCCAATTTTAATTAATGAATATATCCTAAAATATTATAAACATAAACCTAATATTTTTGTATTCCACAATTCACCATAGCCTGGGGTCATTCAAAATGAGAATTTTGGGGTCCAAACAGGTTACCGACCGTAATTCCTAAAAAAACTCATTATTGTGAACATATATATATCCCCATAAAAGAATATTTATTTCTATAAATAATTTTGTTCCATTGAGACATTTACTACAATATAGGTATCCCAAAAATGGGGTTTTTAATGTTACCACCACCTCAACCTTGTTAAAAAAATCTCCCAGCCATGCTATAATAAAATTTTCAACTAAAATTCATTCTAAAAACCCAGTGTAACATCTTGAAACTATTTCAATCATGATCCATAAAACCATTATAGGTGAAATTCATTTACACATGACATATCCCACTCGAATTTTCCCTTTTTATTGATGTTTCTTTGACTATAGGGGCATTTTCTACAGCCATAACAATCTTCACTGAGTTTTATAGGGATTTATACAACATGAAACAACATCTCCTATGCCCATTTCATACCATCCAGGTCAAATTCCTTTTTTAATCATCCGGTGAACTACAAATAAGACCAGTAAAATAGGTGTTTTAAATTTTCCAATTCACACAAGGAACATATTTACCTTATATTACAATATCCATGATTTGGTTCTTCTTATCTACACATTTGAATTTTCCACCCTACCAAACTCCACTTCACTTTTATCAAGGTATCGTATAATGTGACATATTCTTTATATGATAAAACATTATTAATAATATCATTATTTTAATAGAATTCCACTGTATATTATGAAAAAAAAGAGATAAAACTCTCTAATTGATGTTTCCTAACACCAGAAGTGAGTTAGTATGTACTTTTCAAATGAATCTCCATAAACCTATTGAAAACATCAATTCTTAGATACAATGGAAATGGATCATCTAACACATAGAATTTTTATTCTTTCTTAAGAAAAATTCCTATTTTTCTGTAATAATCTAGGAATCTTCTTCCATGAATTTTTTCTTCATATGGATTGATATCAAAGTCATGTATAATGATTATGATGATGATGATGACATAATTATTGTAATGACCCGACCAACTAGGTTCTTCTTGGTTATGGGGGGACCAGACCTCCACAATACCAAGCCTTCCTCCATTACCCAGGGGTTAGTGAGAAATGTTGAGAATGAATAACAATAATGGGAGGCATTTTCCTAAAATATATGTACACATGGAACCAATCATATCCATTCATAAGTGAATAGGTATAATAATAAAATATAGTAACATATAGAGTAAAATAATGCATGTAATAACCTCTGGGGAACAAAAAGGGTTCTATAGTGTAATCCATAATGTAAAGGTAAAAATATACACCAATCTTGAAAAGATGTCTCAACCTGAAAAAAACTAGGACAGAAAAATTATTTTAGAGGGTCTAGATCTAGATCTGCAATCCTGATTACTATATGTGGTCAATACACATGATTATCCATATTCCCCTTTAAAATCACCTTTATTCTATTCACCATCATCATAATATAGAACATGTGAGGTAAAATCCCATTTAGTTGTGAGTATATACATACCCATTATGATGCTCCAAAATCTGAATAGGGAGGAATAGATGTCATGATAGAAATAGTGAACTCAACCCAATGTACGAGGGAAATGAAACCCATATATATATATATAATCATAAAAGAATCCTAGATGGGAGAAAAAGGGTATCTCAATCTCACGTCCTATCCCAAGTCAATGGGTCTACCTACAGATCTAATAAGTCTATATTTGAAGCCCACCATCTCATGTGTTTAAAAATGTAGATGATGGGAGGACCCACACCTCACCACTATGTTCCAAATTTAATGGGGGATTAATCTCAACGTAGAGGAATCACTCTTTATATTGATAAGAGGATTCCAATTAGTATGTAGATAGATGATCCATGCCCTACTCCATCATGGGGGGAAATTATTATGTATGGAACAAACTCCATGTTCTATTAGAGGGTTCCACTCAGTTTCCAAAGGACTAATGTGCTAGATCATAATGGGTGTTCCAATTAGTATGTAGACGACCTGCACCCTAGTCCATTTGGGGGTATCACCCAGAAGGTAGAGGAATGACGCCCAAGTCCATCAAGGGGTTCCACTCATTAGGAAGAGGAACCATACCCAAGTTTATGGGGGTGGGGGGTTACTCCAACTTGTGCGAGGAGTATGGGTGACCCACACCCCGGTATAATATAGGGGTTTCAAACCCTGAACACTCTTTGATAATCCTTCCTGATCTTTACAGTCACAATGAATTTCTTAACGAAGTGACTTGCGAAAAACATTCCACCCCATTTCTAAAAAGCCACAATGAAGGAAACCATCATCTTCAATATGGAAAACTACTTAGGATAGGCTACTCATAGTCCAAAATCCTTTTCTAGAAAAAGGGGATATAAAAGGTTAGGGTTTCTTAAAAAAGGGGTACACGACATGTAAGGGGTCTACACGATGTGTGGTGCAACTCTTATTCCTATCCAAGTTCCTCTATGGACTTGACTCAGTAGCCATGTTGGTGCACACTAAATGTATGAGGAACAAATGGCATTTATCATCCACCTAGGTCCATCCCATGTGCTCTTAGCCATGGCTATGTCCATTCGATCATGTTGTGTACCTAGGCATGCTCATGTACTATAAAATTCCCATGTATTTCCATATTACATAGTGTTTCCACCCATACAGAGTCCGGAATGTGCAAGGCTAGAACACACGTAGACACCTAGGGAGGGTCTCATGGCATGTGAGCCCATGAACATGGAATTTGATCCTTGTCTTCCCCAAAAACCTATTCTCCACAGCTAGGTAGGGCTACACAGTGTGTGTTCTTCATACTACATGTCGTGTAGTCATATTTATTATCAAAACTTCATGTTCTGCACACATTCTCCAGATTTGACATTCCATATACAATTTTCACTATTTGATAAACAAAAACTAGTGTGGGTCATCTCCATCAATCTTATCATGGTTTTCGGTGGCTGGAGAAATGATTATTTCCATTCACGTGAAGCCCACATGTGTGCACCACTCCACTGGTCACAATCGCTTTGTCTTAGATCATATATCTATGGGACTCATCCTGTGTATCCCACAATGAATATCGATATGTCCAAAAATCATCATTTCGATTTTCATTCACATAATAACCAATAATATGGTGTTTCAAAAATGCAAGAACCCACCCCAGCGAAGTCAAACTACCACCTTGTAGTCCAATTATGAAGAACGTGAAGAACACTTGGGGAAAAGCACAATAACATAGGTAATAAAAATGTTTCTTGGAAAAAAATTAAAAAGAAAGGAATCTATGGTGAGATCATGGAATTCAGTAATTAAAATAATTTAACATACTTTAACTTGTCTATGATCTCTTTATAAGAACATACATTCATAGAACCAAAATTAGATAGTCAAATATCCAGGATAAAATGTTTAGTCTACAGGGGAAATGGAGATTGATTATCCGAACCACAATTATTGATTTATCGTTGGTGAAGAATACATTTTCATGCGATGAGGAAGATCATCTACATTTTATGTCTATCGATTATCCTCAATCTGATCACCGATGATTATTCGATGTCAATTCACTAGTGAAGGTCATCATAGATCATATCAATTCTTCCCGGGTATATATGGATAAACCTAGAGAATATTTATATTGGGGTATTTAAATGGTATTTAATTAGGTCATTTAGTAAAATAGTTAAATAATTTAGTTATTTACTTTAACCATTCACACCCACCAACCACTCCCTCAACTAGATGTCTGACACCGACCAACCTTAGGTCATTCCTAGGGTAAACACCTCACTTCGAATTCAATTGTGGTATCCCACATTCAATATAAGATTCCATTCATGATATATTCCATTATTTCATAAAACAACTATCTGCAAGATATAAATATAATTAATATATTTTAAAAAATAAATTTCATGCTCATCCAGACTCAAAATCATAGGCAGGGGTCTGGTGTTTCATCGGGAGGTGTGGCGTCGACATAGAGTGGAGTCGGTGCGAGCCTTGTATGGAAGATACAGAGGTGTAGTTATTTTAGGATGAATTATGGTCGTATATTCCACTATTGGGTTCTTCATCGGATCACCGATTTTTGTGGTGACCTTCTCGGTTTTGGGAGTTTTGTCTCACGGTGGATTGAGGGTTCCTATGGTTTTTTTGACTCTTTCATGCAACTATAGGAGTTTGTTTCTCATGGATAATGGTGGTGGTTGCATCATCATGTGCTACATGAGAAGTCTTTATATAAGGTTTTATTTGTTCAGTTTCTTTCCAGTTATCTTTTACCCCTGGTTCGTGGTCTACTTGGTGGGGGAAGATTTCTTCTTCTCCGATGATGTGGACGATGCTCAATTTTATGATGGTTGATGATGGATTTCTGGTTTGGTGGATTGTACAATGAAAACGACATTACTGATGGTAACAACAACAATGAGTGGTGTCGACGATGTGTTTTGTGGTTTCAGTGATGATGTAGGGATGGACGATGTCAGTGATGTTGATGTTTGGAGATGATGGGTAATGGATTTTTAATTTTTATTTTTTGGTGGTTTTGAATGCAGAAATAGTGGTACATGGATTATAGTTTTCTTATAGGTTTTGGTTTTAAATTTTGGTATTTGTTAGTCTGTAATGTTCTTTATGGGTTGAATATGGTGGTTTTTTAGCGTTCATAGTTACCCATTAAATTTTTAATTAGAAAATAAAAAAATATGTATTTTTGGTGGATCCCTAAAAAGAAAAAACAAAAAAAGGCGGGTATACCAATCTTGCATCTGGTGCTCCCAATCCTAAGAGATCTCATACATGCACCCATATTTCCATAGCACATGAAACAATGGAATGTTTTATCCACACAACATCCTCTCCAACCAATCCCCAATCACCACTGTGTAATCTACAAAGGTGGATCAATCCTTGATATCCAACTCTCCACAGCCAATAAAATGCATAGTTTTATGCACATATCTCATATTTGACACATGGAAGAGGTGATGCACCCTATCCCACTATTGGGGTATGGCTAGGTGGTATGTATCCTATCTAACATGCCACTTGATCTTGAATAGCCAAAAGAACATCAAGGATATCTTTTCACTCTTGATGAACCATTGAAATCCTCATCATGGGGAGACTCATAGAAAAACATGGTCTCCCAAAATAAACCCCAAGAGCCTACAATGTCGATCTATATAAAATTTCAATCATCATTGGTCTATCAGCTTCTTATTGCGGTTTTTCTAAACCTTCTCCTCCAGCGCATGCACCATCTTTGGAACAACAAAAGATGTCTCACTGATCTCAGTCCAACAAAAGGGTTCCATGAATGTTCTCCCATACAAGCAATATAAAGGAATAATAACAACATTAGAATGATAGCTACTATTATAAGAAAACTCTACCAAAGTCAAGTGATCCTCTTATTTCTGGGCAATGTATAACACACAATCCTTCAACATATCATACAGCTGATTGATGGTGTGATTGGTATGCCCATTTTATGGGGGTGAAACGTTGTACTCATCCTCAATTGGATATCCTCCTATATACCTCTCCACAACTATGATGTGATCCTTGCATCATGATCGGTGGAAATCCTTGAGGGAACCCCATGATGGTGGGTGATCCACTGTATGTACAACTACCTAAAACTCCCCATCGATCTTTACACCTCGATAGAAAGGAAGTTCACCAACATAGTATGTTGGTCATTTATCACCTAGAAGGAATTATGTCCATTCTATGTCCACATGATTCCTCACACAAAGTCTATGGATATTCTATTCCATTTTCACATCAGGATCTCAAGAGTGTGAAAGAAATCTACTAGAACATGGTTCTCTTCATTCACATGATTACAAGTGAGACACTTAGAGATAATGTCAGCAACACTCCACTTCATTCCATCCAACCAATGGTGTCATTTATGGTCTCAGTACATCTTCCCTACACTCGGATATATATCAAAAGAGAAGTGTCAAACTCCCTCATCACATTCGCTCGCAACATTCCCAAAACCACCATCGATCCCTTGAAAATGATGATGTGATTACCTACATCATGAAATCCATCTGGAGAATATACTAAGGATATCAAGTCACATAGGACATCGATGATGATGTATAATAACTGAGCCTCCTCACATGTTGGTGAAGCAGATGAGTCAACACCATAGACTGAAGATAATTTTCACCCGTCTCCTCCACCACGGTCAACTATAAGGAAGCCATCTACTCAGACATATCCTCCACCATTTGAGAACAAGACATCTTGCTAAGAGAATATTCCACCATGTTTAACTTTTCATGAATATAAACTATCTCAAAGTCATAGTCATATAGGAGATCTAACTAATGCCTTTATCTTAGGTTTAGATCTCATTGTGTGAAGACATAATTGAAACTTTGATGGTATGAGTAAACAACAACGTTCCTCCCTAGTGATAGTGCCTTCACATCCTTATAGGGAATATTACTTCTACCAACTCTAGGTCGTGAGTCTCATATTTCTGATCATAGGGCTCAAAAACCTCAACCCTTATGCAATCATTTCTTAAATATACATTAATACACAGTCGAGCCCAACTCAAGAGGCATTAGAATACACTATGTACCCTACCCCCTCTTATGGTAGTCTCAAAATAAGATCACTTGTTAGCCTTAGTGTGAACTCCTCAAATACACGGTATCACTTCTCCGTCAAAGTAAATGGTTTCCCTTTATGTGTTAGGTAGGTAAAAGGGTCTACAATCCATGATAATTCTTTCATAAACCTCCTATAGAATCATACCAATTTGATAAAACTATGAACATCTTCCCAATTATTGGCTAAATCCCAGAAAATAACAACATCAATATACACTGTGTCCATAGCCAATCCCTGATCAGAAATGGCATGCCCTATAAATTGAACCCCACTATTCTAGAACTAGCACTTTGAGAGCTTACAATAAAGATACTGATCCTAAAGAATGTATGTGTCCATTCTCAATTACATTTTATAATCCACCTCTGACACAATATAGATGAGTATGTCAACAATGAAGACAACCAAAAACTAGTCCACTTATGGATGGACAATATGGTTTATCAGATACATAAACATAATTGGGGAATTCATCACACCAAAAATAAATTACCATAAACTCATGGGTTTTGTAGAAATTTTATGATTCTACCTTTGGAATATATGCCTCGTGAACACTCAAATGGTGGTTTTTTGACCTAAGATCAATCTTTGACAACCATATTGCACCTAAATACTATTAATAGAGGTCATCAATCCTCAATAAGGCATACTTTTAATTTATTGTGTCCTAATTCAAGTTATGATAATCAATATAAAAATGAAATCTCTCATATTTATTTTTTATGAACAAACCTAGAACATCCTAGGGGGACACATTATGTATGATAAAACCCTTATCTCAAAGGTCATCCAACTACACCGTTAGCACTTGGAGCTCCATAGGGACCATTTGATATTACTTATAAGATATCAGTTTTGTCACGAGGTGTATGTTGATGAAAAAATCAATCTATCATCTCAGATCTAGTATCATAATTTCCTCATTGAAGGATTCCATATAATTCTCCAGGACTAAAGAAACCTATATGCCTGATGATTAAAATGCATCAAGGGATAGACTCTCCAACAAAAGGGTGAGGGGTTGCAACTTCCTACTCATAAGACCCTCTCACTATACCATGATATCTCTCTCATCCACAGAATAGAATCTCATCCCATATATTTGGAAGCATCTGATTCATCTTTAGTGAAATTAAATCTGGTCTCAATCAATGGTAAACCATCCCATACCCATGATGATTTCATAAGGTATCATCATGATGACCAAGGGGTCCAATGAGAATCTCTCTCCACTGATCGATATATTGGATTGTCGGCAGATAAGTGATATCAAAGAAGAATTATCTCTATTAAACTCATGCTTACCCTAGTGGGGTAAATTCTCCACTTGGAGATCCATATCTCACACTTAGAGTATGGAGTAAAAGGAATGAATTTCACCTATGTCTACTAGTACTAAGGCAAGTGAATAAATATATATTGTATCTCTAATCATCTCATGAGTTGTAAGGGCATAAGCCTCCATATACTAGAGAGGCTCGCGACCCTGACTGATTTATCACTGAGCACGACATGGGCCTCCGGGTGGTGGTGCAAGTAGTGCATAACATCATCCACCACCATCAGAACCAATCTCCATAGCTACGCCTGCTCCTCAGCCAGCATTGCCTCCCTAGGGGCCTCCCTGGAATTTCATGGTGGATCCATGGTCACAATGTTGCCTCTTTTGTGGTGGTCCATCCACTATGATCATACCCTCATCATCACGTTAGGTTGATAAATCACATTCCTTGTGACCTTGCCCATAACATGTACAGAATCACCCCTCTTTGACCTTCCCTAGTCCGATGTATGGTCCATATTCCACATGACTTGGTGCTTGAGTCTAGAAATTATAGAGTCTCCAATGACAGGACCCTTCCATCTGGTGCCTTCTTGTTACTGTTGGTGGATCAGTCTGATGAAAATTCACTACCATCTCCAGCTATGTGGCGTCCAGTGGATATGAATATTTATATCAACTGTGGATGCCAATGTAATCCATCATATTTCGGAATGCACAGAGGTACCACAATGGCACAAATATCATTGTGGATACACTTCTCAAAATTCAACACTCGAAGGTAACCATACTGAATTATATCGATCGAGTACCATGTAAGGTCAATAAAACTTGTTTCATACCCTGAAACTTTCATCCATTTCTACTACTAGTCTAAATTATCCTAAATCTGAATTGAGTGAAAGCATGATGGGTAATAATCCTCATGAAAAATATATAGTAAATCGGTCTTTGAGAGTACCGAAACATATGTATCTATGTGACTAGACTCCATTAGAACCCAACGTAAAAATGGAAATAACTAGTTACTAGCTCAACCATTTGAAAATTCAGGGTATACACAAGTCTGAATCCCAGACCAACGACTCAAGATAAACCTCATTTTTCTGGGGATTTGTCTATCTCTGGAACCTCAATGGACTTTGGGAGTTGAAATCACAAAAGGCGGGCTAAATATTCACCCATCCACGTCCTAATTTTATATTGGAATCTACTACATGACAGGAGGGGGTGCTGCTACATACATTCCTGGACGAAATACTTCAAGAGATGGCCCCTAATTCCAAGCCTCATCAATTATCAAATATTTTTTAATATCCTTAATTGGTAACCAAGTTGGTGTTCTATACAGATACATCCTAAGAGAAATAAATACAAAACATAGCTATATGAGAATTTATATATATATAGGGATCTAACTCAATAAAGATCATCAAAGGACTCAATCAAATATTATGCATGTACCAATGTTCTCTACAACCAATGTCTTGGTATATCAAGCCAACTATTAATTAATCAGTGTCTTTGTAGATGGATACATCGACTACCAAACCAACATTATGTTCCCTAACCTAAAATCCTCACCCAAGACACCTTGACCCTATTTCCCAAAATTCCCAAAACAAAGCACATAAGGGTGAAAAACTCCAACACCGTCCCAGGGTATAACCACCATTGATACCACTCTATAATGACCCAATCCAACAGGTCTTCCTAGCTAGCAAAGGACCAAGCCACCAAAACCCTAAGCATGAATCCAAAGGCCAGGGCCTAGAGACATCTGTTAAGATGGTATAAATAAAATGTAAACATACTTCCTAATGTACTTGAACGCACACAAAAACCACATCCATAAATAAGTTTAGAGTAATAATAATAAATGACATTATCATTTAGAGTTAAAATCATGCACCTAAAAACCTATATGGAATTAAACATAATTTGACAGTGTAATAGAAAAAGAAACGTAAAAATAAACACCAATCTAGAAATTATATCCCAACCTCACAACAACAGGAATGCAAAATATTTGAGAGATTTTGAAACCTGATATCCAAGCCTAACCACCATATACAGTATATGCACCCAAGCATCCCAATTCTCCTCTTAAATCACTTTCATTTTTTACTTCATCTAAATAATACATGACATGTGTTGGAAAATCACATACATGGATGAGTATATACATAACCAGTAGGAAGCCCAAAATATTTAAGAGGGAGCAATAAATGACATGGTAGAAGTAGTCACCTCAATCCAAAGTAAGATGGAAATCAAAACAAAAAACATAAATATATATATTCACAAATAAGAAATGAAGATTAGAGAGTGGGGACCTCCATCCCACATCCATCCATGCTTAATGAATTTACCAACATCTCCATGAATTCGATTCATGATGCCCTATATGTCGTGTGTTTAATGAAGTAACCGAGTGGACGACCCACACTGCACCACTATGTAGCATAGTTGAGGGGGAAAATATCCATGTAGATTACACATAATATAGTATGATAAGGAGGTGTCACTAAGTAGATATAGAGAGATCCCACACCCTAGTGTATCAGGGAAGGGGGATCCAATCAGTAGCTAGAGTATTCATTCCCTACTCTGTTATGGGGTGTTACATAGTTAGTAGAGTACCCATGCCCTAGTCTCTTAAGGGGTTCCACTAAAAATGTATAGGACCCACTCCCTAGTCCATTAGATGGGTAATACTCTGTAGGTAGAGGACCCATGCCCTAATCTGTCAGGGGTACCACTCAAGCCATTTTTAGGTGTATATGGGTCCCACAACCTAGTATGAAAGTGGGTTTCCCACCCTGAGCTCTCACTAATGATCCTTACAAATCGCTGTCATCATAAAGAATCCCCAAAAGAATCACCTCTCAGAACATTCTACACCATAAATCGAATGTCAGTAGGAAATACACTATTTCATTCTATGCGGAAAACTATTCATGATAGGATACTCATGGTCCAAAATATGAATCTAGATGAAGGGGATATGAAATGTGGAGGTTTATAAAAATATGGGTACATGACATATGTGGGGTCCACACTGCATGTGGTCCCACTCCATTGCATGGATGTGTTCTCCTATAGAAATAGATATGTATCTAGGTTAGCACGCATGGAATTTATGGGGCCCACATGGTGTGTCCTCCAACACAAAGTCCTATATGTATATACCGGATACATGATCAACCACTTTGGGAAGGTCACACAGTATGTGTGACCATCCATACCATGAATGATCCTTATATTAGCCAAAAACCTTATTTTCATAGTTGGGTGGGGATACACGGTATGTGTTCATCATACTACACATAGTGTAGTCACATTTTTACCGAAAATCTAGGTTTTTTACATGTTTCCTAAATATGTATTTCCCACTTTTATTTCTACCATTTGACCACTCAAAATCGCTGGGGGTCACCTCCATCCCTTGTTTCCCAACCATTGGTGGCCGGAAAATAGATTATATATATTTTAATGAAGCATGCACGGTCATACCACTCCTTTCATAATTTTCACTCGGTCCTAGATCAAAAATCTCTGGGAATCATCACCCATATCCCGAAATGATTGTTTATTCATCTCTAAGTCTCTATTCTAATCATCTTTTGCAAAACTACCATGAATATGCAGGTTTGATTGTGATCAAACCCACCCTGAATAAGTCTAACCATGACCCCGTAGTCCAATGGTAAAGAACATAAATAATTATTGGGGAAAAAGAAAATAATAAGGTTGATAAACCAAGCCATACAGTTATTGTCGATCAAGGATATCAATGTAGGAAAATAGGGTGTGATCGTGGAATAAAAGAATTAAAATAATTTAACTCGTCTACAGGCTCATGTGAAGAACATACAATTGAATATCCAAAATGAGATAATCAAATATCCATTATTAAAAAATTTATTTAGAGAGAAATGCATAATTTATGAGACTTCTATTGATTATGGATCGATCTTTGGTGAAAAACATTTTTTATCGATGAGTATGATCTTATGCATCTGCTACCGGTTGATACGCCTCGATCTAATCCCTGATCACTATTCGATGTTGATTCACCAATGAAGGTTAGTAGAGCTCCTCTGAAATTCCCCGGGGTTTCTATGGATAAACCTATAGACTTTTTATAATGGATTATTTAAATAGTATTTGATTGAGTCTTTAAATAAAACAAGGAAACAAATAATTGATTTAGTTATTTTAATGAAAAACACCAGCCAGCGGCTACCCCAACCAGAAATATAACACTGAAAAGCCTTTGGAAAAACCTATGATAAACCTCATTCTATGAATTAAAACGTGTTCTTTAATTTTCTATCTAAGACTATGTAAAAAAAATATATTCCATTATTTCTAATAAATAGCATACAAGTGATATTATTGTAATTAATATATGTCAAAAAATAAATTCTAGGATCACCCAGCCTCATAATCTCACATCGTCTCACCACCTGGCTTGGAAAATATTCTTTGATATATTTCAATGTATTATAAAGAAAAAACTAAGTCTCAATAATTATATAACCATATAAAAATTTTACCATATGATTATTGTGTATTACATTCATTTGATAAGAAGTTTTATTAAATGTTATCCTACAAAATGATAACCTATTTTAAATTTCGTCATATATATTAGTGGTTGAAGATCCATATTTTAGTATGTAGTGAGTTATATTAGGTATTCCGCTCATCACATAGCTATATAGGTGGGTCATTATTCAAATCAAATCATATATGAATATTGGATGGTTGAGTTGTTAACTATTTATCCTAATCCATCAGATGGATACCAAAATTTATTCCTATGGTATCCTAACATTTATAGTTTCCTAGCCATGTTTAACCAAATGTTCATAATGGGATTTTGTAACCTAATTTTTAGGGTTAACCATCTCTACTAGTCTTTCCAAAAGATAATATATGGCCTCCCTAAATTGGAATAATCTTCCCAGTTGAAGGATCGAGGTCTTAAGATGTTATTTCATTGGAATGAATATGAAACTCAATATATTTAAATAGGTTTTAATATTTAGAAATATTATTTCATGTATTCCCTTTACATGTATGTATACTTATAATGATTTAGTATTGAATCCTTATTCCATCAACTAAATTAATATTTAGATCCAGTATTGATCTGTTACTCTTTACACTATCCTTAATATTTTTCAATAACCCAAATTAAAATTAAAAATATCTTTACACATATCCAAATTTATTCCAATAATAAGGTACATGAGACCCTTTAATGTAATGGATTAAAATTATATGAAACAAATAATCCTCAAAAAATAAAATATAGAGTGATAGGTATCTAACTCCCAATTTTCTAGATAGATCCAAAGATACCAAGAGAGTGAGGAGTTCGACCCAAAGTCCCTTGACTGACGATTATTTTCTCAATGAAAAACTTCAATTATATTACTATTATTATACCTAATAAGAATACACTATAATTAACTTCTTAGTACATGCTCATAACCATTTACATTCAAAAATAAAGGAAGAAGATTACAAAATCCTTTATCATACCCAGTATACAATTCCCCACATTCATGAATAGAGCAAAGAATAACACTAAATAAATAAAATTTTACAGATTTAGACATGGCTTCAACATTAATAAACAATTAGTAGATAAATAAATTAAAATCACTTTATAATTTAACCATGAATTGTGGTCACTACAGAATCAAATAAATATATAAACATTATATTTATTTCCAATATTTACTCCTTCATATTATCCTTTATATGGAATTGACATAGATATAGGATATTAAAAATATAAAATTATTATATTTCATTTCATTTTTGTAGAAAATTTACATTATAAAAATATAAAATATAAAATATTATTTTCTCCTTGACCATATACATTATCCTAACTCCTTTTATCCCAAATAAGTCCTTTTAATTTGAACATTTCAAATTAAATGTTATGAATAATTCATGATTCAATATAAACTCTGTTATACAATACCTTGTTTTTTAATTTACAATCCTTTCATAAACTACCATATGATTTCTATATAAAAATTTTATATCAATAATTATAATTTAGGCCATTTAGACTAATGGAATGTAAATATTATCTATTGATAATATAGATATATATTTATTAAATTTTTCATAAACATTTAATATGTAATTATAAATAATTTATTATTAGTTTTTTTATAAAAACTTTTTAAATTAAATAAATATTCCAACATACCTTTTACATAATTTGTAAAAAATTATAATTTATATAATGAAATTTATTATTGATAAATTATAATAATCATATTTTCCTATATGTTGTATTTTATGACATGCATTATATTTTAATTCGTAGTCTAGTTGTTTGCATGTATCATTTTTTTAATTGATAGACTATTATATGATATTGATAATATACGTTTTATCTATCATTACTTACAATATCATTATCTATCTTAATTTTTAACTTAGATGCTTGGTTTTAGAAAATTTGATTTTATTTTATAGTCTATATAGATCTTAAAATATGTAGTTTTATTTTATTTCCTATTTAAGATAAATCTTAAATCCATCATAGGATATTACTATCTATATCATGCATTACCATATATAATATTTTAAGGATTATGTGGTTTTTTGTTATGATATCATCTATCATATAATTTTATCCCATTGAAGCTTATGATATCACATATCTTAAAATAATGCATGATTCAAAAAATGTATTGTATTTAATGATAAAAATTGTGATATCAACTTTTCAGAATAAAATATATATCAAAACCTATGATATACAATAAAATATTCATGGTTTCCTAATTTCAAATATTATTTCATGAATCAATATTCCTAATAAAGCTATGATGCCACTAATCGATTTCAACAGATCGAGTAAAAATAATTCTAGAAGTGGAAGACATCAAAGAAACTCAAAAATCAAGAACTCAATGCTATTAAACTGAAATCGTGTATAATATAATTGAATAAAATATATACATTAAACTAAATATTGGTTGCAGATCATGTTTTCAATCACAATATTTTATGAAGATCACTAAGAAGAATCCAAAGGACTCATTCCTCTATATTGTATCTATTAGCTAAAAATAATCACCCGAATATTGGATAGGATCCTCCTCAACCCCTTTGGTATGTTAGTACCACTCAAATAAAAGAAATTATGAGAATATATGTTTGGGTGAATTAGAAAAAAGATAAATAATCTTGGATAGATCGCAATTCAAATGGATTTGGCATCCTTATATAGGCCTCATGGATACTCCCAATTCCTTGTATTCAATTGCTCAAAAATTAAAAATGATTGATTAATGATATGGTTATAACACTTGTAACAGATCAACAAAATTTTCTTAACATTTATTGATATCTTATGTGGAGTATAAACTAAGTATTAATATTTTATGCCCATCCTTTATAATCAATTATAAAAAGTTATATCATATAATATGATTGGATCGGAAAAGTCATGATATCTCTATATCATTCCCCACAATATATACATATGAAGGCATATAATATGTCTTAGATTGATAAATTTCATAACCTATGTCAATCATATATCAAACTATAAAATATAGCCAAAAATATAAAAGGACTTACATTTGATTTAGGGCATATCTATGTCAAAATCCACATATATCAATCAATAAAAAAATCTTACAATGAAACTTTTACTTAATGTTGCATGTAGGGTTAACCTTGTTACTAACTAGTTTTGTAGGATATGTGTTTTTCTGGTAGAACAAATTCATTCCCTTTATCTTTGACTTGAGAATAAGGACAGTGGAAATCAAAGAACTCTTGACACAATTGAATCATAAATTCCTGTAGTTTCTAAGGATATGATGTATTTTCATCTTAATGGTAGCATCTTGAGTGTCATGCTATCCATGGAAAGGGAGACTATTAATGTGATTTAATTAATGTTTGGGTTGAAAACAGATATTCAACTTTAGCATCCTCCAATTTTTACTGTGAATGATGGACCCTAGGATGTATTGTTTGGTATTGATTCAGTCCATTCCATCTTCAATATTCTTAATACACGCACTTATATGAGGTTGAAACTTTCTATGTATATATATCATGGGCCTCCCATGTGTTGGTGGGATATTCTAGATTATTATGGAATGTATGATGAGCTATCTTATAAGGACATTGAGATGATTCTCCTGAGAGATTTATTTCCCAAAAACCTAAAGGATGTAAAATATCATGAATTTATACATATGAAAATGGAGGGTTTATCAGTTTTCGACTATGCTATAAATTTTAGTATTCTACAACACATTGCACCATATTTGGTAGCTAATTATTTCTCAAGGTAGAGACAATTTTAGGATGGTCATTTCTATGAGTTTAGGTCATAGGTAAACACTCTATACTTTATAATATTTTAATATGTTATGAATCAAGAACTCGTCATTGATGGTATTCTAAGAGATCCCTTATGCAGTGGCTAGGTTATTTTAGTAGGGTGATCCAGACGTTCTTTGTAGAGTGGTAAGAAGGGTCATTATGACCGATTCATCCAAGATAGTAATGGGTTGAGATGTTAGGCAGGTGGACTACCATATTGAGATTGTGTTATGTTCTAGTGCTATCACTGGGTAATGTTTTCTCACAAGTTCTCATAATGACCTAAACCTACAGTCCAATGTCTATCATGTCATAGATTGGGTCATCTTCAAAGGTTATATTCAAACATTCTGTACTATTCTAGTGGAAATAAATCAAGAAAAATCACTGGAATCATGGAGGGGCTCAGCTACACCTCAGCAGAATGGTATATGGATTTCTACAGACTATTTAGGATGAAGTGGGGGACATGGAACACCAATGCATGGGAAAAAATACCAAGAAAAGTGAAATAACATGGGTTATTTAGACTGGATCTAAATATAAAGGGATGGGTCTGTTCACATTTTAGAGACCCAAAGCTTGACGTACATGGACATTACATTAATTTTGCGGAATACTTAATACATAACAAAAACAGACACATAAGGATCAAAATAGTTTAGTGTCTTTGGAAACTTGGAATATAAACATCTAATCATGTTGAAAGATCTTCAACATCTCCCATAACAATCTTCCCATTTTCGTTTCCTTACCTAAAAACATTCTTTATTTCTTGGGGAAAATAAAACATAAAACGGGTGATCTCAAATGCTCAGTAAGGGCAAACATAGATAACATAAAACAATCCATAAACATTTGAAAGAAAAAACTTGAACATGAAATCTAAACATTAAAACCATGAGAAAATACATAAATCGTGGAAGTACGTAAGGAATATATCATAATAGAACATCAATCATGATAAAATATAATGGGAATAAAACATGGAATTGTGGAAACCATTCAGCACATGTCATGATTTCCATATTAGCTAAGGCATTGCTGCCAAGACCATCTTAGTGGACAAAGTCCTTTTCTGAATCGAGTTCACTCCTCGTTTCAGTCCTGTAACACTGAACCAGATTAACTTACCGTTCCAGCCATGTCTATATCATGAGATATAAATCATTACCCAATTAATTGGAGGGAGATATAGGTCCCACCCATCTCATAATGAAATCTTTTTTACTTGTGCCACAAAATAAACATACATCATTCACAATAACCCAATGAATAAAATGGGTTTCATAAACATCATCCCATCATCTCATAATCCAATCAAATGAAATGGATATCATTTCATTATAAGAAAAGTGAAACCATGTAAATCATAAAGACATTATACTTGAAATATACACATATGAAATAATGTAAACATAGATGAAAAATGGTTTTGATAAAACACTTGAAATGAATTCTTGAGGAAAATATCCATTCTTATTCAAAATCATTTTCTTTTCACAAAATTTGATGCAATTTTAAAAGAAAATAATTTTTTTGAAAATAGTCATGAAATCATTTTTAAGAAGCTTCGGGAAAATAAGGCTTTATAAAACCGTAAAAATCTGCTCATGTCGTATAAGTTAAAAAAACATTCTTCTTGTACTTTTACCAGAAAAGTCAAAAAGAACCTTGTAGGGTAAATAAAATAATGATTTCGTCCATACAATGGGGTAAAAGTCAAAATGGGTAAAAAGGACTTTAAACATACATAAATACACTTTTATAAAACATGGGCATTGATGATAGAAAATACCCCAGTAAATACTTACGAATAAGCAATCTCGGATAAAAATGAGATTTGCAAAATTATCCCTTAACATAGGTCTGATATGCTTCGTATATATCTGAACCTCCTGTATAATGTTTTAAATAATGTCATTGACTTATTATAGAATCATATTCATTGTTATGATATCATATATGGTTCACTTATGACTTTATATTACCCGTTCTTTTGTAAATTCCACGTTAAAGAGTGTTTTGGGTAAAATCGTGTCATTTGTCGTCTGTGTTTCGACTTGTAATTATTGACATGATTACTTAGATCATGATTACTTAGTTACATAATATAAAACATGATTTATATATAATATATGTTCAGAATATAAATATATATAATATATCGACAAATGGAACGAAATACATCGTTCATAGAGACGGTAGGTCGTACGTACGCATGAACGTTGTTTTCGTTTCCTCATTGAATTGAATGGAATTAATTGGATAAAATACATACATATATATATATATATAAATAAAGTATCATTATTATGTCATATATTTCATGATTATTTATTATATATACTATATAATCATTTATGAATGGTTATTCATTGGGAATGAATCTCATCGCATCGTGGAGACGGTATTCCGTACGTACGCACGAGCGATGATATCATTCCCATGACCGTGGAATTTTATTGTAGTATATGTATAAAATTACAAAGGCAATATAAATTTACAATATTCATATATGGTTATTATTTACACCATTATACCCATCCAAGTAAGGTGGTGGTGGAAAATAGATTACACCACAACGTGGAGACGGTATTCTGTACGTACGCACGCGCGGTGATTTCATTTTCCGTAGGATGGATAGATGGTGAAATAGGGGTGTTTAATACGTATAATAAAATATAATTATATTTGTGATACTGATGTTATTACTTCATAATGAAACAACCTAAGAAGAAGAAGTGGAAGAAGAAATAATATTGAAAGAATCGGTAATGAACATTACCCCTTCTTTCAAGCGCCTCTTTGAGACCTCCTCTTAGGGCACTAAAATTGGTATTTTAATAATACCAGGACCTCTATGATGTTTCTAGGGAAGTGGAGAAGTGAGTTTGGAAGGGTTTTTCCAATCTTGAATGCTCAATGTGGTGTGAGGAAGAGAGGGAGGAGGTTCCCTTTTATAAGGGAGGAGAGGGGCACCTTTGGAAAAACTAAAAATATTATTTTATTATAAAGTCATATTCGGTTTTTAATACATAAAAATTGAATTATATTGAATATAAGGTGTGTATGGGTCGAAATCCTCTCATACAATAGAATTTAGATCAGTTTATGTTTCTATTTTAACCATATAATTTAGATTTAACCTTAAGTTAAATAATTTTACTTTTACCGTGTCTTCTTATTTTCTTACACTATAAGGATAATAAAAATACTATAACATGCCAAACGAACCCCAAGTTGTTTATTATTAATATATATAACCTTATCTAAGTAACTTGTCTGAACCTTATATTTTTAGGAATAAAATAACAATTAATAATATATTCTTTTTTTAAAAACTATTTTATGTCAATTTGGACACTATTTTGTAATTGATTTTTGTAAAACTCATAACAGAATTATTAGTTCGAAAAAAGTTAACTAAATCAATAATAACATGTCATATTAACCTATAAAATCAGTTTAATTCATAAAAAGTCTCAAATTACATTTATTTGGGTATTTATAACATCAATTATGTCAATATTTCATTAGTGAGATAAATACTACATCATCATTGTGTCAAAATAAATTAAATTATTTAATATATAAACTTATAAATAAAATACCATTATGTAGGAAATATTTTTATATTTTTAATGAATATTTATAGTCTAATTTATCTTATGAATAACCCTATATGAATTTTTTTAATTTATTAAACTTTGATTTTAACAATTTTAACTATTTTTTAAATAAAATAATATTAACTGTCCTAATCTAATCCATGTGGGCCTAAATAGTCATATTTTATTCCTAAGGTTGTTTTTGATCGAATTACACTTATCCAATAGAATTTTTACATGTTTTAGGGTAATAATAATATCATTTTTACACTTAACTACCCTATTTACTTTTAACCGTGGTAAAAAAATGTAAAAAGTTACTATTCACCAAAATAGTTTAGTGTCTTTGGAAACTTGGAATATAAACATCTAATAATGTTGAAAGATCTTCAACATCTCCCATAAAAATCTTCCCATTTTCGTTTCCTTACCTAAAAACATTCTTTATTTCTTGGGGAAAATAAAACATAAAACGGGTGAGCTCAAATGCTCAGTAAGGGCAAACATAGATAACATAAAAAAATCCATAAACATTTGAAAGAAAAAACTTGAACATGAAATCTAAACATTAAAAACATGAGAAAATACATAAATCGTGGAAGTACGTAAGGAATATATCATAATAGAACATCAATCATGATAAAATATAATGGGAATAAAACATGGAATTGTGGAAACCATTCAGCACATGTCATGATTTCCATATTAGCTAAGGCATTGCTGCCAAGACCATCTTAGTGGACAAAGTCCTTTTCTGAATCGAGTTCACTCCTCGTTTCAGTCCTGTAACACTGAACCAGATTAACTTACCGTTCCAGCCATGTCTATATCATGAGATATAAATCATTACCCAATTAAATGGAGGGAGATATAGGTCCCACCCATCTCATAATGAAATCGTTTTTACTTGTGCCACAAAATAAACATACATCATTCACAATAACCCAATGAATAAAATGGGTTTCATAAACATCATCCCATCATCTCATAATCCAATCAAATGAAATGGATATCATTTCAAAATAAGAAAAGTGAAACCATGTAAATCATAAAGACATTATACTTGAAATATACACATATGAAATAATGTCAACTTAGATGAAAAATGGTTTTGATAAAACACTTGAAATGAATTCTTGAGGAAAATATCCATTCTTATTCAAAATCATTTTCTTTTCACAAAATGTGATGCAATTTTAAAAGAAAATAATTTTTTTGAAAATAGTCATGAAATCATTTTTAAGAAGCTTCGGGAAAATAAGGCTTTATAAAACCGTAAAAATCTTCTCATGTCGTATAAGTTAAAAAACATTCTTCTTGTACTTTTACCAGAAAAGTCAAAAAGTACCTTGTAGGGTAAATAAAATAATGATTTCGTCCATACAATGGGGTAAAAGTCAAAATGGGTAAAAAGGACCTTAAACATTCATAAATACACTTTTATAAAACATGGGCATTGATGATAGAAAATACCCCAGTAAATACTTACGAATTAGCAATCTCGGATAAAAATGAGATTTGAAAAATTATCCCTTAACATAGGTCTGATATGCTTCGTATATATCTGAACCTCCTGTATAATGTTTTAAATAATGTCATTGACTTATTATAGAATCATATTCATTGTTATGATATCATATATGGTTCACTTATGCCTTTATATTACCCGTTCTTTTGTAAATTCCACGTTAAAGAGCGTTTTGGGTAAAATCGTGTCATTTGTCGTCTGTGTTTCGACTTGTAATTATTGACATGATTACATAGATCATGATTACTTAATTACATAATATAAAACATGATTTATATATAATATATGTTCAGAATATAAATATATATAATATATCGACAAATGGAACGAAATACATCGTTCATGGAGACGGTAGGTCGTACGTACGCATGAACGTTGTTTTCGTTTCCTCATTGAATTGAATGGAATTAATTGGATGACATACATATATATATATAAATAAAGTATCATTATTATGTCATATATTTCATGATTACTTATTATATATACTATATAATCATTTATGAATGGTTAATCATTGGGAATGAATCTCATCGCATCGTGGAGACAGTATTCCGTACGTACGCACGAGCGATGATATCGTTCCCATGACCGTGGAATTTTATTGGAGTATATGTATAAAATTACAAAAGAAATATAAATTTACAATAATCATATATGGTTATTATTTACACCATTATACCCATCCAAGTAAGGTGGTGGTGGAAAATAGATTACACCACAACGTGGAGACGGTATTCTGTACCTACGCACGCGCGGTGATTTCATTTTCCGTAGGATGGATAGATGGTGAAATAGGGGTGTTTAATACGTATAATAAAATATAATTATATTTGTGATACTGATGTTATTACTTCATAATGAAACAACCTAAGAAGAAGAAGTGGAAGAAGAAATAATATTGAAAGAATCGGTAATGAACATTACCCCTTCTTTCAAGCGCCTCTTTGAGACCTCCTCTTAGGGCACTAAAATTGGTATTTGAATAATACCAGGACCTCTAGGATGTTTCTAGGGAAGTGGAGACGTGAGTTTTGAAGGGTTTTGCCAATATTGAATGCTCAATGTGGTGTGAGGAAGAGAGGGAGGAGGTGCCCTTTTATAAGGGAGGAGAGGGGCACCTTTGGAAAAACTAAAAATATTATTTTATTATAAAGTCATATTCGGTTTTTAATACATCAAAATTGATTTATATTGAATATAAGGTGTGTATGGGTCTAAATCCTCTCATACAATAGAATTTAGATCAGTTTATGTTTCTATTATAACCTTATAATTTAGATTTAACCTTAAGTTAAATAATTTTACTTTTACAGTGTCTTCTTATTTTCTTACACTATAAGGATAATAAAAATACTATAACATGCCAAACAAACCCCAAGTTGTTTATTATTAATATATATAACCTTATCTAAGTAATTTGTCTGAACCTTATATTTTTAGGAATAAAATAAAAATTAATAATATAATCTTTTTTAAAAAACTATTTTATGTTAATTTGGACACTATTTTGTAATTGATTTTTGTAAAACTCATAACAGTATTATTAGTTCGAAAAAAGTTAACTAAATCAATAATAACATGTCATATTAACCTAGAAAATCGGTTTAATTCATAAAAAGTTTCAAATTACATTTATTTGGGTATTTATAACATCAATTATGTCAATATTTCATTAGTGAGATAAATACTACATCATCATTGTGTCAAAATAAATTAAATTATTTAATGTATAAAATTATAAATAAAATACCATTATGTAGGAAATATTTTTATATTTCTAATGAATATTTATAGTCGAATTTATCTTATGAATAACCCTATATGAATTTTTTTAATTTATTAAACTTTGATTTTAACAATTTTAACTATTGTTTAAATAAAATAATATTAACAGTCCTAATCGAATCCATGTGGGCCTAAATAGTCATATTTTATTCCTAAGGTTATTTTTGATCGAATTACACTTATCCAATAGAATTTTGACATGTGTTAGGGTAATAATAATATCATTTTTACACTTAACTACCCTATTTACTTTTAACCGTGGTAAAAAAATGTAAAAAGTTACTATTCACCAAAAATCATTTTCATCTCATTGAACCACATTTTACCTACTGAAATAAACCATGTCTCTTGGATTTTTTTAATTCCATTCACAAAATTGGTAAAATTATGTTTTATGTAAATTTTCAAATTCTCCTAGGAGGTGGGTAAAAGAATGTCAAAAGTTCAATAAATTTTTTATATATCTAAAATTATTATAAAACGACTCCAATGAATTACATTGAACATATATAAGTATTATGTGTCAATTTTGACCTAAAATAAATTTAAATAAAATAAATTTAAACAAATTAAATAATTATTTAAATAAAAAGTTGGTTTTCAAATAGTAACCCAGTGTTTTCACTATTCATCAAAAATTGAAAGTTTTCAGAAAAATTACAAAATTTCACCCTAGGATAATTTCGATATTCCGAATCCAAAAATGAAGTCCATTTTGAAAGATAAAATTTACAAAATTTTAAAAAGTGGTTATTACTATTCATAATTGCTAGTTTTAATAATATTTTAATAGAATATCGTTGTTTAGTGAAACTCAGTATTGCGTACAACACACGCTGTCGAGGAAGGTCATGATTGCATGTAATGCAACCAAGTTAGGGTTGCGTGTTGTGAAAGAATCCTTTTTTGTAACGTACAACACAAGACATCAATAAAATTAAAAGAAATATTTTTCATAAAATCTCGGGGTGTTACATTCTACCCCCCTTAAAATGAATTTCGCCCTCGAAATTCGTCAGGGTTATAAATGGTTTACTACAAGAAAGTTTTTTTAATAGAAACCCACATCGTTAAAAGGAATACCAAAACATGGATTTAAAAACTAAATTATGAAACATAATGGTTACCCAAATTATCTCATCACTGGGTTTCCATGTAGGATATCAGAGATGAAAATATGGATATGGAAGAAAAATCTAACCATCATGTTCTAATGGAGAGTGGTACAGAACATGGCTATGAAAAAGCCAACAGTCACAAAGCCATAAATTTGTAATGATCTAAGGTACCATCTTATTAATTGGATATAAGGGCACTAAGACACCATTTTTGGTTTTCAAGATCATTTCCCTAAATTTGATGAAATTGGAATTAGAAGAAATACATTCGTGATTTTGGTACAGTCTCACCGTTGGACGTTCATTGGACAATTCCCACTTCATCTCTTAATGAAATGAATTTGAATTTGTCATTTGTGATGTGTTAGATGATCATGTGATAGAATGATGGGTCATTCCATCTCTCTCAAACAAAAGGTTAGAAAAGTTACCCAAAAATACATAATTCCATCTATAGTGAGATTAATCATATATGGTTCCCAAAATGGACTTATACATCATATATCATACTGCTTAATATAATAAAACTATTTTCTACTAAACATGGACATCCTATAGGCCAGTGGTAGGCAATAAAGGCAAGTCGTACTTCGGTTGTGGGTTCGATTCCCACAGCCTTGTCCGACACGATGGGTTGTCGCCCGTCCTGTAGGTTGTCCTTTTTCTAAAACTACATTACTATAACATCCCATCAATAATATCGAAAAAAGTTCTATCATTAAACAATACTAACTTATTCCAACACAATCCATTCCAATCTTTAGGCTTATCTAAAATACTTCGGTCCAAGCTCACAGTATAAATAAAATGATTACTTTAAATGTCCTCAACCAAGCATGTGAATGCCATCATTTATCCCCCATATATCGTGTTGGTCACATTACAATAATTTGAATACCTTAATCATGTATTCTCTTGATAAATGAATACCCATTAAACCTTAGTGAAAACATGAATGCTTCCAAAAGTTAACTCTTTCCACATACCAAAGTCCAAAAATTCTATATACTCAAACCATGATATGACCTTCTCCTTATATCAGTCATGAGCTCATGAATACTATCAAACCTTTAATTTTCTCTTTATCCTTTCATTAGGCCCATATCATCTACTTTCAAAAAATATCTGAATAACCATTCATGGTCACTAGTACAATTCATCATATACATTCAAATCATAAGGAAAGACAACAGTGTAACAATCCGTAGACGTCTCTTTATTCCATAGTGACATGATATTACTTATACAACATTACACTTGATAAACATGTAATAATTCCACTACCTTTATAAACCATTGACTCAGCTTCAACAATTCTTTCATCTCACATATCATTTGTAGTCTCTTCATCATCATCAACATAAATACTACCCATATGATCATACTGATTCTATTCACGAGACTTTCCCTTTGGGCATTGGTTTTCATAATGCCCGTAGATTCCACATTTAAAACAATTAACCATTATTGATGTCATAGTAATACCATTATCCCCATCCATGGTGTTAACTGACCCTTTTCCTTTGCACTTACAGGCTTTGTGTCCTTCTTTTAGACACCTAAATCATCTTCCAGTTCATTTGAAACAATCTCCTTTATGCCTCTTCCCACATGATTTATATAGGGGAAATTGAACATTCTTTCCTCTATGATCATCATGAAACTCAATCATTCTCTTATTAGACGAGTCAAGAAACATACCAAATTTGAATTTATTGATCATATTATGAGATTGGTGATTCAGCATGATAATGATGTTTGGACTTCCAAATCCCATTTCATTTGGTTGCTCATGAAGAATATCATTCCATTGTCCATCATATCCTCTATTATCGTGAATCTTCCTGTTTCCAGCCATTTTTGAAAACCCAAAAAGAATAGTGTGAGAGGCAAAAATCATGCTAGGGAAAACATCATAATAAAGGGGGATTACCCTCAATATCTATCATATTATGTTAAATTCTAAGATCGTTACCATAGTTCTAGGACTACATCCTATACATATACTTATGATTAGGGACATCCCTAGACATACCTTAGAAATATATCTATGAATCTCACTAACGTTTTCGCATCCTAGTTTGCAAAGGATAACTAAACCTCCCTCTAATACCAACTGTAGAGACCCAAATCTTGATATACATGGACATTACATTACTTTTGTGGAATACTTAATACATAACAAAAACAGACACATAAGGATCGTAATAGTTTAGTGTCTTTGGTAACTCGGAATATAAACATCTAATAATGTTGAATGATCTTGAACATCTCCAATAATGATCTTCCCCTTTTCGTTTCATTACCTAAAAACTTTCATTATTTCCTGGGGAAAATAAAACATAAAACGAGTGAGCTCAAATGCTCAGTAAGTTCAAACATAGATAACATAAAATAGTCCATAAACATTTTAATGAAAAAACATGAACATGAAATATAAACATTAAAACCTTGAGAAAAGACATAAATTGTGGAAGTACATAAGGCATATATCATAATGGAACTTCAATAATGATAAAATATAATGGGAATAAAACATGGAATTGTGGAAACCATCCAACACATGTCATTATTTCCATAGTAGCCAAGGCATTGCTGCCAAGACCATCTTAGTGGACAGAGTCCCTTTCGGAATCGAGTTCACTCCTTGTTTCAGTCCTGTAACACTGAACCGGATTGACTTACCGTTACAGCCATGTCTATCTCATTAGATACAAATCTTTACCCAATGAATTGGAGGGAGATATAGGTCCCACCATCACATAATGAAATCATTCTTACTTCTTCCACAAAATAAACATACGTCATTCATAATAACCCAATGAATAAAATGGGTTTCATAAAAATCATCCCATCATCAAATAATCCATATAAAATAAATGGATATCATTTCATAATAAGAAAAGTGAAACCATGTAAATCATAAAGACATTATACTTGAAACATACACATATTAAATAATGTCAACTTAGATGAAAAATGTTTTTGATAAAACACTTGAAATGAATTCTTGAGGAAAATATCCATTCTTATTCAAAAACATTTTCTTTTCACAAAATGTGATGCGATTTTAAAAGAAAATTATTTTGTTGAAAATAGTCATGAAATCTGTTTTAGGAAGCTTTAGGAAAATAAGGCTTTATAAAACCGTAAAAATCTGATCTTGTCGTATAAGTTCAAAAAAAACATTCTTCTCGTACTTTTGCCGGAAAAGTCAAAAAGTACCTTGTAGGGTAAATAAAATAAATATTCCTTCCATACCATGGTGTATAAGTCAAAATGGGTAAAATCGACTTTAAAAATACATGAATACAGTTTTATAAAACATGGACATGGATGATAGCAATAACCCCATTAAATACTTACGAATAAGCAATCTCGGATAAAAATGAGATTTGGAACATTATCCCTTACCTTAGGTCTGATATGCTTCGTATGTATCCAAAAATGCTGTATAATGTTTTAAAAAATGTCATTGACTTATTACAGAATCATATTCATTGTTATGATATCATATATGGTTCACTTATGACTTTATATTACCCGTTCTTTTGTAAATTCCACGTTAAAGAGCGTTTTGGGTAAAATCGTTTCATTTTTCATCCGTGTTTTGACTTGTAATTATTCATATGATTACATAGATCATGATTACATAATTAAAAAATATAAAACATGATATATATATATATAATATATATTAAGAATATACATATATATAATAGATTGATAAATCGATATAAATACACCATTCATAGAGACGGTAGGTCGTACGTACGCATGAACGTTATTTTCGTTTCCTCTTTGAATTGAATGGATTTAATTGGCTGACATATATGTATATAAATAAATAAATAAATTATAATTATTATGTAATATATTTTATTATTACTTATTATATATACATCATAATCATTTATGAATGGTTAATCATTGAGAATGAATCTCATCGCGTCGTGGAGACGGTATTCCGTACGTACACACGAGCGATGATATTGTTCCCATGATCATGGAATTTTATTGGAGGGTATGTATACTATTAAAGAATAAATATAACTTTTAAATAATCATATATGGTTTTTATTTACACCATTATAACCATCCATGTATGGTGGTGGTGGAAAATAGATTACACCACGGCGTGGAGATGGTATTCCGTAAGTACGTACGCGCGATGATTTCATTTTCCATAGTATAGATAGATGGTGAAATAGGGTTGTTTCATACTTATAATAACATATCAGTATATGAGTGATGCTGAATTTATTACTTCATAATGAAACAACCGAAGAATAATAAGTGTAATAAGAAATAATGTTGAACGAATCGGTAACGGACATTACCTCTTCTTTGAAGCGCCTCTTTGAGACTTTCTCTTAGGGCACTAAAATTGGTCTTTGAAGAATACCAGAACCTCTAGGATGTTTCTAGGGAAGTGGAGAAGATATTTTTGCAGGGGTTTTCCGATCTTTAAGGCTCAATGTGGTGTGAGGAGTCGAGGGAGGATGTTCTCTTTTATAAAGGAGGAGAGGGGCACTTTTGGAAAAACAAAAAATTTTATCTTATTATAATGTCATATTCGGTTTTTAATAGCCCCAAATTGATTTATTTTGAATATAAGGTGGGTATGGGTCGAAATCCTCTCATCCAATAGAATTTATACATGTTTATGTTTTTATTTTCACCTTATCATTTAGATTTAACCTTAAGTTAAATAATTTTACTTTTACCGTGTCTTCTTGTTTTCTAACACTATAAGGTTAATAAGCTTACTATAACAATCCAAACGAACCCCAAGTTGTTTATTATTAATATATATAACCTTATAAAAGTCATTTTTCCTATCCTTAGATTTTTAGGAATAAATTAACAATTAATAATGTAATATTTTTTAAAAAAATCTATTTTATGTCAATTTTGACACTATTTGGTAATTGATTTTTGTGAAACCCGTAACAGAATTATTAGTTCAAAAACTGTTAACTAAATCAATACTAACATGTCATATTAACCTATGAAATTAGTGTAAATTCATAAAAAGTCTCAAATTACATTTATTTGGGTTTTTATAACATCAATTATGTCAATATTTCATTGATGGGATAATTACTGCATCATCATTGTGTCATAAATAAATTTACTTATTTAATGTCTAAAAATTATAAATAAAATAAAATTGTGTAGGAAATATTTTTAGATTTCTGGTGAATATTTATAGTCTAATTTATCTTATGTATAATCCTATATTAAAAATGTTTTAGTTATTAAACATTGATTTTAACTATTTTAACTATTCTTTAAATAAAATAATATTAAATGTCCTAATCTAATCCAAGTGGGCCTAAAGAGTAATATTTAATTCCTAAGGTTGTTTTTGATCTAATTACACTTATCCAGTAGAATTAGGACATGTGTTAGGGTAATAATAATATCATTTTTACCCTTAATTACCCTATTTACTTTTAACCGTGGTAAAAAATAGTAAAAAGTTATTATTCACCAAAAATTATTTTCATCACATTGAACCACATTTTACTTACTGACATCAACCATTTCACTCAAATTTTTGAAATTCCATTCACAAAAGAGGTAAAATTATGTTTTATGTAAATTTTCTAATTCTCCTAGGAGGTGGGTAAAAGACGGTCAACAATTCAATAAAATTTTTATATATCTAAAATTATTATAAATCGACTCCAATTAATTACATTGAACATATATAGGTATTATGTGTGAATTTTGACCTAAAATAAATTTAAATAAAATAATTAATTATTTAAATAAAAAGTCAGTTTTTAAATAGTAACCCAGTGTTTTCACTATTCATCAAAAATTGAATGTTTTCAGAAAAATACCAAAATTTCACCCTAAGATAATTTCAATATTCCGAATCCAAAAATGAAGTCCATTTTGAAAAATGAAATTTACAAAATCTCAAAAAGTAGTTTTTACTATTCATAACGTCTAGTTTTAATAATATTTTAATAACATATTGTTGTTTAGTGAAACTCGGTATTACGTACAACACATGCTATCGAGGAAGGTCGTGATTACGTGTAATGCAACCAAGTTAGGGATGCATGTTGTGCAAGAATCCTTTGTTGTAACATAAAACTCAAGACATCAATAAAATTAAAAAGAATATTTTTCATAAAATCTCGGGGTGTTACACACATTATTCAGACTACTCTAACTAACATGGATGTAGGACCATCTACTCCCAAAGGAACGATTCATATATCATCTACCATAGCTTGTGTTTTTATACTGGATTTTAACATTATTTTTTATCACCTCTTTTTGAAAATGGGTAGGTCTTGGATGTGGAGGTAATAAATGGTGTTTCAACTATTGACACAACATTAGTAGTACGGTTTGAAAATATCAAATTTTTCAAAGTGTGTTCTCTAGAGATTGGTGATCACTATTTTTTGGGGAATAATGTAGGACACTAGAACAACCTATGAGGGGAGGGGAGAATCAATGTGTTAATATTTTCTTTTTAATTGATGGATCTTGTTCCTATATTGGTATGAAAAGTTTAACCCTTTCTGATGAGAAAGTGTATAAAAAAACAATCACATTCATAGCAAAGACATATAAATTTTACATGGTTCACCACTAAGGGCTACGTCCAAGGGGAATATTCCAAAATGTTTTCATTCATACCAAATTCCACTAATAATCACTAGGTTGTATGTAAAAACGTTTATCATAGTCACTCTGTATCACACGCACTACCTTTACAAGGTTTCTGGGATAACACACTGCCTCCCTTGGGTCACTTCAATTGGTTGCTCCTATAAAAATGTGTTGGAAAGAATCTGAACTCATTTTATTGAAATTATGGTCACTAAAATGTATTTTAATTAAATCATCCATCCCCCACTACATATATATTCTCTTTTGAAGTCTTGTTATCACTCGTATGTGTAATTCACTTTTCCTCACATTTTCAGTTCGAGAATGTTTCCTCTATAAATTGGGTTGTTCCTCCATGTACTACCCCTTCTTCCATGTATTTACCTCCTTCCTTCACATACTATGCTATAATGTATAATTCATGTGCTTTTAGGACAACTTGTCATCTCCAAATTGTCCATTCACCACAAACTATCTCTTCTTCCGTATATAGTTTCTCCACTAAAGACCACCCTCCTTCTGTTGATTGTTCTTCTCCATGTACTACATGAGTAGATTGGAGCGAGTTCTTCTGATGTATACTACCTCTCCATTTAGAACATGTCTACCCACATACCACATGAATCTTTACCAATTTACTCCTGTGTTTCTAATCAAAATTATCTTTGGGGGGGTGGGTTGTCATCCCATCATTTGTTCTACACATCACCAGATTCCTCCCTAATATTTAATCTCAGTGTTTTGATCTCACTAATTTATTAATGATAGTTATATATTAAAATAGATCTACATATTCCTCTAGACCAAAATATACCAAATACATGATATGGAACCTCTTTTACCATGCATCTTGCATCATCCATGAACCATTTTCCCTATGTGGTCCACGTACCACAACTATTCTATCATAGCGGCTGAATTCTATCACGAACTGATCACCAAATTAATTTTACCAATGAAAATCCATTTTATGAACCATATTCTTTGAGAACCTATCATCCTAATTTTTTTTAATTACATTCCAGCCCGAAAACCATCACACCCTGTGTGTACTGCAAGTCTCCCCCTAGACAGAAAGTCTTCATTGCGAACCATTCTCACAACATGGTGCATTATCCTCTATTCCACATAAAATTTCTTGTGATCCATGAATTTTTCCTACTATGTGGTTCACATTTCACTTCATTTTTCAAAACACTTCCATTTCCAAAAAACAAACTCATAATTTTGAGGCCAAAAAAGTTTTTAAAACACTGGGAAATTCTGCAACCATAAATGCTTCTTTTAGCCTCATTCATAAGACCACATTCATAAAAAACTCATTGATTAGCCCATTATGGATTGCTAGATAATAGAATCTAAACTCCATTTCTATAAAAGAACAACTGTGGTTTTAATAATATCCCCCTTTGTGTTTGTTGGCAATGAATAGATAAATTCAATGAAGAACCTACAACAATCAAAAGCATTTATGCATGAAACAACTCATCCAACAACACTCTATGTCTATGTGGGAAATTCTCATTGTAGAAATCCATAGGGTAATCATGAATTATATTCTCTAGTTTTGGAACGATTTAATGATGTCCAAGTAGGATCCAATGATTTTCTCATAACACCAATTTTTTTCATTCTCATTCTCTCACATTATAACTCAATGAATTTCTACGATAACTAGAAATCCATTTATTACTCCCCTTTCTCCATTATCCATTTGTATCATTACTATTGTTGAATTTATACATTATCCACCATTGTAAATAAAACCAAAATCTAGTATTTGCACATGGTAGTGCTCAACACACACTCCCCTTGGATCGTATCTCCCCCATAATCTTACATAACATTCATCAATATGTTAAATAGTTAATACTAATATGGATAGGGGAGACATTATAACCTCTGCATGCACTAGGAGGTGGTTGAACACTGAGGATTAACTAATGGTTCTCAAAAACATCTACTGAAAAAGGATTATTCAGTATGTTATCCACATGATCATCAGTTCCAACATGATCCCTTTTAATCATACATTTTTCAAATCTTTTCATGATGTAGTGATATCGGATTTGAAGGTGTTTGGTGCAAGAATGATGAATTGGATTCTTCAAAAGAAAGATATTTCTCTTGATATTCTAGTGAATCACCGTTTGTTGTTTCACCTCATTAGAAATATTAGTCATTTATTACTTCATCCATAGTTGTTGAGTGAAATCCTAATTAGTGGATATATACTCATCTTTAGTAGTACTAAGAGAATTAATTTCTTAATCTTTCTCAACAAATCCGTGCATTTCATGCCAATATTTAATTCTATATCACTTTTGTACTTTCTATAAACCACATTTCTAACCCAATCAGCATAAAAAATGTTGATAGTTCACTATCTCCAATTGTAGTCATCTATAATCCATAATTTTGATTACCTTGAATGTACATAATTATGCTTTTAGCTGTAGCCAAAGGTTATGCATTCAGAGTACATTGAAATATATACACTATGAATGTTGCAAAGAAAATATCTGGACTCATTGCAGTTATGTACAATACTCTTTTGATTATTTTTTTGTACAATGTGGGATCCACAGAATTACCATCCCCAATCATTCCAAGTTTAGTACCAACCATTATTGGAGTCGCCATTTTGTTTAGAGTCATGCATATTGAATTTATTCTGTAACTCTATTGTTTACTTTTCTTGATATGTGAATGTGTAGTCTTGCTTATAAATCACTTGCATCCCCATAACGTATGTTAGTTCACCCATCATAGAAATTTCAAATTCTGATTTCATGTGATTGGAATATTTATCCACTACTCACTACCTTATTACTCCATATAAAATATCATCTACCTACACTAGGACCATGAACTAATCTATCTGAGAATTAATCATATAATGATTATGATACACTCCTCCTCTTTTAAATTTGAGGTTCATCCGATAAGAATCTAGATGATAATACCATGATTTTGGTGCTTTCTTCAAACTATACTATGATTTCATTAAACAAAAAACATTTATTTAATCATTATCAAGAAGAAAACTCAATTCTTATTCAATGTAGACATATTATTTGAGAACACCATTTAAGTAATATATTTTTACATTCATTTGATTCAATTTGTATCCTCGATGAATTTCCATGGCAAGAAACATGTTGATAGAATCCATTCTAGCCACCAGAGAAACGGTTTCATCAAAATCAACACAATCAATCGATGAATAGCCTTTACACACTAGTAGTACCATATTTCAGATCGAATTTAAATGATCATTTTTTTTTTGAAAAATCCCCTTTGTACTAATAATAATGTTGTTTTCTATAATCTTAACTAGATCCCATGTTTGGTTCTTATAGATAAGATCAAAATCTTCGATAATGTATTTAAGACATTATTCATCCTTTTTGCTTCTTCAAATGAGGATGGTTCCACAACTGATAGGAATGCATATTGTGCATTATTTATCATTATCCTTGTCTTTTTGGGTGCTATCCAATACCCAATGAGGTTGGATCGATGAATTTATACTCTTCAATGTCTCTAGTGATGTTTGGAAGTATTTTATTCTCTCATGGTTTCTTCTTCTGAGTCAGCAATATGATGTGACTCCTAGATGTTTTTTCATGACTTCCTATACTTTTGTATTTAAAACTATTCCATGTTCATATTCTTCGTCATATTCTATCACATCAACAGATGAATTACTTCGACATTTTTTGATTTTATATTCAATGATATTCAAATAATATCTTTCCTCAATTTTTCAAAGATGTGTATGAAAATATTTTTAGGATTTTATATTCATTAAATATCTATGAAAAATTCTATCATCTAAAGCATCACCATACATGCCTGGATTTCTTTATTTGATTCGGAAATAATATTTTCTTCTAAAAACATGAAAATAATTAAAATAGAGATTCCTTCAATGGCATAACTCGTAGGGTGTATTTGATTCCCCCATATAAATCCATATTTGGTTTAAAATATAAACTACATCTTGAATAACCTTGTTCTAATAACGTCAAGATATACGACTCTCAATCAGTATAGTACTGGATATACTATTCACCAATCAATTTGGGCACTCAACAACTCCATTATATTGTTGAGATCTCAAAACATCCACCTCATGTTGAATCCAATATTTCTCTATGTAGTTATCAAAGTCAATGAATATATATTTACCACTATTTTCAGAACAAATAACTTTGATTTTTCATCTAGTATCATTATCGGCTATCCGGTGATATAATTTCATGCATTCGAGAGCATGTTATTTCCTACGTAGAATGATCACACAATCAATTATATTATAATCATCAATGGAAATAAGAAATTACATTACTTTATGAGTTAGAGAAACATTTATCAGAGCATATAAATCTGTATGAATAAGATCAATAATATTTTATTTCCATTTCATTTTTGGTTGATATGAAATATAAACCAACTTCCCTCAAATGCAAGATTCACATGTCGTTCCCCGTTCATGCTTCATATTTATGATATACATGAATATATTCTGCTTAGGTATATTTTCTATGTATTTTTTTGTTGATTTGAACCCACCTCAGGTGCCAAAAGCTGTGTTCTACTTCAACAGTCATGTAGAAAATGTTTTCTTTAAAATAAACTCGATATAGTTTTCCATATTTAATAAAAATGATATAATGGTAAAATATATCTCATGGAGTAACATTTAACATATAATTGGGTCGTTTAATGATTTCAATATTTCTAATTAAATACATTTTATTTATTTTTCATATTCATTCATAAGCACTTCATCATTATTTTACACACATTAATGCTCAATATTTCACATATAAAAATTAAAAAGGAAATAAAATTACAAAAATAATCTAATTAGGATAAAAAATCTATATTATTTAATTATATATATTTACTCATATACATGTAATGAAAACATCTTAAATTTGTTATTTTTTTCTTACCCTACTCAGGAATTACATAGGCATTTGGATATTATTAATGTAACATAACAAAAAATAGATATAGATAACCAAAACATCATTAATGTTTAATAATAGATAAAATAGTATTTAAAATTATTTTTATCACTCAATTATTATTCCTAAGGAACCAAATGTGACATTGCTAATGTTGTAGAAGAATTGTCTTGACACTGGTAATAAATTTTATACTTATCATGAAAAAATTATAAAAAAAATTATGAATTATTTATGTATAATATTAATATTATAAAATCCTAATTATGTATTTCAACAAATTTAAAACAATTTACATCATAATATTGTCTTCAAGACAACATAAACATTACTGTATTTTCGAAAAGACTATATTTTTTACTATTCACAAAACATTTGACTCTTCCGAAAAATTATCAAAAATTAATAATAAGATAATTTCATCATGATGAATTATAAAATGAAATTCTTTTATTTAAATTAAAAATATATTATAGAAAATTTAATTTTTTAAATATACAATCATATAATAAATTATATATTTTAATAATTACTTAACATAATGAGTATAACAGTTTAATTTCAATAATAATGATAAATAAATATATAAAATATAATTCTATAAATAAATGGGTTGTTGAAATAGTGGAGGATACAAGAATAGTAGCCCATACTATAGAAAATCTTACAGCTTAATCCTCCGGTATCGGCTGTAATTTTGCAACTGACTTGATCCGTGGTCACATTCAATAGCTAGACTAACATGATCAAGATAGCTTTGATAATGCTGATGGAAATATGATGTCAGGATACTATAACCACTGACTCCTCCTCGAACACTCCTTGTACGACTCCAACTTTCCACCAAACAAAACATAAACGAACCTTCAATTGAAGGTAGAAATTTTGTGGATCCACTTCCACTAGAAGCTGATGGAAATATTTGATAGAATCTATGATAGTAACCCATATGGCCACCAGAATGGAACACCAAAGGGTCTGTATCACAATAGGGATTTAGGTTCCCCTAATGTCCAATCTAATGGAACACCATGGATCTTCTAAAACAGTTACTATATCAGCCACAACCCAAAAAAGAAACCTTTAGGGATCACTTTATTCTACCGGATGAACTACTCAACTACCTCTACAATGATCCTTCATTACTTGTACTATAATCTATGCAAAGGTTGCACTCAGTTATAAGATCCACATTCACTATTTCAAAAAAATAGGTGGGTGAAAAAAATTAACCTCATTATAGATGGCATACTGAAGCCCATCATTGAGTTATATAGTGCGAAAAAGGTCTACACTGGCTAGCTGTGGTGAAAAGAGAAGCCACTCAAAAAAACACACTGAATATTCTATAGCTGATATTGCAACCTGATTTACAAACATGAACTTTCTGGATTGATAAACTCAATTTGTCTTAGGAAAGAAATACTTGTAGAATATAGTATGCAAAATCAGAAAATAATGTTCCCTAATGATGATCAGCCTAGGAAATTATACTCCATCAGTGCTTTTTCGAATCACACAACATATATGTAGAAAGATTAAAACTGCACACTAGATGTATTGCTAGATTCTCAATAATAGACAGGGTTGCCTCAAGGCAAAAATCAGTACATTGTGAACTTTCATCCCCAAGAAGGTGGGAGGATACAAGTTCTAGTAATCATGGGTCAGATCAACCATCATCGGTACATGTCATAGAGCATTGTCCATGGACTACATCAGGCGTATGAAAATATCATGATGTTAAGAATCAATTACTAGATCAGGTATAGAATTCAGTGCTTTATGTGGCACTCATGGGGGAAAGACTTTCGTCTTATGGACCACCACATCTAGAGCATTATTATCTCTACCCACCTAGTACACAATATGAGGAGGTTGTGGAAGTATTGGTCATTGAATTCTAAGTACCATAAAAAATTATATTCACATTCCTTGTTACTCTATTTAATCATATAGATAGATAAAATAGAAAAATATTATTGAAAATAAAAGGGGTCACTACAAATGGTTTACTACCCCAACTACCCAAATTGATGGATAGGTGTTGGTAAGTGTTCCTATATAAATTAAACGGGTTCTAGTAAATGAATGGTCTACTATATATTTCCTCTTCATTTATTTTAATCCATTTTCACATTATAAGTCTAGTTTTACTTTTAAATTATGTATTTTATCAATTTCAAATATCCTAGTTGGTATAGAATGGATTTTCATTTCCTCTCAAATAGTGACCATACTCTATCTCACAGAAATTGACAACCATTTTTAATCATTCTAATGGATTGGATTGATAAATTTCTCATTCCCACCCATAAGGCCCCTACAACTCATGAATTTATACTTGGATTTTATAAATCATAACCAAAAAGGAGCACCCAAACATATATATAACAAATCTCACTCAACAATCACAATCATATAAATAAAATACAAGAAGTTAAATGCACCTATATGACATGGAAATATCCATGACATGTTATTTCTATGTGCCTATGATGATGCATGTACCAATATTCTTTCCCTTCAGATCATCAGGACAAGGATTAAATGAAATACTTATTCAGAATAATAATAACAACCTTCATATAGAATGTTTTTCACTTAATGGTGAAATTATTTCAACTATAATAGAAAAAATTAGAGGAAATCTTGTAATTCATACTACACTTTATTCACCCCAATAGTGGGTAGCCATGGCCAATTATAGACTATAACCACGTTCAAATAATTCTAAATCTCTTGAAAATTGTCTCCAAAAAGTATGTAATGAATGGAACTGCTCTATTAACACTTTTTGACATATAGGACCAGGATTCAACTAATAAGAGGTTCCCCCATCCCGATGGGTCACTAGGCCTTACAAAATTCTCCCCTAATGCTAGAGGTTTCAGACTAGTATCATGGGAATGATGTGTGTTCATAGAGAGACTATTCCATAATTACTAGAGTCGAGCACATGGAATAAAAAATACATTACAAGGTAAAATAGCATAAGTAGTATAACATATGGGACAATAGGAGAAGGCTGGAGATATAAATTTATGAAAAACTAGAAATCATAATCAAAAGATGATGATGATATGTGCCATTGTTTCACTAGGATATAAAGACATAAATGAGATCCCAACGTGATATCTGTGGTTTGATTATTTGTAAGAATGGATTTCTTAATTGTTGCGTCTTCCCTGGAAACTTCCAATAGTTCGCTCACCCATAATTGAGTACAAGATTTCATTCAAAATGTAGGTGGACATTTTTTGTTATTTGACCTAGTGACACTTAGGGACTCACATTAGTTGATTGGATGGGAGTTCAGACTCCTCACACCCTTTGGGGGTAATGTTTTCTACTCTAATACTCTCTTATAGATATAAGATAGGTTTCTAAATATCTTCCTAAACCCGATATGAGACCAGTTACACTAACTAAATGATTACAGGTTAATTATATTTATATTCAAAAGAAATACAATCTCATCGATGGATTCATCTCTATGTATCTGAGGAAATTCATCCAATCCCTGAATTTATAGGCAGTTTCTCAGGTGATGAAGAAGTATAATGAAGTACTTACAAATTTTCTATTACATAGGGAGGTGGTTTAATGTCTTTATGATTGAGCCATTATGAGTTGTCCTATGTATCATAGTTTTTGTATGAATCAAAATCCACATTGTTTTTAAACCCATTATGTTTAACATATTGTGGATAGGATATAGGTGTGGGAACTAAGGCACAAGATATCTGAGATCGAGTCTCTAGGATATTACCAACATATCCTCCTTATGGTAAGAATCATATTTACAGTAGTTTGATCACACCCCTAGGACTAGCCCAAGGTTGATGTCCTCATATAGTGGAGGTTTATATTACACCACTCATTGAGGAATACATTATAGGATATCCCTGGAAAGTGGAGATCCTTAATGATAATGAGAAAAACCTCTTAAATCCCTAATCCCATGTGTGATATGATCACTGTGAGAAACAACTAATATAATGTAGTCAGTCTCAATGCATATTGATACTAGGATTAAGTACTAGGATAGCCTCGCAGATATTTAAAATAGATCTCCGACCACAGAGAGGCATCCTACGTGTCCTGGTTATAGCTGAAATTAATGTCCACGTAGTTTGACATTTTCTCATTCCACTTCGGATGAGGTATTGATCATCCCCTGGAAACTATTAGGTTCTGATGATTAAATTTCAGAGACATGGTTGAGATGTAATTGATGTAGATGTCCATGTGAACATCATCTCAGATCATAGAATGGCATCCTAAATATCTAGGTTATCACAAGAATAAAATTTATCATAGTTCATTAAATATTGGTTTCTCAGTGAGGTTTCTCAGATATTCCAGACGTGTCAAATCATGTTGCTGGGTTTGGAATTACACTCTTCTCTTCCATGAGTACAAATATAAGCATGTGGTGAAAATTATATTATTACTATAACTCCCAATGTCCATGTGATCTATGCATGGTGTATGAAACAATAGATTGAAAATAACAATTTTTCATTGCTTATGGTTGTGGAACATATGTATTGGGATGGACCATTAAGGGTTTTATATGGAACTTGATCCCTGGGAAGGAATCATACGTATCATAGAAATGGAATGAATCTGATTTCTCATAGTTCAATGATTAGGGCTTACATACTAATGTTGTCCTATTGTGTGTACACAGTGATGTTTCCCTATTGTATATGGCTTACAAACTATGTCTTTCGTATAGAGTAGGGATTACACAATATGGTTGAACAATGTGGTCAAGTCATAGGATTCCCTATGGGTGTCGGATATTTAGCTCGAACCTTGATAAAGAGTACTACATATCCTCATTATCATAGGAATTAGATCCATATCTGTTGATTTTATTGAGGATTATACTATGAGGTTACCCAAAGCATTGGGGCTTACAAATTGAGGATCAATATGGTGGTGAAGTCCAAGGATTCCCAGTGGGTGTTGTCTACATGTCTATCTAACAAGTCAGAGAATGTATTCATGGTAGGTAAAAAGGAAATCATATGATCCAGTTTTATTGTCTAGTGGACTTCAAATATAATCAATGGAAGAGGATTTCTCTTGATCAAGGATGATTTGTTCAATGGACATCATAAGACTCAGATGAATTTTCTTGGATGCCATCACATGACCTAGTTGGATTTGTAGAGGGTCTCATACAATCAAGATGACATTCCTTGGTTCCATCATGAGAGATACTGACACATATAGAAGGTTCCATAGAAGTCAATTTGACATGTCTTAGAGCATTTCATGTATCCAGGATGACATTTATGGAGGGCATCGTGAGACCAGGATAGTGTGATCGAAGGGAGTCAAAAGAGGCAATTGACATACTCAGGTACTATTGTGGGACTCATTTTTCTTAAACAGGTGCCATTATATGAGATAGGCAACATTTCTGAAGATAACTGAAAGATTAGGATAATGAGCCTAGAAGGATTATCGAGAGATGGAAATCATGTGAGGGTGGTGTTGTATGGCATGTTTTGGCAGGTCCAAGGGACATCATGTGATTATAATAGTATAACAAAGAAGCTTCATATGATTGAAGAGATGTGAACTAGTGTTTTCGTGTGTCATGGATAGTTCATTAAATGTGGATAAGGTCCATAGTATATGTCTTTCACTTTAGTGCCTCTCTTATTTGTATTTTTTCCATCCATATATTTTATGTTCTTTAGTTTTTTTGGTGTTAGATAATTTTAAATCTCACATTATCTATTTGGTGTATGTGATTTCATTCATGTATCCTTTTATAAGACCATAAAGTGATCTATGATTGATCACATGAAGTTTTTATGCATATCTCATGATAGATCCAGTTTGTATTTGGTGTATTACCTAGTGTAAAACATTCTAGTCACAAGATAAACTACTCCATGAAATCATCTCTATCACTGGTGTGTATATGTAGAATAATTCACTATCACTAGAGAGTCCATAGATTGAAGAATCTAAACTAGATATTCTATTTGTGTTGTAGTTGTACATTTTTCATACCGAGGTGGGGATTTTTTGACCACTCCACCCCATTTTTTCACCGGTTTCATGGTGTATGTTTATCAAGTCCTATAAAACATTGATGAAGGTCTATGGTGCCCCACGTTTCCATGAGCCTTTTTCTATAATCTATTCCAAGTGAATCACCTACTTTTCGGCAACCACGAGTATCTCCCATCATTTATTCATTTATTGTATTATTTCCAATAAATGGAAAATTTTTTAATCAGGATGAGATAACAGAATATTTACATGTCATCATATTGAAATGTCTAAGGTCCTTTGTGAGATCAAATATCTTATTGAAAGGCCTTCAGGTAATCTTTGGTAACATGTTTTGTTCATTGAAAGAGACAATACTAGTTCTTTAAGGGGCCTTCGGAGGATTAAGATGGCTTGTCTTGGAGTCTTAAGAGACCATGTCACAGTCATACATTCCACATCCCAATAATGATAATGACTGAGAGAACTCTCACCTCCTTTATTTCATCCCCATTGAGTCACTTTACAAAGGTTTGGAGCCATGTGAGATTGTATAATTAATGTTGAGTAAGATTTTTCTATTTTTTGGTGATGCTTCATGTAACAAAAAAATTCCCTATGGGGATTCATTATTATTTCAAGGACAATTACATTTTTTGTCCATGGGGATATAAAGGGGAATTGTGACATTTCCTTTACATACTGGTGTATTTTTCTACGATGAGGCTATCATGGCCAAGGGCTTTTGTGAGATGAGGATGACATATCGCTGGGGTATCACAGTGCCTTATATGTCACAAATGGTGTTTCGCTTGACATTTAGAAGACACGAGAGATATTTCCTCCTCCATTTCATTATATATATTTTATTGCAAAAGTAATCAGGGGAAATTCAAGTTTTAATAGATTTCTTCAAAAGAGAAGATTGAATTTTGGAAAGGGGCTTCGTAGAATCTGATACTGGTTATTCACTGCACAAGGAATTTTTTCATGACCTTATGATGGTCACACAATTTTGAGTATTTTATAATCATTCTGGATCAGTGAGTCATGTAAACCTTTTTATTCCTTTGATTTTAGAGGGACTATAATACTAATATTCGTGTATTTATCCCTTAGTGAATTTTTCAGTTTTCATTTTTTTTCTTGTCAACAAAATTCCCCATTTAGTGAGACATCTGAGTGGAAAAGGGCTTGGGTTATTATAATAGTTAATGTCCACCTGAGTCATTATAAGTTAAATGAATTGATATCATGCAAGGTGTTTGGTCCACTAGGTGATGCATGGTGTTCCACAAAATGACCTATATATAGAGTATATAGAGAAATTCTTTTAACTGGTTACATCTTCTATTGAGTTCTCTTGATTTTTTTGAATCGTTTTTTAATAGAATGACAATTTTCTGAGTTTTGATCATGGGACCAATTCATGACATACCATGGTGAGGTCTGTTATGAAAGTCCTCATTTTTTTCCCAGGCACTAGTCCATACCAACTCTCCACTATATTTTAATAACTATTTGAACTTATACCATGAGGTTTTTTATTGTATTGATGTCTTCATGTGATCTGTTTGCACGAAGATATGATCGATCGAGTATCATGCGATTTGTATAACTATGTAAAGGTCTCGCGACCCCGCCTCTCCAATGGGACATTTTCTTATGAGATTCCCTATGGAATTTATGTGCCCCAAGAAGCTTTAGGAATTCATGTGACTCATGAAATATTTGGGTGATTCGTGAGAACCTTGGGGATTCAGGAGTTGATCATGGTGCCTTCAAAATAATATTATGTATTGGTTTTGAATAGATTGTATTATATCTTTCTGACATTTGCCAATTAGTTATATTAAGATGGATTCAGGTTCTCACCATGGTTTATTAGACGTTTCCATCGAAAAGGACATGATTTATAAGAACTGAAATGTTGATCCCTCGTACAGTGTGTATTCAAATAATGATGTTTTAGTGAATTTTCAAACATCTAAGCTTCGGAATTACCCCCTATCACATTGACTACCACTGTATGGGTTCAGTCTGCTATACGATGTTATAATCCCCCATTCAAAATTTATCCTTCCATCACATTATACATCATTTCCCATGATTATTTCCAAAGTCCAATTTGTTAGGAAGGCCGACTTGCTAGATATCGACCCCAGGGTTCATCTAATCTATTAGAAAACACTCCCCTAGGTACAGATAGTTGTTAATTTTCTCCGAATCTTTTTTTATAGTTATTCAAGTATATTTTCTTCTTCATTAAAAAATCTAGGTTGTGAGTGGTACTCGAAATGGGATATCCATCATGGCAGTAAATTTTCATATGAATGGTTATCTCCATTCTGGGGGAGGCAATGTTGTTAGGAGTTTTTTAATGATCTGTACAGGGATTGTATTTATAATATAATGTGGATCTCTCAATTTTTCATCTACCTTCATCCTGACATAAATAGATATTTGATCAATATTTTGTGCCATGTAACCAAAACATTTATTTATTGCCATTATGAATTGGGAATCAACCTATGTGACATGTATCAGTTGGGAAAGATACTTCCTCTTAGGGAAATGTATGATTAGATTCTCCCAACCATATAAGTATTAGATAATCCTTTAAAGACTCTTTAATTAGGAAGAAAAATGATTTTTATTGTCAAGAATAAATTGTTGATGGTGTTAAAAATTAACCCTCTTATTTATTTTAATGTTTCGATCAATATTTTACTCCATAAAAGTAGGGTTATTCCAAATGTTATTCGCCCTCATCGGCGTCCATCCCAGCACAAACACAACAGTGATAGCTAATATTGAGCTATCATAGATGTTGTAGATTATAAATGTTGAGGATATCATGTAAACTTATATATTTCAAAATATCTTAGGCTGTAATGGATCCTAGCCATGTTTTTGAACTGACGGAATTTCTCAGCTTGGGACACGTGTTCAAGGATTTGAGTTAGTATGCTTTTTTGTGGAGGTGTGGATTGTGGGGGGGGGGGGTGTTAAGAATCAACCTAGAAGTTCTAGTCCTTGCACTACTTTACTAGCTTCTGGGCCATATCCAACTAGGATACACACCCTATAGGATTATTAGTCCTCTCCAGTTTTTGTTTGGTTAGATAGGGGAGAAATTTCACTGTTACGAGTATTATAACTCCACATGGATCCACAATGATTCATCCATACTCATGTTAATGAACATATCATGGGATGGGTCTGTGTCTATATGCCCTTCTATGGTTGAAGGAGCCATGACTCAATCTGAAAGCTTTGATTTCACTCCTATTTTTGGCACTAGTTGGACTAATTATTGATAATGGCAGTGGCTACCATGATGAAAGGTCGTACATGTTATATCTCTATAAAGGTGTTATTGCATCCAAATTTAATGAGATAGTTATCTATAAAACATATATGCCACATATATTTGATTTTTAGATTTGGTGTATCTAGAGGGCCCCCTTTATTTAGTCGCTGTTCAGGGGGAGAGACATCCTAGAGTCGTCATCCAATTTTGGAATGTACTGATTTGTGAAAATAATGAGGATGAGATAATAATTCAACCTAATGATTATTCTATATTATTTAGCCATGATTATTTATAGTTTTGGGTAACATCCTATCAAGATGGTGTTCTAGGCCAAGTGTTCAATTATGTTTAATGTTCTTTCTCCTTTACAAACCCTCGATTTGTGTTGATAAAAGAGTTTATTGATGACATGGGTCATACATAGAGAAATATAAATCATTCCTCTAATTATTTCTCTAATTTTAGATCAGAATATATTCAAGGTTCAGTTCCCCAACACAAGAAAAATATGATACATCCACTAATATTGGAGCATATAAGGATTTTACCCTAATTCTCTATCGGCCCAACTATTTGTTCATTCCATCATTCCCTCTCCATTTGTCACGGAGGCCCCGACACAACGTAAGGTGATGTGGAAATAGATTTGTTCATCAATTACAGAGACAACCGTAAAATCATTTCATGATTAAGAGGACCACCTTTATTAGTTTTTTTATTTCATGGGTAAGGTTGTGTTGATTAGAAATCCTTGTATGACATCATGATGTAAAACTACTTGATTTAGTGAAGTTTTTCCACAAGTGAATAATATTTTCATGATCTGTTAGATGAAGATCCCCTTGATAAGGTGATGAGGGAGATGTTCGAGCCTTTGAGGAGGTTAATAAGTTGATATCTGATATGAAAGATCATATAGACACATAGACATCATAGATATGGTGATTTAAGGAGATTATTTCTAGTATGAGGTTTGATCTTCTAATATCATTCTCATCATTAGATTCATCTCAACCGGGGTTTAAAGAGTTTACTACATTGGTTGAGACTCTTATCCATGGGGAATAAGTTGATGTGGTAGATAGAGACACACTATAATGTTCAATTTATACCTCTCTCCAGACGCTTATCAACCTTGCCAATGTAGCTGAGAAACTTTTACCATAGTCTAACATTTGTATTGAACTCAATTTTATATGAAACATTAGAGAGACTCCAAAATGTGGAGATTCCACCCCTTTTTAAGACTATAAATGAATGAATCTTATAAATATTCTTATTCTTATTATTTTTATTTTTATTTATGATATGAATGTTATAACATTGTTTTTGTATTCTATAAATCTTCAATGATACCCATCCTTTTCACAATATCATGTAAACCTTAATGTATGGATCTGAATTTTATAATCATAGGATATTTTCATTGAGAAATGTTCGTGAACTCCCAAAAACATCAGACTCCCCTATTGATGCATTTATTATAGTTATTTTGAGATAACCAGATTTGTAGAATTATTTCTCTGGTTGATTATTATTTATGGGAGGATGATTTCTCTTATTTTTTTTCAATGATTATATACTTGGCTAGAGACTCTTAGAGTTGGATCAGACCATATGATGAGCCTTATAAGATCATGCAGACTGAATCTCTACTTATTTTTGGTTTTTGGTCTTTCAACTCAGAATTGATATTAAATTTTTATAAGGACTTTCATCTCAGATATTATATTTATTTAGTTTATGGTATAATATATGGGAACTTAGATCGCTTTAGTTTATGGTCTTTTACCTTGGACCATATATCGCATAAGTTTAAGGTCTCTTAGCTCAGACCTAATTTCCCTTTAGATTAATGTCTTTTAGCTTGGACACAACATCTCTTTAGTTTAATGTCTTTTATCACAGTCATGTTATCCATTTATTATAATTATTTTTAGATTATACCTGATATCAAATTAGTTTATGGTCTTTTAGCTCAGACTTTATATCACTTTACATTAAGGGATTTTATGTAGGACCTTATATTTCATTAGATTATGGTCTCCTATATTAGACCTGATCAATGATCATCGAATATGGTGCAGACAAGATAGAGATGACCCAAAAAACATTGTGTCATTCAGTTATCCCTAGGTGATTATATGGTTCACAAGTATTAGAATGTCCTTTTTTAGATCGATTAATTCAGTTGAGGACCATAGAAATATAGAAAGGATCTATAGACATACATGCATTGTCAGGCAAAGGGTCCCTTTAAACTATTTATCTTTTCTAGGGGATGTGAAAGATTTATATTGGTAATCTAATTTTAAGGGATAGATACCGGGTATGCTTGGTATTTCTAGATATTTAAAAAATGAGTGATGTAATTCATAACCTAAAATATTGAGTTGTGAATATGATGTGGGGCATAACTGTCAGGTATCTCCCATGATATTCAATGATTCCTTATTCCACCATAGTGTTTCCAGTGCTCACAGGGATTGAACATCCTTTCTAGTAAACAATATATTCCATTAGTTGGTGGGTAATGTCCCTTATGTGTAAGTAGTATTTTCATGAAAAATATTATATCCACTTCGACCTAGGTCCTTTAATGATTTATGAAGTCTTAAAAAAACATACGATGAAGTTGGTAATGTATGAATGCAACTTAGGAAGGGTTCTAGAACTCTAAGGAAGTTTAACAACAGATTATGAATCTAGAAACCTATGCTTCATGGTGTCGAATCCTGAGGTTTGGGACTTAAAAGGATTCCGAATGAGGTGGTGTGTTCCGATAATGAATAAGGGTAAAAAAACACATTGATATAATTATAAGGATGTATAATCCTTATAGATAGTTTGGAATGATGGTTTTATGTCATGGTCCAATGTTCCTAGGTCTGAAGGATGATATGGGAAATTCACACCCAGAGTAGTTCAGAAACAATGAGGTTTCGAGTGCTTCTATGGTGATGTATGGAAACACAAGGGTCTGAATGCCATTATTTAGAGCGACACATATGGTTGATGACCATAGGTGAATATACATGAGCCATTAGTATAATAGAATGGTAATGGAAAGGGACTCTTAAAGATTATTGCCTTTCCAAGGGCCATGGAAGGTTTATCGTGATATGAGGAACCATAAATCATGATGTTTTATTTGGGGAAAACAATATATTAAAGAATGGTTTGAACACCATGGAGGTTGAGTAAATAATTCCTCAAGATTCTCAAATCCTTAGTAATGATGAGGGATTGTCATATTAGGAGTATTTTTGTCACACAGAGGTGTTGAGTTTCTCCATAGTGATGTCATGGATCATAGGGATCATACAATCCTTTTTATAGAAATTCATTTTGTTTATGACCATAGAATCATATGAACAATCCATTGGCATATTACATAGTCAATAAAATGGTACATTAAAACTATTTATCATTTCCAAGGGCCATAGAAGGTTTACGATAACTTGAGGTACTCGAGTCATGAAGTGTGGTGTAACGGGTGAGGTGGTTAAAACTATGAAGGAAGTACCTTGTACTATGGTTGGCTAGGGTAATGATCTTATGGTCCTTTCATGAGAAGACATGATGGGTGATTATCTAGGTTTAGTTTAATTTCATGAATAAAGGATTCATTCAGTGTAGTTTTATTTTGATGTGGTGAGGTTGTTTTTTCATAAAATTTAATGTCGTGTTGTAAGGAATTATTTAATGTACATTTTTAATGTTCGGTGACTATGAAGGTTTCCTTGTAGATTAATTCCATGTGGTAAGGACATGGTTCCCCTATCATGAAATGCAGGTATTTTAATTGGGCCCATGAATAAAATTATGGGTTTACTATTTAACCCATGGTGATGGGGAATCAAGCCACACATAGTTCTTAGTGATGTTCCTTTTGTATATCTGGGCCATATAAAAAGATGTGGAATTTTTTTATGACTGGATCAGGTTTTTGAAAATCGAACATCACTATGTATCCTCGAAGTATTAGAATCATGTCACGAATATTTCATGAATGGTAACCACTCTGTGTAGGTATGACCGACTAACAAAGGTGTGAATTGATTATATTGATTGTTGTATCTATAACTAGGATTGAGGATATAAGATCAATACAAATCATCTTGTGGTAGGAATAAAGATACAAGTTGTTCTTAAGTAACCATGTAGTTTAATATCATGTGGAAATGAAAAAAAATGTACCGATGTAAAAAAGTGGTGATGTTGGGGCTGGGCCCAAGGATAGATGTTTGGGAACCACTATGTGTCTCATGAAAATGAGAATCAAGCCACACATAGTTTTTTAGGGTCTATAAATTTTAACGTAAGTATGAGAAGACTCATTGTATGACATTTATGGGTTTTCATCCTTGACAATGATGATTCCATCAAAAGTTTAAACACCTTGATCATGTGGGGAATCACTTTTCAGAAATCCTAATCCCACATGAGATATTCTATGTGTGAGAGAAAAATTATGAAAATTGTTCTTCTCATGATACATGGTCATTTGAGAGCTAACCATGAGAATTTTGTATTATATGGTGGATGGACTACGATATAGGATTGAGGTGTCCCTAATTATCACAGTGGAAATGAGAATAAATCCATACAATGTTTGAAGAAACTCAAGTAGTTTAAAGTCATGCAGAAAGAAAATCTGCCATGTTGTTTAACGAAATGTGGTGAGGTTGTGGATCTTGTGTTATGAGGGGATATAATGGAACCATAGAGTTCAATATCCTGAGGAAAGTACAAGGATCACCTTTCATGATTGAGAATGGATGTCATGGGCCCATGCAATTTTTCATCATGCGGTATGGATGAGAGATGTCATGCAGTTTATTATCTTATTACAAGGATACAACTGTACATTTTACCATCATTTATCCATGATGATGGATATTTTCTACTTTAACTTATTACTTGTAGAAGTTGGTTGGCTCAATGTGAAAAAGGAGGGATGTTGTGGTTGGACTCAAGAAAGGAGGAATGGGCATCACTACGTATCTGTTGGGCAAAATTCCCTCAAGGTAACATTGCAGTATTTTTGGGTTGATTGTGTTTGTTGACAAAGCATGTATTCATGGATATTTTTTGAGTTCCCAAGAAGTTGTTGACAATCCTTGTTGACAAAGAACGATGACAAAGGAAAAGACGATCTGGAGGCGGTACAAAAGAGAAATATGAGGTGGCGCCGTTTCCTAGTGTTTGCCAAATTTTTGGGGTCTAAAATTTGGAGTTTGGTGAGCATCGTGAAAATAGGATTTCCATGAAGAGAATAGTTTAATATGGAAAAGGCATGAATTTCGTGAAGATAGGATGCATGGATTGGATTTCGCGAAGACTAGAAAAATGGAGACGGTGATGCTTCGCGATTACGTCAAGTTTCGTGAACGGCAGAGGCTGAAGCGCATCGTGGTGCTGAAGGGCTTTGCGAGGGAGCTTCGCGGAGAAGGCGTGAAGGTATGTTGACGGTGATTCTTCGCGACTACATCAAGCTCTGCGAACGGAAAATTTCTGTGGTGCTACACGATTTGGACAGAATTCCGTCAGAAACTTCAGAGATTCGCGATTTGAGATGACGTGGCGTTGACTCTGCGCGGAAAGTTCGAGGGTCGGTGGAATCACCTATAAATAGAGGCCGACCCCCTCGAGAGAAGTAGAGAGAATTTTCAGAGAATATCCTTTTCTCTCAATTTGTGATGGTGGTTCGCGGAGCCCATGTGCTTCACGAAAGAGGTGCTTCGCGGCGGCTATTATAGCTCCGCGAAACCTGTGAGCTCCGCATTGTCTTACAAAGCTTCGCGAGGTCCGTTGCTTTTCGACGGCTTGAGCATCGCGATAGTGCTTCGCGAGAGTGCTTTGTGAGAGAGGTTCGCGAAAAGGTAGGAGCTTCGCGAAGGCTTGTTTGATCTTTGCAAAATTGGGAGCTTCGCGAAGTAGGCTGCTTGGCGAAGGTACTTTCCAAAGGTAGTTGCCCAGTGGTCAGAGGCAAAGTGCTATTCATCAGTGGATGAAAGTTGGACTTTAAAAGAGCATCTATCTATAGTTGAAGATGCATTATTTCATGAAAATAAAGAGACCTACAAGTCTATAAACTGTGAGTGGATTCCCATCACAGACCAGTGAGCTTAGGAAGAGGAAGTAGGTGATCCTCTCCACCGGCAGTGAGCCAGAGAGAGAGAAATAGGGAGCGACCCGTGGGAAAGCAGTGAGCTGACCCTAAACCTTTCAAAGGCAGTGAGCCTGGGACAGAGTGACTGTACCCAAACATTGTATCCACATCTAGTGAAGTATAGTGGAATTTGGTACGACTGGAAACCTGTCGGCGTATGCTCCTTGGACGTAGCCCTTAGTGATGAACCAAGTAAAATTGTTGTGTCATGTTCTTGATTTACCTTCTGTTTATATTGTGCAACAGGAAAAGAGAGAAGAGTGTTTTGCTTAACAGCGAAACAAGATCAGAACGGTCTTTAATTTTAAATTATTCATACCCTGATTCACCCCCCCCCATCTTAGGGTATTCAGCCTTGTAGACCTAACAATTGGTATCATAGGGAAAGGTTGACAGCTGTTCTTCTCTCAAATGAAGGTTACTAATCATAGAGGGATTCCGATCTTCGACGGATGTAATTTTTAGATATGGAAGAATCGAATGCAACACTATTTCTGATCTTTGGGAATGGATGTGTTTTCAGCAGCTATGCATGGTATCACAGCTAATATTACTGGTGGTGCATTATCAGAAGTTGAGTATAAAGAGTTGGATGCTGATTCCAAAGCAATCAATGCCTTAGGGAGAGCCCTTTCCAATCCCATATATACAACGTTTATGTCATGCAAAACATCACATGCCATGTGGGAAAAGCTCTTGAATATTTATGAAGGGGATAGAAAAGTCAGAGTGGCCAAGCTGCAAGTGTTCTGGAACAAATATGAAGATCTTAGAATGAACCCGAATGATTCTGTTGATGCATTCTTTGACAGGGTATGTAACGCCCTGACCCCAGATACCCAGAGTCGGTGCATTACTTCGTAACATTGGCATGATCACAAAAGATCAAGTCTCCAACGACCGATTAGTTTAGTAGCCTTGGAAACACTAGATAAATTCATAAGTCATACATTACGTCATAAAGTGAAAAAATAATAACAAAGTCTTCATAGTCCACACTCATATCCTCTTCTGACTATCCCTTCAAGTCATTCATAAAATACTTCTTCACATCCTAGAAAATATTAAAACATTGAAAGGGGTGAGCTCAGATGCTCAGTAAGGATAACAATATTGCGGAAGCTTTCATAAATAAACATAAACATTTAAGGCAATGTATGACTAAAACAAAAGACTTTTAAACATTAACATCAACATAACATGGCAAAAGTAAAATGAGATAATGCCATTTACTTCTTCACATGGATATTCCACTGGTCTAATAATCACATGCAATATCAATAACCACTTTCATAATGATGGAATGCATATTGCCTGACTATCATAACCACGTATTCAAGGCCTCGTGCCAAGACCACAAATAATATTTTGTCAAGGCCTTGTGCCAAGACACTAGTTTGTCTCATGAGACCTGGTGATGCATCGAGGAGCTATAGCGGGCTCCACCCGTCACTTATTAAGTCCAATGCATTCCTTATATGAATAGTTTTAAACATATCATAAACCATAACATAATCGTATCACATAAAACATGCATAAAGGAAACATAACATTTTCACATTTCAATCACAAGATATCAATACAAGACGTTGATATAATAAAAACTTTTAAAAACCATTTTCAATACCAAAATAAAAGAATGTTAAAACTTTGTATTTATTTTTCATTAAAAAAAAGATGGCTTGTAGAGGAAGCCGAAACTCAAATAATGGTCACGGCGGTGGAGATGTCGTTGTCGCCGCATATGTACGGAAAGAAAAACATTCCCTTTTTGTCGTTTAGTAAAACGCTTCGTATAAAAAAATTCCTTTTGAATAAACTTAAAAGTCAAAGGGGTTTATACACCGTATAAAAGAAAGTTGTGTATAAAACCAAATATGCCTCAATGAAAGGAGATTGAGACGAAGTCCTTAAAAAGATAATTTTTAAAATAAAATAGATCTATTATGTGTATTCACTATAGGTACACATAAAGAAAGTAAAAATACAAAATAGGACATAATAACATCATGACATAATTTGAAATTAGGATATTAACCCAAAGAATGGAAGCTGTGTTAAGAAGTTCCATTACCTTGCGTCCTGTCCTGAATCGACCGTTCTTTAACCTCCTGAATAATAAACTAGAGTTAATTTCTATTTACATAAGAACATTTTTAATGGTCATTATTCCTTTTATATCCCTTATTACCATGTTATAAACATTATGTAATTATTTAAGTTTATAACGGTCATTTTGTCGATCTTAGGTACTTGAGTCAAAAATAAAATTCATATAATTACAAGTTGTTCATGTGGTGATATATACATTATATCCAGAATTATTTTCATGATTTATATATCATATATATCATATATATCCAATATATACATGCATTTATAATATTACATAACATTTAGAGGTAAGAAATGAAATTCACCGCTCATGGAGACGGTAAGCCGTACGTACGCATGAACCCTACTTTCATTTCTATTTTGTATTTAATGGAATGAAATAATAATTATATAAAGGTATAATATAGTTCCAGTGTAATATCATATATAATATCCTTTACTCCATCCTTTATACATCCCACATATGGCATTAACGATTCACATCACTTTGAGTGGGCCGTAGTCCGCACTTCCTAAAATGAAATTATCACGTTTACCCATAATAGAAATCATAAAGTATGCCATAAATGAGAAATTCAGAAGAATAAGTAAAACATAAACATATTATATATCCTATATAAATATAGTGACATCTTAATGGCCACATTTGAATGTGTTATATGAGTGTTGAACAGTCATCATTTCGTGAGGCATAAATTCGCCATCCACAGAAACCGTTTGTTCTTTAACCATTAGATGTAGGTGTGTGTAAGTGTAGCTCGAATACTTCTTCTAAAAACATCCTAGTATATTTAGGATACTGGTGTTGTTACAAAAGAAATGAATAAAAAGAGTTTAGAGGGTTGGAGAAGAAAAATAAAACAAAACAACATTAGAGAAGACATTACTTCAAAATCGGGTAACTCTTTTTGATTTGAGCCAAAGGCTTCCTTGGGAAAAGTTCTGCCAAAATTTAGGCTTCTAGGAGTAAGAGGGGGATGTTGGGAGAGTATTTGGGCAGATTTTGGTAGATCCAAATGTATTTAATGTGTCAATGAGGTGGTAGAGGTGGGGGCCATTTATAAGAGGAGAGGAGGGGCACTCTTGGAAAGTAAGGAAATTTAACATTATTATACAATTGTTTTCGGATTCTAAAGGTCCCACACTTATATAATTCGTGGATAAGGTGATAAGGGTTCGAAATATACACATCCAATAGTCTTTGGACAAGTGTAAGCCATGTATTGTACTTCATCTTTTCATTTTATTAAAATCTTTAAATAATGAGGTCATCACCGCATCATAATGATGTCATAAATAATTTAATTTATTTAATGTCTAAAAATTATAAAACAAATACAATGATGTAGTAAATATTTTTATCTTTCCAATGAATATTTATAGTCAAAAATATGACTTGTATATCTCCATGTAAAAATTGTTTTAGTAAAACATTTCATGTTTGTGTCATTTTTTACTTTAACATTAAATAAAAGGTATTTATGTCATTTTCCAACTAAAGTGGCTCCATGGGGTCCCCATGTTGACCCATGGATTTTCTTGGTCGCCCATGGTACATACAATGAGGGTAGGACATGTGTCAAGCTCATCTCATATTATTAAAACATTATTTTTACCTTAAACTACACTAATTACCTCTAATCGCGATTAAGAACTTAAAAGTTACTATTCACCAAATATTATTTTAATCTCATTGAACCAAATTTTACTTCTTAATGAAAACAATGTATGTCGTAGTTTTGAAAATCAAATCACAAAAGTGGTAATATTTCATTTAAACAAAAAATCAGTTATTTAACTACCACTTAGTGGTTTCACTATTCATCAAAAATTGAAGTTTTTCAGAACAATGAAAAAATTTCACCCTAAGCTATAATTGATATTATGAATTCAAAAATGATGTATATTTTATGATATTACAAACATATAAGTTGCATTAATTAATTTTATAATTAATTCCCCCTGTCACAACAAATAGCGTGTTTTTAAGAAACAATATATATCAAATGATTGACAATTGTTTATGTCCAATTTAAAAGTGAAATTAATTCTAATGAACACCAATTTATAAAATGGTAAAAATATATTCTAATTATACTTTAAAACCACTCAATATTATAACTTATCACTATAAGTTATTTTGATTAAAAAAGTTGTTTTAAGTATTTTTCATTATTCATAAAAATTAGAAGTTCTCAGAAAAATACCAAAAATTCAACATAGGATAATTTCGATATTCCGAATCCAAAAATGAAGTCCATTTTGAAATATAAAATTTCTATAATTTTAAAAAGTGGTTATTACTATTCATAACGGCTACTTTGATTAGTCGCGGTGTTTTAGTACACGATGTTGCGTACAATGCTAGCTATTGATTTATTGAATGAGAAGCCTATTGTGGAAGCTCAGGGTGTTACATTCTCCCCTCCTTCAATAAATAGCGTCCTCGCAATTTGAAATTTTTATTGGAAAATAAAAGGTTGAAAATAGAAAATACCTTTGTGGAAAACCCACATCGCAAATAAGATTAATACAATTTATCCTTAATATGAGGGAAAGGGAAATGAAAAAGTCACCACCCAATTATGATCTCTATTAGGAGAACATTGGTGGAAATTAGAGACATATAATTGGAGGAAAAACGTAAATATTTGTAGAGAGTGATTGAAGTCATCAATCACAATCAACTGTCAAATTGAGGGCCTCAAAGCCTTCAATCTATGTTGATTTAAAATATCATCAGTTCAACAAGACATAAGGTATTAGGATAACACATTTTTTTGTTTTCATATCCCTTTACTAAAGTTTAAGAATTAATTTATTCATTGAATAAGAGATAGGTATATATATATTTATGCTTGACAATTAGAGTTTCAACCTTCAACTCATCTTTCACTCAAAAAGATAATAGAATTCAAAAATATTATACTTATCCTAATTTTATAACGTTCCAAATGTTAACACATACCATTTAGATTAGTAAAATTATTTTTTAATAACCAGGTACTTCCTGTAGTCTAGTGGTAGGAAATAAAGGCCTGTCGCACTATGGTTGTGGGTTCGATTCCTGCAGTTTTGTCCGACGTGACGGGTTATTCCCCACCCTGCAGGTTGTCCTTTTCCTAAAACTATAGTAGTATAATATTCCAAAAATATTCTTCATAAATTTTTTAACCTTAAACAATACTATCCAAAGACCAACTTAATCCACTCCAACCTTTATTGTTATCCAAAATACCTCTGTCCAGACTTTCTCTAAAAGGTCTCTTAATTCCAAAATCAATTTATCAGATTCCCCAAACAAAGTAAAGTTTCTATTATTGTCACATACTAAAAATATGATTACCTTCATCATATTAAAACATTAGTGAAACAACAAGTACTGCAGTACAATCCTTATATATATATCACATTATTCTAATAACCAGAATATAATCCATGAGTCCAAAAGCACTAATACATTAATTATTCCGCTTCAACAGTAGTAACAGCATAAGATTTTCCTTGATCCCTTGGCCTTTTCTGAGGTATGTTTCCCTGGCACTTAGGACATTCATTTGAATAATGCCCCATTTCCCTACAATTGTATCATTCAACATTGATAGCCTCTTTCTTTCCCTTGCAATCATTCGCCTGGTGACCTTTTTCTCCACATGTATAACAAACTCCCATTCCTTTTATGAAAGTACCTGGATGTTTATTCCCACAATTATCACATAATGGAAAATCCTTCTTTCCCTTTTCCCTTTATCTATCTCTTGTTCCACTGTTCTATTCTTCTCTTGCTTTAAATTGTTGTCATAGGACTTAGAGAATTCCTTTTCTGTCTTGATAGCACATGAGACAATATCTTCATATGTTGAGAAAGATTGTGACACTAAATCTCTACGAAGAAATGGTTTTAACCCATCAATGAAATGATCAATCTTACCTCTTGGGTTATGTATATAATCTGCAGCATACCTCGCCAACCTTGTAAAGTTGGCCTCATACTTCGCGACATTCTCATCCTCCTTTTCTCTCAGACTCCGAAATTGCCTTTCCATAACTGCTCGATGGTCATGAGGAAAGTATTTTTCTAAGAAAAGCTATTTGAACTCCCTCCATTCCATATTCGATACGTCATCATCTTCCTTTCTATTTTGAATCAATGACCACCATTGATAGGCATCTCTAGTGAGGCGGTAAAATACCATGATAACCTTCTCCCTTTCGCTACTCCCCAACGTGTGGAATATTTTCTCTAAGGATTTTATCCATTGCTTAGATACTAAGGGATTTGTACCCCCATTAAATGTTAGTGGTTGTTGCCTCATGAAGCGGTCTAACATTTATCCTCCACGTTGCAGATCAGGGTGCTCCATACGAGTAAGGTTATTATTCATAACCTGAGTGAGTTGTCCCAGTATGGTAATAAGTTGATCAGCACCAGTTGTATCTCTAGATCCACAATAATTATCTTGAGCGGGAGGGAAATCCCTACACAGAGTGCGTTCATTGATATGGTTTCCATTCCTTCCACTAGGTGCCATTTCTAAACAATGGCATAAACTAGATTACTTTATGAATTAAAATACATAATTCCATATTTCTAAAACACATTACATAAATTGAACTATTTATGGATATAATCCATAATCATAAAAGGAATGTTTTCTTTGAGGAAGTATATAATCATACCCCTTCATAGTGGTTTGTAATGGAAATGAGAATTATCCTAAGCATATCCCCCAGGAGTGTCGTAACCAAGAGTGCAGCAAGGCCCGTTGTTGTGCAGCAGTTCCCGTTCGAGTCTAGCTCAAAGCGGTGTTTTCGGGTTTTACCCCTAGGTACATCTATGCTAGAGCCGCCTCTACTTTCTCGTATCCAGACAGTGATTTATTTCTCGGAAAACTCACAAAATCTCTATATTACCAAAATTCTAGGAAGTTCTTCTATACTAATCCTTAAAGTCTATCTTCAGGCTATGTGCTCTAATCAGAGTTTATCTAAATCTAGCTTCCAATGGTAGTACTAAACTGCCTCTAATACCAACTGTAACACCCCAACCCCAGCTACCCAGAGTCGGTGCATTCCTTCGTAACATTGGCATGATCACAAAAGATCATGTCTCGAAAAACCGATTAGTTAAGTAGCCTTGGAAACACTAGATACATTCATAAGTCTTACATTACATCATAAAGTGAAAAACTAATAACAAAGTCTTCATAGTCCACACTCATATCCTCTTCTGACTATCCCTGTAGGTCATTCATAAAATACTTTTTCACATCCTGGAAAATATTAAAACATTGAAAGGGGTGAGCTCAGATGCTCAGTAAGGATAACAATATTGCGGAAGCTTTCATAAATAAACATAAACATTTAAGGAAATGTATGACTAAAGCAAAAGCCTTTTAAACTTTAACATCAACATAATATGGCAAAAGTAAAATGAGATAATGCCATTTACTTCTTCACATGGATATTCTACTAGTCGAATAATCACATGCAATATCAATAACCACTTTCATAATGATGGAATGCATAATGCCAGACTATCATAACCACGTAGTCAAGGCCTCGTGCCAAGACCACAAATAAGATTTTGTCAAGGCCTCGTGCCAAGACAGTAGTTTGTCTCATGAGACCTGCCGATGCATCGAAGAGCTATAGCGGGCTCCACCCGTCACTTATTAAGTCCAATGCATTCCTCATATGAATAGTTTTTAACATATCATAAACCATAACATAATCGTATCACATAAAACATGCATAAAGGAAACATAACATATCCACATTTCAATCACAAGATATCAATACAACATGTTGATATAATAAAAACTCTTCAAAAACCATTTTCAATACCAAAATAAAAGAAATTTAAAACTTTGTATTTATTTTTCATTAAAAAAAATATGGCTTGTAGAGGAAGCCAAAACTCAAATAATGGTCGCGGCGGCGGAGAAGTCGTTGTCGCCGCATATGTACGGAACGAAAAACATTCCCTTTTTTTCGTTTAGTAAAACGCTTCGTATAAAGAGATTCCTTTTGAATAAACTTAAAAGTCAAAGGGGTTTATACACCGTATAAAAGAAAGTTGTGTATAAAACCAAATATGCCTCAATGAAAGGAGATTGAGACGAAGTACTTAAGAAGATCATTTTTAAAATAAAATAGATCTATTATGTGTATTCACTATAGGTACACATAAATAAAGTAAAAATACAAAATAGGACATAATAACATCATGACATAATTTGAATGTTGGAGACTAACCCAAAGAATAGAAGCTGGGTTAAGAAGTTCCCTTACCTTGCGTCCTGTACTGACTCGACCGTTCTTTAACCTCCTGAAAAATAAACTAGAGTAAATTTCTATTTACTTAAGAACCTTTTTCATGTTTATTATTCCTTTTATATCCCTTATTACCATGTTATGAACATTATGTAATTATTTAAGTTTATAACGGTCATTTTGTCGATCTTAGGTACTTGAGTCAAAAATAAAATTCTTATAATTACAAGTTGTTCATGTGGTGATATATCCATTATATCCAGAATAATGTTCATGATGTAGATATAATATATATCATATATATCCAATATATACATGAATTTATAATATTACATAACATTTAGAGGTATGAAATGAAATTAACCGTTCATGGAGATGGTAAACCGTACGTACGCATGAACGCTACATTCATTTCTATTTCATATTTAATGGAATGAAATTATAATTATATAAAGGTATAATATAGTTCCAGTATAATATCATATATAATATCATTTACCCCATTATTTATACATCCCACATATGGTATTAACGATTCACATCACTTTGAGGGGGCAGTAGTCCGCAGTTCCTAAAATGAAATTATCGCGTTTACCCATAATGGAAATCATAAAGTATGCCATAAATGAGAAATACAGAAACATAAGTAAAACATAAACATATTATATATCCTATATAAATATAGTGACATCTTAATGTCCACCTTTTAAGGTGTTATATGAGTGTTGAACAATCATCGTTTCGTGAGGCAGAAATTCGCCATCCACAGAAACCGTATGTTCTTTAACCATTAGATGTAGGTGTGTGTATGTGTAGCTCGAATCCATCTTATAACAACATCCTAGTATATTTAGGATACTGGTGTTGTTACAAAAGAAATTAATAAAAAGAGTTTAAGGGGTTAGCGAAGAAAAATAAAACCAAACAACATTAGAGAAGACATTACCTCAAAATCGGTTAACTCTTTTTGATTTGAGCCAAAGGATTCCTTGAGAAGAGTTCTGTCCAAAGTGATGCTTCTAGGAGTAAGATAGGGAATTTGGGAGAGTATTTGGGCATATTTTGGCCGATCCAAATGGTTTGAATGTGTGAATGAGGTGGTAGAGGTGAGGGCCTTTTATAAGAGGAGAGGAGGGGCACTCTTGGAAAGTAAGGAAATTTGACATTATTATACAATGATTTTCAGATTCTAAAGGTCCCACACTCATATAATTCGTGGATAAGGTGATAAGGGTTCTAAATATACCCATACAATAGTCTTTGGACAAGTGTAAGCCTTGGATTTTAAATTATCTTTTCATTTTATTAAAATCGTTAAATAATGAGGTCATCGCTGCATCATAATGATGTCATAAACAATTTAATTTATTTAATGTCTAAAAATTATAAAAAAATACTATGATGTAGGAAATCTTTTTAGATTTCCAATGACTATTTATAGTCAAAAATATTACTTGTATAACCCCATGTAAATTTTTTTTTAGTAAAACATTTCATGTTTGTGTCATTTTTTACTTTAACATTAAATAAAAGGTATTTATGTCATTTTCCAACTAAAGTGGCTCCATGGGGTCCCCAAGTTGACCTATGGATTGTCTTGGTCGTCCATGGAACATCCAATGAGGGTAGGACATGTGTCAAACTCATCTTATATTATTAAAAAATTATTTTTACCTTAAACTACACTAATTACCTCTAATCACGATTAAGAACTTAAAAGTTACTATTCACCAAAAATTATTTTAATCTAATCGAACCAAATTTTACTTATTAATGACAACCATATATGTCGGAGTTTTGAAAATCAAATCAAAGAAGTGTTAATATTTCATTTAAACGAAAAATCAGTTATTTAACTACCACTTAGTGGTTTCACTATTCATCAAAAATTGATGTTTTTCAGAACAATGCCAAAATTTCACCCTAAGATATAATTGATATTCCGAATTCAAAAAAGATTTATATTTTATGAAATTACAAACATATAAGTTCCATTATTTAATTTTATAATTAATTCCCGCTCTTACAATAAATAGCGTGTTTTTAAGAATCAATATATATCAAAAGATTGACAATTGTTTATGTCCAATTTCAAAGTGAAATTAATTATAATGAACACCATTGGATAAAATGGTAAAAATATGTTATAATTATACTTTAAAACCAATCAATAGTATAACTTATCACTATAAATTATTTTGATTAAAAAAGTTGTTTTAAGTATTTTTCACTATTAATAAAAAATTAGAAGTTCTCAGAAAAATACCAAAAATTCAACATAGGCTAATTTCGATATTCCGAATCCAAAAATGAAGTCCATTTTGAAATTTAAAATTTCTATAATTTTAAAAAGTTGTTATTATTATTCATAACGACTTCTTTCATTAGTCGCAGTGTTTTAGAACTCGAAGTTGCGTACAATGAAAGCTATTGCATTATTGAATGAGAAGAATATTGTGGAAGCTCGGGGTGTTACATTCTCCCCTCCTTCAATAACTTGCGTCCTCGCAATTGGAAATTTTTCTTCGAAAATAAAAGGTTGAAAATAGAAAATACCTTTGTGGAAAACCCACATCGGAAATAAGATTAATACAATTTATCCTTAATAAGAGGGAAAGGGAAATGAAAAAGTCACCACCCAATTATGATCTCGATTAGGAGAACATTGGTGGCAATTAGAGACATATAATTGGAGGAAAAACGTAAATATTTGTAGGGAGTGATTGAGGTCATCAATCACAATCAACTATCAAATTGAGGGCCTCAAAGCCTTCAATCTATGTTGATTTAAAATATCATCAGTTCAACAAGACATAAGGTATTAGGATAACACATTTTGTTGTTTTAATATCCCTTTACTAATGTTTAAGAATTAATTTATTCATTGAATAAGAGGTAGGTATATATATATATTTATGCTTGAAAATTAGAGTTTCAACCTTCAACTCATCTTTCACTCAAAAAGATAATAGAACCAAAAATATTATACTTATCCTAGTTGTATAAGGTTCCAAATGTTAACACATACCATTTAGATTAGTAAAAATATTTTTTAATAACCAGGGACTTCCTATAGGCTAGTGGTAGGAAATAAAGGCCTGTCGCACTATGGTTGTGGGTTCGATTCCTGCAGCTTTGTCCGACATGACGGGTTATGCCCCACCCTGCAGGTTTCCCTTTTCCTAAAACTATAGTAGTATAATATTCCAAAAATAATCTTCATAAATTGTTTAACCTTAAACAATACTATCCAAAGATCAAATTAATCCACTCCAACCTTTATAGTTATCCAAAATACCTCTGTCCGGGCTTTCTTTAAAAGGTCTCATAATTCCAAAATAAATTTCTCAGATTCCCCAAACAAAGTAATGTTTCTCTTATTGTCACATACTAAAAATATGATTACCTTAATCATATTAAAACCTTACTGAAACAACAAGTATTGCAGTACAATCCTTATATATATATCACATTATTCTAATAACCAGAATATAATCCATGAGTCCAAAAGCACCAATACATTAATTATTCTGTTTCAACTATAGTAACAGCATAATATTGTCCTTTATCCCTTGGCCTTTTCTGAGGTAAGTTTCCCTGACGCTTAGGAAATTCATTTTCATAATGCCCCATTTCCCTAAAATTGTAGCATTCAACATTGATAGCCTCTTTCTTTCCCTTGCAATCACGCACCTGATGACCTTTTTCTCCACATTTATAACAAACACCCATTCTTTTAGGAAAGTACTAGGGTGATTCTTCCCACAATTATCACATAATGGAAAATCCTTCTTTCCCTTTTCCCTTTATCTGTCACTTGTTCCACTGTTCTCTTCTTCTCTTTCTTTACTTTGTTGTCATAGGACTTAGAGAATTCCTTTTCTGTCTTGATAGCACATGAGACAATATCTTCGTATTTTGAGAAAGATTGTGATACTAAAGCTCTACGGAGAAATGGTTTTAACCCATCAAACAAACGATCAATCTTACCTCTTGGGTTACGTATATAATCTGCAGCATACCTCGCCAACCTTGTAAAGTTGGCCTCATACTTTGCGACATTCTCATCCTCCTTTTGTCTCAGACTCAGAAATTGCCTTTCCATTTCTGCTCGATGGTCATGAGGAAAGTATTTTTCTAAGAAAATCTCTTTGAACTCCCTCCATTCCATATTCGATACGTCATCATCTTTCTTTGTATTTTGAATCAATGACCACCATTGATCGGCATCTCCAGTGAGGCGGAAAACTGCCATTATAACCTTCTCCCCTTCGCTACTCCCCAAGGCGTGGAATATTTTCTCTAAGGAGTTTATCCATTTCTCATCTACTAAGGTATTTTTACCCCTATTAAATGTTGGTGGTTGTTGCCTCATGAAGCGGTCTAACATTGATCCTCCACGTTGCGGATCAGGGTGCTCCATACAAGTAAGGTTATTATTCATAACCTGAGTGAGTTGTCCCAGTATGGTAATAAGTTGATCAGCACCAGTTGTATCTCCAGATCCACAATAATTATCTTGAGCAGGAGGGAAATCCCTACACGGAGTGCGTGCATTGATACGGTTTCCATTCATTCCACTAGGCTCAATTTCTAAACAATGGCTTAAACTAGATTAGTTGATGAATTAAAATACATAATTCCATATTTGTAAAACACTTTACATAAATTGAACTATTTATGGATATAATCCATAATCATAAAAAGGAATGTTTTCTTTGAGGAAGTATATAATCCTAACCCTTCATAGCGGTTTGTAAAGAAAATGAGAATTATCCTAAGCATATCCCTCGGGAGTGTCGTAACCAAGAGTGCAGCAAGGCCCGTTGTTGTACAACAGTTCCTGTTCGAGTCTAGCTCAAAGCGGTGTTTTTGGGTATTACCCCAAGGTACATATGTGCCAGAGCCGCCTCTACCTGCTCGTATCTAGACAGGAATGTATTTCTCGGAAAACTCACAAAATCTCTATAATACCAAAATTCTAGGAAGTTCTTCTATACTAATCCTTAAAGTCTATCTTCGGGCTATGTGCTCTAATCAGAGGTTATCTAAATCTAGCTTCCAAGGTTAGTACTACACTGCCTCTGATACCAACTGTAACGCCCCGACCCAAGCTACCCAGAGTCGGTGCATTACTTCGTATCTTTGGCATGATCAGAAATGATCAAGTCTCGAAAAACCGATTAGTTTAGTAGCCTTGTAAACACTAGATACATTCATAAGTCTTACATTACATCATAAAGTGAAAAAATAATAACAAAGTCTTCAGAGTCCACACTCATATCCTCTTCTAACTATCCCTGCAGGTTATTCATAAAATACTTCATCACATCCTGGAAAATATTAAAACATTGAAAGGAGTGAGCTCAGATGCTCAGTAAGGATAACAATATTGCATAAGCTTTCATAAATAAACATAAACATTTAAGGTACTGTATGACTAAAACAAAATCCTTTTATACTTGAACATCAACATAATATGGCAAATTTAAAATGAGATAATGCCATTTACTTTTTCACATGGATATTCTACTGTTCGAATAATCACATGCAATATCAACAACCACTTTCATAATGATGGAATGCATATTGCTAGACTATCATAACCACGCAGTCAAGGCCTCATGCCAAGACCACAAATAAGATTTTGCCAAGGCCTCATTCCAAGACACTAGTTTGTCTCATGAGACCTGCCGATGCATCGAGGAGCTATAGCGGGCTCCACCCGTCACTTATTAAGTCCAATGCATTCCTCATATGAATAGATTTAAATATATCATAAACCATAACATAATCATATCACATACAACATGCATAAAGGAAACATAACATTTCCACATTTCAATCACAAGATATTAATACAACATGTTTATATAATAAAAACTCTTTAAAATCCATTTTGAATAGCAAAATAAAAGAAAGTTAAAACATTGTATTTATTTTTCATTAAAAAAAAGATGGCTTGTAGAGGAAGCCGAAACTCAAATAATGGTCACGGTGGTGGAGAAGTCATTGTCGCTGCATATGTACGGAAAGAAAAACATTCCCTTTTTGTTGTTTAGTAAAACGCTTCGTATAAAAATATTCCTTTTGAATAAACTTAAAATTCAAAGGGGTATATACACCGTATAAAAGAAAGTTGTGTATAAAACCAAATATGCCTGAATGAAAGGAGATTGAGACGAAGTCCGTAAAAAGATCATTTTTAAAATAAAATAGATCTATTATGTGTATTCACTATAGTTACACATAAAAAAAGTGAAAATACAAAATAGGATATAATATCATCATGACATAATTTGAAAGTAGGAGATTAACCCAAAGAATGGAAGTTGGGTTAAGAAGATCCCTTACATTGCGTCATGTCCTGAATCGACCGTTCCTTAACCTCCTGAATAATAAAGTAGAGTTAATTTCTATTTACCTAAGAACCTTTTTCATGTTCATTATTCCTTTTATATCCCTTATTACCATGTTATGAACATTATGTAATTATTTATGTTTATAATGGTCATTTTGTCGATCTTAGGTACTTGAGTCAAAAATAAAATTATTATAATTACAAGTTGTTCATGTGGTGATATAACCATTATATCCAAGATTATGTTCATGATGTAGATATCATATATATAATATATATCCAATATATACATTCATTTATAATATTACATAACATTTAGAGGTAAGAAATGAAATTCACCGTTCATGGAGACGGTAAGCCGTACGTACGCATGAACGCTACATTCATTTCTATTTCGTATTTAATGGAATGAAATCATAATTATATAAAGGTATAATATAGTTCCAGTATAATATCATATATAATATCATTTACTCCATCCTTTATACATCCCACATATGGCATTAATGATTCACATCACTTTGAGGGGGCGGTAGTCCGCACTTTCTAAAATGAAATTATCGTGTTTACCCATAATGGAAATCATAAAGTATGCCATAAATGAGAAATACAGAAGAATAAGTAAAACATAAACATATTATATATCATATATAAATATAGTTACATCTTAATGTCCACCAATGAAGGTGTTATATGCGTGTTGAACAATCATCGTTTCGCGAGGCAGAAATTCGCCATCCACAGAAACCGTATGTTCTTTAACCATTAAGTGTAGGTGTGTGTATGTTTAGCTCGAATCCTTCTTATACCAACATACTAGTATATTGAGGATACTGGTTGTGTTACAAAAGGAATGAATAAAAAGATTTTAGGTGGTTGGAGAAGAAAAATAAAACCAAACAACATTAGAGAAGACATTACCTCAAAATCGGGTAACTCTTTTTGATTTGAGCCAAAGGCTTTCTTGGGAAGAGTTATGCCCAATGTGAGGCCTCTAGGAGTAAGAGGGGGAAGTTGGAAGAGTATTTGGGAAAATTTTGGCCGAGCCAAATGGTTTGAAAGTGTGAATTAGGTGGTAGAGGTGGGGGCCTTTTATAAGAGGAGAGGAGGTGCACTCTTGGAAAGTAAGTAAAGTTTACTTTATTATACAATGATTTTCGGATTATAAAGGTCCCACACTTATATAATTCGTGGCTAAGGTGATAAGGGTTATAAATCTACCCATCCAATAGTCTTTGGACAAGTTTATGCCATGGATTGTACATTAGCTTTTCATTTTATTAAAATCGTTAAATAATGAGGTCATCACTGCATCATAATGATGTCATAAATAATTAAATTTATTTAATGTCTAAAAATTATAAAAAAATACTATGATGTAGGAAATATTTTTAGATTTCCAATGACTATTTATAGTAAAAAATATGACTTGTATAACCCCAGGTAAAAATTGTTTTAGTAAAACATTTCATGTTTGTGTCATTTTTTACTTTAACATTAAATAAAAGGTATTTATGACACTTTCCAACAAAAGTGGCTCCATGGGGTCCTCAAGTTGACCCATGGATTGTCTTGGTCGGCCATGGCACATCCAATGAGGGTAGGACATTTTTCAAGCTCATATCATATTATTAAAACATTATTTTTACCTTAAACTACACTAATTACCTCTAATCGCGATTAAGAACATAAAAATTACTATTCACCAAAAATTATTTTAATCTCATTGAACCACATTTTACTTCTTAAGGACAACCATGTATGTCGGATTTTCGAAAATCAAATCACAGAAGTGGTAATATTTCATTTAAACGAAAAATCAGTTATTTAACTACAACTTAGTGGTTTCACTATTTATCAAAAATTGATGTTTTTCAGAAAAATGCCAAAATTTCACCCTAAGCTATAATTGATATTCCGAATTCAAAAATGATGTATATTTTATGAAATTACAAACATATAAGTTGCATTAATTAATTTTATAATTAATTCCCGCTGTCACAACAAATAGCGTGTTTTTAAGAAACAATATATATCAAAAGATTGACAATTGTTTATGTCCAATTTCAAAGTGAAATTAATTCTAATGGACACCATTGGATAAAATAGTAAAAATATATTCTAATTATACTTTAAAACCACTCAATACTATAACTTATCACTATAAATTATTTTGATTAAAAAAGTTGTTTTAAGTATTTTTCACTATTCATAAAAAATTTGAAGTTCTCAGAAAAATACCAAAAATTCAACATAGGCTAATTTCGATGTTCCGAATCCAAAAATGAAGTCCCTTTTTGAAATATAAAATTTCTATAATTTTAAAAAGTGGTTATTATTATTCATAACAGCTACTTTGATTAGCTGCGGTGTTTTAGAAGTCGAAGTTGCGTACAATGCAAGCTATTGCATTATTGAATGAGAAGCGTATTGTGGAAGCTCGGGGTGTTATAGGGTAAATGATGTGGTAGAAGATATGCGGGGTTCTGGAGAAATTATCAATGATATAAAAATTGTGAAGCGCATATTGAGAAAACTTGCACCTCGGTTCAATCCGAAAGTTTCTATTTTGTAAGATAAAGACCCAAAAGAACTGACATTGGATAACCTGCACAACACTCTTGTTGCATATGAAATGAGAAACGATGATAATGAGACTGTGGAAAAGGGGAAATCCAAAGAGGTGGCATTCAAGGACATGAAGAAACTCTCCATTGAAGATTCTAACGAAGAAGAATCGACAGATGAGATGATGTCATTCCTTTCTTCAAATTTGCAAAGAGGAAGAGGAAAGTTTAAAGGTAAAATTCCACTAGCATGCTTTCGATGTGGAAAGGTTGGTCATCTTGCGGCAAGATGCCCCAAGAAATTTCAAGATAACGATGATGATGATGATGATGAAGTTGAAATTCCCAATAAGAAATCATCAGCCTATGTGAAAGGGAAGAAGCAGTTCAAGAGAAATTTATATAAGAGGAAGAATCTTCTTTAACAAGAAATAGACAATTCAGATGAGTCTATAGATGAAGAGGTTGAAGAGTTTGAAAATTGTAATGATCATAGACAAAATGATATGGTTTCGGTCGTCGGTATTTCTCAAGAAAAGGAAGAAACTGACGTTAGAGAAGAGGAAGAAGAAGTTGAAGGAAGAGTTGATATGGAAGCCGAATTGGAAGAATCTCCTGAAGAGATAGATGTTTGGAGAGCCAAAACGAAGAAAGCCAATAAAGTGGTTCGTGATGCCAAACTCTATATGAAACAACAGGATGAAGAAACGTCAGAACATTTAGAAGAAATTGAAAGACTAAAATCCTCAACACCAGAGAGCTCATAAAATATTGTTGAGAATAAGATTATAATTGAGGAACAAAAGAAGGAAATTGATTGTTTGACTAACACAGGAAAAGAGCAGGTCAGACGTATCAATGAGCTTGAAGAAGAAGTGGTCAGTCTGCGACGAAAAATGAAGGATCAAGAAAAACTCTTGACCCCCAATGTGATATCAGAAAAGCAGGCCATTAAGAAGATAGAGAAGATGAAAGAGGAGGCTCGTAGTTCAGTAGGAGTGAAGCAGAAAGAAAGCTCAAATGCTATGGTTGATTCAGGGCTTGATAAGAAACAAAAATCGGTGGCAGTTAATGTCATACCGCAAGCACCTGTCCTGAAATTGAAGGTTGATTTGGGAACAAAACAGAATCAGAATATTCATAGATCCCAAAGGGAAAATCGTAGTGTTGATGTATGACGAAGGAATGTATCCTATATAAGGTGTTATTGCTGTGGGAGAATGGGACATTCACAGTATGTGTGTTCCATATCCAAGAGATATAGAATGGAATAAGAACAGAGATGGCAGCCAAACCGAGAACTGTTTTCTAGAACATATTTTGAAGGACACTATTTTTGTTGCGGAGGATTTGGGAACATGGATAGGTATTGTACTTCGACAATTCAGATAAATGTGCCAAAGAAGAATCAAAACATTCGCAAGAAGTAGGTCAATAAACCGACAGGTGAGTTAAAAACGCAGAATAGATTTGCGGCTTTGCAAGATGAGGCTGGTCCATCATACTATGAGAAAAAACAGAACTCCCAATCCATGCCGAGTGTGAAACAAAAAGAATGGACCAAAAAGAAGAAAAATGAGAAGGACGTGGTGGTAGAGATTTCCCATAAAGCATCAGATCGATCTGGTGTTTAGATCCTTGACAGTGGTTGCACATCCCACATGACGGGTAATAAGGATCTTGTTACAGGCATCAAATATGACAAAGAAGGAGTTGTCAAATTTGGAAATGATGAAGGCCTGAAGATTGTTAGCTCAGGGAAAGCCATGTTTGGGGGAAAAGAGAAGAGACGTGCTGATGTCTTGGTAGTAGAGGGTCTCAGTCATAACTTACTCAGTGTCAGTCAACTCTGTGACTCTGGGCACTCTATCTGATTTACCGAGAATATGTGTGTTGTGAAAGGAAAAGATTGAGCAACTGTTCTGCAGGGAAAAAGGTCAAAGGGAAATGTCTACCTTGTAGGTGGGGAAGAAGATACATGTCTTTTATCCAGAGAGGAAGAAAACCAGTTGTGGAATATGCGACCTAGTCATCTATTCCAACCATCTATGGAGGATCTTGTAAAGTGTGATGCTGCTAGAGACCTTCCCAAGCTATCACGTGATCGCACTCATACGTTTGATGCTTTCCAACAAGGGAAGATCATCAGAAATACATACAGGCCAAAGGAATAGAAATCAACTAGAGTGCTCGAACTGGTTCATGCTGATGTATGTGGACCTATCTCACCACGAGCTATAAATGGGCAAAGGTACTATATCCTTTTCATTGATAAATATAGCAGAATGGCATGGGTATTCATCATTACCCATAAGACAGAGGTGTTCAGTTGCATAAATTAGTATAAAAGGGAATTAGAAATGATGTTTGGGCAGAAAATTTTGAAGTTTCGTACTGATAACGGTACAGAATTAACAAACAATCAAGTTGAAAACTGTCTCGAGAAACATGGGATAAGGCATCAAGATTCATCAGTAAGAACTCCCAAACAGAATGGAGTGGTTGAAAGGAGAAATCGAATCATCAACAATATGGCCAGAATGATGCTTATTGATAAATACCTACCAGAGAATTATTTGAAGGAAGCAGTTTTGATATCGGTCTATCTTTCGAACAGGTCTTTGTTGTGTCCGAAGCCAGGGAAGACTCCGCATGAACTGTGGTACGGAAAGAAGCCAACGTTGAAATAAATTCGAATATTTGGAAGTATGTATTTTATTCTCAACAAAGAGAATCACAGGATGTTTGAATCACGAGGAGATGAGGGGATATTCCTTGGATACTTCGGGAATAGCAAAGCGTATAAATGCTTCAACAAAAGGCTGTGAAAAATCATTGAGAGCAATGATGTCACTATAGTTGAAAATGAACAGAATACACAACGATCCAATGAAAAGTTCCTGGATGAAAGTGATGATGAGGTAAACAAACCAGGGGGAGCAGATGTGGCAGAAGCTGATTCAAGAGAAGATACGGATGATGAAGAAGAAAGTGTCAAGTCTGTGTCTGCGAAGAAGCCAAGGAGTCAAGATAAAATTGATAGGCAGAATATCATTGGTGATCAAACAGCTCCAGTTCAGACTCGAAGAATGAAATCATCACAGCAAACATCACTTTTATCTCAAGTGGAGCCTAAATGTTTTTCCGATTCAGCTGAAGATGAAAACTGGGTTCAGGCTATGAACAAAGAGCTTGATCATATCTAGAAGAACCAGACATGGGAGATTGTTTCGAGGCCAGCAGACAAGAATGTCATCGGGACTAAACGGCTCTATCACAACAAGATGAATGAATATGGCAGTGTGATTTGAAACAAATAACGGCTAGTGTGCAAGGGGTACTCCCAGATTGAGGGAATAGTTCTCGATGAGACATTTTCACTGGTTGTAAGGCTGGAAACAATCAGATTATTTTTGGCCATAGCAGTGCAACGAAAGTTCAAAGTTTTCCAAATGGATGTCAAATCTTCATTCTTGAATGGGGTTCTGGAAGAGGAGGTGTATATTGAGCAGCCAGATGGTTTTCTCATTCATGAGGATGAGAACAAAGTTTGCAGGATGAAGAAGGTATTGTATGGGCTGAAACAAGCACGAAGGGAATTGTACTCAAGGCTTGATCAGTACTTGAAGAAGCTTGGTTTTCATCCTGGAGGAGTTGATTACAATCTCTATTTCAGTAATGACAGTAATCAAAGGATGGTGGTTTTGGTTTATGTCGATGACATAATATTTTGCGGATCAGATGAAGCTCAGTGCAGACAGTTTTATGAATTCATGAAAAATGAGTTTGAAATGTCAATGATTGGAGAGATAACGTTTTTCCTTGGTCAAAAGGTGACAGAATGAAGGAATGGGACATTCATTTCTCAATCTAAATATGCCAAGGAGGTCCTGAGAAGGTATGGAATGGAATATTCCAAGGAGATGAAGACTCTAGTTGCCACCCAGATGAAATTATCGAAAGATAAAGATGGAAAGGCAATTAATATCACATAATACAGGAAAATTATTGGTTGTTTTTTGTACTTGACTACAACAAGGCCTGATATTGTTTTCTCCAAATGCCAAGCAGCGAGATATCAGAGCAATCCCAAGGAAATCCACATGGTTGCAGTGAAAAGAATACTTCGGTGTATCCAGGGCAGAGTGGATTTCGGCTTGACATATACTGATAAATCTCAGATAGAGTTATTGGGCTATACTGATGCAGACTGATCCGGTTCAGCGGATGATAGGAAATCAACGTCCGGTGGTGCTCTCTATCTTGGTGGATTGTGTATTTCTTGGCTAAGCAAGAAGCAAGATTGCATTTCATTGAGCACCGCAGAAGCTGAGTATATTGCAGCCACTCAAGCATGCTCATAGTTATTGTGGATGAAGCAGCATCTTGAAGATATGGTAGGTGAAGTGAAGTCTCCGATCGGAATCCAGTGAGACAACTCAAGTGCTATAAATCTTAGAAAAAATCCCGTCCATCATTCAAGGACAAAGCACATTGAGATTAAGTATCATTTTATTATGGAGAAGGTTGATCATGGAATCATGAAGTTGGAGTATGTGCCTACAGAGCTACAGGTTGCAGACATTCTGACAAAGGCCTTACCCAAGGAAGCTTTTGAGAGGCATCGACTGGCTCTGAGAGTCCAGTCGACTCCCTGCACTTGAAAATGTGTGGATGTGGGACCCCCACTCCCCTCTCCCCGAGGTATGATGTCTTTTTCCCTAATGTGCTGATTTGTGTTCTCTACTCTGTTACAGAGTACAAAGGAGTAACCTTTGGGTTCATTGACAAAGGGGGAGAAAATGTGTTTGTTAAAGGGGGAGAAAATAGTGATTGGGAGACAGTGTGGCTATTTGAGAAATCATGACATATAAGGGGAGAAGCTGACAGTTGGAGCAGCAGAAAGGGGGACCAATGAGAAAGGGGGAGAGCATTTCAAATCTGACGATGCTAGAAGTGATCGGTCAAAGCATAGATATCACGACAGCTGATGCTCATGATAAAAGTAGAATAGTGATGTTCGAATAGTGTGAAAAGTTGTCCAGCTATCACCAATTGGGATAAGTGTGGTTCAACAATTGGTATCAATTTAGGAATTGGTATCATGTTGGAATCAACAATTGGTGTTTGACATGAAGTGATTCATTGATGATCTTTTCATAATACTCTTATTTCTCACGCTGAGCATTGCTCATGTGGGCTTAGAGTATGTGTTAAGTGATTCCTTGAACGCTATCATAATCGTAAGATGCGAATGGTGGTAGCGGCTAGAAGAAGACTCAGCGAGGTATCAAAGTGTAGAAAATCTTTCTGAGCAGAGTTGTGAAGAGTTGTCAACAAACCCAAAGGGGGAGATTGTTGGCCAAAAATCCCTCAAGGTAACATTGCAGTATTTTTGGGTTGATTGTGTTTGTTGACAAAGCAGGTTTTCATGGATATTTTTCGAGTTCACAAGAAGTTGTTGACAATCCTTGTTTACAAAGAACGATGACAAAGGAAAGGACGATATGGAGGTGGTACAAAAGAGCAGTACAAGGTGGCGTTGTTTCCCAGTGTTTTCCAAATTTTTGGGGTCAAAAATTTGGAGTATAGTGAGCATCGCGAAAATAGGATTTCCATGAAGAGCATAATTTAATATGGAAAAGTCATGAATTTCATGAAGATAGGATGCATGGATTGAATTTCACAGAGACCTGAAAAATGGAGGCGGTGATACTTCGTGATTACGTCATGCTTCGCGAACGGCAGAGGCTGAAACGCATCGTGGCGGTGAAGGGCTTTGCGAAGGAGCTTCGCGGCGAAGGTGCGGAGGTATGTTGACGGTGATTCATTGCGACCACGTCAAGCTCCGCGAATGGAAAATTGCCATGGTGCTTCGCGATTTGGATAGAATTCAGGCGGAAACTTCAGAGCTTCACGATTTGAGATGACGTGGTGTTGACTTCGTGCGGAAAGTTCGAGGGTCGGGGGAATCGCATATAAATAGAGGCCGACCCCCTCGAGAGAAGTAGAGAGAATTTTTAGAGAAAATCCTTTGCTCTCGATTTGCGAAGGTGGTTTGCGGATCTCGTGTGCTTCGCAAAAGTGGTGCTTCGCGGCGGCTATTGTAGCTCCGCGAAACCTGCGAGCTCCGCGTTGGCTTAATAAGCTTTGCGAGGGTCGTTGCTTTGCGACGTCTTGAGCATCGCGAGAGTGTATCACGCGAGTGCTTCGCAAGAGAGATTCGCGAAAAGGCAGGAGCTTCACGAAGGCTTGTTTGAGCTTCGTGAAGTAAGGTGATTTGCGAAGGTACATTCCCAATGTAGCTTCCCAGTGGTCAGAGGAAAAGTTCTATTCATCAGTGGATGAAAGTTGGACTTTAATAGAGTATCTATCTATATTTGAAGAGGCATTCTTTCATGCAAATGAAGAGACCTACAGGTCTATAAACTGTGAGTGGATTCCCTTCACAGAGCAGTGAGCTTAGGAAGAGGAAGTAGGTGATCCTCTCCACCGGCAGTGAGCCAGAGAGAGAAATAGGGAGTGACCCTTGGGAAAGTAGTGAGCTGACCCTAAACCTTACAAATGCAGTGATCCTGGGACAGAGTGACTATACCTGAACATTGTATCCACAACTAGTGATGTATGGTGTAATTTGGTACGACCGGAAACCTGTCAGCGTATGCTCCTTGGACGTAGCCCTTAGCGGTGAACCATGTAAAATTGTTGTGTCATGTGCTTGCTTTACCTTCTATTTATATTGTGCAACAGGAAAAGAGAGAAGATTGTTTTTCTTAACATCAAAACAAGATCAGAATGAGCTTTAATTTTAAATTAGTCATACCCTGATTCACCCCCCCCCCCCTCTCAGGGTATTCAGCCTTGTGGACCTAACAGTATCCTATGATGGAAGGAATGAATCGAAAAATAGATTTTTATGTACCATGAATTTTAACATCATGAAAAATGCAAATTGGGTCACCTAACATGAAAAAGATGTAACCTAGTGAATCTATAGACTTTTACATCATATTATAAGGACTCATGTTTTTCTGTTATAATTTTTTGCGGTAAGGACCAACTCCACATAGTTTATTTTCCTGTGGTTAGGATGTACATTGTAAAGTTTAACATCATGTGGTTAAGATGATATATGGGGATTACTCTAGTGTGGATTCCTATAGTGATGACTAGGTGAATTATTTCTTGATAAATCTCATGTTGGGGGGTTGTGTGACATGCTCCCCATCCATTGTGGAAAATAAATAATCATGTTGTGATAGGCCTTTGGAATGATGTACGGTTATTACCATTTGGGTTCAATATTTTGGGGAATCTTGCTCAATATCATTAGGGTTCTGAGGAACCACACTAGTTCCCCTTGAAGAAATGACCGCAGCTGAACCGTTTTATGTAGTTCCCTTTCAACCAAATTGTGATAGACGCCGAGGTTTTAAATGTAAGCAACATATTTTCATAGAGTGGCTCAAATTCACCTATACATTGTTAACATTATTCGACATCTATGATCAATCTGGAAAAGGAAATTTAAAGAATGGTAATGTGGAATTCTATTGTTAAAACCACCTCATTTTGGTACACTATAGAGTATGGTGTTTCTTATGTAGACGTATGTGTAGTGGTATAGTAGGCCCATAAATCATGGGTGAGTTTGTCCAGCGAATAAATTATTTCCATGTTCACTAGGTTTTGGAGTATATTTGATAAAGTCTTATTTAATTCCTCTATCTTCTGATTATCCAATGCATGATAGTTAGATCAGTTATTAGAGTTGATATTGAACTCACGGTACAGTTTCTTCCACTCTATAAAATGAAATTTGATGTTGTTGTTTGGAAATATTATCTCAGGCCCCCAAACCTGGTGATGACATAGGAATTTATGATGTTGATTATATTCTTCATCTGAAATCCTTGAGGTGTACTACATAAACCCTTTTATAAAATAAATCACTAGCAGTAAGGATCTAACTGAACTGTTTAGCTATGGTTGGGGGATACGGCCCCGCAAAATCCATTCCTGATATGAAAAATGTTCATAAATGCATAATTGTGTGTAAAAATAACAGGGGATTTATGGATTATGATCTCAAGGATCTATAGAAAAAGAAATTTCTTTTTGAATTCCACATTTCCATGTATCATGGTTTCCCAATAATATCCCAACATCCTAATTTGGTATGAGTGACTAGTCCACGATTTTGGAATGTTGGCTGAACTCGCATGAACATTTTCCATGATGGTGCAAATCCCTTATTCTAGTATGCATATTGGGTGGATTACATTAAATCCAAATGTATAGAGGGTTTTCTTCTCATTCATCCCCTACTACTTGTTAAAATCCAATACTTGGCATATAATCTATTCCCTTATAGCTATTTCTATCATAGAGACCCATTTTGAAGATAATCAATTACGAGCTCCATCCATCGAAGGGTATACATTGGTTCATCACCTTGTGGGGGCTATTGACCTGGTTTATTTCTTCCTATAATAGACTACAATTCCTGAGACCATTAAACGATGTGTAATATGATTATTACTTCCTCTTGGTTCAGTTGATCTAGGATGGTGGCTATATTATCCATTACATCATTATGAACATTCTATTATCAGGGAACATGATGCGATGCAGGTTCAAATGGGAACTCTGCCATCAGTCCCCTAACATATCCAGCGAGAGGGTACAATCAATCCTTTTATGGAATATTTACCATTGGTCTACTTTATCACTAACTCTGAGTCCCATTTGATATTCAGATTGGATATGTTCATCTAGAGGGATTCTTCCAACCAAGCTATGAGGTCTTGATAATCATCATCATTATTTTTGAAGCCTTCAGATAGTGAGAATCCGTAAGAAGAACTTTTATTTTTCTATTGAAGGAAATAAAATACCTTGACCAACATGATTATGCATTAGGTTATACATCAATGTGTTAATAGGACTTTAGGAAGCACCAACAAAATAAATCTCCCTTGTGTGAGAATTGTTATGGGTGTAGAATACCTCCTGGTATGTAAGCCCAGTTTCTACAAGTTTTTTATTAAGGGAGGAATGTTCTAGGAGGAATTCCGGGAGGGTATTCCCTTTTTCTGACTTCTATGATATGAACTAAATTTCATATTTCAAGAAAATGATCATCCATCAAGACAAACGCACATTTAAAATTGGATGTCTATGGAACTACTAAAATGGATCAATATGAGTGACTGGAAAGAATTTTTGGTGCTTCATGTAATGCCTCATTTTTTTGAATTTGAATATTAGTTTAAGGAAGTTCTTCTTGACATCAAAATATATAGTCTCAGTACCTATCATTATCCCACTAAGGTAGTAGAGGTTGTTCTCACTCCCTGCATCGTGTTTTAGTGTAAGGATGGAACCTAGTGAGCTTTCGACAGTGGACACATATTAGATGAGTGTCCTCCCATTCAAAAGATGAATCTTGACCAGTGGGTGTTGTAGGTACTGCATGAGACCATCAAAGGCTTCTTTGATGTCATTTTCTCAATGATAGGTGGTTCCGTTAATCATTATCTTGTTGAAGTGGAGAGATTTTTAGCCCATATTGGCTATGAAACACTAAATGTAGTCGTTGTTCCATTTGATCCCCCTTAGTTCAATGAGATTTCTTGCGGTGAAATTGAAAAAATCACATTATTATTTTTTTGGTTCAACCTTAATGTCGTGGTGGCATATCAAAAATCCAAGGATGTTCCCCTAAGTATCCAGAAAGGCACATTTTAGCAGACTCATCTTCAAACTATACTGTCGAAGGTTTTCAAATATTTTTTTTATGGTCCATGATGTGATCACATAACTATTGGTATTTGACAAAAAAATCCCTTAACATGACATTCTACTATCATTCCCAATAAAAACTTGATGTTATAGTGCATTTCACATTGATATGTGTCACGAATATTCCTCAAACAAAAATGTTTGACCTGATAGAAAAAGATCCCCTAATGTTCTTTGAATGCAGTCGCTTGATAATTTTCTAGGGCCATCATGATCTGATTGTCTCTTGAATACCCATCCATAAATAAAATGGATTGAAACCCAGAAATTTCAATGATCAAGAGTTATATAATCAATAATGGAAATTATTCCTCTTGGAAATACTGGTTAAGGTATCTAAAATCAATATTGACCCTAATTTTCACATTATTTTATCTTGATAGAGACAATTTTAAAAATCCATATTAGTTTTTTCAATTATCAAACAATGTTGGAGTTTATGAACATGTCGACCTCTACCTCTACATTGGTGGCAAGAGATGATTGCATCATCATGGCTGCATGCTTGAAGCCTTGACGGTCAGTGGGAAAGTCGATATGGTGTGTAGAAACATCAATATTTCATATGGGAATTTATGTATAGATCCATCTGAACACATATCCATGATACTTATAGAATGAAATGAATATCCCTTTATCTTCAATGGGAAATTGTTGAACTAATCAGATTAAGCCACATGTATTCTTCAACTCTTGTATTTATTTTCCTAATCTAATAGATTATAGTGGAAACACCTTCCTATAATGTGGGAGGGGTGTTCTTGAGACCATACATATATTATCCCATCTCAGAGTTTGTGGACACATGTACATATGTTTTTGGAAATTTGGGGGATTCTCTGTTTATATTGGGGGGAGTGAGGCCATGAGAAGAGACATTATCATTCTCTATTCCCGGATTTTTTGCAAATAGATTCTAGAGCCAACTATTTTCTACACTTTCACCTTGGACAAGAGGATCTTGGACATATGGGTTCAAGTATATCACATCTACTGGATTTATATGGGCCCCACAATCACTATTGTGCACACTCTAGTTATTTATAGGGGTGTTTCCTGAATTTTTGGGAGATATAACCTTTATATTATCATCCCCCACTAGTTAAATTAATCCTTTATTTTAAACATATCTTTCAGAATATGTGTCTCTACAACATTCAATGGGGGAGTTTTCACCATGTACTATGCCATCTGTTCCATCGATGGGGTACTTCAGCCACTGATGGAATGTCAAATCTACCGCCAAATGTCTATGGATCTAGGCCCTTACAGGTTGAACATTATATGTTGTTTGTTATTGGATAACCATGAAATCAATATTATATATATGTTCCCCAAACTGAACATTGAGATTGTTGTTCCTAATATGTTTTTCCTTGTGATTATCATACCCTTGAATGGTCATATTTTTTTTGGAGAAATCATATAGTCTATATAAAAATGTTAGAGGATTCGAACTAGGATGAGATTGATCCAAGATCCAGTAAAGATCATTGACCATTAGATAACATTATTGAGTCCTCCAGAAACATATTAGGGATTGATGTGTCCTTATAGGACATATTACTGATCCATATTAGTGTATGAGATAGCGATATGGAATTCTGATGAAATATTTTCTACTCAGTCAACCTCACCTGGATCAACTTATGTCTCAAATTTTCAGTGGGCATTGAATGGATTCAACAAATTTATCCCTGAGCTCATTTGAAATAATTAATGGATCCAATACCATGATATTTTCGGGAACAATTTTCATGTATTTCAGAAAATAAATTTTTTGTTCCAACGGTCAGCTCTTCCCGACATGGGGTAGATCCTAGGAATGCAATGCAAGAGGAGAGGCATCTAAGGTGGACCATCCTAGTTCCTCTATATAATTAGACGGGATATCTACATCAATAGTTTCAGCTCACGTTGATCATCTCAATTTCCTATATTGATTTGATTATTGATCCCCCATGAGGAATTCATGAATGTTAATTTGGTGTGAACGACTGTTAGAGGGATCTAGGGAACCTCCCTATCTCTTTTGGTCCTGCTAAGGCTCTTTCCCATAGAGATCTTCCAATTATATAATGTTTATAGAACCAAATATGAGCTACTCAACCGATGATGATTCCTTTTGATGGAGAAGTGTAAGTGATGTGGATGTGTAATGGTAGAGGTCTATAAGTGTGGGTAATTGCATTGAATTAGAATACGACTCTTCCTCCTATGATTCTTCATGCTTCCTGTATTCACACCCAACTTTGGGGGGAATATTTTTTGTTTCCTCCATTAGTGGTAAAGCTATTTTGGTTTTATAAAACTTTTCCCAGGGGTGGAAGGGGCTTGATAAACTAATTTCTTAGTCGTACAGTTGTTGATCATTTGATACTACCTATATGAACTTTATTATAATCAGTTTCTTTCTTCATACTAAAAAATTATTACACCGACCACCGACTCTAAGGAGACATCTATCCATACTAGAAAACACCATGAGCAATGAAGTGAAAAGAATATCACAGAAGAGTAAAAGGGAATAAATAAATGAACAAGAACATAGATATTTATGTGGTTAGAGAATAATCCCCATGTCAAATGACTAATAAAAAAAACTTAATCTAAGTTCCTCCTCTTCTTTACTCACCAATGCTTGTGATTTCCTTTAAGTACTTCAATTTAATGATGATGATTCACAGAATACTGGTTTTTTCTCATGTTCATTCATTGTGTCAACAGTTATTCTACATCTCATCCTCCATTCATCATTGATGATCAATAGAGGAAAAATAGTGCCTCAAATTCTATATTACCATCAGTTTCATCAATATGTCTTCCAGATTTGTTGTTCCACAAAACAACTATAATGGAATCAACCCATCACATATCAAACCACTGATAAAATGTCACCTCAACTAAATTTTATTCATCTGGGAATGAAACAGTTGGTTATTTTCAAGATGTATGGATCTCTAGAAGTCACAATGTAATAAATTCTCTTATCTATTTCTTACCAACTCATCCAATATATTCTTCATCCAAACAATCTATTCCCTAGATTCTATTATAGAAAATTATTCAACCTCTATAGTGGATAATGAAACATGTCTCTTTCATTGTGATATCTAGCTTACAAAAGTTCCTCCACGGGTAAATACATAACCTATAGTACTCATCCTTCCATCTACTTCACATCCATGGTTAGTATCTATATACCCCTGCAATTAATTTCCTTTCCCAAATCATAGATACACCTCTATGATGCCCTTCAAATACATTAGTATCTAATTCACATCTTCCAAATGTTTCTTTCTAGGATAATCCATATACCATCTCACAACTCGCACTACATGGGAAATGTTAGGTCTAGTACAGACCATGGAATAAATTATGCCTCTAAAAAAGGATGTGTACAAAATCATTTCCATGTACTCAACCTCTTCCTCCATCTATTGTGATTTCTCCTTTGATTGATTGATATCTCCCTCAAGAAGAATAGTGAATAACATTGCTTTCAACATACTAAATTTCATAGAACTTCCCCATGTAGTAATCTTATAATAACATAAAATTTCCAACTATGCAGTCTCTGTTGATATACATCCCAAAATATTTCTAGCTTCTATAAGAACATTCATCTCAAACTGCTCATCCGAATGCCTTTTCAACTCATCAATCCTCTTCAAACATGATCCAACAGTGATAAGGTCATCCACATATAGAAGAAGTATAATATATTTATCACAAAATCACATTATTTATTAGTATTGATCCATGTCACATCATTTGTATGCATTCCAACTCATGAATGCATCAATCATCTTGTTCTACTGCTTGGGTGCCTACTTAAACCCATATAAGATCTTTGGGAGTTTTCATAACCCATATTATTTCCATGACTCAGCATATCCCAATGGATACTATATATATATATATTCCATCCTAATGTTACTTATGAAGGAAATCCATATTCACATCATGCTTCTCATGATACAAGTATTCTGACGCCACAATTCCAAGAAGAATCCTGATGGGGTTAAGATTTACTACTAGGGCGAATATTATAGTGAAATTTACCCCTCCTTCTATTGAAATACTTTCACAACCATCCATTCCTTGAACCCCCTCTTTCCATCATTTTCATCCTTGACTCGGTAAACACATATTTTTTTAAAGATTTATTTCCTTGTGGTAGAGGTGTAAACAAAAATGTACTATTTTCATGAAGTGAAAAAATATCATATTTCAAGCCCAAATCCCACATTCTTGAATCCTTTAATTGAATTTCCAATTCATAACATTTTGGTTCTCCACCATCAATCAATATAAAATAATTTAATGATGGTGAATGCCTTTTCAAAGGCTTCTCATCCTTGTTGATTTCCTCATGTCCACTTGAGGACTATGCTCAACTGGTTATGATATCTCATGGTTTGGCACATCGTCAAGCTCAAAATTATCTTTTATCTATAATTATTTGATCCCATTTTAATCTTTAAATACATGGATGTACATATATTTTACATATTAATGAAATAACTAGTTTTGTCTCCTGATGACTATCTTTTTGCGATCATCCCAAAAGCGGTAACCAAACTCTTAAGAACCGTATCTAATAAATAAACAAAGTTTAAACATTGAATCCACCTTATCTCATGCATTAGAAAAAACATGTACATCTTCTAAAAACCAAAGAATCCTAACTATTAGAGTATTAGGTCCTTACTAGACCATATATCCTTGGGTATACATTATCCAAATGGTATATATTGAATCTTGGTATTGAGATTTGTTGATATGATCACTACATCATCCCCAAAATGTCATAGTTTTCACCGAGTGTAGCCTTTTGGTCCATGAAAATTCATTCAAATTCATATTCATCCACTCATCCATACCATTGGTTGTGGGGCTCCAAGAATAATCCTCTCCAATTTAATTCCATTAATTGAATATAAATTTTTAAACTCTTGACTACCATACAATCCACCAATTTTAGACCTCAAACAGTTTAGCTTTGCTTTTGACTCATTCTCATGCGCGACCTTCCACTTATGAAACAGCTTATCCAAACAAAATTTAAATCCATACATTTATTTTTCAGTCACCAATAAATGACACTTAATATTGTGACTCTCCAAGGGAATATACAGGTGTAGGGACCCAAAAGTCAGTGGATACTAGTTCCATCTTCTCACCCTTTGGTATTCTGCCCCATTTTTCAAATGATACATTCCTCTGCTTTTGAAGGAAGTAATATTCCCATAAACCAACATCCTTGACATCAACTCCAGAACTATCCCTTTTGTTTCCATTAACTTTATACCATTATCACTCATGTGTCCTAGCCTTTAGTTCCATAGTTGATAATCCCTAGTTTATTCCACCATGTTCATTCAAGAACCAATCATGTTGTATAATGTACATTCTCTTTCTCCCTGATCTATGACTATATCTCCCATAGTAATCTTCCAGGAACAACTATTGAACGTGGAACTCAACATTTCCCCATCACGTTTTTTGATAGAAATAATATTTATTCTCACCCCAAGGATATAACTTCTGTTTTCAAGAACTAGGAGACTCCCACTTTTGGTCTTGACAGGTGCATCACCCTTCCCCAAAATCTACAATGGTTTGTTATTGGAAATATGTATCTTGAAAACAATTCTAGAAACAAAAATTTTCAGGAAACCCTTCTCTAATGTGGAATAAAATTACACCCTTGCGTCAAAAATACATGACTCCATAGGGATATTAACACTCAGTAGCAGCACATCATTAATTCCTTTAGCCTCTATGTCTTCTCTACTGGATTCAGGTCCCTTTTGTATTTCTCAACACTGTATCTTTACATGTCCTTTCTTCCTGTAAGTCTAGCAGGAAGAACTGACCCTATTTTCCTTATCATTGTTATTTTATATTGACAATGATCATAACATATGATTACCTCTCTTTGAATATATTCATCATCATGTAATGTTTAGAGAAGAACCACAGAATCTGAATTATTTTCATCTCTAGATATCATCAACGAGAATCAAGTCACGTATATCCTTCAGAAGCAGCTTGGTATTTCATAAAAAATTACTCAAAAATGTTATAGTTTCTTCCCAACTATATGGTAAAGAAGAAATAGTACTAGAGAAAATACCTCATCATGATGGTCAATATACTCTGATGTCAATTGAGTTATTATGGTGTGGAATTTGTTGATGAGATATGCAATAGTTCTTCCTTTAACTATTTTTAGATTGAACAATTGTGACATAAAGTGCACTATATTTTCTGTAGTGGGATTATTTTATATATTTGTGAGATAATTAATCATAAAAATTGTCTTCTTATACTCTAGGACATTGAAAACATACTTTTTTCCAACGTATAGTTCATATCTTCCAGAACCTACCGATCTAGCTACTCCCACTCCAATATCTCCATGTTTGTTGACTTTATATCCAGAAGTAGAAAGTGAAACTTTCTTCAATAATGATAATAATTTATATACATCCTATAGTAAATGAAGTTAGTTACATCTAATAGATCGATATTTACCATGACTAATTCCATATCCATCATTTATGAATCCTGAACTCAACCTTTGATACAAGTTGTAGCAAAAAAATTTGGTATCACTAAGAAAAAAACAAATCACAGAAGAGTAAAAGGGAAAAATAAATGAATGGGAACATGTATATTTAAATGTTTTAAGAATAATACCAATTTCATTGAAGAGGAAAAATTTCACTAAGAATTTTATGGACAATTTACATTGAGTTTTAGGGATCTTAATTAATAACCAAACCCTCCCCAGAAATTGGCTAAAATGGGTGGAAAATGATCCACTATTCCACAACCTCATAAGATGTCTATATCACTATAGTGAAATGTTTCCACCCATGTAGAACGTGACATAGTATAAATTATTGGTTTATGATACTTGATGATTCATTTAAATGGTTGGGATTATATATATGAATATTCCGACATGAAATTGAACTCGGGATATGGGAAGGAATTTACATATCCTAATTATCACAATAATCAGAGTTATCATAGTTTTCTCAATCAAGGCATAAGAACTAAGGATTCCTAGATATAAGGGACATGTAATATAATGTATCATGGTTGAGGCTTAAATGTTGGCAGTAATCATGTCCTTATAATGGATCATGATTTAAATTATATGATTACTGCAACTCCTAAGACCGTATTTTCTATGCTAGATATAAGAAACATGGGATGGTAAATAACCATTTTTTATTTCATATGGAATTGGGACTTATGTAATCAGATGACCCATTATAGGTTTGATATGGATATTAGGGTTGGGAAGGCATCCTTAGTATCATGGTTATGGTTGAAATAAGATTTCTCATAGTTTACTGATTGGGGATTACATATTGAGGATTCCCTATTTTGTGGGGCTTACACATTGTGGTTTCCAAATGGTAATGGGATTACATACTATGGTTTAAAAATTGTGTGGGGTATACTAAATAAGATTAACATGGATCTCATGTCATAGGATTCCATATCGATTGATGATATTGGGATCCAAAATTGACAGGGCATTATATATATCCTGGTTTTCAATGAAATTGGAGTCATCATAGTTCATATGATTTGGGAAAACACTCTATGGTTTCCCTTATCATTGGGGCTAATAGACAGAGTATGAAAAAAGTGGTCATGTTCTTGGATTCCCTTTTGATGTTTTCTACTTCTCTATCTGAAAATCCATATTATGTTTTCCTGGTTTTTTAAAAGGTATTCAAATGTTTCCTTTGAATTGTTTAAGGAACATCACATATCCTAGTTGGCATGTCCAGGAGATGTCACATGACCAAGGGTGACTTGTCCATGGGACATCTTAGGACATAGATTGATTTTCCTCATTCCCCTTGCCTGAATTGGTTGTCCTGTCTAGAGGGTGTATCATGATCTAGATATATTTACTTGTTTTCATCATGAGAGATAACAAACTCCAATAGAATATCATGAATGATTCAATGTGACATATCTTATAGGGTGTTGTGTGACCTATATGACATATATTTAGGGCATCATGAGACCTAACTAGCTTGTTTAGAGGGCATCGTAAGAGACAGTTGGCATACCTGGGTGCTACTTCGAGACTCATCTATCCTGAGCAGGTTCCATTATATGAGTCATGTGTCATGTCTAAAGTCCACCACAAGAATAATACAAAGATTTTCAAGGGAATAATAAGAGTTGGAAAATATCATTTTGTGACACTTTATGAATTTCTTCCCAATTCAATGGGACTTAATATTATCCAAATAGTATTCCAAATGAGTGTCTCATGATCCATGAGACAAGTCCTTGTGCTATCACACGTCTTAAACAGATCATGCAAAGCACATATGGGCTAGTTTATATGTCTTTTTCTTGATTCTGTTAATTATTAGTGTTTTTCATCCTTATATTAATAGTGCCTTAGTTTTATTCCAATGTTGGATTATTTTAAATCACTCATGATCTAGTAGGTTTGTAGTATGTCATTTGTAATTCCTTCATAATGTCCTTCATGTAATCTATGATTAATTAAATGATATTTTTATTCGGGTCGCATGATAGATCATGATACATTCTGGTGTATTAACTGATAAAAGACTTTCCAGTATCGAGATAAACTACTTTGAGAAATTCCCTCCAGTACTGGTGTATCTGAGTGAAACGAAACCCTCTTAGATGAGAGTCCAGATATTGAAGAATCTAATATTGAGGTTATATTTGTGTGGAAGTTATCCATTTTTATGCTGAGTGTGGGATTTATATGGCTCTCCACCCCTACTGTTCACCATTTTTCATGAAATATCTTTCATAAATCTAGGCTGGAGTCAATGAATGGATCTAGTGCCACACACCTACATGAGACTTTGTTGCGGACTGTTCTATGGGTTTTCGAAGATTTTTAGTGACTGTGAGTCCCTATCATCAATGATTCACTTATTGGATTATTTAAAATAAATGAAAACTTGTTCAATGATGTAGGGATTAAAAATTACTTCCATATCATCCTATTGAATTGACTAAGGGCCTTCTTGAAATAATAGTGCCAATTTAATGTCCTTCACATGATCCTTGGTGACTTTTATGAGCCTTCATTCGAGATAACTTTGGTTTGTCAAGATGCCTTCAGAGGATCTATATGTCTTGAATAAGAGTCTTGTGATACCATGTCTCTATCATCCTTAGCACATCACAACCATTTTTCCGACAATGGGAGCTCGATCAACTTTTATTTTATCCCATATTGTTCACATTATAAAGGTCAGGTGTCTGGTAAGAATGCATTAGTAATTTTGAGGACATTTTCTCTATTTGTTTGTGCATATTCACAATAATAACAATGATCCTATAGGGATGCATGATAATTTCAAGGAAAATTTCATCTATTTATCGTTATGGATCCAAAGGGGATGAACACTATTTCTAGGATGTGCTCAAGGATTCTAATGCGATGAGGCTGACAATCCAAAGGGATTTCATGACACGAGGTAACATGTTGTAGGGGTCTTGTGTTGTCATGTGGATCGACAAGGGTGTGTCTAATGTCATTCATCAAATGTGAGAGCTCTCTCATCCTCCATTTATTTATCATCATTTTATTCCATAATGGATCTGATGTATTTGGAATTTTCTTGGATTTTGGGATGGATTATTACCCATCTCATAGATGATGAACCACATAATCCTTACCATTTTAATAATCATCCATTATTTGTAAAGTTTCCTCCTATTTCCAACTAATTAACAAATGGGTTTTCGGGAGATTTTTTATAATGAACTGTGTAGCCTTGGGGGAACTTTTTCGGCTATTGTTTCGTAGTTACTAGTTATTTAGAGCATCTTCGAATGAGTAAAATGACCTATCGAAAGGGTCTTCATTGGATCCACTATTGGTTTTTCAATGCACATGGTCTTTTCATGTGACCTTATAATGTTCACAAATTCATGAGTCTTAAATGATATTTCTTGATTTGTGGGTCTTGGACACCATCATGTTCCTTTTTTATATGTAAAATAAAACCCCTATTAAGGAATTTATTCTTTTGTTAGTTTTTCGAGGCTCATTTGGTGGGTGTCAATAGTCATGTGTCGATTAAACTTGAAAACATCGATATAAGAACAATATCATTCATGCTATATAGTGGTAGAAAAAAGAATCCAAAAAAACTATCCATGAATCATGAGCTTCATCTCTGTCATCTCTAAATGTCTCCATCCTAATAAAGTAAGAAATAAATTTTCCAAATTAAAATGCTTCTCTTTGCAAAACATGAAAACATATAGTCTATCTGAGTACCAATGCGACTTGGATAGGGTTTGAGAAAAATATAAATATGACACCCCACCATCATCTATAACATCCACTCCATGAAATATAAATTGAAACAATTTGCATGAATGAACATATAAAACTAAATCAATATAATAATGTAATTCTGAAGTACCTACTTAATCCCTCAGATAGTTGTTGAAAAAGTATCAAATTCATTCATTAATGATGTTTTAGTTTAAATCTATAGGTCATATGATGTTCAAGAAGAACTGATGTTCTAACATGTTGATTACAGTAAAGGATCCAAAATGTAACAAGGAATCCTTGATGTAAACAATAATGTAAGGGGTCAAAGGTAATGACCAATGAATCCAAGACCTTAGGGGTCAATCCAAATCAATGGTATCATGTAGCCTAGTTGAGGGGTAAGAGAGTATTCTAGGGAGAATCTTCCATGGAATTTAAAAATTGAGTCTCTAACTGAGTGCAAGGAATGTATACAAGGTTAAATGGGATTACCAATTACTAGGCCCAAGGTGTATCCAGGGTGACTCATGTTAGTAGAAGTCATGTCGGATCCATTGAGTTTATCCAAGGAATCCTGTAGAAATAATAGAGGGATCATATAATGTCATATCAGGTATCCACCAATAGGCAAGGATTGGGTTCCAAGGAGGGTCTCACCACTAGAAATAGGTATCCTTGATTTAGAATGACATCCATGAGTGCTCAATGAATTCACACAAGAATCCAAGGATGGTTTGAGTCTTACCACCCCTATAAAATTCCCAAGGTCCAAATTAATAGGAAAATTTTATACGGTTCATTTAATTTGTTAGGCCATGTAGTAATCATGACATTTAATAAGTAATGGATCAATTTGTATCCGTTCATTAGTAAGAATAGACTAAAGAGAATGACATAGTTTATATACTTTCATATTAAACAATATGATTATATCTGTAAGCTTTATAAACGCGACAACGAGGTCTATGAACATGAAACCACACAAGAGTCATGTAATGTAAACTTTTACAAGAAATATCAATACTATAAATTCCAATTACCATATGAAAATTCATTTCATCCAATTAATATACATAGAATTCCTTCCAATTACATTATAAGATTGATTTATCAAGTTGAAGCACATAACATAGGTGGGTCTTATGATAAGAATACATGGTACTAGCCATATATTGATTCAAAACTCAAAGAATAAAAATGGCATACCATAGAGGGGTAAATCCATACAACCAAATGGTGGAGTAGTTGAACATGTCAAATAAAAAATGAATAATTATGGAGAATACGCCAAAAGGGATGGTCGACGTTGCAGAATTAATGGCCAATTATGAATTGCATATCTAATATAATTATTCTAACAGTTTCTTAAATACTATAATCAATAAATATTAATTAAACAGGTAACAGTCATTGAGATCGACACACCCACATAGAAATTTATGAAACAATAAATTTTTAGTGATGAGTTATATACCACCTAAATCATACTCGTATGACTCTCCATGTCCAGTATCATCTTATAGTTCAAATAGGATTTGAATATATCTGAAGAATGGATCAATGAACTTAGAATAGGGAAGATGTGACTATATATATATAGTATCAAGTATAGGAAGAATAAATATGAATGACTAAAAAAGATGTTGCGATATTCCCATTTCTGATCCATTGAGACAAATAATGCTTCGATCAGACTCCAGATGGAAAACCAGGATCAAATACTATTGAATATAGATTTGGGATTTCAAAAGTGAAGAATGGGGGTGTCTGTCTTCTAGATAATAAATAATAATGTAGGGTGTATCAAGAATAAAATTTAACGTAATTATTATAAAATCAATAAAAATGGGAATTTAATGTTTTGGCTAGACAGTTTTCCAAACCATGCACCAAACATCTCCAATATACAACGAAGAGGGCACATGTATGGTTAGGATGAAAGGTTAGATAATCTGTGTGATGAACATGAAAAACACCACTATAGTTTTTCTATAGTTTTTAAATAATAAAGTGGCCCCTAGAACATGGTTAGGTTAAACATTGTGTTGTATATCACCCCACATTCTATCCCCAATGGTGTTATAACTTACTAAGTGGACTCCACCACATAATTTATTCTAACTGTGTGGCTAACCAATTCCTCCCCCATGATGGGTTATTGGATCTGAAGTAGCTCCAAACATACCTCTAAAGACCCTTCAACTCATTAGGCATCCGTATTAGGTCCAAAATAAATTAATAAATCATAATATAAAAGGATCAAAATCTAGGTAAAAATGAGTTCGTATATAAATTCCCACGGTGAAGGGATTTGAATATAGATAATAGACTTGATAAAAACGAGAATGTGTGGCACAACGTGGTAGTGATTGTGGTATCACTAGATATATATATGTTCTAATTAGTTTAGTTTGTGAAGAACCACACCTAGGGGTATATGATTTGGTCTGCATGGAACATGTTAAATATATACATGAGAAATGGTGGCCATGGATGTTTCCAAGTTGATGGGAATGTTTGTGAGTCATATTGCAGGATATTTATGGAAGGATAAAGGGAAATTGAGATTATTATTTAACCACCTCATGATCTTGGGAAGGGTAGATGAAATAAAGAGTGATTTCCCTCTACTCCATGATGGGAAGCCATATTGGTCATCTAGTTATTAAAATAGAATCCACCACTCTATGGTGAATATAATGGTCTCAATAAATACATTAATAAAAATATTTTTTAATTATTTCATGGTTTGAGGTGATATAGATATTTTAAACTATAAGAAACTAATATATTTAAATACTAGATGACTATAGACATGGTTGAAGTCACCAAAGTATGGCGGTAGATTATCATAATTAAATTTTAAATAGTTTTTAAGGGCTCCCTTCATTTGGATTTCATTCCCTCCCTTAAAACCAATCTGAAAATATTCACTCTCAATGCTCTATAGTAATTTATCCCATGGTTTTAAGACTCATTGTTCATAGAGATTAATCTCTCTTGAAACAATGTTATTTATTCTCCTATTTCCCTATTCCATCTTATTTTTTTTATTATAAAGGATGATGTGGTTAGTTTATCTACATTTGGAAAAATATTCCAGTATTACGTGATAATGGTATGATTTATTTTGGTTCCAAAGTGGATTACTTAGTGTCTTTTGGTAGTTGATCCTATTGTAATGTATTTATTCGTTGAATATATGAAATGAGGTATGTGATTTCTGAAATCTATTTTCTTTTTTAAGTATTTTATTAACTTGATTTATCTTCTATGGGTAATGGTTGAATCATACTAAGGATAATAATTTTCTTAAAATGAAGTATTAATGAAATAATATAGGGTGTTATGATTGAATGTGGTGTATTATTTTCTGGATGCCTCTTGATATTTTATAGATTGTGTGTAATTGATAATTGTGAGTATTTTTATTCTTTATCATGGTTGATATACATGGAATTTCTATAAAAACATAAATTTTGTAATACAAAGAAGAAATAATGTGAATTTGATTAGTTTTTTTTCATTTAAAATGCTTAAATATTAATGTGATGCAAAAATAATTCATATAGTAGATTTATTTACATTGTTAAATATAGAATTTTATTTTCTTATTTAAGGAATCTACTATCAATTAATCTGTTAATTGAAATTCAGTTATGGGAAATGTTTATTTTAAAATTTTAAATCTTTATGGTTATTATGGGAACATGATTGATTTATATAGTCTTGTATACAATGATTTTATTCCCATTGTTGTTTCTTGAGTTTTCAATGCTCATAAGATGAATATATAAATATATATATTTTTGTGTGTGTGTGTGTGTGTGGGTGTTCTTGTGTTGATATGTTATAGAAAATTTGATTTTAATCACCATAAACACAATATATTGGGGTTATTGGATGAGTTATTTAATAGACAATTTGATATTTGGGATTGCTTAATTATTATTCATTGTGATTTGATTGATGTTGGGATAGTTGGCATAGGTTATGTTTTTCGATTTTCTACTACTATATTATTGCATTGGGATATTGATTGGATAGTTGGTATGAGTTTAGAGATTGTGTTTCCCATTTTTCTTGATATTTTCATATTGTAGTATTATTTTCTAATTGATAAATTTTTATGATTTCCAACGACTGATTGTGGTTGGACTATCCACTATGATTTCTTCTTCCTATTGGTATTTCAGGTCGCATACCATATAACTTTGGATAAGGAATAATAAATGAACTTATAATTTAAATGATGGAATTATGTCTGGTTGATTAAGGTAGTGATATATTAAATAAGACCCATGGTATTGTTGGAAGGAATACCCTAAGAGCATGGAACGAAAATCATGAAATAGAAATATTAATTTCAAATGCATGTTCGAATGTGATGAAATTTATTGATTGAACCAAAATTTGTGATGGGTCCTTAATTATTGATAATTACTAATTACTATTGTAAATTGGTTATTTATATACTTTTTTCCTTATGTGATTTAATGAAATATGGTTTTATTGACCATAAAAATTAGATCTGAGTGTTGTATAGGATGAGAGCTACAAATAAAGATAACAATATTTAGTTATCCATTTCATTGATATAAGATATACTATTCATTATAAATTATGATGTCATTCACTACATAATCCAATTAGGATGGGCATATGATGACCATGTGTTTTGGGATTTGGATTTTCCCCCCAAAATCCATGTTGGTAAGTGAATAAATGTATAAATACACCTTTTTCTATGTTCTACCTTCATATTTAGAATAGAACATAGGCATATTAGGCCTTTAATCGATTCATGTACTCAAGATGTGATCAAACATGGGTTAATGTATCCTAAATTTAATATTCATTTGTGTGAAGGATACAGTGTATTGAGGTTATGTCGCATAAATGTAGATCTTTGACAGTAAATGGTTACTTGCTGACTCTATTTGCTCCTTGATCAAATGTTGTGTTGAGATGGACTTCTCACAACAAATCAAAAATCAAATTATTTCAACAGTTTCAGAGCTCCTCTATATTATATGGTATGATATAAACACCATTATTCAAAACAATTAATCATTTAATCTTCATGCTGGCTGGGAAAGAATTCTTTTTACTATTAATGACGCTTCTATGATTCAAAAATACCACAATGATAAATCGGTTGGTGATTTCATGATTCTTCAATGGATAAAAATAAAAGGGATCTACAAGATGCTGATGAATTTTTTGGAAGTGTTCTGGAATACCCCCTTCCCTAGATAGATAAATATCAATGTTGGTGGCACTTTTAAAGGTAATCTAGGCCCTACAGCCTGTGGATCCATTTTCAGGTACTATCTGGGGCCTTTGCATAGTACCTTTTTTGGTGGCTGTGGGTTTGCCTCATCCATTTAGGTATAGATGATGGCAGTGATTCATGCAGTAAACATTGTTAAAAAAATAGGTTGGAATAAAATTTGTATTGAATGTGACTCTACCACTATCATCCAAGCTATCTGGAATGGAGTGGTCCACATTGTGGGGTCCCTCACAGTGCGTTGGAAGAAATGTCTTAACTCACTATTGGAGATTAAATACATTTCCACTCATGTCTATTGGAAAGAAAACATGGTGGTAGATGGTCTTTATAACAAGGGAATCAACCATGACATTACGTGGAGTGATAACCTTCCGATTGAGCTATACCCTTTTTATGAGAAAGATTGTAACATAATTTCCACTTTCCAGCCCATGTAATTCTCCGTTTATTTTTAATAATATTTTGGGTCTTGGTCTTTGATCAATACATTGACTTTAAAAAAAAATTAGGTTACTATGACTATCATTACGATAGATGTCATTTCATGGGTCCTGATGTCCAATTTATGTTACACATGATATGATGGATTTCATTCTTTTTACTTGATTATGTATGTGATGAAATGGAGTTCAGATATATGTTTATAAAGTATAAGATACGATGATTATATTCATATGATACGGTGTCTCATGTTGGAAGGATAGATTATAAAAGGGATTGAAGCAACAGGTGTTTGGTATTGGGGAAATAGTGTAGAAAAATAGCATTGAAGTGGATATGATAGACCTTAAATATATATGAATTTAGTATATATTTTCATATATACATACATTACATGGTGAGTGATCCATGGTAAGGATGGGATATAATTTTACCAACTTGGGTAATGAGTTGGTTTCCTCAGTTTATCTGCAGGGATTTAGTATAAATCTTTTACGTTTTCACAAGAGCTTTGATGGATGGTCCTACTGAGTATACTTGTTTTTTAATCTCATATACATATAAAATAGTTTTTAGGAATACTATAGTTTGTTTTTTATCAATTATTCAGGTGATATTGGAGTTCTTGATCTATGACTAGGCATTTTTATTTGTTTATTTAGTTGTTTCCACATGTATGAAATTGCAATCTTGTACTATGAAGTGTTATATAATATTTATTATATGCAGTTGATTGGTGGATATTATATCTCATATCAGAGTATAAATGTATGTTAATTTTTCATATTTTTAATCATTTTATACTCCTAAATTTAGTTTCAAAACCATGGACTATTAGAGATGGGATTTATTGGTCATCCCCATCTTCTCTACCATCTTAGTAGGGTACTAGTGGATGAGGTCATGGAAACATTCATATATTGACAATAAGATAGGAATAAAATTTATTTAATCGATGAAATATATTTCTATCAAACTCCAATAGATTTTATAGATACCAAATCCATTACATTTATATGATATAAGTTCAACCATACTTTTATTTAGTTTGAAAAAACTAGTTATTAGAAAAACATGGTTAAACACTTGGAAATATTAACACTTATTTGATAAAGGCATAATGAAATCCATGATAGTATATTCTACCTAGAAATTAAATATAATAATTATTTATGATGTTAAATATGTAATACCCAAATATATTCTAAACATCCATTTGAAATCATTATATAACATATTTGTTATATTTATAATGTCGATTAGTGTATCAACTTCTTATGATATTAATTTTCATCTATTTTCAACTTATAGAAGAAAGAATTATTTCCATCAATGTGATTAATTTCGAACTTATTTTCATGTATTTTCATTTTTCATCAAAAAATATTTCATTAATTAAATAATGGTTTATCCATGATACTAATTATAAGGAATAATTTTGAGAATGAACATAAAAAAATTACACAGTTCATGAAAGATTTACCTATGTATTAGGATAAAATCAATTTATTTCAACATTTTATGAGAATATTGATTGTATTTTATCATGATTCAAAACATATGAAACAACACCAAATGTACAATAAATTAGAAACAATTCAATTTCTAGAAACATTTAACAGAAAATGTTCCACTAATAAATATCCATAGTAAAAACTATAGAAAGTGATATATCATGAAATGGGATGCATGGAAATCATGGATCATGAGGAGAATTAGAAGTCCCATCATGCTCGACATCACTACCTTATGATCTCACGAGGGCATGAGTTCACCAAATCACAACCTATCACCCCCATGACAGTACTCACCACTGTTGGGTGTATTCATCACTATGAATAATCTATTTATTAAGGATGTAAAAATGGAAAAAAAATAACATCAAAAACAATCTACCAATTCCATGATGTAGGAAGTAAATAATAAAAAAATACCTTTGATGAAAGAAAATGCGTGGAATTTAAAAGGATTAATGGAAAAAGGAAATGATAGATAATAAAAATTCTAGAGGGAACACCATAATCAAAATTTGTATTTGAATAGTTAAACTTAAAAAAACATTCACCCATGATCTAAACCAAGTGTAGGACTATTGAAACATAATAGACTTCCAGGAGAAGAATATAGACCAATGTTTCGCCTAGATGTAAGGTATGAAATGATAAATTGTGAACACCCCTGAATGTGACAACTAGGACATCCTAAACACCAGTTGTACTAAAGGTCAAAACATTGTACCTACAATGAGATACAGAAGTGTAAAATGGTAGATTCACCAATTATAACCACATATGATAAAAAGAAGAACATGATGAGTTTTGAATGATGAAGAGAGAGACAAGAATATATATTCCATGTGGTGAGAAATATGGGACATGTATTAATGGTAAATCAAACATCCATAGCATGATGAACACCAACAGAGTGAATGGTTATAATAAGATATAGGGGATGATGAAGGATGAATCTCGGGTAATCTAAAGTTACTTTGGGATTCATTTATTATATTTGGGGGAATATAAACCACATGTAAAAATGATTATGTCCAGTGTTAGAAGCCTTGTCACTTGATTAGTCGTATAATATCATTAGTATCTTGAGTTCTTATTAGTATCCTTCTCTATAACATAGTGAATGATTTAATCGTATTAGTTATTAAGCGATGGAAATGAAATAGAATAGATAATTTCACTAAATATCATGATATAAAATTATTTTTTCTATATTTTTATAGATTGGATCATGAATATCATTTAATTTTTATGTCTATAAGAATTTATTTGATCCATTAATATTTTTTTGGATTATATTTCTTGATCTATGAATAATAATTCCTCGACGTGTGATTCAATGCGAATTTTGAATAAATAGTGTCTATATAGTCATAGTATATAATTTTAGTATAAGATGTTTTGATGAATTTTTTTATATGTATTTTGATTATTTTATCAGGATCTAATTGTAAATCATGGATCTTGGATATTGATAAATATAGGTGTTTTATTTTGGAAATTTATATATTTAAAACATATTGGACTTACTAAAATATAGATGTTTTTGAGGAAAAGGATATTATATTAAATTTTTCCTCCACATAAGATATTATATTTTTAGTCATTTTTAATGGAATAAAATTTGGATGTGAAAATGATTTTATATAATTAATGAATTATATATATAATTTATTCCTAAAAGAACATAGAAATGTGTGGATGGATCGGGTAACACTTATAAGTATGGGGATATAACATGAATGAAAAAATAAATGATATATGTTATAGACGAGATTGGTTTTGGAAATATGAAAACAAATAAAGGTTATGATCTTTATCATTCCATATATCTATTTTATTTGGTTTCATTAATTTTGTTTTGATTGGTGACTCTCTTTCAATAAATTTAATTTAAAATATTTTTTTTTGATTTTTTTGATTTGGTTGGATAAAAAAATACAATTAAATTAAATTTAATTATTTTCTTACAGTTAAATAAAATCATTCACAATGATTTTTTTAACCCCTCATCACTAGGTTACAACCAATGATGATCCGGGGAACTCACATGAGGTCACAAGATATAGCCATCTCAGGATGTGTTTGAGCATTATAAAACTGTGTTAAAGAATATATTTTTTATTTAGAGTATTGAGAATAATGGAATCTAGGTATAATAGGATGTTTCAGACTTATGATATACCAAAAAAATGTCTAATGTGAACTATTTATTCTCAAACAAGATTTTACCTGAATTTTATTATGAAAATGGATATGAAGACCAATTATATTATATTAGTTTAATATTCAATTTTAAAAAATGTAATAAAAATTTACTGAGAAATTCAATGTGTTATTGAATCATTTTAAACATTGATAAAGATATAAAAAACTCATACAATGGTGCTGGAAAATTATTTTATAACATTGAATTTATATATAAAATGGTTTGATGTAATTTCAATAACATTCTATTTTATAAACAATTTACTAAAAAATTGGTGATGTTTGTCGATAGTTACTAGATTTTTAAATGATTGAATCATACTAATGAGTATAAATAAAATCAAACATATCCTGTGATTTATATTTTTTATTATAAAAATAATTTGATCTATAAAGATGGTATTTCAATAGAGTTATTTGTTTCATATTTATATTTACAAAATTTGAGAAATTTCCCTAAGAAGAAAGGTAATTTTATATAATGGTTTTTGGAATATATAATAAACTATTTGAATATTAATGTAACTCCCCAACCCCAGCTTCCCAGTGCCAGTGCATTATATTAGTACATTTCTATGATTACAAGGAACAAATAATGAAGGGATGATCATTTTAGTGTATTTAAAAACAAGATACAAACATAAGATCAACATTAAAACTGGAAATGAAATAAAACATATTAGTTTTACTGGGAACATCAACCACTATAAGTTAATCCTTGTAGGTGAAACATAATAAACATATTCATATCCTATGAAAATGAAACATAACAAAGGGGCGAGCTCAAATGCTCAATAAGGGTATGAAATATTATGGAAGAAATCAGAAACATAAACATTAGGCATGGTGAATAATTGAAAACACAAACCATTAAATATAAACTTGAAAATAATATTGAAGTAATGTGAGATAAGTAATCAATTACATAATAAAACATAATCATGGGTATTCTACTAGTCAAATAACCACATGAACTATTAATTTCTAGATTCATAATGATGTAAATTAACATGTCGTACATACTATCAAGGCCTTGACCAAGACATCTAAAAATGATTAATGCCTCAAAAATAACCATATCTAAAAAATGGGCAAGGCCTCTATCCTGTCCATATCATTTTATCTCATGAGACCTATTAATTCATCATGGGGTTATAACGGACCCCACCCATCATATAATATGTAAAATTAATTACCCATATTAAAGGGAAAAACATAATCAACATATATATTCATATTTAAACTAATATATGAAATGTAAATAACTTTCCCTAATCATTGAACACAAACACTAACCATTCAGAATAAATTGATGAACGAAATCAAGATCACACTTCCATTGTCAAACTAATTTGAAAACATTGAAAGTAACTTTGAATATCATATCTTAATAGATAGATCTCATATAATTACATGATTAAAAAAGGGATTTTCTCTTAGATTAATATACTTTTAAATGAGACCATTGAATTGTTTCTAAGGAAATAATCCTTAAACATTCCAATGTGACCCATAACACCTTAAAACATTCAAATCGTAAAACCATTGAATATCATGATAATAATTAAACTCTTTATATGATATAAAAAAGGGTAGTACATACAAAAAATCATGGAAGACGTGGTGAACAAGGCACATACTCCATAACAGTTAATGTGAAATGAGAAAAATATTTTTTACTTTTTAAAGAAGAGATTTTTTGAAAATCATTTATATTTTCCTAGAAGATAGATTATAAAAATGTATATCTGTGAATATGAAATGGAATGAAATTGATATTATATTTTATTATTAAATAAAGTCTTATTGAGGTGAAATAATTTAAAAATATTTTTTATGGAAGCCTTAGAAATAAATCATTTTAATACGTTTTAAAATTGATATTAATTGATTTTAATGGACAATGGATAGATTTATTTCAAAAAACCAGAAATAAAAAAAATAATTTTCACGATAAAAATGGTGACATTAGAAAGAAAATAATAACATAAATCTTATTATAGGGTAATCTTTAAAATAGGTACGAATTCAAGAATTTCCATCAATCAGTATTGAATTTCGGAAGAATTTTTTAGAGATTCATTCAAAACATTTAACTCCGAAAAAAATAATTATTTATTTTCACTGGTACACATATATATAAAATTAACACATAATTAAAGAGTAGTTCCAAATAATAAATAATAATTTCATTGGGGTGAATAGAGAATAATAGAAATTCGAATGAAAATGGAGGTTCGGTTAGAAAATACATTAATCATAGTAATTAATTCAAAAATATGACCCAAAATTTAATAATACAAAAATGATACTTTTAATATCATGAAAATAAATTTATTAATGATATAAAACATCAATGTTTGGGTCATTTTTTCCTTTTTTATGGGATTAATATGTTTAAATTTATTGTTTTGGATGCATTTTCTTCTTTGGTTTTCATGACTAGTTTATTTGTATTCATAAATGGAAGTTTATATGAAATATCGATAAACATTGGGAATTGTTAATATATATTATTATTGATATTAAAGAGATATAATTGGTTTTATAATGATATTTCTTATAGTCCCCGAGGATGACTCATTAGATAAATGGAAATGACAAAGGCTTGGATTAACTTGGAGATTTTGTGCATATTGAACTTGTTTTCTTCTATTATTTTATATAATGAGTGTGTACTGATTCTAGAACATTACATAAGTTAAAATAAATATATTCATATCTGCTTTAATCATTATAATTGTTTCAATTCCATTCTGGAATACAGTAATGAAAATTGAATACCCATCTTCCTTGAACGTGATAACTAACACATCTCAAACAATGTTCTCATTTATATTATAAAAGGAGGGAAAAGAAGAGATGATGATGATATATTCCATTATCAAAAACAACATTACAGAAATTTTATGGTATTTAATTTTTCATGAATAATTTGATAATAGGATGTGATAAGGTATAAGTGAGAAAGAATTTAAAAGAGAATAAGATTGAATCTTACCTCTTGAATATTTATCTTTTGAAACAACCTTAAGTAACATTGAATTTGTATTTTTGTGATAGCCGAAGCACTAGAATGTGTAAATTGAATAGGAGGATAGAATTTAGTATATGTTAGTCGAACATGAAGAATCTTGGTTATGAAATATTTGAAGGAAGAACCTCTTTTTATATGTGAGGTGAGGGGTAACTTAGGAATCAACTACATTATTAAAATTTAATAAATATATTATATGAATTAAAACTCCCAAAAGCCCTAAACTAATGTGGGGTTAACTTTCCTATGTAATATTTTCATTTTTTGACATTTTCTAATAATTTTTTGATTTTTATATAATTTATAAAAATATTTTAGTTATGAAAAACATTTTTTTCAAGATAAAAACTATTCATATCAATGACATTAAACACATATAAAAAGATTAAAATTCCATTAAAATATTATATATTGTCATAGAAATGTCATATTTATATATGGAATCATTGTTTTAGGTTAAAAATAGAAAATTATATTTATTATATTATTTTTAATATAATTTATTTGATGTATTGATTAATAAAATTAACATTCCATCATATTTGTGGAAGCCACCACTGTATTTATTTATTGTCTACAAAAAAAATATATTCTATGATAAATATATTTTTATTTTTCATCCAAATTTTATTCTTTTTAGAATAAAACAACTAGAAAATCTCAAATAAAAACATTATTAATATTAAAAACTATAATGTGAAAACATGATTTTTTTTTTAAAATAAAATATTATAAATGATTTAATGTGATTCATGTAGGTCCAAAATGTCCCAAATTCGAATGAAAACATGATAATATTTTAAACTGGATTATTTAAAATTTCATATCGAAAACTTGTGTCATTTAATAATATTATAATTTTAATTAAAACATTTTATTTATTTTTATTATGCTTCCATAAGCACTTCATCAGTGTTGCATAATCCTTAAAGTTAGTAATTTCATATAAAAAATTAAAAAATAACATACAATAAAAAATATAAATTAATTAGGTTCAAAATAAAATTATTAATTTCATTACTATGTATATTCAGATTTATACATAACAAGATATCTTCTTAAATTTTTTATTTTTCCTTTTCTTCTCCTAAATAGGAATTACATAGACTTTTGGATAATACCCGTGTAATAAAACACTAAAATTCGAAATTAAAGATAAAATGATAAATAATACATACGAATTAACAAATAATTCATGAAAAAAATATTTATCACTCAATTATTATATAAATTAACAATATGGTCATTGTCTGCACTGCACTGGAACTGGGTCGACATTAACAATGTGATTTGTACTTATCATTAACAAAATATACTTTTTTTCTTAATTAATTCTATAAAATATCACACTTTTAATATAATAATTTAGTTATTAAATTGTTTATATAAACTTTTATATCATTATAATTTCATGATGATGTAAAGAGAAATGTCATATTTTTTTAACAACTATATTTTTACTATTCAAAAAAACAAATTTCATAAATTTCCTAAAAAATCATCAAAACCATTTTTCAACATGTATAATCCAAAAATGATCTCCATTTTAATAAAATAATTTTCATTATATGAAAATTTTAATTTTTAATTAAAATCATCATTTACTCGAAAAATAACAATTTTAATATTATAAATGACATTAGGACACTTTGAAAAAATAACTAGGGTCTCATAAAATTATATTATAATCATTGGAAAACAAAATATTTATTCATGAATACATATTATGAAATTTAATTATCTTTTAAATTAATAAATTAATTATAAAATTGTAATTCATTATTTATTTCTCAAAAAAATCAAACATTTAATTATTAATTATTTAAATATTCCCTCTCATTTATAAGGTTCCTAAATTATTTTTTTACATACTATAGTGGGGTTACTATTCACAAGGGTACATCACGATTCCTGTTACTAATCATAATGGTATATTACTGCCCATAATGGTTCATTTTGACTCATATGGGACAAGTTACAATTCATAAGGGTATGTTATTATTTGTATAGGTAGGTTAATATTCAAAAAAAATTATGTTTTTCTTATCAGAATCCAAAAATCACCTTGAATGAAACTGTGATTTCTAGCTTTTCAAAATTCCAATCACAAAATTGGAATTGTTATGATTATTGGCTTGGTTATGATATTGTGATGTTTTGTATAGAAATTGTGTTTTATGCATTCAATATTAAATTTATTTTTAAATACTTGGGGTGTTACATTATACCATCCTTACAAAAATTACTTCATCTAAATTTGGAAATTTAATATCAATGTTAAATGTTTGGTACTTAAAAATTCCCTATTAGGAAACCCACATATGGTTAAAATATCCTCTTACTAAGAGGGAAATGGAAATGCATCATTTACTACAAAACTATGTATTCTAATTGGATTTAATGGTCTTGTAAGAATAATCAAACCATCATGATTGAATAGAAAGTGATAGAGAATATGGGCATATGAAAGATGATTAAAAAAACCAAAAACTATAGTTATGAAAAAAATGATTAAAGGAAAACATTTCTTTAGGACACTTTTCCTAGAGTTAAAGAATAATTCCATTATATAAGAGTATAAATATACATTTCAATTTCAATAACATAATCATATCAATTACTTGTGACATGAACTATATATACTTCATCTATTAGAACATGTCGCATTATGTGGGGACATAAACTCTAAATTCTCATAAAATGATCAACATAAACCATTTCATAAATGGTTTAACTTTCCAAAAGATCATGATCCGATACTAAAGAATCATTCCCATGTCCATATTTGTTCGATCCATGTACACAATATCCTTGGAAATCCTCATTTCATAAGTACTCTATGATCTATCCTACTAAATAAATTTTCTACCACATTTTCCTTTATTGAACATGAAGAAACCCTAAATTTTTACATTCCAATCATGTGAATATATTCATTATGTGTCCTTTTTAAATATGTTAATAACTCATATTTCCATAAATATTAATTAGAAATAAAACACCATCATTAAACATGATATTGGATATATTCTATATATCAAAAAAAATTAACTCTATCAATGATAGCATAAACTACATGTCAATACGACAATAATCATTTTTTGAAGTTGTTTTTACTTATCCAAATCAATAATTTCATCATCATTATTTTAATCATCATGATTATATTTATGGTTGTCTTTACCTTTGCCATATAATTTTCCAACATTTTAACGTTTCAATGAGTCACGTATCCTTGGTATAATTCATCACATGACATCAAATAATTAATGAAATGTTACTACAGTACAATCATCTTATATTCAATAATTCTTATAACAAGTATATTGGTGATAAAATATTCAAATGAATTGATTAATAATGAGAAATATTAATCCTTACACTTTATCTATGGAAGTATCATAACTTAATCATTATCCAATAACATCATTTGGGTTATATTCCTTTGACGAATGGGACACCGTTCGCATAGTTCTCATCTCCTTCTAGTTAAAGAATTGTACATCAGAAACCTTTTTCTTACCCTTGAAATCTTGAAATTAGTTTTCTTTCTCTACAAACTTATAACAAACTCTCGTTCCCTTCATGTATTTACCTGGACAATTCTTTCCTCATTTATCACTTGTGTGAAAACCCATATTTTCTTTTTTCCCATTATCCAAAATTTTCTCTTCCATACTCTTCTTATTTTTCTTCCCTTTATAGCCATAAGGCTCAAATAATTCTTTACATAACTTGTTAACACATGATAAAATTTATTTATTTAATTAGGACCCATGGGAGACTATCTTCCTTTAAAATAATGGCGTTAGACCATAAGAGTTAGGATCCTTCTTACTCGTAGCATCTCATTAATTAAGGATGTTCTTATTCTTTCCGCTGAGAGACATTTCTAATCAATGAAATATAATAAATTGGATACTAAAATTATAAACTCTATATAACCCATAATATGGTAAATTATTTAACATAAATTTACGAATCACAAATCCTAGAACCATATACTTTAGATACTTTATGGGAATAGATCATTTATAATGGCATGTAAAAAAATGTGAATTATCCTATGAATATCCTCTATGAGTGTAAAATAAGGGGCACATTAAGCCCAATTGTTGTGTACCGGGTTTCCCTAGGTAAAGCCTGAAACACCTTGTCAAAGTTTTTACTCCTAGGTACATTTATTCCAGAACCACGTCCACTTACAGTTTCTAGACAATGATTTATTTTCCAAGAAGATCCAAATAATATATTCTTTATAGAAATTCTAGGATATTATTGTATGTGTATTTTCATGACTATATTTGGGGTTTCACCTAATCTATATTTTCTAAATCTAATTTCCATGTTTTCTACTAAACCTCCTTTGATACCAATAGTAACACCCCAATCCCATTTTCCTAGAGCCGGTGTATTATTTTAATACAATGTCAGGATTACAAGGAATCAAATCCCGAAGTACTGAGTAGATTAGTATTTTGGGAAGAAATATAAATACTCACATTCAAAATTATAAATTTAAATGAAAAACAACATACTAGTATTGTTGGGAATAACAACAACTCAAAGTTTATCCTTGTAGGTAAAACATAATAAAATTCTTCATGTCCTAAGAAAATGACACATAAAAAAGGTGTGAGCTCAAATGACCAGTAAGGTTATAAAATAAAGTGAAAGATATCATAGCAATAAACATTAGGTGTGGTGAATAATTTAAAACACATTCCTTTAAAAATAAACATTAACATAATATGTTAGGAATACCATATATATAAACAATTCCTTAATAAAACATAATCATGGGTATTCTGCTAGTAGAATAATGGAATGAACTATAAATTTATAGATTTATAATGAGGGGAATTCATATTTCGAACAAACCTTCTACACATATACTAAGAAATTAAAAAATTAGTAAGGCATCGGCCAAAACCATATCTGAAAAAATTGGAAAGGCCTTGAATAAGTCCATATCTATTTTTCTCATGGGGCCTATTGATGCATCGACGGGATATTGTGAGAACCAACTATCATATACTATGTCTAGTGCATTCATCATATGAAAGTGGTGAACCTAATCAACATATATATTCATATTGAAACTAACATATGTAATGTAAATAACTTTCTCCAATCATTGAACATAAACACTAACCTTTCGGAATAAATTGGTGAATGGTATCAAGATAGCACATCCATAGTCAAACTAATAAGAAACCATTTAAAAAATTATTTTATATGATATAATAATAGATATACATCAATTTCATGCAAGATCGAACAAGGTATTTTGTATTATTTGATGATACTTTTAAATGATACCATTGAATCTTTTTTGAGGAAATAATCCTTAAACATTCCAAAGTGCCCCATACCCCCATGAAACATTCAAATCATCATCCCATAGAAAATCATTAGAACAAGGAGACGTTTGTTATGATATACCCAATGGAAGTATATACAACAAAATAATGGAATAAGTGGTGAACAAGGCATATACTTCCAAAAAGTTAATGTGAGACAAGAATATTCCTTTTTACAATTTAAATTAGAATTCTTTTGTAAAATAATTATTATTTGCCGTGAAATCAGATTATAAACAAGTATATACAAGAAAATAAAATTTAAGGTCACTAAATCTATATATTAGTCATAAATAATTTTTAGGTGAACTAATTTAAAAAGTGTTTTAATGTTTCGTTAGAATTCAAATGTTTTAGTTCTATTTTACTAAAATTGTTATGGATTTTAAAGCACAAAAGAATATTTACTTTAATAAAACAAAAAATGAGTGAAAATATATTTTTAATGATAAAATTTGAGATTTTATAAACATTAATATGGAATATAATAGATTATAGTGTGAACATCAATATAGGTATGAATTCGAGAATTTCTATTAATCAAGCTTGCATTTTAGAAGAATTTATGAAAAACTTTTTTAAAACAGTTAACACCCCCAAAAATAAATAATGATTATGATTGGTTTATATATATATATATGTATCATTAAAGCATAATTTATGAGGATACATAAGGAGAAATATGAATTTGATTTAGGTTAATAGAGAATAAGAGCAACCTAAATGAAAATAGAGGTTCTGTTATAAAATACTTACAACATTGTAATAAATTGACTCATTTTCCCCCAAAATTAATAATCATAAAATGATACATCTAATATCATGTAAATAATTATATTAATTATTTGAAACATAAATTGTATTTATAAATACACCATACATAAGTAATAGTTGTGAATACGAAATATCTCAAAAATGGATGTGAGATGAAGAAACCTTTTACCATAAGTCCAATGGTGTTCTCCACATGATCTAAATGACCTGAATAATGAATTATTGGACCATTAATTAATAATTAATGAACCTCCTATAAATTATTTATTTTATTTTAACAATATTAGGTTTATTAATTGACTTTTTTATGGGTTTAAGAGGTTAAATTTTGTTGTTTTAGAAGCATTTTCATCTTTGGTTTTCATTACCGGTTTACATATGATCATGAATATAATTTCATTTGAAATTTAGTTAAACATCCAAAGTTATTAATATATATTACTATTAAAATTAAGTACATAGAAATGATCATATAGTTATAATGGTATTATTCCACGAGGATGACTCATTAGATAAAAGTTAATGATAAAAATTTTGATTAACATATAGTCTTTTATTATTATTATTTAATATAATGAGTTAGTAAGGATTCGAAAACATTAAATAAAATAAAATACATATATTTTTTATTTGGTAAAACAATTATAAATTTTTCATTACCAGTCATGAAGATATTAATGGAAATTGAAAACCATTATTTCTTGAACGTGATAATTAACACATCTCGAACAATGTTCTCATGTATAGTATAAAATGAGGGAAAAGAAGAGACGATGATGGAATATTAAATTATCATAAAAACATTTTTGTAATTATAATGTATTTTAGATGTCATTAATAATTTTATAATAGGTTGGGATAAGGTATTAGTGAGAAAGAATTTAAAATAGAACAAGAAGTGACAATACCACTTAAATATTTATCTTTTGAAACCACATTAATGATCTTGGTAGTGATATTTTGAAGAGAACAGAAGAACTAGAATTTTTCTAGGTATGAGGAGGATGGAATTTGGCTTAGGATTTCAAAACAAGAAGGCTTATGGGTATGAAATCTATGAAGTTAGGAACCTCCTTTTATAAGTGACGTGAGTGGTAACATGTGAATTACAAAAATTATTACAATAAAATAAATATATTATAGTTTTTATTTCTCACAAAAAGCATAAAACTAAAGGGGGTAACATTGTTTAAGAATTATTATCACTTTTAGAATTGTTCAATAATTTTATGATTTATAAATAATTAATAAAATATTTTATTCAATAGAAACAATTTTTTAAAGATAATAAATATTCTTTTCTATGACTTTAAACACATTAGAAAAAAGTCTATCAGTTGAAAAAAAATTATATTATATCACTAAAATATTATATTCATCTAGGTAATGCATAAATTAGCTTAAAAATATAAATTTATTTTCATTTTATTAATATTAATATCATTTATTTGATTCATTAATTAGTTAAATAAATATGGAATCATCTTTGTAGAACCCATTATGGTATTTATTTTTTTTCTAAAAATTAGAAATAAAATTCTATGAGAAAGATAATTTTATTATAATCCCATTGACAATTGGTGTTCAAATAAAACCATTAGAAAATCTCTTATTACAATATTATTATATATAAAATCTACAATTTGATAACTTGACTTCCCTATGAAATAAAATATTATAAAGGCTTTAAAGCAATTCATGGGGGTTCAAAATGTCCCAAATTCGAATAAATATTTTTTAATATACTAAAAATGATAATATGAAATGTATTATCCAAAATATGGGTCATTTAATAATATTATAATATTAATTAAAAACATTTTAGTGAAATTTCTTATGCTTGCACAAGCACTGCATAGGCCTTGCATAAGTATTAATGTCAATTATTTCATATATAAATATTAAAAAAATTTATACCATCAATATAAATTAATTAGGTTCAAAATATAATTATGATTTTTTTATAATGTATATTCACTCTTATAGATAACATGAAATCTTCTTAAATTTGTTATTTTGTGTTTTCATTCCCTTCAAAAGAAATGCGCAGACATTTGGATAATACTCATGTCATGTAACACTAAAATTCCAAATTAAAAATAACAAAGATAAATAATAAATTATAATTTATAAATAATTCATTTAAATAATTTTTAGAACTCAGTTATTATATAAATTAACAATTTTGACTTTGTCAGCCCTACTTAGGCACTATGTCAACATTGACAATTATTTTTATACTTATCATGAAAAAAATAAACATTTCTTGTTCTAATTTAATTTTTTACAATATTACACTTGTAATATAATTATTTTGTTATTAAAATTTTTAAATAAATTTTTATATCATAATAATGTTATGATGATATCACCAAAAATCCCGTATTTTATAAAAGAAACTATTTTTTAGTAATCAATAAAAATTTAAGTATTTCATAAAAATCCGAAAAAATCATTCAATCCATTTTTAGACAAGTCCATTCAAAAAAAGAATAGAATTATAAGAATATAAATTTCTAAATATGATTGATTTAATTTTCATTTAAAATCATCATTTATAATAAAATACCAATTTCAATATTACAACAACTTTTTTGACTCTTCTAAAAAATAAATTGGGCCTCATAAAATTATCATACAATGCTAGGAAATTAAAATACTGATTCCTGAATTTTTTTATAAAAATGAATTATCTTTTAAAATAATATAGTAATTATAAAATTGTAATTCATTATATATTTCTCATAAAAATACAAACACTTAATTATTAATTTTTTAAATATTCACTCTCATTTATATGGTTTCTAAATTCAATTTTTTACTTACATTGGTGAGGTTACAATTCAAATGGGTACATTAATATTCATGTAAATATTCAGAAGGGTATATTACAATTCATAAGTTTCAAGTTACTATTCTTAAGGGTGTATTACTAGTCATAATGGTAAAGCTACAATTCATATGGGTATGTTACTATTCATAATGGTAAGTTACTATTCACTACAAATTATGTTTTTTCTTTAAAACTGAAAAAATAAACCTGACCGAAACAACGTATGTTAGAAATTAAAAAAAATAAAATAACAGAAATAGAAAACTATTCTTATGGGATAATTTATAACAAGGTCTTGTTTTTTAGAGACTCATTGTTCTATGCATTTAATATTAAATTTTTTAAATCCTTGGGATGATAAAATTATTATATTTAAATTATGTTATGTAGGTTCTCAAAAGGATAAATGATAAAGAGTGACCAAAATATGTGGATCTATCATTGTAGATCTTACAGTACAATCCCTTTTTTACAGGGATGTTTCATAATATAAGTTGTTGTAGATTTATTCGAAAGGACTAATTGGATCTCCTAGATCAATTTTACTCTGGATACATCTATGAAAGAATTATATACATACATACATGGGGTAAAATCATGAAAATATTGGGAGATGGTTTTTGAATAAATGGTATACTATGTTAAAATTTTAGGACAAGTAAAAATAGACCTATCTATAATATTATATGGTTTTCTCCAATATAGTTAGTTTTTCACCGAACCATAATAGAATAATATTTAATTACTAATTAAAAAGATTAATCATACTGTTATTAGTTTTGGTAGTCCTTTTCAATAACATCACAATCACCATATTAGCGTCTTATCTATTTTTATTCAATAAAAACATTATTTATATGATAAAGAATAAATAATAGAACATCAATCTTTAAAAAAGAATAGCCATCAACTAAATTAATAATCCCACAAATAGTTTGTAACAAAAGGGAATAATTAGATAATAAAATATTGAATAAGGGGGAAGGAAAACATTATCTAAATATCAATGTGAAAAATTCCCCTAAAAGAGTATTCACCATATCATTGTGCAATAATTCAAGCTTTTTAATCCCCTTAGTATCATAATTCAACTCAGAAATAAATTCCTAGATTCCTACCATATCTTTCGCTTCGGTATATCCCTGTAATGTTTTCTCTAACATAATTTTTAAAGGAGTATTCAATATTTTTATCTACACATGAAATAGGTTCATCTGTTTTGTGATACAAAAAGATTTAAACATTCTATATAAAAATAAAATCCACTTAGACACATCCATTCGATGATTTAAATTACTATTTTCACATTTTTAATAATTATAGAAGACATAAATTTTAAATATTTGTTTAAATAATAATATATATTCAATTTTAATGAATTCCAATCATATCCCCACATTGATTTCATTATTTTGGACTCAAATATTCATAGTATAAATATCAATATATTTCATTATAAGGAATATTTAAAAAGAAAAAATTCTTATTTGTTAATTTATTTATAAAAATTTTCATAAAATTTTGAACATTAAGAGTAAAATACATATACCGAGGAAAAAACCGATCTTCTTTATCAAGGAAGTGACATATTTTTTTCTCCTTAAATTATATAATACATCAATTTGATTTCCACTATAAATTCATTATACTACAAAATATCATAAAATAATATATACAAAATGGTTTATAATGTAATATGTAACCAATAGTGGCAATGTTGTGAATAGTTTCCTATGTTTATTACCTTCCAGTTATAAATATAAAATATTTTTTGACCACCATTTATAACCAAATCCTTGTTATTTAAATAATTATTTATTGAACCAAATTAATGGTAGATAGCATAATGATTCATGACTAGTTTATAAGACACACAATTCTAGTGAAATTAACTGGGAATAATATCCCATGCCTTGTTGGTCTCTTGGAGTTCAGAGTCTATTTCATCTTTAGTCACAAATAGGTCATATATTTTGTATATATAGTTTTCATTCATATTACATTAAATAACTTCTCCCTATTTATCTTGGTTCTATAGTTTATAATGGATATCATTTGGATCCTTTTTGGTTTCCTATAAAAAACTATACAAGATTCTTTTCCAAGATCATCTCCATATTTTTTCACCGTTAACTATATAGATTTAGAGTAATCCATAGTATGAATTATAAATTTCTTGTAAACATTAAATACTTATCATAATCAACTCTATATGGTTCTCAATCAACTAGGATATTGGATATTTTCCACAATAATACACTAAAAATCCTTTTAAAAATATTAATCTCTAAAAAATATAATGTACACAAAAATTATTTATAATAATTAATTTACATTAAAACTATGTTTTACATCTATTTAATCTAAAATGAAAAAAATAATAATTTCAAGTGTATTTTTTTCATTTAATAAAAAAACATTATGTTATGACCTTCATCTGTAGTATACAACTCTGTTATCAATGGTTTTTGATAGTAAGAGATACAATAATTATTACTTCAAAATTATTTACACATTATAATTTAGGGGTGTATTTATTTCTTTCACAAGCATTCAGGTAAAACATTAATTAAATTTTATGGTCGAGTCAATGTAATATTACATGAATAAAATTATAACTATTAAATAAAACACTAAATAAAGTATAAATCCATATTTTGTCAAATTATGCGATGTTAAAATTTAAGGGGCTTTCTCATTATAGAGTTGGAGACTTAAAAAACATAATAAAAAATAATCATTATTGGTGTGCAAGAAACATATTGACTACTACATTCATATAAATTTTTTTACATCACCAAATGTTAGTGTTTTTAAATTATTGATATATTTTTATAATTTAATTAGTCATATTGGACCGGTAGATCAAGAATATATGCATTAACATTTGGTTTTTGATGGTTATATATTGTTTCATTATAATAATGATATCAGATTTAGATGTTAATAGTGGTTTTAGATAACCATGATTTATTTCTTAAAGACATCCCTAGGTTGAAACCAGAGTGGGAAATAGACTTCTACAATGAAATTATTCATTGAAAAAGTTTGATATAATTTGATTTATATTTTATGAAACTATTATACCCATAAAGGATGATGTGTTTTATTTTTTGGTTCAATAACAAATTGTTCTAATATGAATTGATATATGATTTCAAAATGTGTTGGGATATTATAATTGATGAATTTTATGAACATATTAAATTGACAATGTTTGGGATAAGATATAATTTATTTTTCAAAATAATCTGTTGTGATTATATTAATTATTTTATCATTGATCATGTTTCACAGTGTATATGAATACATTGAAAAGATTTTAAGGATGACATCCTATGAGGATAAATTTGAGTTGTTGTTTCTTATTACACTATGTACAATTTTTGAGAATATTTACGAGTTTATGAGTTCATAGAATCCACGTAGTTAGAAAATGAGTTTTAAAGATATTTTCAAAAAACTTTAGTCGGTGGGGATGATTCTTTTTTCACAATTTCAGTGGATTGATTTATAGAATCAGTTTAAATATGATGTTTAATCTAATGGGGATGAAATACTAGTTGTGTAAGATGAGTTACATGAAGTTTGATGATTTATAAATATTATGTCACTATATATATAGATGATAAATATGATTTGAGAAGTATGTACATGGATTGAAATTTGAGATATCAATACATGTGTTGTGATGGATGAATATTGCTGATATGTTTGGATGAATATGTAATGATAAATTTAATCAGTTTTTATTATATTATTAAAATGAAATATCTATTCTTTTTTCCTAATCCCATTTGTAAATTAAAACAAAATATAATATTATTTTAAACTATACAGGGATTTAAAAAACACAAATAGAACATGTGGATAAATGGAGTCTAATCAAGTCAATGGTTGAGTCATAAAGACATTGATCCAAGTAACTTTTATTGATGTGATGAGAAACATCTACTTTATCCCCATGTATAACCCTCAAACACTATAGACCCTAACTCTATTTTCCACCCATAAAACCATTAGTAAAATAGACCATCGTTTCTAGAAAACAATAATAATATAAGGAAGTTAAAACAACATAGAAATAAAAACCAACCAAAAAATGTCAATTAAATGAAGTTACCAAACTTTAGGGACTCCAAAATTTCATTTCAAAAGACCTACAACACACACCAATACATTGGATCACTAGATTTTCATCCAAATCCCATACTTCAATATCATTATGAAAACTCTACTAGAGGATACCACTAAATCATCATCATGTTTCCTCTTACAAAAAATAACTCCATAGATACTTCAATAAGAAGATACCATGATATTAGATCAGGATGGTAACAGCAAGAAATAATATTGAGGAGAAGAGATGATTGATATAAATGAACATAGTAACACAAAAATCTATAAAAGATAGGAAATCACATGGGATCCAAATCGGGATACAAAGACTAAACCATGACAAAAAAAACTAAAATGAAAATAACCACAAGCTGAACCTAACTATAATCAAGCATAAACCAATAGAGGAAAAAATATATAATTATATTATTTCTCCTAGAACATGATATAATGGTGTATAAACTCATCCCAAGTATTCTAAAAACATCACTCAAAACAAAAATGTTTTATTATATAGTAAATTAAAAATTATTGTATAAAACAAAACAAAAACATGGAATCAACAAAAGTGAAACCAAAAAAACTAGGAGAAACCCCAAGAAAACTAATAGAGGGAAAAAGTACATACCCACTATATTAAAGAAAAACATCTATGAACATCATTATTCCTATCCAAGAATAAGGTATATTATAATGGGTAAGAAAATAAGAGTATTTTTAAATATTATTGAAGACCATAGTCGTAGAAAAAATCATAATCACAACCACAAAACATTAAAGGTTATGAAAGACGAAAATATAGAAGAATAAATCTCCCATATAGGTATATGAAGACTGATATGAAGATAAAACATCGGGAGGAGGAAATATACATAGAGGTCAGCGAATTTGATATCATTATCTCTACTAAGATCTCACTAAAACATTATGTTTGGGAAGGGAAGGGAAAGACATAAAGAGTTCTAGAAAAGTTGGTATAAATATTCTTATTTATGATGAATAATATTTTTATTTTAAAAAAAAGATAAATAATTTAATATATTTCATGGTCATTGAGGTATTCAAATGATTTTATGTATACTTCATGATAATTGGGATTCGTTTTGATATATTGGAGTACCACATCCGAGTCGTATCATCCACAGGCCACCAAGTACAAGGGTGGGGGATAAAAATCCACCCTAATCTTTATTTTAACCCCTTTTTCAATGTGAGGTGGTATTTTTTATCAAAATATCAATAGGAGTCTTAATTTTGATGCATAGATCAATGAGAAAAATTTATCATGGGGTGAAGGTACAACTTTTACAATGTCATCTTTAATAGCTACTTAGATAAATAATGATATATGACAGGTGGGTGGAGGTTATGGAATTTTATTATGATAAATAATGTAAACAATAAATCCCTATATTAAAAATGACCTTGAAAAATATATTAAAGAATCACTACTATATTTTTGGTTAAGTTTTAAATAATTATAGAGTTTATTTTAATAACATTTGAGATAGAAAAAATTTTATTGTAATTTTCATGAGGGAGGAGAAATATAGTAAATTAATTCTTGTGAATAATCAAATCCTAGAATTGGAATTGTTGAGATAGGTAAATGGAATCTCAATTTCACAATGGGGTCTGTATGAGTAACTCATAGGATACAAAAGGTTAACCTAGTAATATGTAATATTATCGTTAATGTTTGATATCATATATAGAAATAGTTTTTTTGGTATATAAATATATATTTTAGATACAATTGAAAATATAATAAGAGATTTGTGGCATGTAAGATTATATCTAATGATATGTAAGTGAAACTTCTATATTTCAATTCATATTTATGATTATTATTAGTGGAGTGTTATATTTTACATCTTCATAGGTGAAAACTAATATTAAAATCATCTGAAGGAATATTGGCATTGATTGTTCATATATCACAATACATTCAGATAAAGACATGATTAAGGTCAAAATTATTTCTAATATTTATGGAAATTTATTTTGTTTGGATCTGAATAATTACAAAATTGATATTTTCATGTGATCATAAATACCATCAAATAACGATGCTAGATTTTTGGAATCATGACTAAAAAGTGGAATCCATGATTTATTGCCTGATATTAGAAGATAATTTAATGCTAATGATCATGTAGATATAAGAAGTTACTTGAATAATATTATATAATATTTTAATAAGAAAATATATTTTCATTTTCATAAAATATCATTGTAGCAATATTATTGAAGGATAATTGCCTAGAAAAAACAATGGAGTTATAATATATAGATTGGAATTATTAATTTATGGGAGTTTCAAAAAATGAACTATTTAACATAGTTATTTTTATATTTTTAATTTAATAAAAAACATGTTGTGTCAAACAAATATTTTTTAGAGAAAATAGAGAAATATATAGAAATATTACTTCTGAATATATTAAGGTTCAAAGAAGAATAAAGTAAATAAATATCATGAGAGAGATATGTGAATATTTCATAATATTCTAATTTCATTATATTTTATAGAGGATATAAATATTTGGAAACTAATTCTCTTTATAATGAACACCTAACGTGTTGAAGTTAATGAAGATGAAAAAGAGAGGTAAATATTAGAATATCGGTAGATATTATGAGGAGGTGAATATGTGATTAGTCCAGTGGATAATTGTTTTTAAAATATTAAAATATATTCAATAGGATCTAGCTAAAACTATATGTGTTTATATGTCCTTTTTGGTGCATGTGTATCTAATGATCTATAAATTGGTGTTATTTTAGTTTGTTGGTTTTATTAATTGTAATCTTGTTGGTGCAAGTGAAAATCTAAAATGAAAGTGTTTTAATGGATATGTAATCTTCTACACCAATTCTCTATCACCCCATTTAAATGTGGCAATATATATCTAGTAGGAATGACAATTGGTGTCAATGTGTATTTTTTTCCTTTAGTTCAATTGTCAATTATTTTTGTTCTTAGTTTTATGTCTAAATTTTAAAAAAATTAACGAAATTTTTATTAAAATATTTATATGTGTTCCATATAAAAACATAAATAGAGGAAATAATTCCCCTAGAGTTGAAGAAAGGGGTAAAATATAAAAAGAAATAAACAAAGGGATCATCAAAGGTTAATGAAAAAGAACAATCACCACTGCTTAAAGGTAAACAATGTTGGAGAATGTTTTCACATCTATTGAAAACTATAATCCAGATGATTCCATTTCTGGTAATTGATACGAAGAAAAAACCCTTTAAAAATATAATGAAGCTCCAAATTCCACATATTGTAATCATAAAAAAAATTATATATGGAATGTTTGGTGATGTCCTATAGAAAAAAATATACGTAGGAAAATTTATACAACACTTATACCAAAAGAGTTTCAACATTTTTTGATAACGATGAGATAATTGAAATTTTATGCAAACTATCTTATTGATTAAGCATTTATAATTGGAGAATATCATGTTCTAAATGAATCATTAATTGATATTTTTTCAAAAATCATATAAAATGTTCCAAAATAAGTTGTCACATTTTTTAGGATTTGATTCTGAGACTCACATGTAGAGATCACTGATATAGAAATATAATATTAAATGATATATGAGGAACTGGCACAAAATTTATTGATTTATAAAAATCTAATTTTTTTTAAAAAAAATTGTACAAGGAATATTAATATTAAATACATGTGTTCAAAATTATAGTAGAAATTATTTAATGTAGTTTTTATAAAAGATAGGGCCTATAATTGGATAAAATAGAATATTCATCCACTGAAAATACTAATTACTACAAATAATTTCATAAATACTCATTTAAAGATCATATATAAAAATATTAAATTCCTTAATTTTTCCATACAATAGAGTAATAATATTAATGAAGAGTTTGAAATTAATATTAATAATATATTATTAAACAATGAAGTAAAAGTAAATTCATATGAGTATTTAAAAAATTATCACAATATGAAGTGTATTTATTTAGTAGTAAAATTGAAAAATAAAAAGTCAACATAAGATAAACCATAATAGATTCATTAAATATATTCTACTTATATGTATATTTATATGGTAGTTCATTATGAAAATATCCTTTATACATCAATAATAATTAATTATAATTATATGGTGGGAAAAATAGTACAAGATTAAATAGAAAATTACACTTATTCTAGGGAATATTATTTATATTATTGGTTTTTACAATAATAGTATACATTTTAAAATAATATGTTTTAATGTATTGGATAATATAATCTATGGAAATCATATATGTACATCAATATTGGATGAGATGTTAAACATTAAAATTAGGTTTTTTATAGTTTTTCAAAAAAAATTATTTATATAAAAAAACTATATTGCGTCAAAGATTGATTTTTTTACTAAAAGTATAAAAATGTTCATTAGTTATTACTAGTGTTATTAAATCATTGGGTATAATATATCTCATATTTGGTAAAATATATCAATTCACAAAATATAGAGGAGGACTATATCAAGGTATTGAAATATCAAGTCAAAGAAAATTACATAGTAGAAAGATGAAAAAACCATATCTTATATATATAATAATAATCAAAAATATATATGAAATTTTATAAAAAGTTGGTTATTATGGTGAAGTATTTATTCCATACCTACTAATCATAATTCATATGTTTTAGAAGAAAAAAGGCCACATGAGATGATTAAAAAATTGGGAGGTGAATGTGAATTCTCCTTGGGGGTGTTTGTAAAATTAATTCCGTAAATAAAATTAATCCAAGATGAAAACTAATGATGTTACACAACATTCGATAAGCTTATTCTATTTTGGGAGAAAAGGAATCAACATGGACCACTGTAAGAAATCCATGAGTTTTACTACAAATGGAGGAAAATAGAAACTTTAAATGTGAGAATAAATTCATGTAAAAAATATATCAATTTAGTAGAATACATTTCTCATAGTAATAAATTATTTTAAATTCATGAGGGAAATCCAAAAGCGGGTTACCAAATACAGCATGAGAAGATGTTTGGGATGTGAATGAATGATAGAATTAAATAAAAATTATTCATGATCATACAACAAAAAATGAGAAAATTTTTAGAATAATGAATCAAACATCAATTAATATGTTTTCATTGATAACTAATGTAATGAATAAAATTTACATAATATCATAGCTAAAATAAATATGACATTATATTTCCCATATATAATATAATTTCAAAATTCATTGTAGAAAGTATAAAGAAATCTCTCATCAATGGAGCTAAAGAGAAATTATGTTTATGGTAGTGAAGTATCTATAAAATTAATTTATATAAATATAGAACTTTTTCGATTCAACTTATTCCTATATCCATTTTTTATTTGTATGTATGTAAATAAATATGATTCATGTATAAGGAGATTTTTTTGTTGAGTTTTTTTATTAATTTCAATAATTGGGAAGATCCTTCATGGAGTGATGACTTATTAGTTCCATGAATACAAGATGAATTCACATAAAATGGATTCATATAAGTTTATTTAAGAAATAGAATACCCTCAATGATGAGAAGATAGGGTTTACCCATAATTTATGTTATTTTTCAAGAAACCTACTAGAAATAATTATTTTATCTTAAAATATAAATTCTAAATGGTGCTTGTGAATATCATTATGGAGGTATGATTGTCAAAATTTCCCAAATTCGTTTTGAACGACTGATTCTAATATTAAATAAGTGAAAATATATTACTCTATGATAATAATTATGATAAATTATTGAGATATACAATTCTTCATATAATAATTATGAGAAGTTGATTAATCAATATTATTTTCTAAACCATGCATTTCTTATGTAGAATTACAGTTGACTGATCAGTGAATCAAAAATGCTATAAATCATTAATTTTATTATCAATAAATGTTATATAAAGAAAAAATGGTTGTAAATAAATTTAAATGTATCTTAATTTTGGATATTAACAATAAATCTAATGGGGGATACTATCATCCCCATTTTTGATGATGCGTTTTACATGATTTTCCTAATCAATGAAGTCAATGTGTGTTCAGATGATAAGAAAATTGGTGTTGAGATGAGAATATTGGATAATATTGAAGAATTATTTGGATTCGGATATTTAAGAAGTAGTTGGTAGTTATTTTAGAAAATTATTTCGACACTGAAGTGATTAAAGATGTTTGAATTGATCATGGTTCATATAGATTAAAAATACGATGATGAGGGATGATGTTTATCTCTAAATTTTATGAAATTTGTATCTTTTTTTATTCAAATATATGGGAGATTTATTTTTTCATTCCTGTTTATGGTGTTCACTAAACATAATCATCACATGGATTTTTGGGATAATGATGTTATAGAAATTTTTGGATAATATATATAGTTTAGAAGATGAATTCAAATTATTATAATTATATTGAATATACTTATTAGAGGGTATTAAATTTCTATGAATTTTTTATAGAATTATCTTAAGTATTACATTAAATATAATGGGATCAAAAAGTATTTTGGATGATATTTGTTCTATAGAGTATGTTGATTACAAGATAATATATCACTAAAAATATGTTGATGATCGTGCTGTTATTAGAGACTAATGTAGTTGGATTAAATTTTGAGGTATCCATTTTATTGTTATCATTAATTAATTTTAATATTTTGTATAATCTACACATGGATGATGAATAATTGATTGAGTGTAAATAATAGATGAACCCATTTATATTTTGATTATTGATTCAAGTTCCCTAAATAGTTCTTATTTTCTATATAATATTTGGAGATTTATGAATACCTTTTATATGGATATTATTTTTTTAGGAATTTTTATATTTATTTATCAATTTTGGAGTCAACTAGAGTTCCTTTATAAAAACTTATTAGATAGCATAAGTAAAAAAATAATTTATGTAAAAATTATAAAAATTCAGATTACCTATATGTAACTATAAATTCAAAATGTGGTATATAGGATTAACTCATAGAATATGTATGATTATTTAGGTGATGTGTATGATTAACATTGACATTTCAAAATGAAAAAAATTAATTATAAAGATGTGAAAGTGTAATTATAAAATTATAATTAATATATAATATGTAGTTTGGATCATATAATACTAAATATAATGATGGTTTCATGTAACCTATGAATTTAATTAGATATATATAATACTTATGAGTGAAAAATTAGAATAAATGTGTTATTGTGAGAATTGGGCGGTTAAAATAAAATGATTTTTCATTCATCGTGAATGTTTATACATCGTGATTTTTTTTGGATTAATTCAGGACTAAAACTAATAATCGATAAAATATTGGAATAAGTATAGTTCACCATGATAATAAGATTTTTTCCACTAGGATATTTCCCTATGAGAATCAATACATGGGAAATAAGTGGTTATTTTTATGGATATATGAATGAAAAAAATGGTTAGATTTATGGAGTTGATATTTTATAAATTATATGAGAAGTATAATATATATTTGAGAAAATACCTGAATGATATAAGAAGATAAGTTAATAATATGTTATATTTTCATATTTTAGTGGATCTGTACTATCGTATTCTCATTGTACATTCAACATGAGAAATAAAGGGAGTATGAATATGAAGACTATGATATAAGATTTGAATAAATTTTACAAATATGAATAATATAATAATACTCACATGATATTGATGATTCCATAAGGAATAATATTAGTGGAATACTGAAAATGAGTAGACAAAAAATATGTAAACATATTTATTTTGAATAACAAAAAGGTCAACATAGAATGAAATAAAGAGTTATATCAATATAAAACATTAACGGCCCTGACCTTAGTAGCCCATAGCCAGTGTGTTAATTTGTTAAATAGACTTCAATATAATGGGTTGAATCCTAAAGATCCAATTAGTTGAGTATATTTTGAGAAAAAATACATAAATGATAACAATTTTACAATTGTAAAATAAAATAGAAAACGATACATTGGAATATAAAATAAAATGAATCCTTGAAAACTCACTCAATGACCTCTTCCTTATATCTTAGGGAAAATAAAAATATGAGGAGGGATAAAACTCCAATTAATGGGTATGTATAGAATAAGATTTCGTGTATGCTTAAAGAATAATCAATATTGAATGTTAAATAACAGAGAACGTATTTCATTTAAATAAGTTGATATGGAATGGTCAATTTGGAAATTTATATAATTTAAAACACAGAACATTTAATTAATACGATGAAAACAAAATGCATCCAGAGATAATATAATAGTGAAAATATCCTAACTAATAATAACTAAATTCTTAAGGATAGAAATTATTTATTATTTGATGATATGATCTATGTAATCATGATAACTCTAATGTCATGACATTTCACAAGATAATTTAAAAAATATTTGTAGAAAAGAATTTATTTTTACAAAAATATATTTTCTCTTATGACCTACAGATACATCATGTGGACATATTATATTAGGCCCCACCCTTCAATGATGTTATAAATAATTCCACACACATAAAAATATCAATTTAATTAAATTAATATTCATTATCATCAAACATCCATTTTGAGAAAAGTATATATATTTATCAATATTTTTTAGCTAGCCTTTCAAAGAACACACTATATGTCAAAATGGTATATGGGTTGTCAAATTATCATATTAATTAGAGAATATTATTTATATCTAATATAAATATAATGTGTAATGAAAAATGATAAAAAAACATGTTATTGATTGATGAAAACATTTACAATCAAAAAAATAAAATGACATTATATAATAACTTTTACCATGTGCAAATTTTCAATTCAAATACCCTTGAATGAAATGGGTCAAAGTGAAACTTAGAATAGAATTAATTATTAATGAATCAAGATATTATATTTAAAAGTGGTAATATATATACCTAATACAATTTTATTTGTTCGTAACAAAAAATAAGTCTCAATAGAATGTAAATTGTGATAAAATCCATCACATAACTTTTCCTTTTGGATGAATGTTTATTAAAATCATGTATAGTGGTTTTGAAAAAAGAACTAAATTATAATTGAAGCATATTAATATTTATAATATCCTATATGATCCTTTTATCACATCTTATCAACCCATTAGTTAATAGTCTATTATAATTGTCATTATTTAAGGTGTTATTTATCTTGTTTTCTCATGCATGTCTCTTTATGAAATATCGGGTTCGTGTGACAATTAGAGAGTTTTTTCATTTTCATAATAATAATAATGATATTATTAACATATTTTTACAGAAACTAATCATTCAAAATCAATAATGGTATATTTTTTTGAAAATTGAGGTACGTTACAATTTTGGAGATGGTATGTCGTTCATATGCCTGAGTAACATTTCCATTTTCCAATGATCTTTATGGAATGAAAGTAAATAATTTTTTTATTTACATAATTATTATAATATCTTTTATGTGCCATAATAAATACTTATATTTATTATAATTGTGGTGTGATGACAAAAATTGAGTCACTTTTCTTTGTGATGAAGATAGTACACACCAACCCAAATGATGTTATCACCTTTACAAGAGTGAAATGGACAGAAAGAAAATGATATAAAAATTATATTTACAGAAGGAAAATATTCTATAAAAATAGTTATTATTTAATTAATATAACATATAATCATTATATTTAACTTTATCAATTAACATGTTAAGTGATAGATAAAGACTAATCACTTCTCATCGTGAGGTGGTAGTTCATTGTACACAATGACGATGATAACAAATATCCTATGGAATGGAAGGTAAATATATATATATATATATAATAGTGAATAATTATGAATAAATATTTTACAAAAGTAATATATATTATTTATATTAGTCATCATCCCCATCCTTGGGGGTTGTAAATAAAAAAATGAAAAACATCATTCTGGGAGACGGTAGTCCATCGTACACACAAACGATGATTTCTTAACCCATTTGATAGAAGTGGATATGATTTTAGGTTATTAAATAATTTTAAAAACATCCCATAATATGGAATTTATTATGGTTATTATAGCATGATGTAATAACAAAAATTTAAGGAGGTTGATGAAGAAGTAAAATAATGATGCTCGTTGAATAACATTACCTCTTCTTCATGTATTTTACATAGTTTTCCACTAAACCCTTACTAGCATGTATTTTTTGTAAAACTTAGGGCTTATATGATGAGGGGATGGAATTTAAGGATTTATTTTTGGATATTTTGTCTTAACCAAATAATAAACAATGTGTGGAGAATTGAGGGAATTGAGTTCCTTTTTATAGTTGAGAAGTTGTCGCATTCATGTAAATACTCAACATTATTAACAATTTGGATGTAAATAATGCCTAAATTGGATATATAATTAATAATTATTTTTAATTATGTATTATATGGTTCTAAAAAACCTACCAAAACAATCAAACACTTGTTTTAATCATTTATCATCATTACCTTCTATGTTTCCTTATTTTTTACCATTTCAGGTTTTCACAACGGTAACATGTTTTTTTATCAAATTTAATTTATATATTTAACAGAAAATAATATTATAATTATTATATAATTTATACCCAAATATTATTAATATAATATCTATTTTTAATAAATATTAATCCAATAAGTTTTGAAAATAAATTTTAACACAAGCACAGATAACGTGCAAAAACATAGCTCTAACCATAACTGTGCTAAGAGTGTTTCAAATATTTGGGGGTGAATATATTTGAAATAAAATTAAAATTGAAACTTTAATGGAACATATGTGATATTAATTTAAATTTAAAAACTAATTGGAAGAATTTAAGGTTTTAGTATTTTTAAATAATTAACTAAAATATAATTAAACATAAAATAACTTTAATATTGATTATGAGATTATTCATCTAAATTGAATATAAAAATTCACTTCATGGATGGAATTTGAATATATTATATTCAAACTTGTGTTATGTGAAATATTTCATCTAAAAAAGTAACAAATATTATTTTTAATCTAATTTAATCAATCATTTAATATTTTTAGTATCATTTATTTTAGTAAATTATTATATAAAAAATTAATGTGTTGACATCACATAAAAATTTAACTTAATTATTTCATCTATAAAAAAACTAAAATAAATTTACATAGTAAATAAACACATTAAAATTTAAAAACAATACATATTTCAGAACATATGTTTTTTTTCATTATCCCAATTCCTTATAGATAATAAATGTAATAAAAGTTACATTTTTTTCAATTTCATTACGTAACTTATTAAATAGGTCATATTCTAAGGAAATTTTCAACGAATTTACATATTTATAATAATTTTATAGAAAAATATAAATAAACTCATTAAAAAAGATAATGAAAATATTTTATGTCATTTTCACTCTAGACCTTCTAGTTTAACCCACGGTAAGACTATTTTTTCCTTAACCATCGTAATTAAATTTCAACACACCCATTGGTAACTTGGGATATTTATAAATTATAAATTATTATGATTCCAAATAATTAATCAACATGAAAAAAATTAACTCTAAGAAGTGGGGAATTTTAATTTAAAATTAACCTCATAGAGGTGATGAGAAAGCATATATTTAATGTGTAAATGTTCAAAATCTCTCAAAGTATATATATATAAATTCAACCTGAAACTAACATCAATTAAATATATTGTATTAGTAGATATATAATTGAACTAATTTTAATTTATAACTATAATGACCTAGTATTGAAATACAGAGATATTACATCACTTTTTCCATATTTCGTAATACTTTACCCAAAAATACGCCCGAACACCGTATTAGTTTAGTGCCTTTGGAAACATAGAAACATAACCACAAGTACAATAGTGTACTATATGATATCCTATTTGGTTATCCAAGACTATAACCCTTATAAGAAAAATTAAAAAATGAATATCTCTACATAACTGAGGGATGTAAACATTAAAAAGTGGTGAGTTCATCAATTCATTAAGAGAAGACAACAAAGATATGTAATAAAGAAATGAGCATAATGGTATGAGAATGTTATCATAATATTAAAAGATAATACCCATCATATCAATGATCTAAAACATGAATCATTCCATAAAGGTTGTATTTTCATAATACATAAATCACAAGGTAATCAAGATCATAATCATTGAAAAAAACATTAGAATAAAACATCAAATTATTCCCAATAAATAATCATATAATGTGATTTACATAGTATTCATGGAATCACTACTATGGCCATGTTAGTAATATGGGTTAATCTACATTCCGTAATGGTTGTCATGGTTCCTTCCCATGTCCATCTTAGTAGCATGGTTTCACTCCCCATACTATTTTGGAAGTCATGGTTAACTTTCATGTCCTACAAAGATATTTGATTTCACTACCCCTAAGCACTGGTAGTCATAGGTCAGTAAAATAGACAAATTTGTAGACAAGGTTCACTCCTAACACTATTTTAATATGTCTCAAGAGATATAAAACCTTACATAATATATTAGATAGAGGTATAGGTCCCACCCATTTGATAATGAAATCATACATATGGGTGGAAAATGATCATAATCAATAATATCATAACACATGAAATAAAATGGGTTTATAAACATATAATCATATAATAAAATAAAGAAAAAGGGACAGGATTCAAAATCATTTCATCAAACAATATCCCCTAAATGTAATTAGGTTTTATAAGTATATAACCTACGAAAATGAAGAGGTTTTCTTAAATATAATGATATCAAAACAAAAACCATTCAGATAAGAAGTTTGAATGAAACCATATGATCATTTCTAATAAAGGAATGAGTAACATCAACAAATGACATCGAAAATGAAAAATATTTTTTAATATATTTTAAACACATTTTTTGAGGAAAATATTCTTTCTTCATTGAAATAAGCTCTTTAAGACAGATGAAATTTTGAAAATATATTTTTTAAAATACGTAGAAATCTTTTCAAGAATGTTTGAACTCATTTTGAAAACCTTTTTCCTTGAGAACATATAAAATATGCTTGGAAAATTTTTGAAAACCATTTACCATTATAAAATATAAATGAAGAAAGAAATTTTTATGAAAAACAATTCATTGAAAATATATTGAAAACATTTAAAAAATTAACTTTTATATCACTGAAATCATTTTCATTAAAAATAACCTTTTGGAAACATATAATAGAATCTTTGAAAATCAATTAAAAAATATTTTATCCATAATATTTTCTTAAACCTGTTTTTCTATAGAACCAATTTTTAAAATAAATAAATATTCAAAATCTTAGAAACAAATATTTAAAACACATTGTAAACATACAAAGGAAGCATCAAGGGAATGATGATCATGATGGCAGGTAAATCCATACATGTCAAACATTACTTTTTCACCTTAAAATTTCAATAAATTTCCTTGATTGGAAAACGAAAAGAATGATAGTTTTAAAACAATTCTATAAAAAGGTACAACATGTGAAAAAATTTCTTTTAAACACCACTACAAAATAGTGATTTCTTTAATATAGTTCTTTTAGAAAACACTGTTTTTAATGAACTTAGATTTCTTATCATAAAGAGTAATAAAGATAGATTTTAATAATAATATTTTCACAAGTAAATTATGTAACAAGTTGTGTAAAAATAATACAATTACAAGGATATAACATGAATATCAATAAGATGATAAATTTCATAATAGTTATTGATATATGGATTAAAATATATCATCAATAGAAGCGTAATCATAAAAATCTGGATAAATGATGAGATTGTAGTAATAAACTATTACCATATTAGTAAATTTAATAAATTATGGACTTAATAAAAGTACATGAAGATTAAAATATCATGAAAATGGGGAAATTATTGATATTATATTTCCAAAGGATGTATATTCTCATCATTAACAAAGATAGGTGCATGACATGGCATGTGTATCAAAGAAAGAAAATTGATAGAATTTTACATAACCAATTATGTAACATTTGAGACATAACCCCCATGAAATAAATATAAAACAATTGACATATAAATTCCATGAAAATTATTAATAATAATCATAGAATAAATCCATAGTTATTATACACAAAACCCAAGCGAAATTAGTGGTGAAAAAGGAATGTATCTCACAAAAATAAAAAGTGAGACAAGGTTCTCATACCTTGTGTCTTAACTCTTGTCGTACTCATAAAAACCATCTAAATAATAAATATAATTGATTGTAAATATTTTATATAACAATATTATTATATATAATACCATATATTATTTGATTATGACTTTATATTACCCAATTACTAACAATATCATGTTCAGGTTTCAATTCGGGTAATATCTATTTTTCTTCATACATGTTTTGACTTATTATTCTTAACTGTATTACATAGATAATGATTTAATTAGTTTAAAATATTAATAAATTATAGAAATATCACATATATAAATTATATTTTGGTTTATAATAATATATATTATATAGAAATATGAAATGGAATTCACCATTAATGGAGATGGTAGGATGTACATATGCGTGAATGTTGTTTCTGTTTTGTTGTCATATTGAACAAAAGTAAATAAATCAACATATGTATATATGTATATAATATAATTATAGTTGAATTATTTTGTTATATATAAAATATATCTATAGTAAAACTATCATTAATATATTCTTCTGAAAGTATTAAGGAATCACATCGCTTCAGGGTAGTGATGGTCCACAAATCAAAAATAGTGTCGTTTTATTACCAAAAGATGTAATGTATGAATGTATGTGTTCTAAAATAATTAAAGAAGCATAAATACATTATAAATATTAAATATATTATACAATAATAGTTTTTACATCATAATTCACCCCATAAGAGGTCGTAAATGAAGAATGAAGAACCTTCATTTCATGAGGGAGTAGTTTCATGTAAACATAAATGACAAGTTCATTACCCATTAGATGGATGTTTATGTAAGTGTGGCTATAAAACATAGTATAAAAACATATAATTATATTTATGATTATTTAGTTCTTATATAATCGTTTAATATGGTGTATTTAAATAGGTAGAAAGAAATAATACTGAAGAGTTTGAGGAAGAATATAACCTCTTATTCGGGTAACTACTTTTGGTTTTCACCAAAGGGATTCCATGGAAATATTTATGCCATTAGGAGGCTTATAACCATAGTGGAGGTATATTAATGAGAAATTTTTTCAGTGTTTTTTCAAACAATAGTGTCTTGAGAGCTATGAGAGAGTGGGAGGGGCTGTGTTCGTTTTTATAGTGGAGGAGGAGTGGAACTCTAGTTAATTCTTTGAAAAAAAAATACACCCAAGTTTTACCTATGTCATGTGGATAACATATATGTATAATTCAGAAATATATTGTTATAGGGTATAAATATGTCCATAAAAGGTATTTTTGAAAAGTATATAGTTCATTTAGGACATTACAATTATGTTTTAGTCCCTAGTTAAGAAACTTCTCCCTTAATCGATGTAATAAATTATAATCATATTCACAAATATTTTTACTAATAAAATAATTTGACATTATTAGAAAGTAGTAATTATTTTTATTCCATATATGGAATTTATTTTTCCAAATTCAAATAACATAAGTGGTAGGAAATATTCTAAATTTAATCCCTCTAATGGAAAGATAATACATGGTTTTAAGGAAAAAACATCCAAATGTTTTCAATGTTATTATAAGCAATTTCCATGCGAAATAGAATCCAATGAAATAAATTTGATTATTTAAAAAATTATATATCCTATTAATCTTTAAAACCAACATAAAATATAATTTAACCATATAAATAAATTATAATAAAAAGTAGATTAAAAGAAAATTCAGTATCATTCACTATTCGTCAAATAATGAAACTTATTAGAAAAATACCAAAAATATTCACAAACAAATTTTTAATATATTTTTGAATATGATGTTTATTTTGACATATTAAATTTAAAAAAGTGACAATATTTTATGTAAAATTGGTTCTCCATTAAGAGGTTGTAAAACAACAATTATTAAAATATACTTTTTATGAATAAAATTGGGTTTGTTCAAATTTTACAATTATAAAATCTATTAGGATAATATAAGAAATAAATTATTTTATATTTAAAATATAAATTCCATTAATATAATTTAATAGTATTAAGTTGTTTGATTTATTAATATATGATACCTTTGTAAGCAGAAAAATAATTTTTAGTAAAATTATTCTCTTTATGTCAATATGGTATCTATATTAATTTATAATTAATAGGTAACTATGGATATTAACTATATATTTAATAAGTTATAAAACAATATTTGTAACTACCTATTTAATATATAGGTTATATATTATTATTTTAAACAATAATATATTAAATAATATATTATTATCTGGCAGAACTCATCCTTATGTGTTACGCAATGCAAAAAGGAATGTAATTTTCATGTGTAACTCAAGAAAAACTTAATGTTCTATATAGAGAAATATAACATTAATTTAGTGTGTAGTATATGATTGAATTGGTGTTTTTATATAACATAACCAAAGCATATTTCATTATAAAAAACCATTCTTAAGGATGTGTGAATTTAAAATATAAAAAATGAATAAATTAAATTGAAAAAATTTATTTCAAAAATCTCTGGGTGTGACATTATACCCCCCTAAAAATAAATTTCCCCATTGAAATTAATTTTTGTTATCAATGTTTTAATACATGAATGGTTCATTCATAGAAACCCACATAGTAAAAATGAATACTAAAATATCCCTTGAAAAGTGAAAGATAAAAATTTAACAGTCACAAACAGTAATATATAAGAAGGTTTAAACATATGATAACATAGGTGATAAGGGATAAGATGTATAGTGAAGATAAATATAAATACTAAACTATAATGGAGATTGATAGAGAAAATTTATCAACAGAAGTCGGTGATGAAAAAAATCATAAATCTATAATGATATAAGGGACCATTTGAATCATGATATGTAAAGACAATAGGATAAATATATTTCAAAATATATATCCTAGATTCATGGAATTATTTTCCATCTAGGAATATATGTAACTATAATAACATTATAATTTTCCTTTAAGTATGTATAATCTTACCCTTTAGTTTTTCCTTAATCTATTCCCACATCATCACTTCCACTTGGGAATGATAATGAGTTTTTCAGTCTAGAAGAACTAACAATCATGTGATCCATAAATAGAATGAAAATTCATTCCATTTTCCCTCATATAAAATCAATAAAAAATCAATAGTATAGATTATCTATCATTAATAAATCCCCATATGGTGAGATTTTACATTAATCTCACAAACTTCATCTAAATGTTATATTAATCCCTTTTATAAATGGTTACCTTTTTGGCTCTTCAAGAAGATGAAAATCAATGACATTAGAATGATGGTCATGAATTCAGAAAAACAGTGACAACTCATATATCAAAATGTACAACTTTTTGTCACATTAAACACATGTGAAAACCCTCATCATATATTCCCATGATATATGGTAATAACCTGAATTACAATAAATCCTTTTGTAAAACATGTATACTTACTTATTATATGGACTACTATATACATTATTTAAATCCAAGAATTTATAAAATTCATTTTTTGATGATATTGACAACTTTTTCAATAATCATTTCTATTGTAATGCATAAAAACCCATATACATATTCAATCAAACATATCTTTATCCAATCATTATTATCCCTACGACAAACATTAATTTTGGGCTATCTTCCATAAATAAACATGTCACATTTTTATGAAATCAGAATCATGTTTCTCCAACACCATTAAATATTTATTTTACAGTCTATAATGAAAAATTATACTAAAAATACTTATTTATTTCTGGATTCATATATCATAATATCTGAATTCAAAAACACAAACACTTAATTCATCCAACCATATTGTTAAAAAATTATGCAGACTACATCAACTTATTCCTTAATTCATATTTCAAATAACAAAAAAAATTGAATAAGTTATTAATGTTCCTCAACCTCATTCTAGTCATGATCTTTATGTTTAACGTAAACAATATACGATGAAAATCACAAACCTTTCACATTTCATTTTTAGCCTCTGTACCACCAGAAGTATTACCAATACTCATACAACCTTCTAAGTCGTATTTTTTAGTTTTCCTCTTGGTATATTGATTCACATATTTCCCATACATTACAAATTTAAAATAATAAATGTTAACTAATTTCCTTCGGTTTTTCACCATTGACTAAAATGAGAAATCATATGGTGGGAAACATTTATCATAATTCTATAATATATAATTTTGAAAAATTACTTATAGGGTGCCTAAATCAAGGCTTACACAACATTAATAAATGAAAACTAATGTTTATATTTTGTTATTAATTGACATTATCTATATAAATACTTCATTAATTTTTATAATGTGTTTCTGTATTCCCAATGAATATCCCATAGGAGTGTTCAAACCAGCTGTCCAACAAAGCCGTTGTCATGTACAAGTTTATGTCGAGTTAGTCATGACACACATTGTCAGAGTTGTTACCCTAGGTGGATATGTGCAAGATCCACATCCATTTTTTGAATAAAAAAATTTGATTTAATTTAAAGAAACCACTCACTCTATCCTTTACCAATGTTATATGACATTTTCCTAAACATTAACTCATCCTTATACTTATCCTTAGAGAAATCCATATTTATATCCTTAGAAATATTCCTAGGGATCTCACTACATTTTTCTCATCCTATTTTACAATTATTGAGTAGAACTTTTCTCTAATACCAACTATAAGAACCTAGTCTTGACATAAATATAAATTAAATCATTTTTCATTGAATACTTATTACAATACAAAAAATACAACCCCAAAGATCATATTACTTTAGCACCATTCGATTCACAGAATCATAATCAATGGTACGTGGGTGAGCTACATATTCTCAAACTAGGATCCCAAATACCATCACCCCTATTATAAATATCTTACATAGAATATATCCTCGTAACATAGTATTCTAGGGAAAGAAAAGGTGATAGTTAAGATGCTCAATAATGTTAAAAAAGGGATATGTGTTAGCATAAACATAAACATACTTGTATGAATACGTGATCATAATATTCGGAGATCATACCCGAAATATCAAAGATCATAAACATGATTCTTACCATTAAGGTGAGAACTTCATAAGGCATGAATCCAAAGGGAATCAAAATCAATATTTATGAAATCATAAAATAATAATAAAACAAGTAATTATGCTAGACACATAAGCATATAATATTATTTCTATAGTTGTTAAGGTGTCATAGAAGATCCCTTCATAATATTATCGGTTCACTCCCCATACCATTTTGGTAGTCATGTTTCACTCCCATGGCAATCTTAGTAGTATTATTTTACAACTCATACCTTATTTCTAGTTATTTTTGTCTCCCAGGGCCATAATAGTAGTATGAGTTCACTCCCTATACAATTTTGGTAGTCATAGTTAAATCCAATGGACATATTAGTAGAAACGGTTAACTCCCAAGACCATTTTAGACTATATAATGAGATATAAATATATAATCAATGCAATTGATGGAGATACAGCTCCCACCCATTTCATAATGAAATCAACCAAACATGTTCTACATGATCATAAAAAATCATATCATAACCCATGAAATAAAATGGGTTCATAAACATGTAGTCATATCATAACCTCTGGAGAAATTAATAGGTTTTATAATAATTCCTTCAAAGTATATCCCATGAAAATAAGTAGGTTTCATAATAATATAACCCATGATAGAGAAATTGGTTACATAAACACAATGCCATCCAAACATAAACCACTCTTAAAAAAATATGAATAAAACCTTTTGATCATTTCTTATAAGGGTATAAGTAACATCAATAGATTTCATATTAAATGGAAAATATTTTTGAAATATTTTTTAAAAAAATTTCTTTAATAAAATATCATTTCTTCTATAAAAAATATCCCTAAAACATATAACTTATTGAAATATTTTTTGATGAATTTTTTAACGACTAGAATGAAGGATATAAATCATTTTTAAAAACATTATTTGAAAGATATAAAAGAATATTTAAAATATTTCAAAAATATTTTTCAATGAAACCTTAGAAAATAATATTGAAAACATCTTAAAAACATTTTTCCATAAAAATAAAATAAATATTATAAAAATAAACATTAAAATCATTGAAATAATTTCATTTTAAAATAAACTTTTGTAAACATAAAAATTATTCTTTAAAAATCATTTAAAATACTTTTTAAATAGAAAACAATTTTTTGAAACCCCTTTTTCTATGAAAAGGATTTTGAAAATCATGAAATATCTTGAATATTATGGAAAAATATTTTTGAAAAATAAACTTGTAAACACACAATGGACTCATCATGGGAATGAAATTCATGATAGTGGGTTAGTCTGTTTATGCAGAACATTCATTTTGCACCTTTAATGTTTATAAAAGTACCTTGATCAGAAAATAACATAAATATTCATTTTTTTTAAAAATGTAATCACGGGAAAACATTACCTTCAAACATCATAGGATAATATTAAAACATTTTTTTAAAACATTTTTAGAAAACATGGTTTTGAAATAACACATATTTCCAACTGAAATAAGAAATAAAATAAGATTCTCATAAAACATTTATTAAGTATCTTAAATAACAAAGATTAAAAAATATAGTACCTTTAAATGGATATAGAATTCATATCAAGAGTATATAAATTTCATGGGAGTTCATGATATATGGATCATAATATTTAATCAATTGAATCACAATTATAACAATCTCAATAAATGTTGTGATTGTAGTAATAAAATGTTACGATTTCAGAAACATTAATTCATTATGAAATGAATATCCTTATATTAAGATTAATATATCATGAACATAAATTTATGCATAGTATAATATTTCAATAATATTTATATAAACATCATATAAAAATATTGGTTATGGGCATCGCATGTGTCTCAATGAACGAAAATTGGGACAATGTTACTTTACCAATTAGGTATATTTTGAGACAAGAAACACATAAAATAAATATCATCTATTGGATATGTAAATACCCATAAAAATAAATATAATAATAATATAATACATCCATTGGTAGTATACACCGCACACAAACTTATGAGTGGTGAATAAGGTATGTATCTCCCAGAAATAAAGAGTGAGATGAAATCCCATTAACTTGTGTCTTGAATCTTGTCATACTTGTATATAAATATTGAATAAAAAATATAATATTATTATCAATAATTTAAGGAAAAATATTATTATATATGATACCATATATTTTTTGATTATTAATTTATATTACCCACTTATTATAATTTCTATGTTAAGGGTTCTCTTCGGGAAATATCCTCTTTGTTCTTCATATATGTTTTGACCTACTATTATTCATCATCTTACATAGATAATGATTTAATTGAATTTATAATGTAATAAATTATATAACTATCTTATATATTCACTATATATGTATTAATAATAATAAATAAAATATAAAAGGATGAAATGGAATACACCGTTCAAGGGGGCTGTTGGCTGAATGCACGTTTGAATAATGTTTCAATTGTATTATATTTTTGAAATAAATAGAGTAGATAAAATATTTGTAATTATTTATATAATATAATTATAGAATATTTATTATTTTATATATATCATATATTTTTACTAAAACCATATGTAATACATTCCATTCTATGTGTGAATGAATCACATTTGTTTAAGGAAGCGGTAGTCCACACATCCCTAAATATTGTTATTGTATTTACACAATATGGGAAATGTAATGGTACATGTTATAAAAGAGTTAAAGAATTATATATACATTATAAATTTCATATATATTATATGTAAATAATTTTTCCAACATAATTTCTACCATTATAGGTGGTAAAGAAAAAAATGAACAATCATAGTTTCGTGATGGGGTAGTTCTTAGTACACAAAAACAGTAAGTTTATTACCCATTAGCTGGAAGTGCATGTATGTTCTGGTTGAACCCTTAGTATTAAAAAGTATATTTATATATAGGATAAAATTTTTAATATAATAATTGAATAAGGACGATTGAATGAGTAAAGAAATAAATAAACTAGAGAGTTTGAGGAAGAATGTTACCTCTTTTTCGGGTAAGACCATTTGGTTTTCATAAATGGGCTACCTGGGATGGATTTATTCCCAAGGGTATTCTTATAAGATCAATCTAGGTATTCATAGAAGGTATTTGGGAATATTTTTATCCATAAAGGTTATCTTGATATGGGTTTGTAATTGGAAGGGGTGGGTTTTTTTATATTGGAGGAGGGGAGGCAGTCTAGTAAATGTTTGGAAGACGAATTACACCCATGTTCTCCCATGTCATGTAAATCCCATTATAGTAATAATTATTTAAAATTGAGTATGGGGTATAAATAAATCCACATATTGGACTTTGGAATGCTTTATAGGTCATTTTGGCTATTAAGGATAAGGTTTATCCCTAAGTTATTCAAACATTTCCCTTAATCAATGTAATAAATTTTATTCACATTATATAAAATATTCATTAAAATATTAATTTTACCATATTATAAATTATAAATTATTATTATAAAAAATATTAAAACCATTTTTCAAAATTCTATTTATAAAATTTTCAAAATTGAATTTAAATTTAATCACGCAGACAGAACGACTGCCCAACTTTTTAATATAAAATGACCAAAATTATGCTAGGTTACTCTATAAAACTTCTAAGTGTATTTTATTTAATTGAACCAAAATTATTATTTTTCAAAAATTATTTAATTAATCTTTGAAACTATGTTAAAAAAAATTATCCATATAAATTAATTAAAATAAAAATCAGTTTTAAATTATAATTCAGTATTATTCAACATTCATTGAAAAATTTAAATTCAATAGAAAATAAAAAATATTAACCCTAAAAGATTTTATATGTTTCAATTTCAATGATAAGGTTTGTTTTGAAATATTAAATCTATTTATTTCTAAATTTTTTATTTAAAATACTTTCTCCTTTGAATGGTGTTAAAAGTGGCTATATAAAAATATAGTTTTTTATGTGTAAAATTAGGATTATTCTTCTCTAAATATTATTAAATATATTGGATGAATATCAAAAATATTTTATTAAACATATATTATATAAATTTATTTAATTTCATTCAATAATAGTAATTAATATTATTTATTAGTATAAAATATCATTGTGGGCATAGAAATGGGTTTTAAACAAATTTTTCCATTTATATTCATTTAGTATATATAATCATTTATAATTAATAGGTAACCAATTATTCCAGCAATAACATTTTATAATTGAGTTAATGTTATTCATAAATAACAATTTAATGGGTAAATTTATCTTATTATTTTGAATAAAAATATTTTAAATAATATATTATTGTGTGGTAGTAATCGGCCTTCTATGTTACACAATCCACCGAGGAAAGTCATTTCTTCGTGTAACTGAAGCTAAGATAAATTTACATTGAGGGAAAAAAAATTTTTTTTGTATTTTATTATTAAAATGATTTTTTGAATAACATAATCCAAATATAGTTCTTTATAAAACATTATTTTCATTGTTGTGTGAATTGAAAAAATTGTAAATGATTAAATTAATATTAAGAAAAATATTTTCAAAAATTACAGTGTGTTATAAAAAACAATTAAAAATATTATTTATGATTATAAATAATTTAAATTAAATAGTTGTTTCCAATTAAAATTAATTATTTTTTCACTATTCATAAAAACGTGAAATATTTCAATAATGTCCAATAAATTCATCAAAATATAATATTAGTGTTCTGATTACAATAATAATTTTTTTTTAAAATAAATTATTTTCTAGAAGTATTAAAATTTAACTTTATATTATGTTTTGAATGCATGACTACAAAGTGTTTTTTTAAACCTAGTTTTATATTCATCACATGATATCAATGTAATTTAATTTATTCTAAAAGAAATTTTCTGTAATGTCATTTGTGTTACATTCTCCCCACATTAAATAAATTATGTCCTTGCAATTGGAATTCGATCTCAATAATCAATAGATTGATGATTGAAAATTCCTTTCTGAAAACCCCACATAATAAAATGTTTATTATAATATCAAGTTAATAAGTGATAAAATGAATTATAATGGTCATGTGGAACAATAAAATTACTAGGTTTCTATATAAGAGAACATATCTGGAAAATTTAAACATTTCATGGAAGAGAAAACTAACACCCAAATATAGAAATAGAGTGATAGATAACATCTTTAATAAGAACATTGGTGTTTTGAGATGCTTAATAACCACAAAACCATAAACTGAATAGGTGTAAAATGGTTATTGATATAATTAGAAATTATTATAATAGGATATTTTTTTTATTTTAATACCCTTTCCCAATAGTTATGGAATTATTTTGTTGCCTAATAATAAATTGAAATATACTTATATTATACAATTCTTTTTCATAATAATAATTTCATATTTTAGTAGTGATTTGATCACTTTCCTATTCATACGTTACATTAGAAAATGAATATCCCAAAATGAATTTTTTTTATGTTTGAAAAACTAAAATTCAGTTTTAATGGATCATCATATCCCTAAAATAAGGCATTACATCAGTTTCCAACTATTTTAAAAACCCAATATGGGTTGTATATGTGAATAAATATAAAATACTATTCTATATCTCTCAAAAGAAACACAACTAGTTGTTCGTTGATATTTATTCATCAAATTGATTAACTATAAAAATAACATATTAACCAGGGAATCATGTAGGCTAGTGGTAGGAAAAAAACTCTTATCATCCTTCAGTTATGAGTTCAAGCCCCAGCACATTTCCGGACATCCTAGGTTGTCACCTGGCATGTAGGTTATGACAACCCTGCTTTTTATTACAACTTAATCATGCTTTATTACATACAACTTCACTTGATACAACAAAGAAGATTGAGAGGTTTAGTGTCTTTGGGGCTTAGGATAATTACATAAGAACTTTAAACTTGAAATACAACATCATTATTGAAAACTTCCTTTGCATGGGATAACCTGAGGACATGCGTAAGAAAAGGGTGAGCTATAAAGCCCAGTAAGGGAGTACACAATGAATAACATGAGGAGTACAATACATGTTAGGCAATAGGCATATCAATATAGCATAAGAGAAACGTGAACATAAAGTCATGATAAAGCATGATAATCATAACATGGAAATGTGGCAACAACACTTAACATTGAATTAGCATGAGCCAAGGCTCGTTGCACATGGAGCATAAGTAAACCCTCATTTCACTTGAATCACGAGTAAACCCTTGTTGAATTTGAATTAGCATGAGTAAACACTAATTGCACATGGCTTATCATGATACTATACATTACCCAATGCATTGGAGCTCTATAAAGGGTGCACCCTTCTTAAACATTTCATTTCATGCATAAGTGTGCTACATGGATCATAAAACATGGATTCATAAAACATAATCATTTATTCCACGATAAAGGAATGTGGAATTCAAACATGAAACTTTATAATCAATAAGTAAATGTGCATAAAGGTGAATACCCTTGATGGTGAAATGGGCATGGTATTCACTACACAATGATATTGGCTTAGAAAATCGATGTGATTTCGGCAGCGTAACGGCGTGACATAAGAATTTATAAAAAAAGTTGATGAGAGAGAAAAGGGTTCCTCATCATATTTACATGTATTGTACAGTAAGTAGGTCATATAGATATATTTACCAACAATTGAAAAGGAATTTAGATTCATGATACAAAAGTATTGCTTGAAATATAAAAGAGGAGAAAAAGGTTCCTTTCAGAATTTTGGCATAGTAACGGGTGTATATGGGAGGCTTTTTATGAGAGAGAAAGGGGTATCCCATCATTCAAACAATAATAGGGAAGTATGGGAGAGGTGCGAAACCATACCCCAACATTCATAATTGAAATTAAAAGGGCAATACAACTTAAAGAAAAATTGACAAAAAAGAGAAAGGAAGAAAACCCCTTACTTGGAAGTGTGTTTCCAAAGGCTAGAGAGAGGCTTGTGAGAGGCTTCTTGGGAGCTTGGGGAACCTTGGGAGGATTCTAGAGAGAGTAGGGCAGAGGTTGGACGAACTTCAAGGGCTTTGAGTGAGGAGGAAGTGGGAGCTTGGGTGAGTTTATATAGGAAATGTGAGAGAATTCTTTATTATTTAGGTTTGGGACCCCTTATATTAAAATAATCCAAACCACAAACCATCCCATGGTATTTGCCCATGGTTTCTGGAAAATTAAAGAGGAAAACAATATTTTACAAGGTCAAGGTCCGAACTTATTAAAAAATTAGGGTTGATTATGTGGAGGTGAGTCACACTCCCATGGAAATTAATTTAAAAAGGCAAAGTGTTGAATAAGTTATGAGGGCTCCATTAATGCTTTGAAAAGTGAGTCAAACAAACCCAAAACCTCATTATTTTAATGATAAAATATATATTGGCCGAACATAAGGATTATGGTATTTTATTACATCACCATTGGGTCATTATGATGTCATAAAACACATTATATATTTAAATGGTATTTAATTTTTACCCTAAAATTTGACTATCTCAGAAAATTATGAAAAATTCACTGTTGGATAATTTCGACGTCCTGATTCCAAAAATAATATTTATTTTATCTAAATAATTTTCTAAATATTTGAATTTTCATTTTTAAAATAAAAACCGACATTTATAAAAAAATTCACCGGTTTTGACAGAAATGGCTTTCAAACCTTAATAAAAATTTTAATTGCATTCATAAAATTATAAGATCATTTAAATTTAATAAAAATTAATGTAATATTAATAATAATATTTTATTAAAATATTATTTAATTCAAAAATCCTTTAATTTAATAAAATATAATTCTTAATTAAATAATAACTAAAAGCACCATTTGTACATTAAAAACTAATTACAATGTAACAAAAATGACTAGAAATTATATTCATTATTATATAAAAAAGTTATGTGCATGAAAATGGTACTACTTATTTGTTACATAACCCCTTAAAATAGCCGCATAAGACCTAAGGGTAAGGTGTGCGATGGTGAAAGACTCTTGGGGCGGCTCGGATAACATCGCTCGAGTTCTAATTTCAATCAAGTTCCACTTTTCCCGTAGACGATCACGTTCGAGCTTGACTTGATGAAGCTCAGCTTGGGCTTGGTCAAGGGCAAAGACCAAAGACGCCACCTCTTTTCTGAGCTCTGACAAATGGGATTCGTAAGGGGAAATTCTACTGGATGAGGCCATCGCTTCCCTTGTCTGAGTATAAATGGGTTCGTTAAAGCCTTATATTTATACTACTCAGATGATCACTGTTCAATGGCTATAAACGTAATGGTCACAAATATTAACGTAAAACTAAAGAAGTTGACATCTTATAAAAACATTTTTCATAAAGAAACATTTAACTGGATCAAGAGGGATTTTCCATTAATGAAATTTTGGGTCGTTACAACATTCCCCCTTAAGAAATTTCGCCCTCAAAATTTTCCTATTCCCACACTAAAACAAATGTGGGTAACTTAGCTTCATCATATCCTCTGACTCCCAAGTTGCTTCATCAAATTTGTGGTTTCTCCACAACACCTTGATGAGGGGCATTGTCTTATTTCGTAGAACTTTTTCTCTACGATCTAAGATCTTCACTGGTTGCTCCTCATAAGAAAGATCGTCTTCTAATTGTACCACCTCGGAAGAGAGTACATGTGAAGGGTCTGGTATGTACATACTTAAGAGAGATACATGGAAGACATCATGCACCTTGGCCATAGTAGGAGGAAGTTCTAGTCGATAGGCCACAGCCCCAACACGATCAAGAATCTCGAAGGGGCCGATGTACCTTGGACTTAACTTCTCTTTCTTTCCAAACCCCATGACCTTCTTCCACGGAGATATGCTTAAAAACACAATGTCTCTGAATTTAAACTCAAGCTCTCGTCGACGATTATCTGCATAACTCTTCTGTCGACTCTGGGCTGCCTTAATATGCTGCTGAATGGTTGCACCTTCTCCACCATTTCATCGACCATTTCTGGTCCAAGCAGCTTACGTTCACCGACCTCATCCCAACATGTCGGCGTTCTACACCTTTTCCCATACAGGGCTTCATATGGTGCCATTTGGATGCTCGAGTGGAAGCTATTATTATAAGAGAACTCAACTAGAGGAAGATGTTGATCCCATCCTCCTTTAAAGTCCATTAAGAACGCTCTCAACATATCCTCAAGTGTTTGGATAGTCCACTCGGATTGGCCATCAGTTTGAGGATGATAGGCCGTACTGATGTTCAGTTCAGTATTCAGAGCATGTTGAAGACTCTTCCAAAACATAGATGTAAATCTTGGATCTCGGTCAGACACAATAGATAGTGGTACTCCATGCAACCGTACTACTTCCATGATATATATCTGTGCCAGTTGATCAAAAGAGATATCCTCTCGAATAGCAAAGAAGTGTGCAGTCTTTGTAAGACGATCCACAACAACCAAGATTGCATTGTTTCCTTTAGATGTCCTTGGAAGTCTGGTGACAAAGTCCATGGTGATGTTCTCCAATTTCCATTCTGGTATGGGCAATGGTTGCATCATCCCCTTAGACTTCTGCCTCTCTGCCTTCACTTGCTGACACACCAGGCACATTGATGTATATTCAGCGATCTCCTTCTTCATATTATCCCACCAGAAGTTTTCTCGGAGATATCTATACATCTTTGTGCTCCCTGGGTGAATAGAGAAATTTGAACTATGTGCATCATCCAAAAGTTCATTCTTCAGCTCTGGACTTGATGGAACACATAGACCTTTCCCAAACCGCACAATTCCTTCTTCATTAACATTAAACTCTGAGGATTTTCCCTTTTTGATAGCTTCCACTTTTTCTTGGATTTCCACATCATCCTTTTGAGCATCCTTTAACCTTTCCAAAAGAGATGGTTGAGTAATCATTTGTGAAAGGATTGATGATGTTCCCTTCTTTATGATTCCCATATCCATCTTCATCAAGTCTAAGAAGATTGGATCCTTCTCAATTCTCATCATTGATAGAATAGCTGGATCCTTTCTACTTAGGGCATCCTCCACCTTGTTCGCTTTCCCAGGGTGGTAATGTATTGAACAGTCATAATCCTTGATGAGCTCTATCCATCTTCTCTGGTGCATATTAAGCTCTTTCTGTGTGAATATATATTTAAGACTCTTGTGGTCAGTATATATCTCACATTTCTCTCCATAGAGATAATGCCACCAGATTTTCAAGGCAAAGATCACCACCGCCAACTCCAGATGATGCATTGGATAGTTTCGCTCATGGATTTTCAACTGCCTTGAAGCATAAGATATTACTTTATCATTATGCATTAGCAAACATCCTAATCCCTTCTTTGAGGCATCACTGAATAACACAAAAAGTTCCCCACTTGTGGGTAAAGTGAGCACAAGTGCAGTGATAAGCCTCCTTTTCAACTCCTTGAATCTTTCTTCTCATTCATCACTCTAAGAAAACTTTACTCCCTTTCGAGTTAGTTTGGTAAGAGGGTTGGACAATCGTGAGAAATTTCTCACAAATCGTCGATAATATCCAGCTAACCCCAAGGAGCTACGGATATCAGTTACTGATGTTGGCCTCGGCTATCCCTCAATTGCATCTATTTTGGAGGGGTCCACAGATATCCCATTGCTTGTGATGATATGGCCCAACAATGAGACTTCCTTCAACAAGAAATCACACATGATGTACTTTGCATAGAGATTCTCCTTGCATAAAGTCTCTAGTACAGTTTTTAAATGCTCCTCATGGTCCTCCTTGGTTTTGGTGTATATTAGAATATCATTTGTAAAGACTACCACAAATTTGTCAAGGTAATCTCTAAAGACTCTATTAATAAAGTCCATAAATATTGCTGGAGCATTGGTGAGTCCAAAAGGAATTACTATGAATTCATAGTGCCCGTACCTTGTATGAAAAGCAGTCTTGGGGATATCTTCTTTCTTCACCCTTACATGATAATATCCCGACCGCAAGTCCACCTTGAAGAAGTATTTTGATCCACGCAGCTGATCAAACAAATCATCGATTCTTGGGAGAGGATACTTGTTCTTTATCGTGATTTTGTTAAGTTCACGATAATCGATGCAAAGCCGCATTGACCCATCCTTCTTCTTGACGAAGAGGACTGGTGCACCCCATGGTGATGCACTTGGGCGTATAAACCCTTTATCCAGATTCTCATGTAGTTGTTTCTTCAGCTCCTCAAGCTCAACAACATCCATTCAATATGGAGTCTTGGATATTGGTAGCGCCCCAGGTATAAGTTCAATTGAGAACTCAACATCTCTTCTTGGAGGGAGACCAGGAAGTTCCTCGGGAAATACTTCAGCGAATTCCCTCACAATAGGCATTTCTTCAAGGGTGGTTTCTTCCATGGACTCAATCATCTGAGCCAGATGTGCATGCTCATAAGGTAGTAATATCCATGCTTGAGATGATGGAGCTAAAGGAGATTCATCTTTTTCCTGACACTTGTAAAGAATCTGGGGTTGATTCTCCATATGGAGTGTGATTTCCCTCTCCTGACAATTTAGGTTGGCTCTATATAAGGAAAGCCAATCCATGCCAATAATTGCATCAAATTCCACCAGAGGGAGTATGATGAGGTTTTCCGGGAAATTCAATCCACATATTATAACAGGGGAGGACTTATACTCATGGGATGCAATGATTTCCCCATTTTCCGTACTCAACGACATCTTAACTTCCATAATTTGTGGTGGTGCATGGATTGTTCTACTAAACTTTTGAGATATAAAAGAATGAGTAGAACCTGAATCAAAAAGTACGTTCACTATTCTAGAATGAATAACTAGCGTACCTGTCACCACTTCGTTGTCGGGGTTCACTTCGGCAGAAGTGATGGCAAACGTTCTTCCTTGCTATCTTGGAGGTTGCTGGTTGCCTCCGATAACCCTTGGATTAGGGCACTGATTCTCAAAATGACCCGGTTCTTTGCATTTGAAGCATTGAACAACGCGTTGAGGTTCGAACGGAGAGTTCCTCTCCTCTGTCGTTGCCGCGGGTCCTTATTGCTGACAGTTAACAGCTAGGTGCCCTTCTCTGCCACACTTGAAGCATTTTCTTGTCCCCCTAAGGCAATTTCCAGGGTGTTTCATTCCACACTTTTGGCAAGTGGGGTGCTGTAATTTCTTAGCGCCGTTGGATTTATCCATCGGACCACCAGCATTGAATTCCACCTTACGCTTCTTGTCCCCGTGATACCCCTGTGATTCTCCGATCTCCATTTCAACCTTGAGGCCACATCGGAAAATTTCCTCATAGCTGTCGAAGTCACGGATCGCTAATGCTTTCCACAAGCTAGGCTTCAGCCCACCAAAGAAGCGGTCAACCTTGCATTCGGGGGCAACGACAAAGCCGGAAGCGTATCGTGCAAGCCTTGTGAAGTTTGCCTCGTACGCTCCCACAGATTCTTCATCTTTCTGTTTGAGGGAAAGGAAGTCCCTTTCCATCTAAAGATGGAGGGTGCGTGGAAAATATTTATCGAAAAACATCTTCCGGAATTCCTTCCATTCCAAATCCTCGATCTCCTCCTCAGGATTCGTATTTTTGATCAACGTCCACCATTGATCAGCTTCACCCTCCATACGATAAGCCGCCAGGAGAACCTTCTCTTTTTCAGAGCATTGGAGGATGGAGAATATATTTTCAATGGAGTTGATCCATTGTTCACCGACCGTGGGATCAGATGATCCACTAAAAGTAGGAGGCCTTTGTATCATAAATCTTTCAATAGCGACTTGTTCTTTCTTAGGGGGGGTTGAACGTTCCTCTTGACCAGTGTTTCTATTCAAAACTTGAGTTAGTTGAGAGAGAATCATGACAAAGTTCGCGATTCCCGCTCCCATTGGATTGGGCATCTCATAAGTACAGTCATCACACTGATCTTCACAACGGTTGTAAGCCCGAGTTCTCCTATTACCAGCCACTGGCTGGAATAAAAAGAAAGTTAGGGGTAACACATAAAGGGTAATCCAAAGACAAAAGTTGTTGACTTATAAATAAACTTTAATCTCTTTAATTGATGAGTCTATTGGATTCAATCCAGGATTTTCATGATCTTCCTTCTAACATATATTCTTAGGGGAATTTTTCCCTTAATAAGGGTTCATACTAAGATTGCGAATTTATCAAAACATATCCCCCGGGAGTTTCGTAACCAAGAATGCAGCAAGGCCCGTTGTCGTGCACCAGTTCCCGTTCGAGTCTAGCTCAAAGCGGTGTTTTCGGGTTTTACCCCTAGGATACATCTGTGCCAGAGCCGCCTCTACCTGCTAGTATCCAGATAGGGATGTATTTGTTTGATAAACCACCTACTTAGTATTTACCAAAACTTAGGGATGTTTTTATTATACGTAGTCTTGTATCTAAGGCTTTACTAGGGTTTCCTAATCCCAAAAATAACTAAACCTATCCATTGATACCAACTATGACAACCCTGCTTTTTATTTCAACTTAATCATGCTTTATTACATACAACTTCACTTGATACAACAAAGAAGATTGAGAGGTTTAGTGCCTTTGGGGCTTAGGATCATTACCTAAAAACATTAAACTTGAAATAAAACATCTTTATTGAAAACATCCCTTACATTACCACTACATTCCTTCGTACATAGCATTGCATGGGATAACCTGAGGACATGCATAAGAAAAGGGTGAGCTATAAAGCCCAGTATGGGAGTACACAATGAATAACATGAGGAGTACAATACATGTTAGGCAATAGGCATATCAATAGAGCATAAGAGAAACATGAACATAAAGGCATGATACAGCATGATAATCATAACATGGAAATGTGGCAACAACACTTAACATTGAATTAGCATGAGCCAAGGCTCATTGCACCTGGAGCATGAGTAAACCCTCATTGCACTTGAAGCATGAGTAAACCCTCGTTTCACTTGAATTAGCATGAGTAAACACTCATTGCACATGACGTATCATGATACTATACTTTACCCAATGCATTGGAGCGCTATAAAGGGCGCACCATTCTTAAACATTTCATTTCATGCATAAGTGTGCCACATGGATAATAAAACATGGATTCATAAAACATAATCATTTATTCCACGATAAAGGAATGTGGAATTCATACATGAAACTTTATAATCAATAAGTAAATGTGCATAAAGTTGAATACCCTTGATGGAGAAATGGTCATGGTATTCACTACACAATGATATTGGCTTAGAAAATCAGTGTGATTTCGGCAGCGTAACGACGTGACATAAGAATTCATAAAAAAAGATGATGAGAGAGAAAGGGGTTCCTCATCATATTTACATGTAATGGACAGTAAGTAGGTCATATGGATACATGTCCCAACAATTGAAAAGGAATTTAGATTCATGATACAAAAGTATTCCTTGAAATATAAAAGAGGATAAAAAGGTTCCTTTCGGAATTTCGGCATAGTAACGGGTGTATATGGGAGGCTTTTAATGAGAGAGAAAGGGGTCTCCCATCATTCAAACAATAAGAGGGAAGTATGGGAGAGGTGAAAAACCATACCCCAACATTCATAATTGAAAATTAAAGGGCAATACAACTTAAAGAAAATTGACAAAAAAGAGAAAGGAAGAAAACCCCTTACTTGGAAGTGTGCTTCCAAAGGCTAGAGAGAGGCTTGTGAGAGGCTTTTGGGAGCATTGGGCACCTGGGGAGGATTCTAGAGAGAGTAGGGAAGAGGTTGGACGAACTTCAAGGGATTTGAGTGAGGAGGAAGTGGGAGCTTGGGTGGGTTTATATAGGGAAGGTGATAGAATTCTTTATTATTTAAGTTTGGGACCCCTTATATTAAAATAATCCAAACCACGAACCATAACATGGTATTTGCCCATGGTTTCTGGAAAAGGAAAGAGGAAAAAAATATTTTACAAGGCCAAGGTGCGAACTTATTAAAAAATTAGGGTTTCTTATGTGGAGGTGAGTCACACTCCCATGGAAATTAATTTAAAAAGGCAAAGTGTTGAATAAGTCTTGAGGGATCCATTGATGCTTTGAAAAGTGAGTCAAAAAATCCCAAATCCTCATTATTTTAATGATAAAACATATATTGGCCGAAAATAAGGATTATGGTATTTTATTACATCACCATTGGGTCATTATGATGTCATAAAACACATTATATATTTAAATGGTATTTAATTTTTACCCAAAATTTGACTATCTCAGAAAATTATGAAAAATTCACTATTGGATAATTTCGACGTCCTGATTCCAAAAATAATATTTATTTTATCTAAATAATTTTTTAAATATGTGAATTTTCATTTTTAAAATAAAAACCGACATTTATAAAAAATTCATGGGTTTTTACAGAAATGGCTTTCAAACCTTAATAAAAATTTTAATTGCATTCATAAAATTATAAGATCATTTATATTTAATAAAAATTAATGTAATATTAATAATAATATTTTATTAAAATATTATTTAATTGAAAAATCCTTTAATTTATTAAAATATAATTCTTAATTAAGTAATAACTAAAAATGCCATTTGTACATTAAATACTAATTACAATGTATCAAAAATGACTAGAAATTATATTCATTATTTTATAAAAAAGTAATGTGCATGAACGTGGTACTACTTATTTGTTACATAACCCCTTAAAATATCCACATAAGACCTAAGGGTAAGGTGTGCGATGGTGAAAGACTCTCGGGGCGGCTCGGATAACATCGCTCGAGTGGTAATTTCAATCAACTTCCACTTTTCCCGTAGACAATCACGTTCGAGCTTGACTTGATGAAGCTCAGCTTGGGCTTGGTCAAAGGCAAAGCCCAAAGACGCCACCTCTTTTCCGTGCTCTGACAAATGGGCTTCGTAAGGGGCAATTCTACTGGATGAGGCCATCGCTTCCCTTGTCTGAGTAGAAATGGGTTCGTTAAAGCCTTATATTTATACTACTCAGATGATCACTGTTCAACGACTATAAAATTAACGGTCACAAATATTAATGTAAAACTAAAGAATTTGACATCTTATAAAAACATTTTTCATAAAGAAACATTTAAATCGATCAAGAGGGATTTTCCATTAATGAAATTTTGGGTCGTTACATAGGTTTTCATTTTTCTATAATTATATTTCTACAATTATAAAAATTTCCCCAGAAGAATATGATATGAATACCTAATATAAAATTAATCACTAAATTTTCTTTTTAATAAGGTTTTCAACTGAACCCTTTTTGATGCCTAATAATCTTATTTCATGGTTATTATAATTTAGTTAATGATCGTATTATCCCTAAATATTAACAATTCCATTAAAATTATGTTACTAAATTGTAATGCATTTATTCCTAAAACAAATTTTCCACTAAAACATTTTCATTCAAACAAAATTTCCAAAATTTATTTAATATTAGAAGTCTCTTTAATCACCCCAATGCTAAATAAAGTGTTTAAGAAATTGATCATATGATCAATCTTATCCTCATAAACCCATGATAGTATCCATAACTATAATGTTAATAAATGTATATATAATTTTAAAATTTAACATAATACATTGACTGTTAATGATTATTATACCAGAATACCATTATTAAAAATACTATTACTGTTCAATTATTAAATACTAATACATTAATAATTCATTTGGTTTAATTCAACATAAGTTATTTATTGGAAAAGGGTTTAACCAATATAATTTAGTGAAATTATCTTTTAGAATACATTATAATGGTTTATAAAAGAAATGGGACTTATTTTAAGCAAATCCCCCATGAGTGTCAAACCATGTGCACAGTAAAGCTCATTTTCATGAATTTGGTGAAAATTAGGTCAAGCCCAATGCACCCTTTTTAGATTCTATATCCCCTGTAATATTTTTTTCAAAAACTACGTCTACTTGTACTATCCAAACAGGGATATATTAATGGAAAAACAATATAATATATGTCTTACCAAAACATTAGTATGTACTTATATACATATCCTAAAATTATATTGTAGTGTTATGTTATCTAATCTATATTTTCCTAACTCTAGTTCGCATTTTATCTAATAAACTTTCTATGATATCAATTGTTAAGACACTAACCCCAGTCTCCTGGTGAAGATGTCTTACATTATTACATTGGAATAGATACAATGTTGAAAATCCTAAAGGACTGATCAATTTTAAAGTATTAGGGAACCAACTAGATACATGATACCCATATTACACTAGATAATGAAAATAAAAGTTAATACATAGAAATTGAAAAAAAAACAACTTCCATGGAAACTCATTAAAATGTGTAATCATTATATCCATGATAAAGGAACAAAAATAACTGTGACATAAAAAACTCATTAAAGGATTATCTATAATAGAAGAATTCATTACTTATTAAATAATAATTATCATGGAAGGGATTATAAAAAATCAAACATTATATTTATATAAATTGATAGGTTATAATCAATTTTAAATGGTAAATAACTCAAAAAACATTCTATTTTATCATTAATGTAAAAATTAAATGTATAAAGAGATAATATTAGAGTTAAAATATCCTAGATAATAATAAATAAATTAGTCATTCAATAAATTCTTAATTATTAGTTTTCCTAATCTTAGTAATCATAATACCTCTACTTTCAATAATTTTCACTAGGAAATTTAAATACTATAGGTAGAAATCTGTATAATATGGCCACCTTATTTTTCCCTATGATACCAACAAATCATCATGTGGAATAATATACTCGCCCCCCATTACATTACTTCCATATCATTCCTCATATATCAAATAATTTATTTATTTAAATTAATATTCCTTATCATCAAATATTTGTATTGAATAATAGATACTGATTTATCAATATTTTACCCTTTTAATATTCCATACTAAACAATATATGTAAAACTACTATATAGATTAGGAAATAATGATATCCATAATAAAATAATATTAATATTTAAAAGAATTTTAATGACACGTGAAAAATTAACAGAAGAACGTGATTTCTTTAAGAGAATATTAACAATCAAAAAATAAGGTGATATTGTACAATAAATTTTACCACTTGTATATTTTGACGTCAGATACCCTTGGATAATATTATTCAATGTGAAACATAAAATACCATGTAGTATTAATGAAATATGATATTACATGTCAAAGGTGAAGTATAGACACCATATAAAAGTGAGTTGGTGCATAATAATAAAAATGTCAAAATGTAATGTAAATTGATATGAAATCCCTTTCTTCACATAATATTTATAATATTTTATATTATATTTATATAATATCTTATCACCATTCGTTAGTACTATTTTAATTTTTTTATAGTTTTTTGTGTTAGTTTAGATGTTTTCTCTTGCATGTTTCATTATGAATGTTATGGTTCATGAAAGATTTAATAATTTATATCAATTATAGAATATTAATAATAAAATAATAATCAAATTTATTGATGCATTAAAATTTTTAAATCTATCATGATGTGTTTTTATGAAAAAATGAATTATGTTACAATCATGGAGATGATATGTCATACCCATATTGAGTATCGTTCCCATTTTCCAATGATCATAATAGAAAGTAAGAATGTAATGTATTATCCTTAATGAATGATCATAATATTATATATAACATATTATATAATTATATTTATCATCCATTTGTTTCGGATATGAAAAGAGATCCATATCATGTCGTAATGGAGGTAGTCTACATGTACACGAATGATGTTATCATCTTTACATGAGTGAAAAGAAATGAATGAAAATGATATATATATATATATATGTTTTATTTATATAATTATAATTATTTCATGAATATAATAATTTTTTATTAATATCACAAATAAGAATTAATTTTATTTTATCACCTTATGTTAGAGGGTTAGTGAAAGAAAAATCCCACCGCTTAGCATGGATGCAGTTCTCTGTACAAATGAGAGATGTTATCATATCTCTTTTTAAACTAATGGTTAAAAAAATAGAAATTAAGGATTTAATAAAAACGTATTTCTATGTTATAAATATCATATATATTATTTATATTCTTCATCATACCCACCAATTAGAGAAGAAAATGGAAAAACGAACAATATCTGGTCGCAGGGTGGTAGTTCACCGTACATAGGAATGATGGTTTTATAAACCATTTTATGGAAGTGGATATAGTTTTAGGAAATTCTATAATTATAAAAATATCCATGTATATTGATGTTATTTTGGAAAATATATCATCATGTTTTAATAAAAATGAATGATGTGGAAAAATACATAGAATGAAGATGCTCGTTGAAGAACATTACCTATTCTTCGAGTATCCCCCTTAAGATTACACTTAATACTACCTAGGTTAGATTTATGTAAGAAATATTGATTCTAGAAATAGTTTATTAATTTTGGGAAATGATCTGTTTATCGATTTTCTAATCCAAATAGGTTCCAATACGGGAATAAGTGTGTGGATTGAGTTTCCTTTATAGATGAGGATGAATGGTATTATTGTACGTACTCATAGGAATTAACTATTAGAAAGTAAATAGAACCTAATGCGGATTCAAAATTGATAATTAAGATTTTTTAGGGATGAAATGATCTATCAAAAAATCTAACACCCAATTAAACACATTTTATAAACATTTTCCCCCTTAACATGTATGTGTCCTCATTTTTTTTTACAATTTTGGTTTTTGAATACGGTAACAAGTATTATTATCCAAGGAAATTTATTCTTTAAATCTAAAATAAAATTATCTCCATTTTATAGATAATAAAAATTTATTATGAATATGTTATATCATTAAAAAAATATAAATCCAATATATGTTTGAAATTTTATTTTAAAACAAGTGTATGTAACATGCAAAAAACAACTCTTTATCCTTAACCGCAATAACAATGTTTTTACTATTTAAGGATCAATATATTCTTTATAATATTTAAATTTCTCAATTAAGGTATAATATTATATATTTATTTTCATTTAGAAATCACTTTGAAGAATAGAATATTTTTAGTAATATTAAAATGTTTAATAAAACATAATTATTCATAAAATACCATTAATGTCAATTTTTACATTATTCATTTAGATGGAATTTAAAAATATCATGAAGATGATGGAATTTTAATATACTAGGTACAAACATATTTAACAAGATATATTAATCTTAAAATAAATTGGAAAACAATATTTCATTCCATTTACATTACTTCTAATATATTTAGTATTATTTATTTTTGTCAATTATTGAATAAAAAATAACCATATTGGTGCTTCTTTAATATTAAAGTCATTTATTGCTTCACCAGAAATAATAAAATTAGATATAAATATAAAAATGTCATTTATATTTCTATATAATAACTAAAACCGAATGTATGAATTTTTGGTACATATCCTAAACTTTATTGAAATTAAAAGTAAGAAAGATATTTTTTTTATCTTTTTATTTAATCAACTTATTATATAGGTCATATTCAAAAGAATGTGGTAGATAAGATTCACCTTTTAGATAATTTGATATAAATTATCTAAATAACTAATTCTATAAAATTTATACAATATTTTATGTCATTTTAACTCTTATTATTCTAGTTTATGTATTTACTTCCTGAAAATAGATACATTTAATATATCACGAAGATAAGAGATGTTTGGTGGAATCCCTAAATGATAATCTACTACCCTTACTCGATCAAGAATCTAAAAGGGACTAATGCATATGGGGAACACCATCCCCTTACCTCCAAATTTAAATTTTTTATTCCAAGGAAATATCCAATATAATAACGTATGACCAACTTTGAACTTTATATATTACCAAATATTTTCATTATACCATTCTTATTAACTCTAGTCCTCTTTCATGTGACGGTGACTGGAATAATATTTCTCTTACAATCCTCATCTAGATTTTGTCTTAATATCTTTCATTATCCAACATCATCACAAAGAGTAAGAGTTATGAACTTCCTATAAAATACTTATTCATAAATATCCATATAAATAATTTAGTGAAATCAATTTTTTTAAGAAAAATATCAATATGTAGGTATTTATCCCAACCTTATATGAAATACATAGATTATGCTCTCAATAAATATTCTATGATTTGAGTTACCCTACTAGTTTATGGATGATATGCAAGGATAAATTAAAACATTATATTCAATTCCTGTAGAGTTATTCTCAAAAATATTGAGGTAAATATCATGTTTTTATTATATACAATATAATGTGTTACTCTATGAAAACTAATGACTTCCATAATGCTTATCCTAGATTTATGATCAAGAGATAAATTTTCTCTGATAGTATTAAATTGATATGACTTTATAATATGATTAAAAACATAAAAAATAGTATTATTCCCTTTATACATTTTATGGAGTCTAATGATTAAATCCATTGTGATGTTTTCCTATTTACAAAATAGTATTGTTAAAAGTTGTAATATCCCCTTATACATGTTTCATTGTATCATGAATTTATCAAATACCATGAATTAGGATGCATACTCCATAATATATCTTTTCATGTTATCCCTCTAGATACACTATATTATATATATATTCATATGTGGGATTATAAGATGAATATAAAATGATGAGTTATGTTATTCAGCCGATAACTCCTTATTCATGTCCTATATTTAAGTGGAACATGTTATATTTCCAAAATATACCATTATATCAATATCATGGTGGAATTCATGAGATTTCATTTACTTTTTTATTGTTTTACATCCTCCTTTTTCACCACATGAATCGTCCCAAAAATTGATGGTAAAACATTCCTCTATGTAAGATAATATATTTCTCCATTCCTTGCGATTTATTGGTCCATCCTCTAAAAATCTATATGTATTGGATCTCCTTCAATCCACATCATAGAAAAATTATCTTGGTCACTCTAATTAAAGGAATTTTCCATTTTATTCTTATTCTTAGGGTTGTATTGTATTAAGAAGAAATAATGTATAATCAACTCCAACCATATCATTTGTTTCATATTCAAATATTTATATGTGAATATATTATAGAGTGTAAGGCTTAACATTGATGGACATTATATCGTTTTTTCAGAATATTTCTTACATTACACAGCATGTGCCAAAGGTCCATAATTGTTTAGTGTCTTCAGAATCATGGAAACATATAAATTATTACAGAGGGGTGTTATTTCATCTCCCAATACATTATTCATAACTAGAACCCTTATTAGATATATCATATAAAATAAAAATCATCATAACATGGGAAATGAAAAAATATGAATAGGTGAGATCAGATTCTCTATAAGGGTAAACAAGGGAGATATATAAACATAACATGAACTTATGGGTATGGAAATATGAGCATAAAATTTATAAAAATACTCTAAAAAATAATTACCATACACACAATTAATGAAATTAATATTGGATGTTCATAAAAAAATAATCATCGGATAATCAAACAAAAATCATGAGTGCATAACATTGGACTATGACATGGATTTGCTGCATAAACATAAGTATGAGAAGTAATTTTCATATTAGTCATGTATAATATCCATGGATATCTTATTTGAATAGGTTTTCTCCCCAAACCATCATTAGATTTATGTTTCTCTCCCAAGACCAAAATAGTGTAAAAATTTCCTTATATAAATTATTTTACTCTGACTTCCAGAACTATCTATCTCATTAGATATAATTCATTATCTAATGCATTAGAGGTAGATATAGGTCCAACTTGTCACATAATAAAAATAATATTCATGGGTTCCACAATATCCTAATCATTCATCACATTAATGGAAATTATATAAAATGTGCATCATAGGAATTTCATTATATCATAACCTATGGAAAAGATACATGTTCGATAATCTTTTCATGATGAAATAACCCTCCAAAATAAATGGGTTTCATAAATGAATTTTAATTATAAGCATTATCCTTTCATCAAAATTATAATAGTTGTATTATTTGATTTTTATTTTATTTTATTTTATTTTTATCATTCATTCAAGGATAAATTTTCATTAAACCGGAAAAAGTACCACCAGAAAAACATCCAAAAAGATAAAAAGTCGAAAATATCCAAGAAAATCTATGGGGGCCTAAAGTAATGAAGACCAAGCTCATCACCTCTAATCAAATTCACCCCTTTAGGTTTCAAAAAGAGGAGCTAGTGATGAAAATGATACGAGGGCCTTGATCTGTAATAGCCATGGATGCAAGATAGTCTGCAACCTTGTTCCCTTACCTCCATCTGTGCACCACTGAAGTGTTTTTACCAAGAATGAATTTACATTTTCTGATGATGTACATAATAAAACACGGAGAAGACACTTTTCTTTGCATGGAGTTCTGTATAATATTACAATCAGTTTCCTCCTGAAAAAGGTCAATATTTTCCTATTGGAAGAAAATCAAACATGTGAACATTGCTTTAGCTTCGGCTTGCATCGACATTCCCTGTCCCAAAAAAGTAGAACAAAAAGAAGGTCGCTTCCCCTTCCATCTCGTACCACACCTCCACTGTGAAGGATCCCATAACTGCAGGATTCGTCCACATTAAGATTGAGACTAAAAGTAGGAGGGTACCAGCGCACCCACTGTCAATTTTTCCCTCTCAGGCTAGGATTTTCCAGAGAAACACTACTTTGCAAGAATCTCAGAGAAGGCGCATCTTGCCAGTTATTGATACCATTTACCATATCCAATAAATGTGACCTAGTTATCATGATGATGGATCTACTGGAAGAGGTAATGCCTTCATAGCTATTATTTTTTATAGCTTGCAAGATGCACCAATATGCTGCAGTATTAACGATAACCTTCGCAAGCCTTTCCACAACTGAATTATTCATTCCAAGAAACCAGCATTCTAGGAATGATCCGTCCAGACTAGTTGTGTAATGCAACGCCGAAAAATCACCAATGAAGCTCCAAATATTCTTATTCCATTCAATGTCAAAAAATAGATGATTCACAGTCTCCTCATGATGGCTCGTACAACAATGGAATTTGGAGAGAAGCTTAGTATATAGCTTCTTGACTTTGTCATCAGTTGGAACAGCCTGGTTCCTGATTCTCCAAGTTAAAAAATTATATTTGGTTGAAATCTTCCTATTCCATACAATGGTATTCCATCAATAAAACGGTTCCTACGGAAAGAGTGTCCTCCTTAAATCCATTGAATTGATGAAACCTGAAGTAGAAGGAGTAAAAACACACCTGTCCGGTTCTGAATTGATGCAGATGATATCAAAAATTTCCCACTGATCCCCATCAAGAACGGTCTGCAAAATACCAGGATAATTAATGGCCTCCTTGAAGGTTATCTGGGGAGCAGGACACCCAAGAAATCCATGCAAGGACCTCGTCCAATTGTGATTCCATAAAGAGATGTTCCTTTCACCCATAATCCACCGGGAGAAGCAGCATAGAGTCGGAATGAGAAAGGAAATCTTCGCCCAGAAAGGGGAAGCATGGCCACACCCAGAACTTCCTGCAGTTTTTGTAGACATGTTTTCCCCCATAGAGTACTCTCTTCCACAACCTCCGATGCAAGCCTCGCATTCATACTATGAATGGTGTCTGAATGTTTCTAAAGATTAATGCCCCGTTCATGAATAGGTCTCACCATCATTTTCCATGAAGACCAGTGATTCTTGCTTCTAGATAAGATATCCCAGATGAACCACGCTAGAATTTTATCAATTGTAGCGGTGACCCCCTTCGGAACTTGATGGATGATAAAGCTTCAATAGGAATGCTAGATAAGACACTATTTACAAGAGTAATACGACTCCCAAAGGATAGGCAGTGATTCTTCCAATTCAGCACCCGGCTAGTAATTTTTCCCACTACCTGATCAAAGTCATTAATGCATGTTCTTCCTGATGGAATTGGGGATCTAAGGTACTCCAAATGAAAGGAACCTTTCTGAATATTAAAGTCATTGCATAATGTAGGGACTCAACTAGTTCTATACTTATTAGAAATGTAAATGTTGCTCTTAGATCTGTTAATAATCTCGCCACTCCAAAAACAATATTCATCCAGAACCCTGTTTACCCCATGGGCCGACCACCTAGTAGAATTTTTTAAAATGATGGATTCATCTGTAATCATTATATGATTGATAAAGGTAGATTCAATTTTATATAAAAAGTAAAAATATTTAGAAAAGAAACTATCATGTAGATCAGCTGGCTGAGAGTATCCTGCATCAATATAAAGGTTATAGCATAGAGTGGATCACCATTCCTTAGCCCGTGGGTATCTTTGAAAATACCATGGGATTTCCCCATGAAAGACACAGCCAACCAGAAAGAGATAACACATCTAAAAATGAGGTCTGTAGACCAGTTATAGAAACCCATTTTTGAAAGAACCCTATTAATGAAACTACATTTGAAAATGTCATAGGCTTTACATATAATATATAAACATATAATATTATAGAAAGTTTGATTAATCTTGTTTTGGGGAATCATTAAATGACTAACATGATAAATGTTGTCAATCTAAGGATTATTATATGAAATTGACCTCTTGAAAAAGTAAAACCCCACTAGTTTATCTGAATGGATATATAAATTTGATTTCCAAGATGACTAGAAAACATAGAGATTATTATATCATTGAGTGAAAATATATTACTAGATCCCAAGTGTCCTCTAGGAATAGAAAAATATATATTCTCTCACATCTTGTTGTCTCATAACATTTGAATACATTTTCTGGTAAATTTCATTTGAAGGAATATAATTCTAATAATAAGAATGACCCTAATGTGGGGGATTCAAATGGGATTAGTGAGAAGATATATTTTTCCTTGTATATGGACTCTTGGATGGATACGAAATGTTATTTTATATTTCATAAATATATAGATAATGTAATTTGTTCCAGGAATTACATTGTATTCAAAAAATTAATGTGTATCATGTTAGAATATTAATTTAAACAAAATTTGGATTTTAATTTTGTGGAAATCCCATCAAAAAAATTCTTCAACATTTTCTCCCTTCTGAAGCGTGTATATTTAGTATAACAATGAAAATTTTCTTCCTTTTCTAATTTTATATTGTAAACATGTACTTGTTTGTGTTAATTTTCAGATTATTTGACATGATGTTTCAATTAGAGTTTCATTTTCTCTTCATTTGGTTGTGAGTTTGGTTTTGTTGAGTTTTTTGTTGTATTTAGTTTTTTCCCTGAGTTATTCAGTTCTTATGAATCTTTATATTATTCTATCCTAGGTCGTTATTTTAAGTCTTCCAAGATGTATTATGGTTCTTTTATTTGGAATTAATGACATTGATGTAGTGGGTTTTGGATTCACGTTTTCTGGAAGATTGAGATAAATTTATGGTGTGTCAAGGCTCTACATATTTTTTGGTGGAATATTTTTCTAAAAAGGATGACGTGTTATTAATTTTTTTTTATATGTATTATTTTATTTTTTTGATCTTCCTTAAATTTATTTTTTCTACTAAAATCTGTCTATTAATGGATATCATTTTTAGTGACTTGTTTTGGATTGGTGTGTTTGGAAGGGATGCTTCTTCTTACTCCTATAGCATTATAGAAATACAATTCATCATGGTATCTTTTTATATCCTAGATACATTTAATGTGAGGTAGAAAAATATTTCTAATTTTATATTTGAAATAAGACTCATAGTGCATTGATCACTAACAATTAAACATTTTCATCACTGATATTGATTGATTCCATTCCATGATTTTTATTTTGTCTATGATTTTAAATAATTGTGTAACATCTTTCAATTTTCTAATGGTTTAATCTCATTACACCTCAAGCACACATTATTAATCTTACATTATTTTATTAATTTTTCATAGGTATGGCTTGGGTGACCTACTCATGTCTCAATTTTTATAAATAAAACATTAAAATTAATATCCAAATAAATTATGGTCATGAGGATGGGAAACTTCTTACTTCCCAGGTATATTAAATAAACATTCATTTCTAACATTAAAACATTCAAAAAAGTTCCTTAATTTGAAAAAAAACAATAATAATAATTAGAAAATAAAAAGAAAAAACATGGATAAAAGTTTATCTTTATAATAATTTAGTAATAAAACATTTTTGGAAACATTTTTTGAAATCACGGTTTTAAAAGGAAAATATTTCTGAATGGAGAGTGGAATAAAGCAATATTTTCTTAACAAAATTCTTAAATATCATAAGTACATAAGTTTGAAAGAAATGGTACAATTAAATTAAAATATGATTAATAGACATAGAATAATAAAATTCATTAAAATTATTTACAATTTTATCATGAAATATTAATATTGGAGACTTAATCATAATAAATCCGGATAAATGATGAGATTAAAACACAAAATAATTATTACTTTGAAAAAATTAAATCATTGGTCCCTTGAATAATTAATATAAAGGGTAGATTAAAATATAATTAGTTTATTTAAATTCTTTATATTACATATAAATAAGGATTTATATTCACCTCAAATAAGTGTATTGGTGCATGACATAATGTATGTTGCATGGATGGAAAATTGAGACCAAATTCCCTTATATTATGTCATTACTTCTATTGCACCCAATAAACCTCTTTTACAATTAATCAAATGTTATAATATATATATTATAAAACCATATTCATATAAATCATATAATATATTATTTCCTTATTAACGTTTATTACATTTTTAATAACAATTCCATGTTACTGTTATGTTTCAGATATTTATCACTTAGTTTTTTAATTAAGTTTAAATTTTTTATTAATTTAGTTCTCTTAATTTGATAATGGATCAATCATATTGATAATAATAACCATGATAAAAATTTTGTATATATATATAATTTATTCATTTATAGTTTCTTGTGATATTTATTGAGAGAAATCAAATTCACCATTCAGGGAAATAGTATGTCATATGTACCCATGAACTCTGTTTTTCATTTTCCTATTGGGAAGAAAGAAAAAAATGTGAATCATATATATTAAAATTATTGAATCATGATTTTGAATATACATATATATATATAGATCACATATTTTTATTAAACCAATAAATAATATATTCAACGTAATGTGTGAACGAAGCACATAGTTTCGCGAGGCGGTAGTCTACAATAAATGTGAATGACCTTTTTGTATTTCCACAAAAAGGAAATCATGATGGTATGTGTGGTATAATAATTAAAAATTAATAAAAACATAATAAACAAAATATATATATATATATCACAAATAATAAATACATAATTTTGACCATCCTTTAGAGGTTGAAATGTAAAAAATGACATCGGTTCGTGAGGCGGCAGTACGCCATAGACACGAATGATGATTTTGCAACGCATTTAGTAGTTGCGTGTGAGGTTGTTGGTTGTAACTTTTAAAAAATTACATCTTATTAAATTTTTTTATAATTATTATGGTATATCATCATGGCATAATCCTAATTTATGGGGGAGAGTGTTGAAATAAAACAAGAATGCTAGTTCATGAACATTGTGTCTCCTTCAGGTGTCGTCTTAAGGTATTGAATAAAATCCTTCCTTGGATGGATTTGTGACCAACTTTAGTCTTCATAGATGAGGGGAAGAATCTTTGGAACTGGTTTTGTCAGTGGTGTATTGATCAAAATGGAATTATAGGTTTCAATATTGGGGGAGAATGAGGGCCCTTTTATAATTGAGGAGGTGTGGCCTTCTTTGAAATACCCCAAAATAATTCACTATTTGAGAGTTCTCCCTTACAATAAAATCATAAAAAATTGAATAATAATGGATGGGAGGGATTTATTGGTCGATAAAAACCTCCACCATATAAAATAAATACATTTTTTACAATTTTTCCTTAGTATTTAGGTTTACCCAATTTTATCTTTTTAGTTTTTACAAAGGTAAGTTATATCTTTTTATTTACCATTGTAATTTATCAATTTAGAATTTGATTGAAAATGGTTTTATTGTTTAATTTATGACAAATTATTATATATTTTAAATCTGTCTTATGAAATAAAAATCCATTTGTTTTAAAAAAATTAGTCTTAATACAAACATATGTAATACAGAAAGCCCCGTTTTAACCTTAATCATGGTGATTAAATTTAAATTTTTTTCAAAAATAATTATGAAACAATTTTAACCCTAAATAGAGAAATTATATTATATGGATTATAAAAATGGTGTATATTTTTCAAAATTCCATTCACATGAGTGGAATAATTTAATTTAATATTTGACCCACATTTGTGATGAGAATGTGGGGTTTTAAAGTGAAAATTCACAAAAGATTACAATGTTATTATTTAGAATTCAAATATAGAATTATTTATAATAACATAAATTTGATTAATATATGTATAATTTAAAGAATTATACTTAAAATACAATTCAAAATATAATATCACTTTATAAATAAATTAAGAAAATATGTTGTTTTCAATTACAATTATCAATTTTTCATTATTCATAAAAAATGAATATTTGTGGAAAAATCCAAAAAAATTAACCCTAATATTGTTTTGAAGGTCTGCATTAAAAATTAATGTTTACATTATCAGATTTAATTTTTAAATGTTTTAAAATTTAATTTCATTATAATTCACAAAAATACATGAAAAGTAATTTTTTTCAAAAAATAGGTTTTTAAAACACATAAGAACAATGTATGATAAATTATATTCTGTATTGTTAAATTTTCATTATATAAAAATATAGTACAAAATATTGAAAAAGTTTTATTACACTTCATATCATGAACCATAATGGATGGTTTATAATGATATCAATTAAACATCTAAATTAATAATATATAATGTTTTCTTAAAACCTAGTGTTGCAAGTAGCACACACTAAGTCAGTGTTATCTATAGAACATGTTTAACTTGTTATTACATGTAATTCATGATATCAAATATATATCATTTAATGAACAATAGAAATTCAAAATACTCAGAGTGTTACATTATACGCCCAATGAATGTCTCCCTCAAAATTCAATATTCTAATAAAACAATGATGATAATTTTTCCTCATTATACCCTAAAATTCTCACATAGCTTCCACAAACTGGTGGATTCGCTAAAAACCTTAATCCAAGTGAGTGGTCTTGTTTTGTAGAACATTCTCATTATGATCGATAATATCAATATGTAATTACAAATAAGAAAGATCATTCTCCATTGGTGAGACTTCTACGTTTAGTACATGGGAAGGGTTAGGTATATACTTCATTAGGAGAGATACATGGAAAACATCATGTGCTTGAGATAGGTTTGGTGGAATCAACAATCAATAAAATTCAATATTTATATGATCATGTATCTCAATGTTAATGATATAATGAGGGAATACATTTTCTTTATTCTCAAATATCAAAAACATATTCCATGGTGAAATTTCTAGAAACAGTTTATCACCAACATCAAATTTTAGATCACGTCGGTGATTTTCATCTTAAATATTATATCGAATATAAGTTGACTTGATGTAATTCTTAATATATTAGTCTTTCTATTATATTTCATCAACTATCACAATCCCCAATAGATTTATTTATGAAACTTCATTCAAGAACATTGGAGCTCTACATTTATTTCTATATAGGGTTCGCAAGGATCCATATGAATGAAATAGTGAAAATTGTTAATGTATGAAAACCCAAAAATAGGATTTTTTTATCCAAAACCATTGAAATTATAATAACTATGTCTCAACATATCATCCAGGATTTGAATTTTTATTTTAGACTTACGATCTATTTGAGGATGATATGGAGTGTTGAAACTCAGTATTATATTAAGATCTTATTAAATACATTTCCAAGAATTATAGGTAAACCTTTAACTGCAATAAGATATAATGAAATATGGTACTCTATAAAAACATAACACTTACTTAATGTATATTCTATAAATATTATTTAGAGAATAGCCTTAAATTATTGAGATGAAGTGTGCTGACATTATATAGGGATCGATTATACCAATGTAGCAATATTACCTTTATAGTTTTTGCGTGTGTCCAATGACAATGTCCATGTTGATGTTTTCACATTTCAATTCTAGTATGGGTAATGGATATGACATCCCCTTATAATTTTTCCTTTTCCCCTATAAATTATGGCATAATAAAAATCAATATAGAAAATATTTTATATCTCAATTCAATCCTCCACACATAAGTACTCCTTCAAATATCAATAAATATTCTTACTTAATAGATGGTTAGATAATAAATAACTATGATATTCGTATTTGAACTACTTCTTCAAGTCATGAATAATGGGAACACACAAATAGTTCTTGATCATTTTCATTCCATCATGATCATGGTTATACTTAGGAATATTTATATCATTAATCCTTATCTCTACATTATCCTTTAGGATAACTATATCCATACTTTGAAAATCCATAAATATTGTATCTTTTTTAATCCTAAAAATAGATAATAAAACTAAAACCATTAAAATTAAATCATCCCGTACCTTGTTTTCATTCACTGGGTTGTAGTGTATCAAGAAATCATTATCTCTAATCAACTCTAACAATTTTCTTTGGAACATATTTAATTCCTTTTTGTGTAAATATATACTTTAATCATTTTGGTTTCAATAAGTATATCTAACATTTCTCCATAATGATAATTTCCTCATATATTTAATGGAAGAATTACTGTAGCTAACTCCAAATCATGAGTAGGTTAATTTTTCTCATGAAGCATCAATTATTTTGAGTCGTAATCGTTTTCCATGTAATTTTTCATAATAAAACACCACAATGCCTTCTTTAATGAATTAATATATATTATAGATCCTTATTCACTATATGTTAATGTAAAAAAATTTGAACTGACTAAAATTATCTTTGTTTCCTTGAAATTTTCATCAATTTCAATTTTCCATAGAAATATGGATCTCTTAAGAGTTAACATAGTAAAATGATTACATAGTCCTGAGAAATTATACACAAACCACAAATAATATCCATAAAAACCAAGAAAACATTTGATCCAAGTCCTCATGGTTGGTCTTGGCCAACATTCAATAGCCTCCTTTAATAATAGATCTACTGATATACCTTTTTTTGAGATTATGTTACCCAAATTTGAAACTATTTGAATTCGAAATTCACCATTTTTAAATTTATCACATAGATTATCCTTAGTTATTATCTTCAGTAAATTTACATGTGATATGCATTATCATCCTTTCTTTTTTGAGTGGATTAGAATATTTTATAGAAATAACACATAAAACTGATCACGGTAACAATTAAATACTTTATTAAATAAATAAATAAACAATGAATGGGGTATTAGTAAGGATGAAGGGAATCAGTATATATTCATAGTGTCCATACTTGGAATGTAATAATGTCTTGATATTGTCCAAATTATTAACCTTTAATTAATGTTATCCATAGTGATGGTAAATTATTAGAACGTATGATCTTCCCATAGTTGGTCAACATGGCATCAATATGGGGTAGTGGATAATTGCTCCGGATCACGATCTTGTCAACGCATGATAATAAATATATAGTTGCATCATTACATCGATTTTTTTTTAAAAATGAACTTCTACACCACAAGGTGACACATATAGATGAATTAGTCTCCGGTCATGGTTTTCCTAAAGTCACATCTTTAATTCTTGTAACTCAATCGAGGCCATTCTTATGACATCTCGACCCGATTCCCTCCGCGAGGTTACCTAAGATAGTGGGACACATGGCCTCAAGCATGCATCCCCATATATAGAAGGATTTATTTTAGTAGTGAGGTAATAGAGTTTCAAAGTGGGGATATTATTCCCTCTCGTCAGAGTAGTTCACAACAGATATAAATATATAAATCATATAGGCAACATTAGATGAATATTAATAAGGAATAACAAATGTTGCATTTGAATATAAAAATAATCAACCTAATAATAATAGTCAACAAAAAATTGATACATTTTCATATACAATATGATATGGCATGTCTTGTCTCTAAAAAGTAGGAAAAATGGTTACAATGTAACTGGAACAAGTATTATACATGCTATAAAAATGAATCAAAATGCCAAAACTATCCATGAATCCCAAGATCAAACTTTTTCATCTTCTATTGTCCTCTATCCTAAAGTAATAATGTAATTCAGGTTTTCAAAGAATGATACTTAACCTTATCAGTAGATTTATAAATATAATATTCTTGGGTAATATGACATCCCGAATGGGGTGTAAGATAATTCTTAGTAGGCCACCACCCATTGTGTCTATACAATATAGTTCATGAAAATAAAATTTATAGTCTGTAAGAATATATAAATTTATAGAGATGATAAAATAATAACACATAGCTACATCAACCTCAACTGGTATTTTCAATGAACACGAGATCTTAAAATTAATATATTTATGTTCGGTTTATATGGTTTAATCATGTAATTGGGTCAACGACATTATAATAGTACCAAATATCAATAAAAGTTGATCCATGGTGAGGGTAATGAATACTTGACCTCAGAGGTTGTCCAACTCATTATATTATCATGGTTTGTCTATGAATAAATGGTTTTGAGTGTAATCTAAGTGGATGTTTCCAATACATTCTACTATAAATGAGTCTAACTATGTCTATGGATCTCATCCATATTAATCTTATGCTATGCATGATTGGGACCCATTTGGGGAATCCTTGGTGCCACATGTCTGAAGGAAACATGATAGATTAAAGTATAGTATCCAAGGCATCTAAATATCCTGAGAGATAGTGAAGGATCCTATAACTTCATGTTTTTAAACCACTAGTAGAAAAGGGCCACGTTCTAAGGTGTATATATCTATTAGATACCAACTTATTGAATCTAAATGGAGTCATTTGAGTGGTTATGTAATTATCTCGGGAAACCAAGGTTATCTCAATTATGAACATTCATATAAATATTAAATGTTTTAAATGCAATATGCACCTTATACTTATATCCATATTTAATATAGGCCCTATAATACACATTTCATTTGATAATTCAATAGGTTCACTCCATTTCCTTTGATAATAGTTGGCATGGCTAACTAGGACATGAGGCTAATTACCAATTTAGTTTATAAAAATCAAATGAGTTCATTCCATTACCTTTAATTATTCATGAAAAAGGGTTGTATGGAAATGAAACCAATTCATTTAATTATAATCGTTATGTAGGTTAATTCCATTATCATTTATTAAGAATAACAAGGTCAATCAGTACATGCCACCAATTTAATTTATATAAGTCAAGGAATATATATATATATATATATATATACATTACTAGTATAGTTCATTAGTTATGTTAAAACACATACCTTATCAATATTAAGATCAATTTCACCCAAATGGTTTTCTAGATAGACATGTATGGGTCTCCAATTCATAAAAACTGAAACACCAGTCATGGGGTGGTTGGTGTTGAGGTCATAAAATCCAACAAGGTGATTAATATATATGAATTGTTTTTTAGAATACAATTATAATGTATATAAGTAATGAATATGCCTTTAAAGGTGAAACACCATGTGAAACTAGAATGAGTACAACCACATCAATTTATAAACAGGGAGACATTGGGTGTGATTCATAGACCATGAACACTATCATTGTGGCACTCTCCCCATCCATTATTCTACATCATATTGTCCAATATTTGAAGATAATGGATGAATAGTTCAATGCCATGATAATAGCGAATAAGATCCTACTATGAAATGGTGTCATCTAGGGGAAGACATAAAATGAACCGATTCTAATGATTGAAGAACATAAAAAAGTCTATATAATTAGAATACTGGCATTCAAATCAGAGTCCAAATGGTTGATAAATCCCAAAACATTGGTAATTTTAAGGCATGATTTATAATTTGAATGATAGGAGCCTCTATCAAGGGAAATAAGAAATATTAGAATGGGTTTAGGTCTAAATTAATTTCATAGAGAAACTTCTATTTTACCCTGAATTTATTTGTCATGTGGTTTGGATTCCATGTTGGCCAATCCATGAAACAACTTGGTACACTATACTACCTCATGAGGGAACCCACATGGTTTGGTCACAAGGTTTGAGGAACTATTCTCTAACCATGATATATGAATCTACTAAATGTTTCATATCATATGCATGAGTTTTAAGCCATGGGTTCATGGTTAGATATAATTATGGGGCCTTATTTTCCATATGAAATTCCTTGCATGGTTAATATAATCGTTTTTGGATATGATTCGTGGTTTCTTTAAACTCTGATTACCAGTTCCTTCATACAATTTCCTGGATTCAGAACTCTGAAAAAACATGAACACCACCAGAAAAAATATGTGACCTAATTAGAATTCCATAAAAGGTCCAAAACAATGAATTTGACTGAAATCTAAAGGATCATTTACATATATAAAAAATGAATTCTTACACTCAAACCTCTATAAAATAACTCATCATTGTGTTACCCTTCCAATGACGGTGAAACATTGTCGTAGAATAACTTCAGACATTGAGCACGTACATGGGCCACCCACTCCCAAGTCTCATACTATATATGGATTTTCATTAATATCATCCATTTTAAAGGGATATACTATCCTCAAATATCCTTCATGCTCATATCAATTATGTGTATGGTATACTTCTCCGAAGAATCAATGACATCAAATTCAACATTCTTAGGATCAAAAGTCTGAGAGGAGTTAACATGATAATAGTGAGGTCTTAAAACATGGAATATGTTGTTCCTGGAATAGTACATGTGAAATAATAAAAAATGATAGACTACCAGTGCAACCATATCTAAGATATTAAATGTCCTGACATAATGAGCTGATAGCTTCCCTTACCTATGTATCCATCTATTCCCATGTTTGGGTGATACTCATAAGAAGACACAATCCATAACCACAAACTCCAAATGTCTTAAATAGTAATCATTATACCATTTATATCTAGATCTATTAGTGTCTATAATATTACTGATCAAATGAACCTGCTATGAATTCTCTTGGATAAGAAGATAACCTAGTTTTTATGCCTCTCTAACCTCTATCCAGTATAGGGGTGAACAACATGACCTTCCATATAATGAAACAAATAAATCCTTATGAATCATCACCTGATAGCTATTATTATTGTTAAAATACAAGAGAGGGATATGATTCTCCCTATATAGACCGAAATCAAGGTCACATTCCTAGATCATGTCCTCTAACACATATATCTTCTGTTTTGATTATCATTCAGTCTAAGGGTGAAAATATATTTATAGAAGTACCAGTATACACATATATCTATATAACAATTCTTAGAACCCTAATGTGAAACATGTGTCGCTATATGAAACAACAGTATTAGGGTTATCAAGTAGCCTTGTGATCTCATAGAAAAAAATTATTCTCATCCTATCAACTGAAAAAGTCTCCATGAAATGAATAAATTAAGCTAACTTTTCAATAAATTAATGACTACCCAAACTATGTTACTACCTCGAGGAAAAAAATGTAAGATGGTTATTAAATCCATGTAGATCTATTCAAATTTTCATTCTAGTATTGTTAATAGTTTTAACAAGATAGCAGGCCGCTAGTTATTTACCTTCACCTACTAACCGATGGAACACTTAGTGATAAAACCTCATATTTGATCTTTTATCCAAGGAAACCAATATTGCTGACACATTACATGATAATCCTAGGAGATTTATAGAATAACAACTCACTTAGAATCATGGGGACAATTAAAAATTTCTTATCTCATATTTGTGGGAACTTAGACACACCCATGTATCTGTAGGATTTCAACACAATCAAAAGACCTATATTGAGGTGGTTCATCACCATAAATAATCATAGAGAGAAAAAAACCTTTCATGATCTAAAAACTTATTGCTCATTACCCTATACAGAAGGGTTGAGGTGACTACTAAGATTGGACGAGATTATAGATTGTGAATTTCATGAATCTAAATATGCATCATAGAAAAATGGCCCATAAATTTCCATTCATTACTAGATTCTTTTTTGAAAGTTTCCTGAGTTTTCTAGATCAGCACATCCAAAATCAAATTTCCCTTTATAGGTTTATATGCAATATAAATGTAAATATACTATTGATATTTTACCCATATTCATTTTTTGAGATTTATTTCATACTAGATAACGATATATCTGACACACTTGTAGTTTGTATTCACCACAAAGTGTTCATCCTGTAGGTATTGTCTCCAAAAATGCAAGGTAAGGTCAACCATCACTAGCTCAAGGTCATGAGTTGGGTAATTATGCTCGTTAGTTCTCAATTGTAGGGACTTATATACAAAAAATCTATATTTATACATCATTCGTACACCTAGCTTTATGCCTAATTTATCAGAGAAAACTACAAGCCTCTACCAGGATTTTGAAGAATCTAGATCGGTGTTGAGGTAATCCTTCTTTTCACCTCTTGAATGTACATATCACATTCTTCAAACCAATGAAACTTCACACGCTTCATTGTAAAACTATAAATTGGTGCATCATGGAATGATATGTCCTATATTAAATTCCCGTAATATCTTCCTAGCCCTAACTAACTCCAAATATCAAACATATTATTGGGATTCTCCATAGAAACCATATCATTAAATTTCTATAGGATAATGGATATCACAAATTATGAGTTAATATGACCCAAGATGTGAATGTTGTTGATATGGAAGTTTCACTTATAATTATTAGTAGATATTAGATGATCTCTCATTATATTTAAAATCATATCAATGTGTTTATAATGGTCACTTCATGTATGATAATACTGAGATATGTCATCAAAAAAATATATTACAACAAAATATAGATAATTGTGTAAAACACTATTCATCTAGGCCATGAAAATTATAGTCATGTTTGAAAGACAAAACAAAATAATTATATACTAATATATATCATAATGGCTTTGTAAATTATTACATGGTATATCAGATGGCCTGACTCCCACTTAATGATATACTGATATGAGTTAAATATTCATGATTACCCTTGAACCTCGGAGATGGCCAATGAGATCATCTATATGAGTAAATGGATTTGTGAGGTTAACCAAAATCATTTTTAACCATTTTAATACATTCAAAATTTTAATTTCTCGTATGAATTCATTGTTAAAAGCATTGGTCTGTGACAAGAAGAAGTGTGGAGTTAGATAAATCACAATAATTATAAATCATCTTACTATATCTTTGGCTACTGGAGCATAGTAGGTGCAAATAAATATGGAGTAATGAATACTATATCTTCTTCTAAAAGAAGCGGAATTGTAAACTCTACCTCTCTAATGGGAGGCAAGCCATAAATATTGTCGTGAAAGACATCCCTGAAATGATTCACTACCAGAGGAACGAAAATCACAAGTAAACCCTGATCCCCTATATAATGACATGAAATATGTGAAATCATACTACATATCCTATGATGCTTATGTCTAGGTCTATCATCATGGACATTCAACTCAACATTTTGGAGATAACTTCCAACAAATAGTAATGTAAACAACATACTATATCGATAATATTCTACAAATGTGTGATATCAAAATGGAAAATATATTCTAGGAATGACATAAAAACCTTTCTTGAATAGTAATAATATGTTCTATAAGAAGGGATAATTTTCCACACCAAGGGGATAGTCTCTACCGAGGTTTCGGCCCACTGACCATACTCTCAATGGTGTGTCATGTGCCATCACCAAATATAAGTATTTCATTTCAAGATAGATACATTCCACATTTGATAACAAGATATTTGTGTGAGAAGCACATGTATTGAATAAAGTATATTAAATAGTAGAGGCTACTAGAATAGTAAATCATAATGAAAATGTTGTGTCATTTTGGTCCTTGGGTATCAGCTGTAAGGCATGAAACTATCCTGATTCAAGACCTAGTGCTATAATTAGACTACCCAGTGTAGGTCTGCTTGAGTGTCGCTAATAATTATTCGTCTAGAAACCATGACCGTAATCACCCCCTCTTTATTTCCAACTAACACTATTCAAACACCATGAGTAACAAAGAATAAATGATCCTTCCCCAAGATTTATAGCTCGTGTGGATCCACTTCCACTAAAATAAGTAGGAATGATCCAGAGGAACCATTGATGATATCCTACATGGATTCAAGCACGATACTCAAGTGGGTATATATCACACTTAGTATTCATATTATATTTTTTTCCACACTGATTTATTATAATAGATCTACCACTACGTATACTCTAGCTACCACTTATTTACTGAGAAAACTCAAATCCACCCTTACTTATAGCAAAAGATCTATTGTCATTCCTTAGTAATGAATCTTAGTGCCTTGTACTTTTGTCTTCTATCAGGTTGAAATTATTATTATCAGTCTAATTAACTATCTTTGAAAAGGTTGGTTGAGTAAATAAATTCACTTATGAGTGGATTTCATACATGATCCAATCTTTTAATCATCCAATTCATGACATCTCATCACAGGCTGGAAGAGGTGAAAATAATTGAACATAGAAAAAGACATTGAAGAGTACATGGAGGACACAAAACCCTATACTAGGTGCATGAACAACATAGATCGGTCAAAAATCAGTGTTTTAGGGAAAAATTAATCATATAAGGTAGTTAAAAATTAATCCCATACCACACTATAATGGTCACCATCCTAGACAATCACATCCCGTCAATGCTTGGAAAAATCAAGTAGAATGAATGTATTATTCTTGATCCTACTCCATAGAGGCATCTATAGGTGAATTAATAATGTCTATATATCCTCTAACCATCAATCAATTTCCTAAAGACCGATATCCCCTGAAAATATGGTAGGATTCTACTACTAAAACTCTTAAATCAGTTCGTACATCTACGGTGCAGTTCCTAGAGCACCCTCTATATACTACTTCAGATTTACGAAGCTCTCTTGATGTTGAGTGTCAATTTATGGTTTTGGAGTAACATGTGGTACCTCAAGTGAATCTATTTTTGGCTCAGTGCCTATCACCCCGAGAGAATGATTGTCTCTATCCTCTTGGCGGACAACTAGTGGATTTCAGAGAGTCATATCTTGAAAAATTCATATAGCATTCCTTATAACAGAATCTATTTAGATGAAAACACTATCAAAAGAATATCAAAAGAAAAAAAGGGTTCACTACCCAATGTATATTGCCATGACAAGCCACTTATTATACAAAGGTATTGGTTTGTGTCCAACTTTTATTTTCAATGGTTACCAAAGTTGATGCTTTAGTTAGGCATTTCCCTTTCATTTAATAGAATCCATTTCATTTAATAAGTCAAGAATTACATTTAATGTTTTTATTTTATTATGTACATATGTTGAGATTCAATTAAATATATTTTCATTCCCAGTTAATAAAATATGATACATTGTATAACTGAATGCAAAACCCATTTAACATAAAATTATCTGCAATAATATTCTGTCTCAGAATATAGTGGGCAATAATTGATGGCTTTACTTGGTAAATTACCCCATCCAATTCATGAGGGCACATACAACTTATAAACAGAAACTATTAGTCACCTAATCACAACCATACCCTAGCACATGTAACCAATGGTACATTTAATGAATGTGTAAATAATATTCTATTTATGATTACAACATCATCCTATACCCAAAAAAAACTATTTCTGTTTAGGATGAAACGTTCAATAACAAATTTCATTACCATGTTATAAGGTGACATCATCAATGTAATGTTTAACAACCATAGCTCACTCAAAAATTACATGAAATACAATCAATTGAGGAAAACAAATACACGTATATGTAATGAAATATGCATGAAATGTGAATCTATGAGATTATAATAATGCATTTAACAATGCTCCTTCCCATACCAAGACAATGTGATTATACATAAAACATATCAATTACAACAATTCATGTGCATCTCCCAAGGGTTAAATGATATCAACTATAATAAGAAAAATACATAACAACAATTTCTTAGTCTCATGTAACATGGTATTTACTACTAATGTGGGTAATCTACACTCAAGCACGACTCAAGACTATGTTATATCATGTTTTTAATTTAATATGACTTTTCCCAGACAATAATACTAAATAAAATATAGATCTTTTATACCACTCTGTGATGTCCCGGACCTAGTACCGCTAAAAGGTAAACCGAGCTAGTGGGAAAAATGGCCTCATGCACACCTACCCATACACCAGATATTGTCGAACAGTAGCGAGGGCCTAGGGTGTGATTGTAGGTACATTATTTCCTCTTCTAATAGTGGATCACAGTGGATGTATATATATAATATATATGGATTGAATTAGTAGAATCATAATAATGAACAATACAACTAGTAGGGGATGATAATCATAATAAACTATATAATAATAATCAACTCAAAAGATGAACAATATCACATAAAAAATGATTATGGCATTCCATGACTCTAAAAAGAGGAAATAATGGATGAAAAGAATTACATAATTGTAATATAAAGATTATACAAAAAATAATTAAAATGGTAAAACCTATCCAACCCACCCAAACTCCGGCTTGGACATCTTCTACTTTACTCTGTTGTAAAGAAATTAAGAAAGGTAGGTGTCTAAAGATGTAAGATTAACCTTACCAAAACATGAATATATATAAAATTTAAGGTTACTATCTTTAGAAGACAAGGATTGTAAGTTAAAACTCATTAGGACACCACTAATTCATTTTATACAATCTTTTTTTTGAATATAAACTGAGAAGTGTAAAGGAGTATATAAATGTAACGAAATGCTAAAATAATAAGTCATACCTACTTTGGAATATCTGGTAATGACCCTAAATGAAATATCATTTTTAGTTCATTTAAGTTCAGTTTATTTTGTTGAATCATGCGATATATTTCTCAAAACTATAATATATCTTTATAATAATGAAATACTATCCAAGTTTAGACCAAGGCATCCTTAACCTCAATGGTAATCCCACTCATAGTAGTATCACAAGTATCCTATAAGTAATAGGTTATGATTTTAATATACATGAAAATTCCCAAGGAATTAAACATTAAACAATTTAATCTAAGTCCGGGGAGCTCATCCATAGTAATGTCAGGATAAGGATGAATTAACCCAATGGGGTGAATCCATGGAAAAATATTCTTGAGGACATCAATATAGATTTACGAAGTATATATAAGGCATCCTAATATTTTGAGAGATAGTTTAGGATCCTATGAAATTATTTCGTTCATCCACTAATAGGAAGGAATGTGTTCCATGGTGGGTGTCTCAATTAGAAACCAATTCTATGAATATGAATGGAATCTTTTGAATTATTAAGGGATTCCCTCATAAAACCAATGTTTACTCATGTATAAATATTTCTAAAAATATGAAAGGTACCATTTAAAAAATAAACCATATAAATATATCATTATTTAATTTCTTCCATGTAATTCTCATTCAATTTTATAATTCAATAGGTTCATTCCATTACCTTCCATACTAGGTGACAAGGATTAATGGGTCATGAGACCAATTACCAATTCAGTTTATAAAAATTTTATGTATTCCTTCAATTACATTTTATTAAGAATGAAAATGGTTTGGAGTACATTAAACTAATTATATTAATTATATTTTTTTATGGTTAATCCCATTGTAGTTTATTAAGCCTAAAAAAGGTAATTGGGACATGAAACCAATTCAATTTATATAAGTCATGCGAAAGTGATATATATATATATATACCTTCTAAATACGGTTCATTATATTATTTAAAACACTATCCTTATCAAGGTAAAGTCCAGGGACACCTGAACGGTGTCATAGATAGACCTGTATGGGAAATCCAGGTATAAACAAGGAAACATCCTACTTTCATTGGTCATCATTGAGGTCATAGACACTAAATTTTTTTATTAATATATATGAAAAGTTTATTATAATTAAATTTTAATGACAATAGGAATGGAATAAAAATGTTAATGAGAAAACCCTAGGGAAATATTCATATAAAAAACGACAAAACTTTATAAATGATGATACATTAGGGGATGATTCATAGAAAACCTACCATATTCTGGTACCACATCCACCATTCAGTATCAACCCATAGTTTGTCCTTGAATGGTTAAAAATGATATAATATCTCAACACCCAAAAAATATGGCATACGATTCGACAAAAAAATCCATAAGAGGATGAAAAACAATAAACTGTGTTATAGGATTAAAGAACATACCAATTGCTATCCAACAAGACAGGTGACATATGAATCAAAGTATGGATGGTGGACTGATCTAATAACCTTGGTTATTCTAAAGTGGTATAACTAATGTGAAGTAGGGGAGCCTCACTCACTTTAAATAATAAATATGAGAGGGGGATTAGGTTTCAATGATTTTTTGGAGAAATTTTCAATTTACAAAGAAATTTTAGGTCTCACGTTTTGGCCACATGGTTGGCCAAACTATGATCCAACCATGCACACATCACTCTATCAAGAGGTAATCATAACATTTTTTTCACATGATTTGAGAAACCACACACTCACTATGCTATATAGCTCTGGTAATAGTCTCATACCATCTTCATAGGTGTGAGACCCTAGGACATGGTTATGGAAAACCATGTTCCCAATTCAACCCTCTAAAGTTATTTCCAAGGCTCATAGAAACCATATGGGATGAGATGAATAGTTTATAGTAAAAGTGCAGTTGAGTTCATTATTCCAAATGATGGAGTTCCAAGAATAAAAAAGCTCTAGACCCCAACCCAAATTCTATGACCTCATTATGCATTCAAAAATGTCCAAAAATACTATTAGACCCAAATTTAAAGGATCTAAACATCATTGAAAAAAAGGTTATTAATAATTTATAGGGAATCAGTGAAATTGGTTTGAATGTAGGTATGTGTTATATTGAAAACTCAACATCATTTTTTGGTGGAAGAATATGAGAAACATTCTAAAATCTAAAAAATTCCTTAAAATTAAAAAATCATTGATTTAATGTTTATTACCAACCATTTTATATAAACACCTATTATAAATTGGCATTAGTTCCCATATAATAGATGTGATCTCTTTATAATGTTCAAAAATATCATCGCATTAATAGAAAATCATATTTTGGTTTGAAATATCTAAAATAACTTCCCGTCCTTGAAAGTTTATGTTGAATTTATGAAGATACATCTAATAAATTCCTAATATGACATAATACTCAACTAGAAGAAGAATGTAAATATTTTTTGGAAAAACATTCCAACAAATTTCTATTAGATTTTTATCATACACATGAGATTTGGTCATCATATCCTTAAGGGTTTTCACTTATAATTCCACATATAATCAGTTCTGTACAATCATGATACCCATATAATATTCTTCAGGTATGAAATAATGTGATTTTCTATAGTCAAATATGACATTATCAGTTCTAGAGTGGATGTAATGTGTAAATTTCACAACATTCTTATTATATCTCCCATTAAAAATAGTGATCGCATGAGATTTACCCTTAACTATTAAATTGTAAGGATTCTTACTTTGATCATCATCACTGAACCAGGGGTTTGTGAACAAGTTAACATAATGACCATTATTATTTCACTTAAAGCCCATAAGTGTGGTAGGTGAAATTGGAAGAACATTTTCTATACTCTCATTGTCATCTATCTTCTTCATCTCACTTCAGAATTCAATTTCCTTATGAAATTCCCTTACACACTCATAAACACTTATTATTACCTTTAATAGAATTTTCTATAAACTTTTTCCACACTTATATATAAATTAAATATAGTCTTATTCTCTTCATGGTTCTTAGTTTTTTCTCTTAACCTGCTCTTTCTTTTCATGTCCAAACTGTTATATTGATAATAACTCCAAAATCATCTACCACATTGACATCACAACACACTATATCTTCATAGCTACTGAATTCTCATATGTCCAACCCCCTTTAGTGGATTAGTTTTATTCCACTGAGGAATTGGTAAACCTATCTTTTAGGTTGGATGTAAATATCAACTGCATAGCCCACTATTCTTATAAAAATTCTTCATTAGAACAAATAGGTTATCATCCTTTTTCTTTAACACATAGAACATCATACCCATATTCATATAAAGGACATGATGAAAGTGGTCATTGGAAAAATAATTTTATGAACTCATCCCAATTGATGGATTCAATTTCTTAATGTTACCTCATATCCATAATAAGATTCAACCATTGATCAACTTCACCTTCCCAACGGTTGATAGACAAAATTATTTTTTTGTTCTAAACACGAGATAATAGAGAATATGTTTTCAATATAATAAATCCATTTTTCATTATCCCATGGATTAGAAGATCCATATAAATAAGCATGGTGTTTCTTCATGAAGGACTAAACAAAATGTTATTCCCTCAATTTATTTTTTGGAAGTTCATCATGTGTCCTATATTATGAACGTTACATGATCATAGTAATGAGACCTTTATTTGTAGCTCCGATAACATTTGGAATCTCATTAGGAAAATCATTCCATTTTCTATCAAAATCAATACTAACACAGTTCCATTGAGTTCTAGATAATGACTAAAACAAAAAATCATACTTTATGAAACAATAATCATAGTGTGGAACCACATAGTCATGAAAAATCAATTATATTTTCCCTTAATCATAACAACTTCTTTAACCTATGAAAGATTTCATGTATATTAGGTCTTTCATAGTCATTATATATTTAAATTCTTAATCATAGCCCATAAAGGGTTAGTGAATTACCAAAAAATATCCCTTAGTAGTGTCAAACTGGGTGTGCTGCAATGCCCATTATCATCCATCATGTCCTGATCGGGAATATAAAAATATTGCCTCTGAGTTTTTTACACTTGGTTATATCTTTTCAATATAAACACCCACTTATTGTAACTATAAAATGTTGTAATTCTAGGAAAACACTCTCCCAATCCTTTACCAAAATTCCATGAAATGTTCCCATGCATTGACTCGTCCTTAGACTTATCTATAGACATGTCCTTGGGGCTCTCGAAAAGGTTATCTCATCCTATTTTCTATATGTTAACAAAAACCATCCATTTCTACCACCTATTGTTTCCCAGGATTAACATACATAGATATTTCATCATTTTTGTATAATATTTATTGGAGAAACTAAACAGATACCTGAGGACCATAATAGTTTATTGTCTTTAGAAACATGGAAAAATAACATTAGTCCACAAGTGAGATACTTCATAACCCACTACATTATAAATAACTATATCATTTCTTTTATATATAATACATCTTAATATCTTCATAATCTAGAGAATTTAATGATAATAATGGGTGATCACAGATGCTCTATAAGGGTACAAAAGGGAGATACATTTGTATACCATGAACATAATGGTATGCAAATATGATAATAACAATTTAAAACCATACCACACATATCAAATATCATATCAATGAGACATGGAATAAATATTGTTATATTATAATACATGAATCAATATATAATAAAATAAGATGATCCTTGAGATCCTAACATTGGAAATTGTCTTTGATTTTTGGAATACGTATAAGAACAGAAAATAACTTTCATAATAGTCAAGGATCATTACCAACAATATTATATTTTAATGGGTTCTATATAAAAAACATCATAGTAGTGAAGGTTCACTCCCAAGAACATCATAGTGAAAAATAGACCTTTCTGAAATATGTTCACACTTTTTTAGTATTGTCAATCTCATGAGATATAATTATTAACCGAATTCATTAGAGACAGATATAGTTCCCACCAATCAAATAATGAAAAAAAAATTATATATCCAACATTATCATAAAAATTCCTCATATCATAATCCTTTAAGTGAAATGGGTATAAAAAATAGATCATTAAAATATAATCTTCGTAGAATAAATAGATTCCATAATAATATCATCATGGAATAACTTCTCAAAAGAAATTGTTTTTGTAAAATAATTTTCAATGTACATATAATAAATTCATTAAATAAATAAGAATAGTGTACCTAGATCTTATCCCCATTAATTAATATCAGTGAGTGCCATCTTTTATGGGTAATTATTTTCATCAATCATTTAAAACATTTCTTAAGCAAAATATCCATTCATTTTTTAATCACTTCTTCAAAGTTAAACAACGCATTTAAAATCAATGAATTTATAGAATATTAGGATAAAATATTATTTAGAAATTTTCATTTAAAACATTAATGGATGTTTCAAATAAATGTAGAACGTAAAAGTGAGTAAATCTATTCAGGTCGTTCATGTTTAACGAACATTATTTTTTCACTAAAAATATAATAAAAATGGTTTATGATCAGAAAATAAAAGAATAATTCCATTGAGAAAAACATGTGTGAAAAGTTATTTTATAAAATCATAATAGTGTAATAAAAAATTTAATTTTTTTTTTCATAACATGGTTTTTGATGAAAATGGATTTTTGAATGAGGATAGAAAGAAAGTCATATTTTCTTTACACCATTTTCTTAATTATCATAAGTACCAAAGGGTGGATAAGTTGTTCCATTAAATTAATATATCACGAATAAACATTGGATAAGAATATTCATGATTTTTAAATATATTTAGATCATGGGATTTGAATACTGTAGACATAATGATCAAAAAATCCCAACAAATGATGAGATTGTAACATAAAATCTACACCACTTCAGTAACATTGAATCATAATCACCACGTAGGAATAATATAAAGGGGATATTAAAATTTTATGATCAGAAGTAAATTCATGAAATTACATGTAATATGCCTTTATATATACCTCACGAAAGATTATAGGTTTGTAACATATTTTGTGTCTCAATGAGAGAAAATAGAGACAAAATTTCATTACATTATGTCTTGAATTCAGTCACACATACTCAACCTCCTATATAAAAAAAATATGTATATTATAAATATATTATATAACCATGATCTTATATATAGAAAACATATTATTTTATTATGAACTATTATTACAAATTCATTAATAATACCATGTTTATGTCACGTTTTGTCTATTAACCACTCTGTTTTTATTATATGTTTTGATTTGTTATTTATTTTTTCATCTTAATTTTATCAAGGATCTATATTCTATATAATTATAAACAATATATACATATCATATATATTCTATATATATGTATTTATGGTAACTCGTTAAATTTAGTGATAGAAAATGAAATTCACTGTTCATTGAGATGATAGGCTATACATACGCATGAACACTATATTTCCTTTTAATATTGGTTTGAAAAAAAAAATCATGATTTGGAGGATGAAATAAAACAAGAAAAAATTTTGATGAATGTACCTCTTCTTCAGGTATCCGCCTTAGGTTTTAACTATACGATTTCTCTTAGTGAATTTATGTAAATCAGAGAACCTACACATTCGAATTTTATAATTAAAAATTTGGTTCATTTTTCTCAAAAAACAAAACACAATATTTTTTATTAAAGAATGAAATTAAAAAATGGGCCCCAATGACACCACATACACATCTCTTTAATATGGTTTTCAGGTCCTAGCCTGCTGGGTACTACTAGTTCCCCTACATGAAATTCCACCCAACCATGAAGATCACCCATGTTCCTGAAATGATCATCTAACTATTTGATGTCTCAATAGGGAAACACTTGTTCTTTATAGTGTGCTTTCATACATACCTTGGGAAACATCCCAGAATGTAACCCATTCTGATCAGTAATCTAATCCAAATATTCTTAATTGTGGAATTATAAACGGGTAGGAACACGAAAAGAAAGCTTAAACATGTTGAAACTATTTATTTCATTTATAATATTATCAATTTACCATTTTTGGGTGTTACATTCACTCCCCCCCCCCACTAGAGCTCAACCTCCTCATTATGGACCCAACTAATCAACCTAGGTGACTCCACTAAACTTAAGACTAGGATACTACTATAATTCCAATTTAACAAGTGGTCCCATCAAAATTTATAAAAAACCCACCTTATCATGGACATCATGTCCTATCCCACCATATACCACTAGTTTCCACCAAACAAATAGTCCCCTCCAAGAGGCCCACCCACATCCCAAATGGGTCATCCGACTAATGATAGTCCACAAGGCTCAATGATTTTTTCTTTCCAATGTTATTTGTACATATCCTCATATATCATAGAAATATTCATAGAATTTCTCCCATCCTAGAAACTAAATTAGGCCATGTATTCTTAAAATTATAATTCTAGTTAGGTATGCTCCCAAAAATAAAGGTTCACATTCTTGATATGAGTCGTATCATTTATCCTTTTATCAATTTATCATTCTTTTATGTGCTAATTTTTTTCTCAAAATAAGGCTTCTAAAATGAGGATAATTATTTCAAGAATTTATCTTATACGGGTTGGTGGATCTAAATGGCTTGATAGGTGTTAAGATGGATGGATATTGAGATCCCTTTAATAATTGAGGAAGAGTGGGATTCTTATAAATACCCAAAATAATTCACTATTGGGATGTAAAACTAAACTCATGTTCCTAAAAAATTGATTAATTATGGATTAGAGGGTTAATTTATCAATAAAAACCTCCACCACAAATATAAATTCATATATTAATAATTTTTTCTCTTAGTCATTAAGTTTACTAAATTTTATCATTATTGTTTCAAATAGGGTAACATGTATCTTTTTATTTACTTATGAAATTTAACATTTAAATAGACTTTAAAATGGGATTTATTATGTAATTTTCACCTAATAATTCAATATTTATGTCCAATTTATGAAATAGTTATCCAATTTTTTTACAATAAATTTTAATATAAACTCATGTAATGTGAAAAACATTTTTTTAACGTTAAATGTTTTAATTAATTTTAACTATTTTAAGTAATCACAATAAAAAATTATGTTAACACATTAATATAATAAAATTACTATGAATCCAAAAATGGGATATATATTTCCCAATTATATTTGCATAAATGGAATATTATTATTTTAAATTAATCCTACAGACATAAATAGATATATGTGTTTTGAAATGAAAATAATCAAACGTTTACAATGTTTTTATATCCAATTTCAACATTAAAGATATTCCAATTAAATAAATTGGATTAATAGTTGTATAATTGAGCTAATTTTACTTTAATGACCTTTTTAAATATAATATATCTATATACGTATGTAAAATAAAAAGGATGTTTTCAATTAAAAATCAGTATTTTTCACGATTCATCACAAATGAAGCATTTCAGAAAATACCAAATAATTCACCTTAAACATATTTTTAAATTATGAATAAGAAAATGATGTATATTTTATCTAATATTATTTATAAATTTATTAATAATTAATTTTATGTTTTTCAGAGAATGATGTAAAAAGTAGATTTTTTTGAAAATGTAAATTTCAAAACATGTAAATACTTTTCTGATATTTATGTATTTTTTGAATATGACCCCTTTATAAAAACACATTAAACCTCATATTTAAAAATTATTTATTACTATTAATATATCTATATATAATAAATATATTATAATGTTTTCATTAAAATAAATAAATTAATAATATATAGTTGTTGAATTGAAAAATAGTTCCATGTGTAAAGTAAGTAAAGCCAATGTTTTATATTGTACATGCTCAACATGGTGTTTCTTATGACTCAAGAATTCGAATAGATTTAATATAATAAAAACATTAATAAAAACTCAGTGTGTTACATATATTCGCCATGATTTTATGATTATTATATATATATATATAAACTTTCAAAATATAGATTTTGCCTCCATATTTTCAGTATTAGGTCTCCCCAACCATTTGAGATTAATAATCATCCATAATAAAATTAAAAAACATATAATGGATGTAATTTACATTATAATATCATGATCATAATAACACTTATTTATGTGTGTATTTTGATTCAGAATATTGAATGTTACACCCCTTCCTCAGAAATTGATGTGGGATATATAGAGATATATAATTCCATCTGTATATCAGATAAAATTCCATGAAAAGATGAATCAAAATATTTTCAAGAGCCACATTATTACATATTTCAACTCAACATCCCCAACTATAGTTTGGTGGGTATGTGTCCTTAATTATTATGATCCACATTGGAAATTGACATAGCATATACCCTTATTTATTCCCTTGGTCTAGGATTTATCCCTTGTATTAGGGGATTGACTTAGATATTTCTTGAATTCCCCAAATTTAATATATTGATCTATTAACTGTAACATTGGATGAATGTTATTTCTAATAATCAAAATACAAATTTTTCCTTATAATTAATATCTCTATAACCATGTTTTCAACAATTAAAATATCTTAATATTCTTTGGAGAAATTAATATATGTGTTTCTCCCCACATTATTGACATATAAGAAATTAAATTTTCATTCCATTATATTCAATTTAAAGAGAAATTTCCAAAAAACTACTTTTTCTATCATCTAGAATTTTTAAACATATCAATTTGGTAATCATAAATTTATGTTTTTGATTAGGATTAACCAAAATATTTTTCATCCCACATCCCATTCCAATTATTTCATCATTAGGATGCTTATTTAATTTTCTATCACATTATTATTTTTAAATGATTCCTCTCAGTTGAAACTATTTACTAAAACCAAAATGGATAACATAAATTGTTGAGAAATAGTAATCCGAGTGAAAAATAATATAATAAAAAAATCATGACATATCCTAAATTATGACACCATATTATTAACCCATGACAATTTATGACAATCTAATACCACATAGGATTATCATAACATTTCATGGGTTTTACCCTCACATTCATCTTGATGGTTCATAAAGATAATGTGAATCAACCCAAGAATATCCACTAAGAGTGTCAAAACATGTGATCATTTGGGCCCCTTTATCATGGATCATGTGAAGATCATGTTAATTCTCAACTCTCCTTTTTGGGATTTTATCCCATAGAACATCAACTTGAGAGCCTATATCCACTTTTATCTATCTAGAGAGGTACTATATTTCTAAATACCACCCAATAAATAACATACAAAATTTTCATTATGTTATAAAAAAAATACTTATCCCCAATATTTTCATCAATTTTTATAATCATATTCTCCAAAAATTACTAAACCCTTATATAATACAAACTATAATTACCTGATCATTTTTTACATAAATATCACATCATTTTTTAGGAATATTAAATAGATATAACATAATATATACATAATTATTGTATAGGTTTAGTGAATTTGTTTAATAGATACATAAAAAACAAATTTTCATGAAATAACCCCCTAAATTGTTCATATATAATAACATTATAGACATATCATACTTAATAACATTCTTCAAAACCTTAGAAAAGTGACACCATAATAAGGGGTGAGCTCATATTCTCAGTAAGTGTAAACATAAAAGATATCCATAAATAATTTTATGTAATCATTATATATGAAAACATGTTTGAGAAAATGATCATTACTTATTAAAATAATATTCCATAATTCATGATATTAAATAATTAATTGATGAATATTGGTTTTATCCTATCATTAGACAATAATCATGAATCCAAAAGCATTAGTGATGGACCATTATTTTAGTATATAAAATAGTTATGTCGAATAATCATTAAATAAAAAAATAAAAAATTATAACTATATATAAACAAAAAAATATACACACATCGTGCTGATGAAATGTAATTTGGCCCCCACATTAAATAATGGATATGGATCTAGATCCAAAATTAAAATTGTGAAAATCTCATAATATTAAAATTTCTATGTAGAATGTTGTGAACATGACTCAAGTTCATGCATAACATAGTAATCTCATCATATTAAAATATTTTACCCGATGCATTTGAGGTATATGTAATATTTTTTACAACCATAAATTAATGAAAACAATACGCAAGTGTTCCATAAGATTATAAAAAATTCATCATAGCATGACCCATTAGAAAAAATTTGTTCCATAATGATTTGATCATAACATAATTAACATATGGTAATGTACTGGTTTTCTTATAATCATACATAAAAATTAACCACAATAATTCATCCATCAAAATAATGTGGATGGTATTAGAAGATAAAATCCCCATTTAAATATATATTAATTAATGTATGTTGATATAGATGAAATATTTCTTTTATGAAGGTAGTTATAATACCCTTAAAAAATAAATATAAAATATTCTTTTTCTTTTTGAATCTTTTTAAAACCAAAACTCACATTAAAGTGGGTATGATAATTTATTTATATGAACATAAATAATTATTAATTAATTTTCATGATTAAATAATTAGTAGATGGTGGGAAAATTCATTCCTGTCTTATACACTAAAATAGAACATTATCTTCAATCTTTTATGAAAATTCAAAAGGATGTCAAATAAACAAATTTTGAAAATATTTCATTTAATTATTTGGAAAGAAAGAAACATTTATTATAAATAATCATTCTAAAATATTATTTCTTTACAAAATATCCAAAAAACCTTTCGAATAACACGGATAAAAAACATAATGATTCCCAACAAAAAATTAATAAATATGGTCGTATTTTAATAAAAATGGATTCTTAATTGATTTATGTATGAAAAAGAGAATATTGAATGGAAAACAAAAAAAACAATAGAAATATACATATGATATGTAAATTTTTATGTTTAAAGAGATAAGGATCATATTATATATCTCATTGTAAATTTTACATAGTGAAATTAAAAAAGAAATGTCATTGTAATATAAACCCCTACGACTTTGGCTACTTTTGAATAATAAAACCTTTGGATGAAATAAATTTAAATATATATTTAAATACCATCAATTATTAATATATTAATGATATAAAATATAAAATATAAATTATTTATAGCATATAAACACATGTATGTTCGCAACGTGAAACATGACTCAAATAAATAATATTAAGATGAATACTCCTTACCTCAAATCCTGAATTTATTTATAAAAATTAATAGATTCTTGAAAGAAATTGAGATTTATTTTTAATTTCTACCCAAACAATATTTATTATTATATAATGTAATTTTAAATTACCCATTCTTTAGAAACATGTCCATTAAAATCATTATTCAGGTTAAAATTGGTTTATCTCAATGCCTGTTTCGATTCAATGATTCCAGTAAGTGGACCATTTTATGGGTTTTATAATCTTGAGAATATAAATAAGGAAACAAATATAATATTAATTCAGTAAATACTGTTTTATATAATATTATATAGGTTGGTAAGTAATAACAGGTTACATCACTTCTTGGAGATGGTAGTTAATCTGTATACAAGTTGAATGTTTTCATTTATCAATGGATTTAAAAAAGGTAGATAATAATTAATATTTAAAAAATCATAATTATAGAATATATATTTTAATTTAGTTGATCATTATGATCATATATATAAATAATAATTGAAAAAAATAAATGACATCACTTCGTGGAGGTGGAAGTCTATATATATGAACAAGTGCTGATTTCATTTTTGAATAGAGGGAAACTTAAGACGTTAAATACTCTTTAACCAAGAAATAATAATATTTATAATATAGAATATCTTATATATAAATTATAAAAATCTATATAATCATCCATGAGAGACAATACAAGGAGGAGGTAGTCCATATATACACACGAGAGATGTATTCATTTCCCATGGGATGGAAAAGGAGAAGAAAAGAGGTATAATATAAGAATAATAATAATTTACTATATCAAATATATTTTTATAATTATATCATAATGGTTATTAAATGATTTAATTAGGTAGAATAATAAATAATTATAATATAACTTAGTTAAGAGCCACACGACTTCTTTAGAAATTATTTCAGGTCATATACCATAAATCATCAAGGTTGGTATTTTGGTAATACCCAGACATATAGGTCATAGGTATAATTGTTTGGAATGTATTTGGGTAGGGATTATGCAATATATAGTTCTCTTTATTTTTTTAATTGACAATATATGTTACCCTTTTATAAGTGAGGGGAGTGACACACCTGTAATTATTATTTACTTTTATATTTTACTTATGTCTTACTCTTGGTCATGCAGAACTAAAAAACAAAAATCCAAATATTATTTCACATGGTTAAAAATCAAATTTATCAATAGTAATTTTGATGATACTCTATAACTTTATCAAAATAATTTTATATTAATTATGTTATTTTACCCTTTTTACTTTTGGGACAATATTCTTATCACGGTCACTATTCATATTGACTAAAAATTATATAGACCTCATTACAAAATTCAAACATCCTAATTCAAAATATGAAATCTATTTTTATGATTCATTTATTATTTGTGGTAGAAATTTATTTTAAATAATGTTTAACAAAAAATAAAAAAAAGTTTTAAGAAAAAGGCTTTTTTAAGCACAAATATGAACTTTTACAAAAATAAATTTAAATATAGATTATTATGGAATTAATTATATTATTTTTAACCAAATGGAAGATACATTAATATAAAAAATACAAAATATAATGGTACATTAGAATTCATTATTTAACAAAAAACATGTTTTTTAATCGGCATTTTCAATATTCACTCAAAAATCTATATTTTCATAAAAATTTACAAACATCAATGAAAACATTTATTAAATGATGATTTCAAAAATTATGACCATATTACTGAAATTAATTTCTAATTATTGTGTAAATAAATTACTATATCAATATAGAAAAAATAATAAACCCCATTTTGAGTAAAAGGTATTTTTAAAGCATAAAACGACTATATTATCATGACTTAATTAATAACCAAAATTAAATGATTTTTCATTAAATTTAATGGTTATAAAATATATTAAAATAATTAAAATATTTTATAAATTTTTATTACATTATTCTATTATGATTAAAAAATTTCACAGATATATTGTTTTTTAATATATCCTTTACCTTAAAAGAAATTATGTTCATTTGACACAATTTGGTAATAAATGTGTAATTTATTATTCATTCTCCTATGGAAAAATATTACACATATATTTAAATAGAAATATTTATTTCATATAAGATAATTTTTTATGTATAATATGACAATGAAAACATTGAATTAAATAAGGTGAAATATATATTCTAAAATCCCAAGGTGTTACATAATCACCCATTAATTCCTTACATGTTACGAGTATTATTTGAGAATTAATGTTAATAAAAAAGTATTGAGTTTTATTGTTTTTTTTGTTTTATAAGAATTTATTGATCCTTTAGAGAATTAATGTCAAAAAATTTATATGTACCAGAATTAGTGAAAATTGTATTTAAAAAAACATTAAACATGAATCACAAAACAAATCAATAATTTTTTTATAAATCTAATTTAAAAAAATCAATATGATTAATAATGCCTTATTTCACTAAAAAAATTCAATAAACCGTTATTATTTGATTCCAAATATAATCCAAAATGTTATACTACATAATTATATCAATTAAAGTAATACATTAACAAATCCAAGTCGATGATTGGAAAATAAATTAACAGTACACTATGAGAATCCCAAAATCAATCCTAAAAATCCCAAATACTATCCCAATACACATTGAATAACTAAATATTAAATTTATTTCACAAACCTCACAAGTATAATAACTTCACCCTGTAGAAGAATGATTATAAATGTATAATAATACAAGTGTATAATTTATCAAAACCCAAATGAGAATGAATATTTTAAGAAAAAATCCCTAATTATATTTATTTATAAATACATTAAGAAATTACAATGATAATAAAAAACATTCATATTAAATAAATTATAACACTAAATAAATTTTATTAAATAATCCTCAAAATAAAATACATAACCTAAAAAACTGATAATAAATTTATATGTTTGTTTCATGTAGTTAAATCATTAAAAAACTATAATTCAGAATATTTCAACCACATATTTTAGTAAAATATATCTCAATTCAATAAAATATATTCTATAAAAAACCAAAAATTAAATTAATAATAAGACATATAATAATATATTTTATATAAAAACAATTCATACTTTTAAAAATATAATTTGTAAAATGATAATTTAATTATAGTAATATATATTTGTATTTAAATCATAGAATCAATTTTATATAAAAATAAATATTTTGAATTGGATTTAGTGAAATCAATACTCTAATCCAACACAACACACACACATAAGACATTTATTAGAATCAATTATTATATAAATAAATAATTATTATGGTGTGTTACATATCCTAATTTTAAAAACAAATACTAATGATAATGATGTTTTAAAATGAAAATGGATTTAAAATTATTATATTTAAACATGTATTTAATAATAAATGTCGTTAAATAGTTCTATCTCCACTAACCATTACATTTAATAAATTTATGTCACAAATATGCTAATTTTAACTCACTTAAAGGTTTGTATAATTTTATAGGAACTAAATAAAATTATATTATCAATGAAATATCCTTAAAACAAAAAATAATATCTATCTCATTTTAATTAAAATAAATTTTCAAACAATATCAAACACCAAACATATATTCAAAACCACCACAAAAGATGATTCCATTATCCTAATAAGAAATCTATAATAAAAATTACTCTTATAAAGACCCTAAAAATAACTATATAACAACACTTATAATGAAATCCACAAATTCTATAAACACCACTCTCTATTAAATCAACTAAAATTTGTAGAATAAATTAAACTCATTATATATGATAATATTTTAAAATCACTAAAAAAATTGAAATATCACATGAATAATGCTTAATGTATCATAAATCCAAATACTCTTCAAGTAAATGAGTTTTAATATTATTTGATGAAAACAATTTGACACCTACCAAGAACATAATATAGACAAAAAATAATTTCTTAGATAAAAATGAATAAATGAAGAAGAGAAGGATTTATCGATGGTACATTTTGAAAAACATCATAACCAATACTCACATGTCATTATAATTGGAGAGTCAATGGTTGGGGTCTGTAGGATTGTGGGTAAAATAATATGAAATTGGATATGATGGATGGAACAAATAAATTTCAAAATAACCCAACATAAGTCTCCAGGTTTTCATATATGGTTTCCAAATATTTTGGATAACTATGTTGCAATCATTAAGTATTAAGAGAATTATTTATATATTGACATGGGTTATAAATTATGATTCAATTTATAACCAGTCTAGTAACCATTAATTCATATATATTTACCTTGTGACTTCCCACAAAACCTTCATAATTTAAATACTACATCACTATGGATACCTACGTATTATATAAACTTCCAGACATATCTAAATTTCTATCTATTTTTATAAAACATAAAAACTATTCTTTTTCAAAACCACCACTTCAATTTCATTCCAAAATCTATTTTAATTTTTTATAATGTATGTTTTTAAATATTAGTGAAATTAAAATCATATTATCCTTATGATTCCAACCATTAATTAAACCACTAAACAACGTCATCCATCCTTGATTATAATAAGAACTAAATAAACCACTCTAGACTATTATTATTCCCCTCCCATCATAATATTATAAAATACCAGAAAATTAATCCCAAGTGTATCCTCCATACCATAAATACTAATTTATCTATCTCTATCATTTATAATGAAAATAATAATTAGTGTGATCCGTCCAAAGTATTACACCTTACAGAAACATCCAAAATATTGTTTCATTTAACCTATACTTAAATTATCAAAATAACTAATGTAATTCTCAAAAAAACAATGTCAAACATGAAGCTATAGGGATTATTCAAAATTTCAATTAATAATATTTGTAGAATAATGTGAATGTTATTTGAAAACCAATAAGAATGATATATTATCAATTATTTAAATGAATTTAATACCCTTAAAATATTTATAATTGATTTTAAAATAACATTCAATCATATCCAAATTGTTTTATGTAAAATTATATAAATTTAAAATTCTAAATAAATTAGTAGAAAATAACTTATATTCCTTGATAGTTTTAAATCCAAATAACATTTGTTATTATTTTAATAAAAACCTTAGGAAATAGAAACTATAAACCAATTGAAAATTTTAAAAAATCCATCCTCACTATAAATTTCAAACAAAAACAATATATATCAGGATATAAATTTGGTTGTTTCTCTTTATGAGTATTCATTAATGAAACAAATTCCAATAATGAAAAATTACAAAAGTATTTTTTTAAGAATAAAAATCACACACATAATATGAAATCGTATACAACAAAATTAACATAATTTTCCACTAGAATATTGCTTGAGAAAGTGTCAATCAATATTCCTTTTGATCACTAAACTATCTTCAGGAGACTTTTCAATTAGAAATCTGTATTTTTATTCCATTTCCGTACCCATTACAAAAGTTTATATTAGTAAAATTAAGAATAACATCATACAGTAGTTATCAATCATGGATATGGAGGAATGTCTTGTGCACAACATATCATCCAGTTCTTGAAAATATATCCACACTTTTAATTAACTCAATTTTAAAAAATCATAATTTTTGGATGTAATTTTCAAACATAACTAATCAAATACATGAGATGAAATTAAATAGGTCCAAATTTAACACATATCATATATAATAAGTGATATAAATGAAATGATGGATGAAATTATACCATTAGAGTTTCTATATAATCGATAAGAATGAAAATATGAAACACAAAAAATAAAATTACAACATTAATGTGATCATGCATCAAAAAATATATACATCATAAAGTCATATAATTTAAATGATTGAAAAATTATTATATGATATTTAAATGATAATCCAATCACAGACATAAAATTTTATCATTCCATACTTGATACAACCTCTAATTTATACCTAGGTTTCCTCGACATCATTTTTCATTGTAAATTAATCTATCAATATCATAACCTAGACCTATAGTCAAGGAAAATATTTGATTCGTGAAAACTCTAAAAGATATCTTTTATATTTGTTTTCATGTGTCTACTTATTCAGTATTACTCCATAATTTCCCTCCACTCACCAAAGTGAATGTAATAAATGTGAATTCTTATAAAGTTTAAAATGAAGTCCTTCATCCTAGCCTAAAATAAGTTGTAAACTATAAACATAATAATATAAATATATGAATAAAAATAATTAAAAAAATATGGTAATCATCTATAACTCATATAAATTTAAATTCCACGCATTAAAATGAACGAAATATAAATTCAGACAACATTTCCAACATTTATATGTATCTCAAGTCCCAAGACTATTGTACTGACACATAAATTATGTTGTTTGGCCACTCCAATCTCATAAATATAAAAATCCATTAAATATAATATTTTTAGATAGAAAACACAAAATTGAACCACAAGGGGACAAAAAATATTGGGAATTATACTAATCATACACATATGAAAGATCTATAGAGAGAAAATAATTATCAACACACACATGTATCTTGTATGATATAAATCAATATACATGGGAATATCCACTAATATAGATATGGATATGTCACTAAATTTACTTGAAAATATGTGTTCCATGTCTATGGAATTTGAAAAATCACCATGGATCTAATATAAATCACATATGATCAATTAACTTATAAAACTTTACATGGGTTTGTAGTTACCATCTCTCCATATAGATGAAAAAATCCTAACTATTCCATGTTAGAATATAGAGTTAGATAAAATCATATAAAATTGACAATAATATATCTATAAACCTCTAATAAATAATAATCAAACATATAAATTGAATTCCCACCATTTCACAAAAAATAATAAAATGTGTTTCCAAACATCCTCATTCAATACCTATGACCAAAATATAGTGGGTAAATTTATCTACAACTAAAAAAGGTTGTGGAAAATGTAATAGTTTTCTTAATCAATTTTGATAGAAACTGATAGAAAAATAAAGGGTCAATGTTGACAACATTTCTACAAAGAACACACATCAACCTCCATGCCATATCGTTGAGAAATGTATAACCATAATGTTAGTAAAACCATATATAGATATTATATAAGTAAAAAATATTTCCTTAAAAATATCAATAATATTTTAGATTAAATATTACGAATAATATAAATACATAGTCTTTTTTTTATTTTTCAACACATTTCACAATATATGTGGCTAGATGTGTGACAAAATTTATCATTAAATTTAAAAAAAGTATTGTTAGTTTACATCATCATTTTTTTTGAATTACGAAGGATATGTTTTTAGGTAATGTCTTAACATGTCTAGGCATTAAAAAAAGAAAAACCAAATATAACAAAAACAAAAAAAAAACAGAAAAACTAAATAGTAATATCACTTATAAAAATATATTGATCCATTTTCTGGATAGACATTTCATAGATAAATTTTTGGTCAAAAGAATGTTGTGGGACTATATCTTCTTCATTGATACTTGAGAATATAACCTCTAAAAAATATATGTCTTCATTTAGGGGAAGGATGCCATCATCAAATTCCATAAAATAGAATAATGTTGAAAATCATACAAATCCATGAAATCCTTATTGAGTACTTGGGTGATTTTTCCATCAACATTTTACCACTATATTCTGATGAAAACATGTATATTGTGGTCTTGTATTTATTACATTCATCAAATGACTTTAATCCACACTTTTCAAAAAAAATCATATTTTATAAAATATAATAGGGGTAAGAGCATACAACTTGAACCAATGTCTAGGCTCTCGTCCATGATATGAAATCATAATCAAAGCTCCATAGAATAAAGATAATCCTTTATATACTTAGAAAATTTAAAATTGTTAACATATACCTCCTTGAAGTGAATAGAGTTATCTAAAAATCTTCTAATCAAATGTTTGTTGATACTATAGTTATCTCTATGAATCATAGTTTTCATCCATGAATCTACTGAGTAATCTTAAAAATATATAACACTTTAATCAATTTTTTATTCTTTATTATAATAACAATTTAGTCCAAAATTATTCTACAAAATATGATGAAACATATTATAAAACATCAACTCATTCCCCAATCAGTGGAAAAACTATATTATACTGCAAGGGAATATTTTATATCTTGAACTACCTCTGCAATTTTCATCCATCCATGCCACGTTTTTCTCATATACCCTACTTGTTAACATTCAACATCTTACTTCTATAAAAAAACTTCGTTATATTTTTTATATGATTCGGAATGACAAATTGATTTTAAAATTATTCATTTGAAGTCAAATACCTGATTTTTAGTTATAAGATCCTTTTATATGACATGTATTTATAATATTACTCTAGTACAATCCCCAAGAATCCATTTGTATTTCATAAAAACATCCAAACTTGAAAGATTTTGGTTTTACAACCAAGAACATATATCATAGTTTTTTAGTTCCCACAATTTACATATGTTGTTTCAAAAAATATATCACCTATAAATCCATTAAAAACAAAATTATCATATAAAACTCTCTAAAAAATCACATAGAACCTTAATAAAAAATATAAAATATAAATTCATTATTTAAAAAATTCATATATAGAAAAAACATATGTAAATTCATTTCTTGCTCTTTTCGTTGTTTATAAAATTCATCCTTAATATTTTAAGAATATTTTTAAAAATTAATATTATTTCGATTATAATTTGTAGATCGAGATTCATAAATCTCATAATAATTGTAAATCATGGGTCGTTTAATACCTTTTTCTTCTTTTAAAACATGAATTGATTTAATTAGTTATGGTTCTACTTTTATTTTCATTATTATTTCCTTAGTTAAGTAGATGTGGTCCAAAAATTCATGCTTAATCAAGTACCATGAAGTTGTTGAATGAACACAATAGCACGTATTTCTTTATTTTTGATAAGACAGATTACAATTTTTATAAAAATATATTATTTTAATATATATTTAGATCATTAATAAACAATATAATTTATATCTAATTAAAAAAATTAAAATTAAAATCCAATAGAAAGAAATATACCTAAATTATGTATCAATTTTCCCTATTTATAAAAATTATAATAACATTCCGTAATATATCTGGAAAATTATATTCTAGAAAATAATTATTCATATGGGAAATCATACCCCTCAATTAAAATATATAAATAGATATAACTCGAAATTTATCAAATAAAATATATTCATCAGATTGGTCACTAAATCATATTTCATATATAACTCTAATTCTATTAATGTTCATTCCTTCCACAAACATTTCAACATTTCAATAATATCAATGTCCATTTTTTCATGACATTAATTAAAATTACCTCACGTAGACTTAATCATTATTTAAAACGGTTAATTCATAATCCCATTGTATATAAATTATATATAATGCCTTGTACTATATCTAATGCAGTACATTAGAGTACCAGTCACACAAATTATCAGATATTCTATCATGGTAATTGACGCACACCCTATCTTCGGGTGTGGGAAAAACAATTTATTTCCTAAATTAAATATAGTTGTAGTAGAAACATGCATATTATCCAAAAGAGGAGTATGAATAAAGATCAGTTGGCACATTCAAATTAAGAAAAAAGGTGTTTTTATTTATAAAACAAATCATATATAAAATAATGTATTTAGATAATATATTCATAAAAGTTATTGGTTTGTGGTAGGATACCTTTTTTTATGGCTATCCAATTCCCCAATTTTGAATAAATTCTTCTTATTAACTAGTAAGTGAGGTGTTCTAATAATACATCTCTATTCACTAATGGTTAAATAATATTGGTTTGATTAGCCTAAAATCCTCTTATTTGGTCTTCCCTCCTTTCTAATGTCTCTATATAGAACACTAAATCACCCCTACTTCACCTATAAAATACCCAATTGGGTATTCTCATTCCAAAATAATATATGAATGACTACTAAAACTTCCTCACTCACCAGAAACTGCTTGACAGTTGACAACTCAGCCCAAACCATTCAATCGTATATGGTATAAAAATATGTGATGATATATTATATATCCATAAGTAAGGATAAAATTAATAAATAGAATTAAATAAGAAACAATAAAATTTGAAAATTAAATCAGTTAAAAAATACAGAAATCAATCAACATAAAGAGATAATTACATTCCTTTAAATTATTATACACAAGAATAAAAAAACTACCTTCCCATCAATAAATAACTCATTATATTAAACATAAATTCAACCAAAAATTAATATAAAGGGAAATGTATAAGGAATTTAAAAACAATAAAAATAGGAAAATAAATAAAAATTGTTACTGCAGGTTGTCAAGTGCGAGTTATTTTTTTGTTTACAACTCATAAGAAATTAATTATTTGAGGCTCTAGAAATTTTATAGTCAGTTAAAACAAAAATATTTTCATGAATTTGAAATATTTTATATGCTATAGTTTCAATCCATTCTTTATATCTTCATGTAATTCTTCCTCCCTAAAATCATGTACCATCACTAATTTGTTAGGATTCTTGAGCAAAATAATATAAATTATTTTAATACATATAGTATCCTTCTAATGGTTTCAGTAGGGATAACATTATAACCTAAAAATTATAATGAAGCACTGGGTAAATCCCCCGAAGTCTTCCATGGATCTTTTTAAACAATTTTTTTTTAACAAAATCATGAAGATTTGTGATCAATAATATTTATGTTAAAATACTTACGAGGGATTTCAAATCCATACATTCTATCCTAAATATTTACAATCAATGGTAAATATTTATTCTCAGCTAAGAAAGTCTTACGATCAAGTCCTTTACGAATTTTTTTAGCTGCTTGCAATTTAAAAATACCCATATTTACACAAAATCAACTTTATTTCCCTCGTAAACAATGACATAAACCTCTCTTAGTTATTAAATAATTAAATTTTAAATATAACATTTGTTAAAAAATTACTCCAACTGAATAAAACAATTGAAATCCAGCACTTAATCTATTTCAATAATTAAATTTTAAATTTTCCTTTATTCTCAAATTGTAATATTTTCCACAAATATGATAAAATAATTGAATATAAATCATTTATATAAAAAATATAGTCTATATGAATGTATTTCATTTTCAATTGCCCAACACAAATCCCTTAGCCTCTGGATAAGTGAATTTAAAAGCTAAAAAATAAATTTTGAATTATTAATTACTGTAAAATCTAATTTTTAATTCTTATGAACTAACACATATAATTCCACTTAAAGTATATTTATTATATTTTAATCATAAAAATATTCAATAAAACCCAAATTCTTTTATCCTATCATATCCCCTTATACCTACCTTTCTATATATTTTCCACAAAATACATAGTATGATTCTCATGCACGGATTCTATAAACCGATTTTTATACAAGTGTAACAATTTTCATAATGAAATTATTCATATATACCTAATGAGTAATGAATATGGTCAAATAATGGGGTATTTAGGATCATGTTCAAATATAACTAATGATTAAAGGTTGGTTGGTATTAAATTTAAAATTATAGAGGTTTAATGGGGAGGATTGTCTATAAAATGATGCTTAGTGAATGATTTTCAATTTACTCTAATTACGGATTCATCTATAATCATGTATTTTAGTACTCAGATTATTTTCTTTGAATCATCCATGAACATCCCACACCATGTATCACTGTTGTAGTAGCTAACATTCTACTCATTATTTCAAGTATTATGTTTCTTAAAAAAGTACTTTAATTATACTCTTAATGTAAGAGAGGGACTTTTGTTTTTCAATATTAGATGTGGTACTTTATTAATATCCTTGCATAATATATACTCTTTGATCTAAATTATCATTAATATTATTATCATTTTCTCCCCCCATTACAAATAGAATTTTCTCATTATTTTTTGAAACATATTAATCTTCAGAATCATATTTATGAAGAAAATAGTGGGGTGTTTCAATTAAAAAAGTGGTGGATATCAATTTATATCCTTTAATGATATCAAGAATATTTTTCCACATTTTCCATCAGGATATTTCTACAAAAAAAAGCAAAAATGATAAAAAAAATTATTCTTCAAATTTAAATAATATAAAAAAAATATATTTTCCTCTCCTTTTATTTCTTCCCCCATAATAAGATTAACATAGATCTTGCATCATATTCTTGATCAATGTTGATAAGTAGTTTTGAATTATAGATTTTTTTTCTTAAAAATACATTCCTATTTGATAAGGTCTATAAAATTTTATGTAATGATAGACTTGTAATGATATTTTATTTTAAATAATGGCTTTAAAATGAAAATAATTCCTTAACCATATATACCTTAGAATACTAAAAGTGCATAATGTTTTGACCGAATTACATGAAATTTTGGGGTAATCCTGGTACTTATTGGATCACCCATGAAAGAAATTACTGTATAAAATATCTAATATTTTTTAATTCTTTCTAGTAGGTGTAACAAATAATGTATAATATGTTATGAAGGATAATTAAAAACCATTGGATTTTGAATGAATTGCATTTATTTTGAATTTGGATATAATATCATTAAATAATTCACCTAAGGTGAGTAAATGGTTCAATTTAGTTTCACATCAGTGGAATGGATTCAAACTGTGAAGTTGTATTTAGAATAATATCAATAGATTCAAAAAAAATAAATGATCCGAATCAAAAATAATTAAGAGAAAAAATTAATACCGAAACTAATGGTTCTAAACTATATGTATTCATCCCATAGACCTAAATGATTCAATATAAGTAATGCATTCCAAATGATTAATTTATTGAAAAAATTAAATGTGGAACAACAGCATGAAATAAAATTTTGAGAAAAGGTAAAACCTAGTGGTTTATATAGCTATAATGGTCTGAAGATCATTAAATCCTACACTGGTCATATTATTACATTCAAATTCAAATTCGTTTATCTATTCCCATTAACATTGAATTAGTATTATTCTATTTCTTTGATAATATACAGAGCACCAAAAGGGAAGATATGAGTGATTGTTATTGTATATTCCAAACTAGAAACAATTACCTAGAATTATCTTATTTCTATATTTTTAGAGATATAACTATCCTCTCATATTAAATATGTTGGGTTATATTATTTATCAATATCCAATTCAGTTATTTCATTATAGATTTTAGAATATTCAAAAGATGTTATTCTAATTTCCTCATATTCATTCTAATAAATTTCTTCTCTTTTTTAACTCCTTCTAAATTCATATTAATTTCCTTCAAAAGAATGTGCACTTTTCCATCCAACACTATATGTAGGTGGAATATCATTTCAAAGATTAATTCTTAAGTTATCATTCCTAGAAGGGTGTTGTAGGTATTCTTGTATTTCAATAAGTTATCTTCTAGGCTATTGATATAATCATTCTTTTTGTATTTTATTATAATTTTTCAAAATACCTTTTAATTACCAGGTGGAAGGATCATCATGTACATTTTATAAGTAGGTTTTTCTGTATAAGTATTATAATGAACTTCATACATCTTCATCATAGAGATCATTATTTTATTATAAAATTTATTTCCATGGTCGTTGATGAGGGATCTCAATACTCCAAACATACAGAAGATGTTATTCCTGAAGAAATCACACACAATTTTAGCATGAATAGTTTTTTAGTGTTTCACTCCAACCTATTTTAAAAAATGATCAATATTAATAATAATATATGAATTTAAAAAAGGCCTAAGAAAATCTCCATTATTGACTATTCCCCATACATCTAAAATTTCACAAAACAATTTTTTTTAATGTATCTCTGGTATTTTTGAATTATTTCATGAAATTTTTCAATTTTTAAACTTCCAAAAGTATTAATGTGAATTATTAAATAGAGTATGGAAATTAATAATATGTTTTAAGAAATTTCATGTCGTTATACTAGGTTCAAAGTGTCCTCCACAAGATATAGTGCGGAAAAAATCAATGGAAAATCAATTTCAGTTTACGGAAACAATTATATTATTACATGATCCTTGAATATTTTCCAAAGGAATGGATCTGTTGAAATATAAAATTTTATTACGATTTTCATTGTAATTAATGTGACGTGGTACCTAGAAAACTAAATAATAATTTATTATAATTTTATACCATGGTACATACCCTTCTACTATATAGATTTTTTCTCTTAGAATGAGATCATTTACTAGGTTTGGGTTCAAATTTTCTACTTCAATAGTGTAGCATGGTCTAATTTGGGGATCTACTGGTTTATTTTTTAAAACATTTTGATCTTTAATATAATATTTTAATTATTGTAAAAGGATTATCCATATTACCAGCCTGAATTTTGATAACATCCCTGGTAAATGAAGAATAATAGATTTTCATATTGGAATAATATTTGTGAATTAAATATTAATTTTACATTAAAAGGGTTTCTATATTCAATAGTGTACCTGATATGCAAGAACGAGTTTCTTTGAAATCATAGGTTGCACACTAACAATATAATATTATTATTTTAAATGGTAGTTAACTCCTAGCTGTTTTATTGGTATAAATGAACAAAACTAACTACAATATTATTATAATATTTTGTTAAATGTATTTACATTTATCCCATAAAAAGTTATATGCTTAAAATATGAATGAATCTATCTTAAAGCATAATTTACATTAAAAGGATGATTTACCACCATTTAATGGAGAACCCTCTTTAAATAATGTTTTTGTCACTTTAATACATTATAATTGACCAAATTAAATTCTTCTTTAGAATGGGGACTTTAAATTTTACTTTGTCTAAAATTGTGGAATTTTTCAGATAAAGTTCATTTTTTAATTAATAGTGTAAATATTGTATTTTAATTCAAAACCATGTTTTCATATAAAATATTTATATGGTTAGATTATCATTTTAATTTTTTTATAGTGTAATTATAATATATTTTTAACATTTAATAAAATGTTGGTGATTGGAATTAATTTCACTTTGAAATTGGACATAAATGAGTATCAATCTTTTGATAGTTATTGTTTCTTAAAAACACGCTATTTGTTTTGATACACAGAATTAATTTTAAAATTAATTAATTCCAATTATCTGTTTTTATTTTGGAAAAATAGACATCATTTTTTATGTCATATTATCAAATATAGATTAGGATAAATTTTAGGTATTTTTTTGAAAAACTATAATTTTTAATGAATTGTGAAACCACTTAGTAGTATTAAAAAAACTGACTTTTTCATTTAAAAATTTTTTTACCACTTCTATGAATTGAATTTTGAAACACCGACATACATGGTTTTTATTAAGAAGTAAAATGTGGTTCAATAGATGAAAATTATTTTTGGTGAATATTAACTTTTTACTTTTACTTACCGCGGTTAAAGGTAAATAGGGTAAATCAAGGTTCAACGAATATTATAATAATTCAAAATTACTTTAAAACTTGTCCAAACCTTATTGTTTTAGTCATTTACGACCATGGGAATCATTGTGTCAATTTGGGGACCCCATTGAGCTACTTGGGAGTGATAATGACAATTTAGATTAATTAACTTAAAGTAATGGAAAAAATGACAAAAGTAAATATCTTTTAGTAAATTAATTTATATATAGTGTGATATAAATTATATTTTCGATAATAAATATTCATTGGAAATATAAAGATATTTCCTACATCATGGTAGTTTTTTTATAATTTGTAGACATCATTTAATTTAAATTATTTATGAAACAGTAATGATGCAGTGTTTATCTCATTAATAAATCATTTAAGTAAATAAGATTATAGTGATTAAAATATTATCCAATCCTTGTCCATTTCTTATTGGATGATTTTATTTCAACCATGATTCATCTTATCTTCGACTATAATGATTTTTTGACCATTAGAAACCGAATATCAATATATAATAAAATAATGTTTTCACACTTTCCTATAGAGCCCCTCCTCTCCCTTATAAAAGGAGACCATTTCTAACCAATTCCACACACCTCTAAAGCCTTTTGGTTCGTCCAAACTCTAACCAATTAATATCCCTACATCCCGATCCTCCTCCTAGAAGCCTTACCTTAGGCATAAGCCACTTCATGAAGTCCTTTGCTTCAAACCAAATGGAGTTACCCAATTTAAAGGTAACAGTTTCTCTTAAATTATTTTCTTTATTTTATATCTCCAACCGCTAAACACTTTTTATTCCATTATTTTTTAACAAAAAAAAAGTATCCTAAATATAAAAGGATGTTATTATGAGATGGTTTAGAATGACACTTACACACACCTCCATCTAATGAATGAATAAAATAATGTTTCTGTGGATGGAAAACTAACGCCTCACGAAATGATGATTGTTCAAATATCTCCAACAGCCTCTAATGGTGGCCATTATTATGGAACTATATTTATATATGATATATATTTTGTTTATGTTTTCATTATGCTTCGGTATTTTCCTTTTATAGCATGCCTTTATGGGTTCAATTATGGGTAAAAGTGATAATCTCATTAGAGGAAGTGCAGACTACCGCCCCCTCAAAGAGATATGATTCGCTCATACCATATGTGGTGTGTATAAAGGATAGATTTAATGATATTATATATGATCGATACTAGAATTATAATACTACTATGTATCATTATGTTTTAATTCCATTAAATATGAAATAGAAATGGACGTAGTGTTATTGTGTACGTACGACTTACCATCTCCATGAACAGTGTCATTTATTTCTTACCTCTAAATGTTATGTACTATTATAAATATATGTATATTATAGATATATATGATATGTATGATATCCAAATCATGAATATCATTCTGGATATAATTAATCTTTGACCACATGAAGAACATGTAATTATAAGAAGTCTATTTTTGACTCAAGTACCAAATATCGACTAAATGAACATTGTTAACTTAAATGATTACATAATGTTTATAACATGGTAATAAGTGATATAAAAGGAATAATAGACTTAAAAAGGTTCTTAAGAAAGTATAAATTAACTTTTATTTATAATTCAGGAGAATAATGAATGATTGAGTCAAGTCGGACACGAGGTAAGGGACTTCTTCTCAATCTCCTTTCATTGAGGCATATTTAGTTTTAATACACGACTTTCATTTATACGCTGTATAAAAACTCTTTACTTTCAAAGGGAATCATTTTAGAAGAATCATTTTACTAAACGACAATATGCAATGATTCTTTTAACATAAGTAGTGACAATGACTTTTTTTGCCACCACGAGTATTATTTGATCTTTGGAATCCTCAACAAGCCATAATGATTTTAAAAGAAAATAAATACCATATACTATTTTATATATTTTGGTATTGAGAATGGTTTTGATAATGGATTTGTTATGTCAATATATTTAAATGATATATTGATATTGAAATGTGGAAATGTCTTCTTTCCTTTATAATTGTTTTATGTGTTATGATTTGATAATGGTAGTTGGACATTTTATGGGTGGTTATGTGATAAACCAAATGACGGGTGGTGTCTTGAATACTAGGATGGGGGGTTACCTTATATCCTCCAATGCATTGGGTATGGATGTCGGCCGTATGGCTATTCCATTTAGTGATATATGTGGAAGTCGACTGTATGGTTATTCCATTTAAGTATGTTTATGTCCAAAGTTACCTTTATATGTTATGTGTTAATTATATGGGTTTTATGGTAATATTTTGGTTACAAAAGTGTAATTAATGATCTTTTATTCAGTGAAGAGTATTTACTACTTCATAAATGTGAAATGTATTACTTATGTTAATGTATTCATGGTTTACTTGTTGTTTTGAAAAACTAACAGTTTTACTTTTTTGTGTATCCCTTTCTTAGATTTTTATGCTCATCCCATATTTTTGAATTGTTTTTCACAGGACATAAAGATGAATAGGGTCATGGATAAAATCAAGGAAAAGTCATGTTGTCTTAAATATCGAACTAGACATGCCTCTTTTTTTAAGAGTTAGTGTTTTGTAAAAAAATGGAGACTGTGTAGAAGTGTCTGCTTTGTAATCTTTTGAGATGTAATAGTTATGTCCTAATTCTATAAAACTCTAAACCTGAAAAAGTCCTCAATGTGAATTATTCATTTAATTCAATATTATGTAAAATTTAAGGGCGTGTCCTTATAAATGGTATCAGATTTCAGTTTATGAAAACATTAAGAGTTAGGGTACTGTTAAATTAATATCCATAAAGTAATTTATGTTAATATTGAAATCATATAGAATTTACAGATTACCACATTGCTTCTCCTAAGAGATTTCAGTGTTCAGAATGGTTTTTTTAGAGAAAATAGAGCATCTATGTTGGGATGACATCCAGAGGCAGACAACCTTCCAAATCAGCAACCTGAGATGGTTAGAATCGGAATTGAATAGGTTCTTGCAATTATGGCACAATTGACTTAGGATATAAATGGTGGTGTTATCCATGCATGAGATCAGCCAGATCAACCTCAAAGTAACATGTCCGTAGTGGAGAATTTCATGAGGAAACATCCCCCATCATTCAGACGATCATCTGACCCTGTGCTAGCAGAAGGGTGGATTAAAGCACTAGAAATGATTTACGATGTTATGGTTTGTTCAGAACATCAAAATGTTAGTCACACTATTTACCGTTTTGAAGGTGAAGTTGATCAATGGTGGTCGATGGTGAAAAATATCAAGGATTTTGATGAGATTGATGCTCTTGATTGGGACGAATTCAAAATTATGTTTCTTGCGAAATATTTTCCTAAGGTGGTTCGTCTTATGATGGAAAAACAATTCATTTAATTAAGGAAGAAGAATGGCTCAGTGGCTGCTAATGAAACAAAGTTCACTCGACTTGCAAGGTATGCACAAAATTTCATCAGTGATCTTGATAGTAAGATAAATCGATTTTACTCAGGACAGAAGCCACGATATGGAAGAGCGTTAGCCTCTAGTGAGTTCAAAAGTTATGAAAAACTTGTTCGATGTGTGGAGAAGGTGGAAATGGACATTGACTATGATCATGTGTTCTTTGACAAACCTCATAATAAGTGGTCCAGTTGGCAGGCAATGGGGAAGAATTCATCAAAGAAATATAGAGGTAAGAAAACTAAATATTCCTCTAGTGAGAATTGTGGTAAAACGAATCCCAGAGAACGTTTATCCATGTCTGGAAAGTGCTTCCGGTGAGGTAAGTCTGGTCATATTACTCATAACTGTAACGAAGATGATCAAGAAGGCAATGAAAACACATCGGTATTGTCACGACCCGTCCTAGTGGGGGCCACATCGTGACTCCCCATGCCCGCCTCCAATTGGCCAGGGGATGGTGACTAGCACTGAGTAGGCATATCACTAACAAGAGAGGAATTTCCTATGTACATGTACACACGCACACATCTCCAAGCCCACAAATTATGAAAAGTAAAACACCAAGGATAAAATGCATGCATACAACTAAACCCCAACCAACAGAGTAAGACGAAAGGTAGATTACTGAAAAGAAAATTGGGCCAGAATACAAGCCCACCACAAACAAACAAACATGAATCTAAAAACTGCCAAATCCAACCTGTAAGCACAAAAGTTGCTGGGACTACTGCTCGTAGCCTTAGGAACACCCCGGCCTATAGGTAACTCTGAAAGCTTGGTCCTGTCGTGGTCCTCCCTGGACTCTGTCAAAAGGATGCTCATCTACACAAGACACTAGATGTGTGAGTAAAGCCCGTGTAGGCATGAGTATAACAATACTCAGCAGAGGACCCCGAAAAACCCAAAGTATTGGACAATGTAAAGGTACAACCTTTTTTGCATAGTGTATGTCTACAGAACATATATAAAAAACCAGAAATACTCAAAACCCAGACCCATGGTCTAGAGACAAGTCACACAATCGCATACCCCCGTTAGGGATTCTGTTCGAAGATTCCCAGATGCACTCGTTCCGAGAGAACACACTCCATGAGTCTTATAACTCTGATGACATCCCTCTAAGAAATGTTGTTCGTCAGGAACAATCACGATAGGTAGCTACACTCATTATGGGAGACACACTCTTGAGTGGAAAGGTTACGATAGATAGAAACACTCATTATGGGAGACATACTTCTGAGTGGGAAAGATCATGATACATAGATGAGGATCACTGCCAGGGCCATGGACGATACCGCGACTCATCCGGATTCACTAGTTTGGTGATACAAAAACTAGGTAGAGGATCAACGCTCGGTATAGTTGGACATGTCGATGACTGACTCTACCTAGGGTCAGGAATGGATAGAGGATCTTGATCCGGGCCTCTCGGATGGAAGCCTGACTCTATCATAGAAAGTCCTGCTGAAGGGATAATATTCCTGAGTGGGAAATGATGCCTGACCTTCAGGGGGACGAGAAGAAGGGGAACTAACTCAAACAAAATATGTCAGTGTCACGGTGAACAAGAGGAAAACTTCTTTTTCCAAAAAGTACACTACGTGTAGAAAATATACACGCCGTGTTGTCTGACCCCGGGTTCTGCTCGTGTACAATGAGCCATGTCAAATGATGGTCTTGTAGGAAAAAAATAAGTACACGGCCTGTAATACGGTGTACATGTTGTGTCCGGGTAACTAGGGTTGGCTCCAGGTACTTTATCCATGTGCTCGTACAATGTCACAAACTCGTGTACTATAAACCCAGTAATCGCTACACGGGATGACCCGCCATACTGGCCTCGCTTGACCGTGTGATGGAGTACATGGTCATGTAATACATCCCATGCCCGTGTATCCCCGAGATACATGCTGAGCTCTGGAAAGCCGCCTCTACCATGCTATACATGTTGTGCCACCTGATGTCGTGTAGCTCATCACGTGTCCATGTACTACCCAAAGTACACGCTGTGTTTCGGGGAATGTCCAACACGCCGTGTGACCGAGGTCACACACCCTGTGATTCTTCACTGATCCCCGAAACCCTAGGCACCGCCAGTACTACATGGCGTGTTCTTCCGAAGTACACGTCGTGTATTCTGGAAATTTCCCGAAACACGAACTTCTTCTGTCATGCCTTCGGTGATGATCTTTTCATCGATTCGGTCATCCGATCATCACAAAACCTTTAGGTTTTGGTCGCCATGTCACCACAAAGCTGCTTCCAGTGTTTTCAGACCTCCGATCTGCTCTGAAAACGTGTTTTGATCTTCCTTCATGACGACCGCTCGAAGAACGCCCCTTCCAGATCCGGTCTGATTCATCGTCCTCCATCGTCTTCGTACCTCCACAAGGTCATTGCGCTGTCGAACAATTGATTTGGGATCGTTGCATCGCGGAACGAATGTGAAATGATCTATTGTTTTTCGCCCCGTGAAGAATGTGAATAACGAGCGAGAAAAAAATGGAGGAGGAAATCCAATAAACAAATTGAGGAATGAACATCCTCCTTCATTCGTCATGGTGTTGATCCACTCCCGTTAATAAGATTAAATGGAGTTGAGATCTATATAAATGAAAGAATGGATTATTTCCCAAAAATCATCCCAAAGAAAACCCTCCCGCAAGAAATTATGTATCCACGGATCAACATGTTTGTTCTTGATCCGCATTCGACATTTAAACTCAAAAACAGGGAAATGAAATTGAAGTAACAAACCCCTACCTCAAACTGGTTGAAGAGCGATCGTCACGATGCGTCTGCCGAAGGGATTTGTCAAAATCCGTGGGGTGTCGTTTTCTCACATCATCGTCGTCCACCAACGCATCCTCCTCCACCCATGCTCCAAGAGAAATCTCTCTCTCTCTCTCTCAACTCACTGAGTTATGAGGCTAACCCTGCGAATTTACCATAAGCATGCATTTATAGGGGAGTATTAGGTCGCTGCTCAAAAAAAGGAAATGTTTTAAAAATAATAAAATAAATTATTAATTGTTTTTATTCCTTCTAAAGTGCATCTATTTTTAAAACACCCAAAATTAAACTTCGTAGCTGACCTGCGCCGGTCGAGGTTAGAACCGTTCTTAGGTAAAGTCGTTGTCTTGGACTTAATGGTTCTCTCATATTTTTTATCTGGGCACCCATTTGGGAACTTCCACAACCGCGTGCGAGTGATGACTCACTTGACTAATAAAAAGTTCAAACCACCATTCTGGGATCACTGGACCTCGAAATGATGTTCCGTCATTGCGCCCGGTATCAAAATAATTCAATATAATATTTAAAATAATAAACGGAAAATTTTGAGACATTACATTCTCCCCACCTTGGGGCTTTACGTCCCTGAAAAGTCAAAACAAGGTCTACTCAAATAGATGTGGGTACTGGGCACGAATCTGGGCCTCCTGTTCCCACGTGCTCTCTTGAAGATTCCCATGCTGCCACCAGATGCGTACCAAGGGAATCGATCACCCACAAAGGATCCTCTCCTTCCGATCCTCGATATCCACCGGGTACTCAGCAAAGGTCACTCCATCCTCGATGTCCCGCTCACCCTAGTCGATGATGTGCGATGGATTGTGCACGTACCTACTCAGCTGCGACACGTGTAAGACATCATGTACTCGATGCAACTGTGGTGGAAGGGCTAGGTGGTAAGCTACCTCACCAACTATGCATAGTATCTGCAAGGGTCTGATGAACCTCAAAGATAGCTTGCCGCCCCAGCCAAATCTCTGTAACCCTCATCGAGGTGAGACCCGAAGAAAGGTGTGGTCTGCCTCTACGAACTCTAGAGGCCTCCATCGTCGGTCAGCATAGGAATTCTGCTAGCTCTGTGTAGTCTTCATTTGCTCTCAGATGATCTGCACCTTCTCCGTTGTAGCTGGCACTAACACTGGATCCATGAGTGCTAACTCTCTGGGGTCGGCCCAATAAAGCGGTTACCGGTAGGGTATCCCATACAAGGCCTCAAACGGTGCCGTACCGATGGTGGAGTGGTTTCTGTTGTTGTATACAAACTCCACCAGTGGTCGGTGGTCCTCCCAGCTACGACCAAATTCCATGATACAAGCTCGTAACACATCCTCGAGAACTTGAATGGTCCTCTCCGTCTAACTATCAGTCTGGGGATGAAACGTTGTGCTCAAGTATAGCTGAGTCCCAAAATCATCCTGAAATCCCTTCCATAGTCGGGATGTGAAGCGAGCATCTCGATTTGAGACTATATTCTAGGTGACTCCATGAAGCCGAACTGTCTCATACATGTAGAGGCGTCCCAACCTTTCTACGGAACTCTGCTCCCTAATAGCTAGGAAGGTGGACAACTTGGTGGGTCGAACAACGATCACACAGATGGAATCACGCCCCTTGGACGTCCATGGTACGACTGTCACGTATTCCATCTATATTCCCTCCCACTTCCACTCTGGGACTTCCAAGGGTGAGCTAATCCCGCCGGAACTTGGTGCTCAGCCTTCACCTACTAGCATGTGAGGCATCGAGAAACAAACTCTACTACTACCTTCTTCATGCCTGACCACCAGAACTACTGTTGGAGATCCTGGTACATCTTGGATACTCCAGGATGTACCACCAAAGGGGATGTATGAAACTCCCTCAGGATCTCCTCATGTAACACCACTTATACAACAATGGGTCCTCTGAAAAGAATTACGTGCTCCCCAGCTTGAAAATATCCATCACTTGCAAGTCTTGTGGATAACTGATCACGTAAAGCTACACAGTCGACATCAATAAGTTGTGCCTCCCTAACTCGCTGTAAGTGTAGAGGGGTGACAACCATCGACTATAGGTAAGTTGTATCCTCTCTATCCACGAAGGATAACTATAACGAGGATAACTGTTGTGTCGCCTCACTCAATAGTTGTGAGCTCGACCTTCTTCTAAGAGAATCTTCCAACTTGTTCCACTTTACAAGAGTATAGATGATCTCGAAATAATAGTCCTAGAGGAACTATAGCCAATTCCTCTCCCTCAAATTCAGATCTTTCTGTGAGAAGATTTACTTGAGGCTCTTTTGGTCAGTATAGACGATAAATTGCTCGCCCATAAGGTAGTTTCTCCACGTCTTCAATGCGAAGACTACCGCTGCCAACTCGAGATCATGGGTCGCATAGTTCTGCTCATGGGGCCTAAGCTGGCATGAACCATAAGCAATCACTGCATGCCGCTACATCAGGACACAGCCGAGCCTGGTCCCTGATGCGTTATAGAAAACTACGTACTCGACACCCTCCTCTAGCAATCTCAAGACATGGGTGCTCATAAAACTCTACCTCAACCCCTCAAAAGCCTGTTGGCACATCTCTGTCCACATGAAGGGTTGCCCCTTCCTAGTCAAGGCCATAATCGGTGCTGATATCTGGGAGAAATCAGGAATAAATATCCAATAATTTTCTGCCAACCCAAGGAAGCTCTGCACCTCCATCACGCTCCGAGGTGGCTCCCATGCAAACATAGCCTCCACCTTGCCTGGGTCCACAACTACTCCATCTATTGAGATGACTTGTCCCAGAAAGTGGACCTCTTGAATCCAGAACTGACAGTTCGAGAGCTTCTCATAAAGCTGGTCCTCCCGAAGTACGTCTAGAACCATCCGCAGGTGTCTCGCGTGCTTCTCCTCTGATGCTGAGTACACAAGGATGTTGTCAATGAAGGCCACTATGAACCGGTCCAAGTACATCTGTAAGATCTGATTCATCAGACCCATGAACACGGCAGGGTCGTTCGCCACGACGAATGGAATCACCAAGTACTCCTTATGACCGTAGCGTCATCTGAAAGTCGTCTTCGGTATATCCTCATCCCGTACTCATAGCTGGAGATAGCCTAATCGCAGGACATCCTTTAAAAAAACTCTTCCCCTCTTAGCTGATCTAATAGGTCATTGATCCTTGGTAGTGGAAACATGTTCTTCATCGTCACCTAGTTTAGGCATCGGTATTCCATGAACAACCTCAAACTCATGTCTGCCTTCTGTGAAAACAAGACTAGGGTCGCCCAGGGTGAGACGGTAGGTCTTACGAAACCCTTGCTCTGAAAATCCTTCAACTGCACCCTCATCTCGCGAAACTCTGTGGGAGACATATAATAATCCTATGAGTAAATCAGTGTCGTTCCAGGGTCCAAGTCGATGAAAAGTCAATTTCATGGCAAAGAGGTAATCTTGTTACAACTTCGGGAAAGACGTCCTCAAACTCCACCACCACTCCTGGGAGCTGAGAGCTCGCAACATCTACTGCTCTGAGTGTAAGGCTATCCAACTCATTAGTGATCCGATACAACCTCCTATGCATGATCCCATTTTGGGCTTCCTAGTTTTCCTTTTCTCCAACAAACAAAAACCTCGTTCTATCATAGCGGACACACCGCACTCTTCACCTAAAAGAGTCAATCTGGGCATAGACCGAAGATAACTAATCCATACCGAGAATGACATCGTAAGGCCTCGACGCTACCACCAAGAGGTTCCAACTGAAACTCTCACCTCAAAGGGTAAGATCAAACTGTCTCTAAAGGTGCGTGATTGTTGAGTCTCCTCCCGTAGGTGTCTCCAAGCGTAAGGATCGAGTCAACGGTTATACCAAAATCTCCAAGTTTTGTACAAGTCATGTGCCTATAAGGGAATGACTACAGTAACTCCCCGACCCGAGCTACCCAGAGTCGGTGCATTACTTCGTAACATTGGCATGATCACAAAAGATCAAGTCTCGAAAGACCGATTAGTTTAGTAGCCTTGGAAACACTAGATACATTAATAAGTCTTTCATTACATCATAATGTGAAAAACTAATAACAAAGTCTCCATAGTCCACACTCATATCCTCTTCAGACTATCCCTGCAGGTCATTCATAAAATACTTCTTCACATCCTGGAAAATATTAAAACATTGAAAGGGGTGAGCTCAGATGCTCAGTAAGGATAAAAATATTGCGTATGCTTTCATAAATAAACATAAACATTTAAGGAAATGAATGACTAAAACAAAATCCTTTTAAACTTGAACATAAACATACTATGGAAAAAGTAAAATGAGATAATTCCATTTACTTATTCACATGGATATTCTACTGGTCGAATAATCACATGCAATATCAATAACCACTTTCATAATGATGGAATGCTTAATGCCAGACTATCATAACCACGTAGCCAAGGCCTCGTGCCATGACCAAAAATAAGATTTTGTCAAGGCCTTGTGCCAAGACACTAGTTTTTCTCATGAGACCTACCGATGCATCGAGGAGCTATAGCGGGCTCCACCCGTCACTTATTAAGTCCAATGCATTCCTCATATGAATAGGTTTAAACATATCATAAACCATAACATAATCGTATCACATATAACATGCATAAAGGAAACATAAAATTTCCACATATCAATCACAAGATATCAATCCAACACATTGAAATAATAAAAACACTTTCAAAACCAAAATAAAAGAACTTTAAAACATTGTATTTATTTTTCTTTTAAAAAAAGTGATGGCTTGTAGAGGAAGCCAAAACTCAAATAATGGTCATGGCGGAGGAGAAGTCGTCGTCGCCGCATAAGTACGGAAATGAAAACATTCCCTTTTTTCATTTAGTAAAATGCTTCGTATAAAAAATATTCCTTTTGAATAAATGTAAAAGTCAAAGGGGTTTATACACCGTATAAAAGAAAGTTGTGTATAAAACCAAATATGCCTCAATGAAAGGAGATTGAGACAATGTCCATAAAAAGATCATTTTTAAAATAAAATAGATCTATTATGTGTATTCACTATAATTACACATAAAGAATGTAAAAATACATAATAGGACATAATAACATCATGACATAATTTGAATGTAGGAGATTAACCCAAAGAATGGAAGTTTGGTTAAGAAGTTCCCTTACCTTGCGTCCTGTCCTGACTCGACCGTTATTTAACCTCCTGAATAATAAACTAGAGTTAATTCCTATTTAGATAAGAACATTTTTCATGTTCATTATTCTTTTTATATCCCTTATTGCCATGTAATGAACATTATGTAATTATTTAAGTTTATAACCGTCATTTTGTAAATCTTAGGTACTTGAGTCAAAAATAACATTCTTATAATTACAAGTTGTTCATGTGGTGATATATCCATTATATCCAGAATTATATTCATGTTATAGATATAATATATCTCATATATATCCATCATATACATTCATTTATATTATTACATAACATTTAGAGGTAAAAATGAAATGCACCGTTCATGGATATGGTAAGCCGTGCGTACGCATGAACGCTACTTTCATTTCTATTTCATATTTAATGGAATGAAATCATAATTATATAAAGGTATAATATAGTTCCAGTATAATATCATATATAATATCATTTACCCCATCCTTTATACATCCCACATATGGCATTAACGATTCACATCACTTTGAGGGGGCAGTAGTCCGCACTTCCTAAAATGAAATTATCGCATTTACCCATAATGGAAATCATAAAGTATGCCATAAATGAGAAATTCAGAAGCATAATTAAAACATAAACATATTATATATCCTATATAAATATAGTGATCTCTTAATTTCCACCTTTGAAGATGTTATATGAGTGTTCAACCATCATCGTTTCATGAGGCAGAAATTCACCATCCACAGAAACCATATGTTATTTAACCATTAGATGTAGGTGTGTGTAAGTGTAGCTCGAATACTTCTTATAAAAACATCCTAGTATATTGAGGATACTGGTTTTATTACTAAAGAAATGAATAAAAATATTTTAGGGGGTTGGAGAAGAAAAATAAAACAAAACAACATTAGAGAAGACATTACCTCAAAATCGGGTAAGTCTTTTTAATTTGAGCCAAAGGCTTCCTTGGGAAGCGTTCTGCACAAAGTGAGGCTTCTAGGAGTAATAGGGGGAAGTTGGGAGAGTATTTGGGCAGAGGTTGGCCGAGCCAAATGGTTTGAAAGTGTGAATGAGGTGGTATAGGTGGGGGCCTTTTATAAGAGGAGAGGAGGGGCACTCTTGGAAAGTAAGGAAAGTTTACATTATTATACAATGATTTTCAGATTCTAAAGGTCCCAAACTTATATAATTCGTGAATAAGGTGATAAGGGTTCGAAAGCTTCCCATACAATTGACTTTGGACATGTGTAAGCCTTGGAGTGTACATTATCTCTTCATTTTATTAAAATCGTTAAATAATGAGGTCATCGCTGCATCATAATGATGTCATATATAATTTAATTTATTTAATGTCTAAAAATTATAAAAAAAATACTATGATGTAGTAAATCTTTTTATCTTTCCAATGACTATTTATAGTCAAAACTATGACTTCTATAACCCCATGTAAAAATTGTTTTAGTAAAACATTTCATGTTTATGTCATTTTTTACTTTAACATTAAATAAAAGGTATTTATGTCATTTTCCAACTAAGGTGGCTCCATGGGGTCCCCAAGTTGACCCATGGATTTTCGTGGTCGGCCATGGCACATCCAATGATGGTAGGACATGTTTAAAACTCATCTCATATTATTAAAACATTATTTTTACCTTAAACTACACTAATTATCTCTAATCGCGATTAAGAACTTAAAAGTTACTATTCACCAAATATTATTTTAATCTCATTGAACCAAATTTAACTTCTTAATGACAACCATGTATGTCGGATTTTTGAAAATCAAATCACAGAAGTGGTAATATTTCATTTAAACGAAAAATCAGTTATTTAACTACAACTTAGTGGTTTCACTATTCATCAAAAATTGAAGTTTTTCAGAACAATGCCAAAATTTCACCCTAAGATATAATTCATATTCCGAATTCAAAAATGATGAATATTTTATGAAATTACAAACATATAAGTTGAATTAATTTATTTTATAATTAATTCCCGCTGTCACAACAAATAGGGTGTTTTTAAGAAACAATATATATCAAAAGATTGACAATTGTTTATGTCCAATTTCAAAGTGAAATTAATTCTAATGAACACCATTGGATAAAATGGTAAAAATATATTCTAATTATACTTTAAAACCACTCAATATTATAACTTATCACTGTATTTTATTTTGATTAAAAAAGTTTTTTTAGGTATTTTTCACTATTCATAAAAAATTAGAAGTTCTCAGAAAAATACCAAAAATTCAACATAGGATAATTTCGATATTATCATATGTCCAAAAATGAAGACCATTTTGAAATATAAAATTTCTATAATTTTAAAAAGTGGTTATTACTATTCATAACGGCTACATTGATTAGTCGCAGTGTTTTAGAACTCGAAGTTGCATACAATGCAAGCTATTGCATTATTGAATGAGAAGCATATTGTGGAATCTCGGGATGTTACATTCTCCCCTACTTCAATAAATTGCGTCCTCGCAATTTGAAATTTTTCTTGGAGAATAAAAGGTTGAAAATAGAAAATACCTTTGTGGAAAACCCACATCAAAAATAAGATTAATAGAATTTAGCCTTAATAAGAGGGAAAGGGAAATGAAAAAGTCACCACCCAATTATGATCTTGATTAGGAGAACATTGGTGGCAATTAGTGACATATAATTGGAGGAAAAATGTAAATATTTGTAGGGACTGATTGAGGTCATCAATCACAATCAACTGTCAAATTGAGGGCCTCAAAGCCTTCAATCTATGTTGATTTAAAATATCATCAGATCAACAAGACATAAGGTATTAGGATAACACATTTTTTTGTTTTAATATCCATTTACTAAAGTTTAAGAATTAATTTATTCATTGAATAAGAGATAGGTATATATATATTTATGCATGACAATTAGAGTTTCAACCTTCAACTCATCTTTCACTCCAAAATGATAATAGAACTCAAAAATATTATACTTATCCTAATTGTATAAGGTTCCAAATGTTAACACATACCATTTAGATTAGTAAAATTATTTTGTAATAACCAGGGACTTCATGTAGGCTAGTGGTAGGTAATAAAGGCCTCTCATACTATGGTTGTGGGTTCGATTCCTGCAGCTTTGTCCGACATGACGGGTTATGCCCCACCCTGTAGGTTGTCCTTTTCCTAAAAATATAGTATTATAATATTCCAAAAATAATCTTCATAAATTTTTTAACCTTAAACAATACTATTAAAAGATCAACTTAATCCACTCCAACCTTTATATTTATCCAAAATACCTCTGTCCAGACTTTCCCTAAAAGGTCTCTTAATTCCAAAATCAATTTATCAGATTCCCCAAACAAAGTAAAGTTTCTCTTATTATCACATACTAAAAATATGATTACCTTAATCATATTAAAACCTTACTAAAACAACAAGTACTACAGTACAATCCTTATATATATATATCACATTATTCTAATAACCTTAATATAATCCATGAGTCCAAAAGCACCAATACATTAATTATTCCACTTCAACTGTAGTAACAGCATAATATTGTCCTTGATCCCTTGGCCTTTTCTGAGGTAAGTTTCCCTGACGCTTAGGAAATTCATTTGCATAATTCCCCATTTCCCTACAATTGTAGCATTCAAAATTGATAGCCTCTTTATTTCCCTTGCAATCACGCGCCTGGTGACCTTTTTCTCCACATTTATAACAAACTCCCATTCCTTTTAGGAAAGTACTAGGGTGATTCTTCCCACAATTATCACATAATGGAAAATCCTTCTTTCCCTTTTTCCTTTTATCTGTCTCTTGTTCCACCGTTCTCTTCTTCTCTTGCTTTACTTTGTTGTCATAAGACTTAGATAATTCCTTTTCTGTCTTTATATCACATGAGACAATATCTTCGTATGTTGAGAAAGATTGTGATACTAAAGCTCTAGGGAGAAATGGTTTTAACCCATCAAAGAAACGATCAATCTTACCTCATGGGCTACGTATATAATCTGCAGCATACCTCGCCAACCTTGTAATGTTGGCCTCATACTTTGCGACATTCTCATACTACTTTTGTCTCAGACTCAGAAATTGTCTTTCCATATCTGCTCGATGGTCATGAGGAAAGTATTTTTCTAAGAAAATATCTTTGACCTCCCTCCATTCCATATTCGATGCGTCATAATCTTCCTTTGTATTTTGAATCAATTACCACCATTGATCGGCATCTCCAGTGAGGTGGTAAACTGCCATGATAACCTTCTCCCTTTCGCTACTCCCCAAGGCATGGAATATTTTCTCTAAGGAGTTTATCCATTTCTCGGCTACTAATGGATTTGTACCCCCATTAAATGTTGGTGGTAGTTTCCTCATGAAGCGGTCTAACATTGATCCTCCACATTGCAGATCAGGGTGCTCCATACGAGTAAGGTTATTATTCATAACTTGAGTGAGTTTTCCCAGTATGGTAATAATTTGATCAGCACCAGTTGTATCTCCAGATCCACAATAATTATCTTGAGCAGGAGGGAAATCCCTACATGGAGTTCGTGCATTGATACGGTTTCCATTCCTTCCACTAGGCACCATTTCTATACAATGGCATAAACTAGATTAGTTTATGAATCAAAATACATAATTCCATACTTATAAAATACTTAACATAAATTGAACTATTTATGGATATAATCCATAATCATAAAAAGGTTTTATTTGATGATGTATATAGTCATAACTATTAATAGTGGTTTGTAAGGAAAACGAGAATTATCCTAATCATATCCCCCGGGAGTGTCGTAACCAAGAGTGCAGCAAGGCCCGTTGTCGTGCACCAGTTCCCATTCGAGTCTAGCTCAAAGCAGTGTTTTTGGGTTTTACCGATAGGTACATCTGTGCTAGAGCCGCCTCTACCTACTCGTATCCAGACAGGGATGAATTTCTCGGAAAACTCACAAAATCTCTATAATACCAAAATTCCTGGAAGTTCTTCTATACTAATCATTAATGTCTATCTTCGGGCTATGTGCTCTAATCAGAGTTTATCTAAATCTAGCTTCCAAGGGTAGTACTAAACTGCCTTCGATACCAAATTTAACGCCCTGACCCCAGCTACCTAGAGTCGGTGCATTACTTCGTAACATTGGCATGATCACAAAAGATTAAGTCTCGAAAGACCAGTTAGTTTAGTATCCTTGGAAACACTAGATACATTCATAAGTCTTACATTACATCATAAAGTGAAAAACTAATAACAAAGTCTTCATAGTCCACACACATATCCTCTTCTGACTACCCTGTAGGTCATTCATAAAATACTTCTTCACATCCTGGAAAATATTAAAACATTGAAAGGGGTGATCTCAGATGCTCAGTAAGGATAACAATATTGTGGAAGCTTTCATAAATAAACATAAACATTTAAGGCAATGTATGACTAAAACAAAAGCCTTTTAAACTTGAACATCAACATAATATGGAAAAAGTAAAATGAGATAATGCCATTTACTTATTAACATGGATATTCTACCGGTCGAATAATCACATACAATATCAATAACCACTTTCATAATGATGGAATGCATAATACCAAACTATCATAACCATGTAGCCAAGGCCTCATGCCAATACCACAAATAATATTTTGTCAAGGCCTCGTGCCAAGACACTAGTTTGTCTCATGAGACCTACCGATTCATCGAGGAGCTATAGCGGGCTCCACCCGTCACTTATTATGTCCAATGCATTCCTCATATGAATAGGTTTAAACATATCATAAACGATAACATAATCGTATCACATAAAACATGCATAAAGGAAACATAACATTTCCACATTTCAATCACAAGATATCAATACAACACATTGATATAATAAAAACGCTTTCAAAACCATTTTCAATACCAAAATAAATGAAAGTTAAAACTTTGTATTTATTTTTCTTTTAAAAAAAGTGATGGCTTGTAGAGGAAGCCGGAACTCAAATAATGGTCACAGCGGCGAAGAAGTCGTTGTCGCCGCATAAGTACGGAAAGGAAAACATTCCCTTTTTTCGTTTAGAAAAAACGCTTCGTATAAAAAAGATTACTTTTGAATAAACGTAAAAGTAAAAGGGGTTTATACACCGTATAAAAGAAGGTTGTGTATAAAACCAAATATGCCTCAATGAAAGGAGATTGAGACAAAGTCCTTAAAAAGATCATTTTTAAAATAAAATAGATCTATTATGTGTATTCACTATAATTACACATAAAGAAAGTAAAAATACGAAATAGGACATAATAACATCATGACATAAATTGAATGTAGGAGATTAACCCAAAGAATGGAAGTTGGGTTAAGAAGTTCTCTTACCTTGCGTCCTGTCCTGACTCGACCATTCATTAACCTCCTGAATAATAAACTAGAGTTAATTCCTATTTACTTAAGAACCTTTTTCATGTTTATTATTCCTTTTATATCCCTTATTACCATGTTATGAACATTATGTAATTATTTAAGTTTATAACGGTCATTTTGTCGATCTTAGGTACTTGAGTCAAAAATAACATTCTTATAATTACAGGTTGTTCATGTGGTGATATATCCATTATATCCAGAACTATATTCATGATATAGATATCATATATCTCATATATATCCAGTATATACATGAATTTATATTATTACATAACATTTAGAGGTAAAAATGAAATGCACCATTCGTGGAGACGGTAGGCTGTACGTACGCATGAACGCTACTTTCATTTCTATTTCATATTTAATGGAATGAAATCATAATTATATAAAGTTATAATATAGTTACATTATAATTTCATATATAATATCATTTACTCCATCCTTTATACATCCCACATATGGCATTAACGATTCACATCACTTTGAGGGGGCGGTAGTCCGCACTTCCTAATATGAAATTATCGCCTTTACCCATAATGGAAATCATAAAGTATGCCATAAATGAGAAATACAGAAGCATAAGTAAAACATAAACATATTATATATCCTATATAAATATAGTTACATCTTAATGGCCACCTATTAAGGTGTCATATGAGTGTTGAACAATCATCGTTTCGTGAGGCAGAAATTCGCCATCCACAGAAACCATGTCTTCTTTAACCATTAGATGTAGGTGTGTGTAAGTGTAGCTCAAATCCTTCTTATAAAAACATCCTAGTATATTGAGGATATTGGTTTTGTTACAAATGAAATGAATAAAAACAGTTTAGGGGTTGGAGAAGAAAAATAAAACAAAACAACATTAGAGAAGACATTATCTCAAAATCGGGTAACTCTTTTTAATTTGAGCCAAAGGCTTCCTTGGGGAGAGTTATGCCCAAAGTGAGGCTTCTAGGAGTAATAGGGGGAAGTTGGGAGAGTATTTGGGAAGAGGTTGGCTGAGCCAAATGGTTTCAAAGTGTGAATGAGGTGGTAGAGGTGGTGGCTTTTTATAAGAGGAGAGGAGGGGCACTCTTGGAAAGTAAGGAAATTTTACATTATTATACAATGCATTTCGGATTTTAAAGGTCCCACACTTATATAATTCGTGGATAAGGTGATAAGGGTACGAAATATACCCATACAATAGTCTTTGGACAAGTGTAAGCCTTGGATTTTACATTATCTCTTCATTTTATTAAAATCTTTAAAAAATGAGGTCATCGCTGCATCATAATGATGTCATATATAATTTAATTTATTTAATGTCTAAAAATTATACAAAAAATACTATGATGTAGGAAATATTTTTATATTTCCAATGAATATTTATAGTCAAAAATATTACTTGTATAACCCCATGTAAAAATTGTTTTAGTAAAACATTTCATGTTTGTGTCATTTTTTACTTTAACATTAAATAAAAGGTATTTATGTCATTTTTCCAACTAAAGTGGCTCCATGGGGTCCCCAAGTTGACCCATGGATTGTATTGGTCGTCCATGGCACATCCAATGAGGGTAGGACATGTGTCAAGCTCATCTCATATTAATAAAACATTATTTTTACCTTAAACTACACTAATTACCTCTAATCGCGATTAAGAACTTAAAAGTTACTATTCAACAAAAATTATTTTAATATCATTTAACCACATTTTACTTATTAATGACAACCATGTATGTCGGATTTTTGAAAATCAAATCATAGAAGTGGTAATATTTCATTTAAACGAAAAATTAGTTATTTAACTACCACTTAGTGGTTTCACTATTCATCAAAAATTGAAGTTTTTCAGAACAATGCCAAAATTTCACCCTAAGATATAATTTTTATTCTGAATTCAAAAATGATGTATATTTTATGAAATTACAAAAATATAAGTTGAATTAATTAATTTTATAATTAATTCCTGTTGTCACAACAAATAGCGTGTTTTTAAGAAACAATATATATCAAAAGATTGACAATTGTTTATGTCCAATTTCAAAGTGAAATTAATTATAATGAACACCATTGGATAAAATGGTAAAAATATATTCTAATTATACTTTAAAACCACTAAATATTATAACTTATCATTATAAATTATTTTGATTAAAAAAGTTGTTTTAAGTATTTTTCACTATTCATAAAAAATTAGAAGTTCTCAGAAAAATACCAAAAATTCAACATATGCTAATTTCGATATTCCGAATCCAAAAATGAAGTCCATTTTGAAATATAAAATTTCTATAATTTTAAAAAGTGGTTATTACTATTCATAACGACTACTTTGATTAGTCACGGTGTTTTAGAACTCGAAGTTGCATACAATGCAAGCTATTGCATTATTGAATGAGAAGCGTATTGTGGAATCTCGGGGTGCTACAACTACAACCTATGTCTATGAGTATGGAAGATATGGTAGAAAAGACACATATTGTACCTCCAATCATCCCTGGAGCCCATGGGTCGTATGCCTCGACCGCATGCAGCTGTCCCGACCCTTATCCCCCAGCACCCTGAGCATGGTGCGGACTTCCTGGGGGGTGGTGGTGGAAGTAAGTAGAAGCATATGCCACCACCAGTAGCTCTCCCTACTCCTCTTCTGCGTCCTCCACCTATAGGGTCAGCCTGTTTTGTTCTCTACCTCTACCTCGGTGGTCCATCCACCACTTCCCTATCAGCAGCTCGATGGGTTGGGAAATCTCTAGCAAGATGTCCCCTATCGTCGCATGCATAGAATCACTTCTACCTGGGCAGACTGGATCCAGCCTGAGAGCCCTGGACTGTCGATCCCCTATCATGGGTCCTCCTCCTACGTCTCTCACGTCCTAATCCCTGCATCTGATGACGGCCAATGGATGTATCTTATCCGACAAGAAACACTCGATCACCAAGTCCCGCTCGAGCACTCCAGAATAATTCGATATGCATATAGGCACAACACAAGCTCGGATGACCCATCTTAGACCTCACTCAATGGTCCGAGCTCTGAAGTACTGATCCCTGACCATATCCATTGATTACCTGGCGAGGTTAGTGAACCTCGATGAATAGTCAGCTACTGTCATACTGCCCTGTTCGAGCTGAAGAATCTCCTGGATGTGCACATCTCTCAACGTAACTAGAGAGAACTCCTCCCGGATGAGTCGATCGAACTCCGTCCATGAAAGAGTCTCCTCATCGTGATTCTGCATGGTCAGCCTCCACCATCAACCCACCGAACCCTGAAGAAGGCTCGCTCTTAGGACCACCATCTGGTCTGCTAGTGTCCTCACTATATGGTTGACTCTGGTCACCGCCTCAATCCAATCTTCAGCCACCTGAGGATTGGGATTGCCTCGGACCCTGAGGGGTCTCTGTCTCTTAAACTCATGGAGCGGGCTAACCTTGCGCTCCTCGCCGGTCGGTACTGCAGGTACCACTGGTTGCTCCACTGGTTGTGTCATATCAAGTGCACCACCTGGTGGTAATGCCTCGGGAGCTTGTCCTTGTATAATAGCCTCGTCACTGATCAGTTCATCCTCATGATTGTGCTGCTGAATCCTAGCGGGTATGCGTCGTAGAGGAATCATATAAAGAAACAAGATGTACCATGGTCAAAGAGTATATCTGGATAGCTGACTCAAAGGACATGGAAAACACAACCCATTCCAATATGATGCATGTACCTTTTATTTCCCCGCAACCAGTTTATTCATGCACTGAGTTGGAAATAAGGTTATCAAAGTCATGGTGTATGGATACATCAGACTCTGCACCAACACTGGGGTCTCTGGCCTGAAATCTGAACCCGAAACACTCAATACTATTTCCCCAAACTAAACTCACAGACCCTTGGTCCTAAGGTAGAACCGACTAGCTCTGATATCACTCTTTCACAACCCGTCCTAGTAGGGCCCACACCGTGACTCCCCAAGCCAGCCTCCAATATGCCAAGGGCTGGTGACTAGCACCGAGTAGTCATATCACTAACATGGGAGGCATTGCTTAAGTACCTGTACACAGACACACATCTCCAAAACCAGAAATTCTGAAATGTAAAACACCAAGGAACAAAATGAATGCATAGAATGGAACCCCAACCAACAGAGTACGATGAAAGGTAGACTACTAAAAAGTAAACTGGTCCAGAATACAAGCCCACCACAAACAAACAAAAAATAATATGAAAAATGCAAAGTCTAACCTGTAACCACAAAAGGTATTGGGACTGCTGCTCGTAGCCATAGGAACACCCCGGCCTGTAGGGAACTCAAAAATCTCGATCTTGTCCTGGTCCACCCTAGATGCTGTCAAAAGGCTACTCATCTGCATAAGGCACCAGACGTGTGGGAAAAGCTCATGCAGGGGTGAGTATAACAATACTCAGTAGAGGACACCGAAAACACGAAAGTAGTACACAATGTAAGGGTACAGTCACCTATGCACAGTATATGTATACAAAAATTAAAGAAAAAACCAGATATACTCAATACCTAGACATGTGGTCTAGATACAAGTCACACAACTGCATACCCCCCATTTGAGATTCTGTTGGAAGATTCCAAGATGCACTTGTTCCAGGAGAACATACTCCACGAGTCTTATAGCTCTGATGGCGTCCGTCTAAGAAATGTGGTTCGTTAAGAACTATCATGAGAGGTAGCTATACTAATTACGGGATACACACTCTTGAGTGGAAAGTATACGGTGGATAGAAACACTCATTACGGGAGACACACTCCTGAGTGGGAAAGATCACGATACAGAGATGTGGATCACTTCTAGGGCCACGGTGGATACCATGACTCATACAGATTCACCATTTAGGTGATTCACCAGCTAGGTAGATGATCAAAACCTGGTAGAGTTGGTCACATCGATGCATGACTCTACCTAGTGTCAGGAATGGATAGAGGATCTCGATCCGAGCCTCTCGGATATATGCCTGACTCTATCACAGAATGTCCTGCTGAAGGGATCATAATACTGAGTGGGAAATGATGCATGACCTTCAGGGGGACAAGAAGAAGGGGAACTAACCCAAATGAAATATTTCCAAGGCACGGTGAACAAGAGGACCCTGTCGTTTTCCAAAAAGTACTCAGCTTGTAGAAAAGATACACGCCGTGTTGTCTGACCTTGGATTCTTCCGTTGTACAATGGCCCGTGTCAAAGGTTGGTCGTGTAGAAAAGAAATAAGTAAATGGAATGTAATTTGGTGTACACACCGTGTATGGGTAACTGGGGTTTTCTCTATGTACTTTGGACATGTGCCCGTACACGGTCATAAACCCGTGTACTCCAACCCGTGTAATTGCCACACGGGGTGACCTGCATTACTGGCCTCGCCTGGCCGTGTGATGGAGTACATGGTCGTGTACTCCTTCCTGTGCCCGTGTATCCCAAATATACATGTCGAGCATTGCGTAGCCGCCTCTGCCATGTTGTACACGCCGTGCCGCTTAAAGCTGTGTAGCTCATCCCATGTCTGTGTACTACCCAAAGTACACACTGAGTTTTGGGGAAAGTCCAAGACACCGTGTGACCAGGGTCACATGTCATGTGATTATTCCCTGACCCCTGAAACACTAGCCGCCTCCAGTACTACACGGAATGTTCTTCGGAAGTACAAGCCGTGTATTCTGGAAATTTCCCGAAACGCGGACTTCTACCGTTGCACCTTCAGCGATGATCCTTTCGTCAATCCGACCATCCGATCACCACGAAACCTTCAGGTTTTGGTCACCCCATCACCATGAAGCCACTTATAGTGTTTTCAGTCCTCCGATCGGCTCCGAAAACATGTTTTGATCTTCCCGCACAGAGATCTCTCAAAGAACACCCCTTCTCGATTCAGTCTGATTCGTCGTCTGCCATTATTGCCGCACCTCCACAAGGTCGTTGCGGTGTCGAACCTTCGATTTGGGATTGCTGCGTCGTGGAACAGATGTGTAACGATCTGTTGTTCGAATCCCCATGATGAATGAGTATAATGTGCTAGAAAAGAATGGGGGATGAAATCCAATAAAAAAAGCGATGAACGAACCTCCGTCGTCGTTCGTCACAGTGTTTATCTTCTCCCGTTAATATGTTTAAATTGAGAAGAGTTCAACATAAATTAATGCATGGATTATTTCCCCCACATCACCCCAAAAAAACCCCACCCACAAGAATGTACAAGTCCATGGATCAACTTGTTTGTGGTTGATCCACGTTCGTCGTTTAAACTCAAAAACGGGGAAAAGAAATTGAAATAACAAACCACTACCTCAAACAGGTTGAAGAGAAATTGTCATGATGCGTACGCCGAAGGTATTCATCAAAATCTGAGGGGCGTCGATTTCTCACATCGTTGTCGTCCACCAACATGTCCTCCTCCGCCCATGCTCCTTGAAAAATATCTCTCTCTCAACTCGTAGGGTTATGAGGCTAACTCTGCGAATTTACCATAAGCATGCATTTATAGGGGAGGATTAGGTCACTGCTCAAAAAAGGAAACGTTTTAAAAATAATAAAATAAATTATTTTTTTTTATTCCTTCTAAAGTGCATCCCTTTTTAAAACGCCCAAAATTAAACTTTATATTCGTCCTGTGCCAGTTGAGGTTAGAACCGTTCATAGTTAAAGTCATCGTCCCGGACAAAACGGTGGCCTAAGATTTTTAATTCGGGCACCCGTTTGGGAACTACCACAATCGCATGCGAGTGCCAACTCACGTGACAAAAAAAGTTCAAACCACCATTTTGGGCTCACTAGACCTCAGAATGATGTGTCGTCTTCATGCCTAGTCAAGAAATAATTCCATAAAATATTTAAAATAATAAACAGAAAAATTTGAGACATTACAGGTAAGATTTTTTAAGTGTAATGAAATGGGTTATTATGCAAATGTGTATCCAGAGAAGAACTCAACTGTGGGAAAGCAACCATACAACAAGCAGAAACGGGTGGTGAAATCCTTTGTAACTAATTCAGAATATGTAGGTCCATCAAATGAAGTAGTATCAGGTACACTGTTTGTTTTTTTGTTCGAATTATGCCAATGTTTTGTTCGATGCAGGGTCTAAACACTCTTTTATTTCTGAGAAGTTTTTTAGTTAATTGGGAATTCGATATCATGATATGAGTGAAAAACATACGGTAAAAACACCTGGAGGAAATGTTGAGACAAAAAAAAGAACATTCATGTCCTTGTGTGTGGAAATAATCTACATAAAAACCCTATTTTTTTACACTATAAGAGTTTGATGTTATTTTTGGCATTGATTGGATTTCTCTTTATCATGCTAAGATTTAATGTAGAGATATACATGTTTATTTTCAGAAATATTTTCATTTTGTGTACAAGAATTAACCCTTGCTTTTGATAACATATAAAGAAGTTAAAAAACTGCTAAAATATGGAAATGAATGTTACCTTGGAAATATTGTTGAAAACAAAGAAACTGTTCAGATTAATGATGTGCCAGTGGTAAATGAGTACCTTGATGTTTTTCCTAATGAGTTTCCTGGTATAATACCTAATTGGGAAGTTTAATTTACTATTGACTTAGTTCCTGATGCAAAGCCAATTTCAAAACCCCCTTTTCAAATGGCATAAATTGAACTTTTAGAGTTAAAGAAGCAACTGCGGGAGTTATTAGATAAAGTGTTCATTCGACCTAGCACATCACCATGGGGTGCTCCTGTCTTGTTTGTTAAAAATAAATATGGTTCAATGAGACTTTGAATTTATTATAAATCATTTAATAAAATTATTGGTATGACCAAGTATCATTTGCCTCATATCGATGATTTTTTTGATCAGCTTCAGGGAGCTCAGTATTTTTCAAAGATTGACTTGAGGCCGGGGTACCATTAGTTGAAAGTAAAGGAAGAAGATGTTCCGAAGACCGCATTTCGTACTAGATATGGCCATTATGAATTTTGTGTTATGCCTTTTGGGTTAACCAATGCACCTGTTGTATTCATGGATCTTATGAGTAGAATTTTCTGTGAGTTCTTGGATAAGTTTGTGGTTGTGCTCATTGATGATATTTTGGTTTATTCCAAAATTAAATAGAAACATGAAAGTTATTTAAGGGTTGTCTTGCAAACCTTAAAAGAAAAGAAACTATTTGGGAAATTCTGCAAGTTTGTGTTTTGGTTGCAAAAAATTTCTTCCCATGGTCACATTATTTCATTCAATGGCATAACTGTTGATCCTTCTAAAATAAAAGTTGTTGAAGAATGGCCAAGACACACAAATATAACCGAGATTCGTATTTTTCATGGTTTGGTAGGTTATTAGAGGAGGTTTGTTGAAAAGTTTTCACAGTTATCTAGTCCATTGAATAAGTTAACTCAAAATGGTGTTATGTTCATCTAGACCAAAGAATATGATGATTGTTTTCAGGAATGGAAATGAAGATAGGTGAATGCACCAGTTTTGGCACTAAAACCCAAAAATGGTGAGATTGTTATCTATAGTGATGCTTCAATGAAAGGATTTGGATGTTTCCTTATGCATTATGATCAGGTAATTTCTTATGCTTTACTTCAGTTGAGGCCACATGAGTTAAATTACCCTACACATGATTTGGAATAAGTGTTGCTATTTTTTCTTTAAAAATTTGGAGGCATCAATTGTATTAGGTAATGTTTGAAATATATACTAATCACAACAGTTTGAAGTATATATTCTCTCACAATGAATTGAACATGAGACAGAGGTGATGGGTAGAATTAACAAAGGATAATGATTGCATGATCCTTTATCATCCAGGAATAGAAAAAAAGTCGATGATGGTTTGAGTCAAAAAATTAATACATAATTAACCATGTTACGTTTGAAACGATATCCTTTGGTTTTTTATTTGATAAAATTTGGCATAGAAGATTTTTTTATTGTAAATTCTTCGATTTTGTATCATGTGTCAGTGAAATCATCTCTATTAGACAGAATTAAGCAAGCACAGAAGGAATACAGTGAGTTACATGAAATGTTTTTGTTTGTTCATAAGGGTAAGTTTCATGATTTTATCATTTACAATGATTGTTTATTGAGATTTGGAAAGATATTATGGGTGCATTATGTTTCATAGTTGAATAATGAGTTGTTATGTGAAGCTCATAGTTCTCCGTTTTCAGATTATCAAGACAGTACTAAAACGTTTAGAGATCATCGAGAGTATTACGGGTGGGATATTATGAAAAAAGATATTGCTGATTTTACTATAAAGTGCATGACTTGTTTATAGGTTAAAGAAGAGTGACAGTTACCAAAAGGAATTTTTCTGCCTTTACTAGTTCCAGAGTGGAAATGAGAAAATATATCCATGGACATTGTTGTGGGATTACAAAATACATCTCAAGGTAATAATGCAATCTGGGTTATAGTTGATCGATTGACTAAATCTTCTCATTTCCTTCCTATTAGAGATACTTTGACTCTAGATCAACTTTCTCGGTTGTATATTAAAGAGATAGAAAGGTTGCATGGAGTTCCCCAGTCCATTTTATATGATCGTGATCCTAGGTTCACTTCAATATTTTGGAAAGGCCTTCAGAAGTCATTTGGTACTGAATAAAATTTTAGTACAACTTTTCATCCTCAATCCGATGGGTAGTTAGAACGAAAAATTCAGATATTAGAAGATATGTTACGTGCGTGTTCGATGGACTACCAGGGAAGTAGGGACCAACATCGTTCTTTGGTTCAATTTTTATATAATTAAAATTTTCATTCTAGTGTACAGATAGATCCAATTGAGGCATTATATGGATAGTGTTGACGAACACCAGCTTTTTGGGATGTAGTAGGTGAAAGGATGCTAATGTGACCAGAATTGGTATAAGGGATGAAAGAGAAAGTTCAGTTGATTCAGAAGCACATGAGAACAGCTCAGAGAAGACAGAAAATTTGTTCCGATAACCGGAGGAAGGGTCTTTCCTTGGAGGTAGGACACACTACTAGAAAATAGGTCTATACCCACAGTTTTGCAAAAACCATGGGTATTGGGTACCCCTACACCCATAATATTCCAAAACTGTGGGTATAGGGATAGTTTGTGAACCTATACCCACGGTTTTGGAAAACCGTGGGTATAGGCGACCTATAAGCATGGTTTTGGAGAAACCCGTGGGTATAGGGTATTTTTCGAAGACCTATTCCAATGGTTCATGAAAACGGTTGGTATAGAGGTTTTTTTTGAATACCTATACCCACAGTTCTCTAGAACCGTGGGTATAGCTTTCCCACATTATGGCGGGGAAATAAAATTAAGCGGGGCATGGAAACAATTTGGCGGGAAGACATTTTTTCATTGTTTAAATTAATATATTTAAATAAATATAAACATATATTATTAAAAATTATTTAGCTCGGTTTTAAAAAGCTTTCCGCGTGTTCTGTACGTCGCGGGTTCAATTCCCGCTATTCTCATTTTTTGAAATGCGAATAATATTATTATATATACGTAGATGTATGTTTGTATAAGAAATAAAATTTCTAGCCAGGTTGGTCCCTTAATCGGGCTCAACATTCAGTCTAGTAGTCAAGCACGGGTTTGAATCGTGCTGCCTTCGATATTTTCCGAAATGCGATTTATATTTATTTTCAAAACACTATTTATATTAATATATTTTTGTAGATATATGTACGTATAATAGATAAAATCGACAGGTTGGTTTTTTTTCTGAGGCGTTGAGGTGGAGGCTTCGGGAGGTGCGGGTTCAACCCTCCCTAGCGCCGGTTTTTTGGAATTTAAACATCCCATGGTTTTCAAACCGTGGGGGTTGTTGTGTTCCACAATGGAATAGCCATGGTGGACACATTGACACCCCTATACCCACGGTTCTTCAAAACTGTGGGTATAGGTTGAGACCCCTATACCGATTCTGTTCCATCCCACGATTCTTAGAACCGTGGGTATAGGCTATAACCAAGGTTTTGGGTGATATACACAGGGTTTTGAACCGTGGGTATAAGTGGGTTTTCCAGTAGTGAGATCATGAATTTCTCAAAGTTTCTCCATGGAAAAGTGTGATGCGTTTTGGTAAGAAGGGAATGTTGAGTCTGAGGTTTATTGGACCTTATGAAATTCTAGATAAAGTTGGATCAATTGTGCATAGAGTGGCTTTACATTCATGTTTATCCTAGGTACACAATGTTTTTCATGTTTCGATGTTGAGAAAGTATATGCCAGATCCATTTCATGTTTTGATCCTAGAGGTAGTTTAGTTGGAAAAGAATCTCTCTTATGAAGAACAACCAGATCAGATTTTTGACCATAAAGAGAAAGTGTTGCGGAATATGGTAATTCAACAGTTAAAGGATTTGTGGAAAACCATATAGTTGAAGAAGCAATGTGGGAATATGAAAATGATTTGAGTGATAAATACCCCCCACTTGTTTTGATAAGTGAATAATAATTATGAGGAAGCAATTTCCAAAAGGGTGGAAGGATTTAACATCCTAGGTAAATGAAGAATAAAAGACAATCATATTCATTAATATTTTTTGAATTAAATATTAATTTTACTTTAAAAGGGTTTCTATGTTTGATAGCGTACCTGATACACAACAACATGTTTCTTTGAAATCTTACGTTGCACACTAATAATAAAATATTATTATTTTAAATAGTAGTTAACTCCTATCCGTTTTATTGGCAGGAATGAACAAAACTAACTAAAATATGATTATACATGTTTGTTAAATTTATTTACATTTATCCAATAAAAGGTTAGAGGCTTAAAATATGAATGAATCTAACTTTAAGCATAATTGACATTAAAAGGACGATTTACCGCCTTTTAATGGAGAAACCTCATTAAATATAGTTTTTGTCACTTTAATACATTCTCATTGACCAAATAAAATCCTTCTTTAGAATGTGGACTTCAAAATTTACTCTGTGTAATGTTTTGGAATTTTTCAGATAAAGTCGATTTTTTATGAATAGTGTGCATATTGTATTTTAATCCAAACTATGTCTTTATATAAAATATTTATATGGTTATTTTATCATATTAATTGGATTTATAGTGTAATTAGAATATATTTTTACCATTTAATCCAATTTTGGTCATTGGAATTAATTTCCCTTTGAAATTGGACATATACAAGTATCAATCTTTTGATAGTTATTGTTTCTTAAAAACACGCTATTTGTTTTGATAACGGGAATTAATTTTGTAATTAAATAATTCCCCTTATATTTTTTTAATATTGAAAAATAGATATGATATTTTTAATTCATAATATCAAATATATCTTAGGCTGAATGTTTTATATTTTTTTGAAAAACATTATTTTTTGAGGAATAGTGGAACCACTTAGAAGTAGTTAAAAAACTGACTTTTACATTTAAATGAAATTTTACCACTTTTGTGAATTTAATTTAAAAAATCAGACATACATTGTTGTTATCAATAAGTAAAATTTGTTTCAATAAGATGAAATTTATTTTTGGTGAATAGGAACTTTTGACTTTTATTTACCGCGATTAAAGGTAAATATGGTAATTCAAGGTTAAAAAAATATTATAATAATTCAAAATTACCTTAACACATGTAAAAACCTTATTGCTTGAGTCATTTACGACCATCGGTATCATTGGGTCGATTTTGGGACCCCATTGATCCACATGGGAGTGATAATGAAAATTTAAATTAATTAACGTAAAGTAAAGGGAAAATGACGAATGCAAATATCTTTTAGTAAATTAATTTTTATATGGTGTTAAATAAATTATATTTTCGACTGTAAATATTCATTTTAAATCTAAAACGATTTAATACTTCATGTTAAGTTTTTTATAATTTTTAGACATTAAATAAGTTAAATTATTTGTGACACATTAATGATGCAGTTTTTACCTCATTAATAAATCATTTAAATAAATAATATTATAATGATTAAAATTTTATCAAAAACCTTCCCTATTGTTATTGGATGATTTTATTTCAACCATGAGTCATCTTATACTTGACTATATTTGTTTTTGGACTATTTGAAACCGAATATCCTTATCTAATAAAATAATGTTTTCACACATTCGTAAAGAGCACTCCTCTCCATTATAAAAAGAGACCACTTCTAACCAATTCCACACACCTCTCAAGCCTTTTGGATCTTCAAAAATCTTCCCAATTAATATCCATACATACCTATACTCCTCCTAGAAGCACTACCTTAAGAAAAATACACTTCAGGAAGTCCTTTTGTTCAAACCAAATGGAGTTACCCAAATTAAATCTAACGGTTTCTATAAAATTGTTTTCATTATTTTACTTCTCCATCCCCTATACTCTTTTTATTCCATTATTTTGTAAAAAAAGTATCCCCAATAAACAAGGATGTTGTTATGAGTAGTATTAGTACTAAAATTACACACACCTCCATATAATGGATGAGGAACACAATGTTTTAGTGGATGGAAGACTAACGCATCACGAAATGATGATTGTGAAAATATCTCCAACCGCCTATCATGGTGTCCATTATGATGGAACTGTATTTATATATGATATATATTATGTTTATGTTTTCTTTATGCTTCTGTATTTTCCTTTTATATAATTCCATTATAGTTTCAATTATGGGTAAACGCGATAATCTCATTAGAGTAAGTGCGGACTACCGCCCCCTCAAAGTGATATTACTCGTTCATGCCATATGTGGTGTGTATAAAGGATATATTTAATGATATTATATATGATAAAATACAGGAATTATAATAATAATATGTATCATTATGTTTTAATTCCATTAAATATGAAATATAAATAGAAGTAGTGTTCATGCGTACATACGACTTACCGTCTCCATGAACGGTATATTTCATTTCATAGCACAAAATTTTATGTACTACTATAAATACATATATATGCTAGATATATATATGATATATATTATATCCAAATAATTAATATAATTTTGGATATAATGAACCTTTGACCACGTGAACAACATTTAATTATAAGAAGTCCATTTTTGAATCAAGTATCAAATATCGACAAAACAATCATTTTTAAATTGAATGATTACATAATGTTTATAACATGGTAATAAGTGATATAAAAGGAATAATAAACTTCAAAAAGGTTCTTAATCATGTATAAATTAACATAAGTTTTTTATTCAAGATAGTAAAGAATGATCGAGTCAAGTCAGACATGAGGTACGAGACTTCTTCTCAATCTCATTTCGTTGAGGCATATTTTGTTTTAATATATGACATTCTATTATACAATGTATAAACACCCTTGAGTATTCAAGGGGAATCATTTATATAAATTGTTTTACTAAACGAAAAAAATGAATGTTTCTTTTAGTAGATGTGGTGACAATGACCTTTTCCGCTGTCACCGGTATTATTTTCACTTTGGCTTCCTTAAGAAGCAGTAAAGCATTTAAAAGAAAATAAATACCATATACACTTTTATATATTTTGGTATTCAAAATGGTTTTGATAATGGATTTTTTATGTGAATTTATTTAATTGATATATTGTGAAGGAAATGTGGAAGTGTCTTCTTTACTTTATAATTTTTTTATGTGTTATGATTTTATAATGGTACTTGGGCATTTGACAGGTGGTTACGTGATAAACCAAATGACGGGTGGTGCCGTGAATACCAGGAGAGGTGGTTACGTTATAAAATCCAATGCATTGGGTATGGAAGTCGGACATATGGCTATTCCATTTGGTGATATGTGTGGAAGTCGACCGTATGGTTATTCCATTTAAGTATTTCTATGTCCAAACTTACCTTTATATGTTATGTGTTCTTTATATGGGTTTTATGGTAATATTTTGGTTACAAAATGATATGTAATGATCTTTTATTCAGTGAAGAGTATTTACTAATTCATAAAGCTGAAAAGTATTACTTATGTTAAAGTATTCATGGTTTACTTGTTGTTTTGAAAAACTAACATTTTTACTTATTTGTGTGTCCCTTACTAAGATTTTTATGCTCATACCATGTTTTTGAAATGTTTTTTACAGGTCCAAATGTGGAATACGACCAAGGATGGGATCAAGGAAAAGTCATGTTTTCCTAAATATGGAACTAGACAAGATTCTTATTTTTAAGAGTTAATGTTTTGTAAAAATAAAATGGAAACTATATAGAAGTGTCTACTTTTTAATCTTTTGAGATGTAATAGTTATGTCCTTATTCTCTAAAAATCAAAACATGAAATGATCCTCAATGTGAATTATTAATTTAATTCAATATTATGTAAGGTTTAAAGTCGGGACCTTATAATTTTTCATTTTCCTTTTTCATCCAGTGTCTAAGGGTGTATTTTTAGAAAATATAGTGACTTTCAATCCAAGGAAATACGATATTATCTAATCTAAAAAAATGAAACTACAAGGGACTCATTTCATTGGATGGTTTAATTGATCTATATATTATCTATTGTTCATGATGCATAATAAATAACATATGGTCTTACTTCATTTATTTGAAATGAATAACTCCCATATATTTTATTTTAGCATCGAATGGTTGTTTGAATGGATTATTCCAATTATGTGGATACATTGCTCATTGAGTGATCAATCTTGTTTTAGGTTTATCAAATTATTCAATAAATTCTGATTGAAATAGAAAATACATTTTGTAAATTATAAATTAAAGGGGAAGATAAACCATACTAAAATAATTTATAAATATTTTATAGAATAATCAATTCCCAAATAGCTATATAACATGTTTCACCCAATATTTATAAGATAGAGTGTTTATTATATCTATTTTACACTTTTATACCTCAATTACTCCATCTAAAATGATATTCCCTATGAATATTCAACATTCAAACATGATATTGAAATTATCAAAATTTAAAACAGGATTATTCTCGATACATTTTCACAAAACATTCTCCCTATTTCATAAAAATTGGTCAAAATATACATCAAATATAGTGAACTCATCTCATAATACCTCTATAGATTCACAAAAGTGTTTTGAAAATATAGTTATCATTACCTTTTGAAATATAAATAGACCCTTACATTGTCCAAAATGCATCCTCCAATAATAAAATGTTCCAAAAGGATATATAAAGGTTGAATTTCGAGGCCTTCTCAATAAATGGGTACTAGGAAATATCCTATGAACCCGTCTTAGATACAATAATGTGTTCTTCCTACCTAAATTTGTAGAATTATTTATTTAAAAGGAATTGGATTCTCATCTTTTGTGGGGACTTGATTCAACATCCTATAATCAATACACACACACAAGATATTTTGAATTATCATGGGGATCAATTCATTCTTCTCATTGCTCACAATGGTACACTTTTTTCATTAGAACTACTTGAAGGGGATGGCCATTATGAGATAAGAATAGTGTAGATGATTTATGTTTCTAATAATAAATCTACATTGATTTATAATATTTACATTATAGTGGGATTGATCATTATTTGGTGTTTCATAAATTGTATTTTGAATCACCCACAATTAGAATACTATGTGAGCATATTTTGGGGTTTATTCTTCACATAAACCAAGACCTATGGAATAAATATTTTATATTAAAACCATAAATAGAATATGTAATTTAAAATAGATTAATTTGTTAATAATTATGTCATGATTTTTTCTTCCTTCCATGAAATATATTTATATATGTGTGTATTATATTAGTTGAAAGTGGTTTTAATTCCATATTTTAGTGTTATTTATTAGATGAAATTAAATTGAAGTTCTCGACTCCAAATGTTAGAATATTTTATAGTATGGGAAACATATTTTCATCATATTCATGAAGTAAATAATTATATTGACCATAAAATTTGGAGTTTTACTCTTCTATATATTAGAAATAAATTTTTTTAGAAGTTATACAAATCTGTATCGCCCCACCTTCCCAATATTTTTCTATAATAAATAGATTTTATAAAATAAAAAATTCATTAAAACAAAATTTTATTAAAAAAAATACTTTTAACAAGGGGTAGTGTAGAATGTTTATGATCATATGAAGGGTTCACCATATATTAAAAAATATTAAAATGAAAAATGTTGTCTCCAAAAACCATAATGAAAATTCATTCATGTAATTTGATTATTTTCTTATATTTTTTATTACTGAAATTCCATTACTGATGGGTGAGTTTCATTGTGATTTATCTTCCTCAATGTTATGAATATAAAATTCATATCGAATTATTGGTCCTTTAACTTTAACAAATTCATCTTATAAAACACATGATCAAAAAATAATGGATTTATTTGAATGTTGTACAACCACTCATGTGGGATTCAAATAAATCATCTCCAAATATGTATACACAAAGTGAGGCATGATATCCACAGAAACACATAAATAACATAAATAATTAGATAAATTTAAATATCCACCGGTATAAGGAATATATAATTTCCATGTAACATGAAATATGTTGTGTAATGGTGGCGTTTTATGATCTGAAACACCTTTTCCAAAACTAATACATTAATTTATATCAAGTCTTATTATTTTTTTAAAAATATATTTTAGAAATTTAGAATATTTTGGGATTTTTTGTGGAATATATAATTGGTCTATTTACATCAAAATTCTAAATGTATTCAAGAATTAACATTTTAAGTTCATCTTTTATAATCTTCTTTGACTAAGTCATCTAGGGTGACAATGGAATTAGAAGGTTTTTCTTCTCACTTTAGTACTTTTTTAGGGGTGTATTTAGTGATTCATTATTATTTTTTATATTCATTGCATTATAGTTCTTATTTTATTCTCAAATGGGGTGTATATAGAAATCAGTATAGGATTTTTAGAATTTCCAACTCCATGATCATACAATTCAGTTAGCTGTGTTACCAGTTAGGTGTTATTTATATTTTTTGTTCCTTGAAACTTGTTGTTGTGATTGTATTCACAATTTATATATTTCTAGGAACTGTTTTGGATGTTTTTATTTGATGGTTGTTTTGGACATTTCATCAATAAATTTTATGATATATTTTATTCTTCTCCTAGGCTCTACTATCTATGTACTTTTTTATTTTTAAACCAATTTTTTCACTAGAGGATAAATAATCATTTGTTTTATTTATCGTGAAAATTGTTTATTATTTGTATTTATTTTAATGTTGTTTTGATTTTTTTTATAGGTATTAGGTTTTGAAAGTACTAGCTTAATTGTTGGAAAGGGTTCTAGTTCAAGTGATTATTTTGATATGGGTGTATCCTAGATTTTTTTATTTCTAAACGCATAATGTAATTTTCAAGGCTATCTATATCGAGAGTTTATTTGAAAGTTTCTTGGAAAAAATACTTTTAAATAACATTCCCTTCCCATGTACTTCAAGAAAAAATTCAGTGAAAATGTTAGAAGATAATCATAAACCAAATATATTTTGTTTTAGTTGTGAACTGAATTACATCATAGTAATCAATCTCATGGAATATATTAATGGTTTATGACTGGTTTCATGTAAATTTGGTTATTCATAAGTTTATACCATATGAAATACTCTCATTCGGGTTTCTATTGAGCCAAATTATTGTGAGTTCAGTGAAATCATTTAAATTAGACTATTAGTATCTGCTAGAAACATTAATATCAATGATTCTACTAATCAGTAATCATGTGTGTTTATATAATTCTCATTGAAGACTTAGTTTAAGAACCCAGGGAAATTGTTTTATTCAATAACATATTTTCATCAACAACAATACAAATTTTTGAACTTATCCCAATATTGATATAGAGCCACACCTAATTTTTTTTCTAATAGTTTATATATCATTTTATATTACAATAATCACAGAGGATTGGAATAATATTTTAAGGAATCACCATTGTAGATCATCTAAGTCACGCATTCAAACTAGTAAGAGGTTATACCACAATTATTTTACAAATTATTCAAATAAGAAGTTAAATTCCATCAAATTAACTTATTCGATAACCACTCATTAAGGATTCAATGTTGATTAGGCACATTTTAATTATTTAAAATTATTATTGGGGTCTTATACTACAAGAACATGAATATTTTCTAATGAATTGATTATAATAATTCTTAATTTAAAATTATTTTTCAATTTTGGAATAAAATTTTCATTGTGATGATTCGAAAAATTAGGAGAAAATATCTTTATTGGGGGTTTTTAAGATTTCCAGCCATTTCACTAGCTTGAAGTACACACTTAAAGTTTCACATGTGTTCTTGATAACAACATCAAAAAATTATAGAAAAGATTTCATATTTATTAATACATATAATCTTATATCAATTTCAAGATCAAAATTAAGTAATAGTTTTTTAGATGTATGGGTTATACAAGGTCAAATTAGTCGTTTTATACCACTCCATCCTAAAAAACAGTAAAATGTGTTAATAATTCCTTTTTTAGGGGAATGGAAAAAAACTTATTTCCAAATATTAATATAATTGTGGTGGAAACCAATATAGGATCCTAGAGATCAGTGCACACAAAAATCCATTTCCACATTCAGATTAAGAAAATTGAGGGTTTTGGTTTAAAAAAACATAAATATAAAACATTGATTATGAAGTAGATGTTGAAAAATGTGTTCTTTTTTGGTCATATATCAATTTCAAATTTTATTTCAGCGCCCAATTACTGATCCCTTATTATTATAAACTAATATGTTAGAGGTTCTACAACATCTTCTCATTTTACCATTGGTTGAGTGTTGTTTGTGAGATTATCCTACAAAATACTCTAATTCGGTATATACTTATCCCCAAGGTGTAAAAATGGTATCATAAATCACCCTGATTTCACTTAGTGAACACCCATTTTTTCATTTTCATCCTGTTGAATATTGGAGTGGCCATGGAACCTTCTTCATGTGAAAAATACTTAATAAAACATCACCACCAAACCCAAATCATTTCACTATATATTGTCTAAATTTATGTGGAAGGAAATTATGGATACTAAACCAAGGAAATAAAAGATTTATGAAATTAAAAAAGACAATTTTTTGAAAATTAAAATCAATTACTGAATAACGAAATCAATTAACATGAAATAAGCATTGGATTCATTGAAAAATTATGACCCCATCAAGAAAAAATTACTTTTATCGCATCTTTAAATAACTAAGATTGATTATCCCTCCACTAAATTGGTAATATTCATAATAGGAAAATTAGAAAGAATTTTAAAATTATGAAAACAAGAAAATAATTGAATATAACAATATCAGGTTTCCTAGTTTGAGTTATATTTTCTATTTACAACCTTTCTTTCTCAAGGGATTAGATGATCACAAAAATTCTGGTTCAGTAAAACCATAAATATCACCATTCATTACAATGGATTTTAATATTCTGTTTCCCATTTATAATTCATTTCTTTAAGTAATTATTTCTCCAGGAAAATCCATATGTTACATTTTTTGTTAATTGATAACAATTGTGTCCATGAATTTAATACATGTGGTATACCTTTAACGGTTTTATGTGGTCTGAAAAGGTGGACCAACGTTTGACATGATGTCATCAATGAATCCCCTAAATCCTATAATAGATCTTGTAAAAGTTATTTTTTTACAAAGGCATTGTGTTTTATTTTTGGGAGGTATTCGTTTAATATTAAAATGACATTCTGTAAAGAATGCAACATATGATAAAAATTTATACTTGTGGAGAATTCATTATGCTCAAATATTCATGTTTAACAATCAAATCCATTAATAATTTTTTAGCATGTAGAAATTAAAAATTTACTTTGTTAAAACAAAATCAAAACAATTTCCCTCAGAAACACCTCATCCACGTAAAATAATTATTATAGCATTCATAGTTAAATTAATTATTTATCCTAATAATTCCAAATAATGAATAAAATAATTAAAACACCATATTTATTATATTTACACAATTAAATATATAATTATCATTTATTCTAAATATTTGATAGTTTCCCCCAAATTGAAAAAATGGTTTTCATAAAACCATTAAAACATAACAAAAAATGTATGAAAATATTGTCCGGTTAGTAATTTTTTGGTTAAGGTTTGGTGGATATTAATAAAAAAAATTAAAAAGTAATAAATTGGTTTCATTACTCATTAATTATAATATATGACTTATAAATAAAACTGATTATAAATTTCTCTCTTGATCCACTTTATAAAAATTTAACACAAGTCATCTCCCATTCATTTTACCTCATATGATCACAAATCAAAATAATGAAAATAATGGTTGTTGTTTCATATATTATCAATTTTTTCAAAAACAATAAATGTGGTTCCTTGAAATTAAAAAAATATATGTTTTGAATCAATCTAAAATATCAAATATTAATGAATCAAACATACCCCGTTATAAATTATTTCTTCATAATCAAAATCTGTAAAAACTATTTCTCTCTCTTTTAGGATGAAATCATGTAACGACTATGATATGGGTTTGAAATAAAAAAATTTCATCCATCTTGCTCACTTGATTAGTTATATATGATATCGAAGGATTATATAAAGGTAAAATATTTGGTTAGTCTTAATTTTTTTAAAATATCAAAATAAATAATTTATTATATTAATTTAATGCTACATGAAACATATTACTTTTAAAATTATTTGAGAAAATTTCAAAAAGGTTTCATATCCTATGAATGACTTAACAAAAATGGTATTTGAAAAAAAAATAAACAGTGTTTATAATAACTATCATAAATGTGATTTTAAATTTTTTATAATTACTCATTAGATGAATGAAAAAAAATTAGTCAATCACTTTTAGTTTTAGTTATCTTAAACTATGAAAATGGACAATATTACTAATTTCATTAATATTAAACCATAAATAAAAAATTGTTTCAAAAAAATTTCTACAATATCTTCATTAATCCATTCTCATGAACTATGATTTTTCATTCTTTTAACATTATATTTCTGGAAGAAATACCACTTTGGTCAATGAATATAATACAAAAAATCATGTGAAATTCCATTATATCCTCTTCAATAAAAAAATAAAACTTTTTACATAATATTTTAGTAAAAAGAGAGAGATAGAGACTAAAATTTCAATCCATTTAAATTAGAATGGTTTATGTTAAAATTTATAAATAATAATGACTAATTAGTTTTCCTTTTATAACATTGGTGCATAAATGAATTTGAAGTCGTTTCCCCAAAAAAGTTGAATATGAATATTTCTAGAAATTATATAAAAAAGGAATGTGTTGAATTATTTTAAAAATGTATATATCAATAATATTGAAAACCATTTTATTTTTTTAAAAAGGAAAGTTGATTAATTTCATTAATTAAAGCTCAACTAAATATATTTCATGAATTTATAAAAAATAAGAATAACTCATAATTTTATAAAAGCTTAAAATTAATAATAGAAAAAATTCTGAACCTTGTGACAATTTATAATTTAATTATGGTTCTCCCCCACCCAATTTTCCACTTTATCCTTTGGTGAACCAATATGGTTATCATTAATCATCTTTTCTATAATTAATTCTTAGTTTTTATCACAACTCTCATGAAAGTTTACATAGGGAATTGTAAAATTAATAGGTTTTGGATGTAATAAACTATATTCAAAAGGTATTTTTCAGTTTTTAGTTGAAGAGACCTGTTCTTATAGTGAATTAATAATAATTTTTTAACCTGAGGATTTAATTTAATTGGATTAGGGTCTTAAATAACTTATTATAAATCCCAGCATATGTGTTTTTTGTGAAATTGAATAAATAGAATATGATCTATTTTTATTGTAACTTGTCGATTCACCACTAAAATAGAAAAAACAAGAATAATATTATATATTTGTGGGTGTGCATCAGTATCATCAATTGACATGGTGGATTTTTGATAGCCCTAATTATCGATAATAACATTCCCACCTTCCATATTAGTCTTGGAAACCATATTTATATTTCCATTCTATTTTATCATATTTTATAACTCTAATAAATAATATATATATATATATATATATATCCACATCATTTAATATAGTTTAATACTAAACATTCAATCTATTTTATATATTGATGAACTTTTTCAGTTCAACCTTATGTGGTGGTAATTAATACGTAAAGGTTGTTAGATAGTGGGATCACGTGGCTTCTTTGTTTAAAAATATGTCAATAATGGTTTCATATAATCATTCTCTTTAAAATAATTTCATAAATTTTTATAAAATATATAATTTTTTATAATTTTTTTTATAGAAATACATAATCTGGAGGGTGAAATATAATTTGTTAGTAGTTGAATATCAATACCAGATTTACCTATGATGATTCATACATCCTCTGAGGGATACTCATATATCTATATTATATGATAAAAACTAGACACATGCTTATTGAAATATGATGTAAAGGGGTCATCTTTATATATCCTTTGTTGATGAAATCTTTAGATATTATAGAGGGATCCTGTATTTTATCTATAGAGTATGGGATTCCTCATCATACATGTATATGGGTGTAACTACTTCTATTGAGATATATACTTCACCACTTTTTAGATAATTTACATAATATATAATTCCAATATATTATTCATTTTATTTTTTCAAAATAATTGATCAGGTGATAAATTGAAAACACATTTTACATCATGTTTATCCTTATTATAATGTTTCCTCTCACAATGGTTACCTTGGATTTATGTTACATTCCATAGAAGTGGTGGTCCAATAAATAAGACATTTTTTATGGTTATTAGAATGTGCATATTAAATTAATTCAACAATTATTTTTGACCCCTTTAGGAGTCCTAGATTTGGTGATATATCTATATATCATACTATAAATGGAATCCTTATTTTATAGATCATTCACATATATGGGTTATGGTATTCCTTGAGATCCCCTGTTAATTTTCCATACTTTGAAAACAAAGTTTTCTGTAGAAGATCAAGTACCAAATATTTATATAAAATATAGAAAATAAATCTCTAAATATATATACCATCAAATTTATTAGATTTTTATATACTGAAAATCCTTGTTGGAGCTCATAGACATCATTTAAAAATCTATTCGTCATCTTAATGTGCACTCAAAATATTCCAACATTATTTCTAAAATAATTTCCCATTGAACAATGAACACAATTTATAAATTTAATTTTTAAATTTCTTCTAAATGAATTACACCAATCCAAATGTATATATAATAATACAGCTAAAAAATATATTGGGTCATATCTTGTAGTAAATAACTAAATAAAATTCCGTTGGATTGGTTTCTACCATATATTCAAACATTTATTCATATAATAGGGATCTAAATTAGGTTGTTAATTGAAAATGTTTTTTATGTAGGTAAATGTTGGGACATAGGCCGGGTTATCCTTTTAGGTTAAATATTCGAGATAGAAGGTTTGTCTTAAGCATCTTCATGGGTGGTATTTTTTGTTTGATGTTATTTATAATGTTTTCGTTTTTGTGGGTTTATGAAGAATATAATCATCACAGTGTGTGGGGTTGTAGGGGTTCCTTTACTTATTTTAGAAAACTATTAAGACCATTATCATTCTTATTTCTAGGTGTAGTAGAAGTGCTAATATTGGTAGATGTATTTAATGTAAGGACATGGCCTTAAAACATTATGTAATCTAGAATTAAACAAATAATTCACATTGGGGATCTTTTCAGGTCAAGAGTTTTAGAGAGTTAGGCTATAACTATTACATTTCAAAAGATTACAAGGTAGAAACTTCTACACAGTTTCCATTTTTTTCATAAAATAAAAACAATTAAAAATGATTCATGTCTTCTTCCATGTTTAAGATTACATGACTTTTCCAGGATCCCATCCTTCACCCTATTCCACATTATAAACTTTGAAAAACATTTCAAAAACATGGGATGAGCATAAAAAGCTCAGTAAGGGAAACACAAATAAGGAAAACTATTAGTTTTTCAAAACAACATGTAAACCATGTATTCTTTAACATAAGTAATACGTTTAACCATTACGAAGTAGAAAATACTCTTTACTGAATAAAAGATCATTACATACCCTTTTGAAACCAAAACATTATCATAAAACCCATATAGAGAACACATAACATATAAAGGTAACTTGGGACATAAACATACTTAAATGGAATAACCATATGGTCGACATCCACACATATCACTAAATGGAAAAGGCATATGTATGACTTCCATACCCAATGCATTGGAGGTTATAATGTAACCACGCGTCCTGGTATTCACGACACCACCCGTCATTTTGTTTATCATATAACCACCCGTCAAATGTCCATGTACCATTATAAAATCATAAGACATGAAACAAATATAAAGAAAATAAAAAATTTACACATTTCAATGATAATAAATCACTTAAATATATTGACATAGAAAATCCATTTTCAAAACCATTTTCAATACCAAAAATATGTAAAAGAGTATATGGAATTTATTTTCTTTTAAAAACATTAAGTCTTGTTGACAAAGCCAAAGATAAAATAATACTCGCAGTGTTGGAAAGGTCATTGTCACCACTTTAGTTAAAATAAATATTCCTTTATTTCATTTTGTAAAATGATTCTTAGAAAATTATTCCCTTGGAAAAGTCAAGGATGTTTATACAGCGTATAAAAGAAATTCATGTATTAAAACAAAATATACCACAATGAAAGGAGATTGAGACGAAGTCTCTTACCTCGTGTCCGACTAGACTTGATTGTTGTTTAATCTCCTAAATAATAAACTAAAGTTAATTTCTACTTTCTTAAGAACCTTTTTCCTGGTTATTATTCCTTTTATATCACTTATTACCATGTTATAAACATTATAAAATCATTTCTGTTAATAACGTTTGTTTTGTCGATATTTGGTACTTGAGTCAAAATAGACTTCTTATAATAACATGTTGTTCATGTGGTCAATGTTTCATGATATCCAGAATGATATTCATGTTTTGGATATCATATATATAATATATATCCATAATATACATTTTTTTATAATAGTACCTGACATTTGGAGGTAGGAAATGAAATGCACCATTCATGGAGATGGTAAGCCGTACATACGCATGAACGCTACTTTAATTTCAGTTTATTATTTTAATTGAATTAAAACATAGTGATACACAGGTATATTATAATTCCAGTATAATATCATATATAATATCATTAAATCTATCCTTTATACATCCCAAATAAGTTATAAATGAGTCACATCACCTTAAGGGGGCTGTAGTCCGCACTTCCTCAAATGAGATTATTGTATTTACCACTACGGAAACCATAAAGGATTGAAATAATTGGGAAGTAAATAATAATAAAGAAATCATATACATAATATATATCATATATTAATACAGTTCCATCATAATGGCCACCATGAGAATCAGTATGATGTAATTGAACAATCATCGTTTCATGAGGCGTTAGTTTTCCATCCAAAGAAACATTATATTATTCATCCATTATATGGAGTTGTGTGTTAGTTTAGGTCGAATATTTCTCATAACAACATCCTATTATATTTAGGATACATGTGTTGTTACAAAAGAAAGTAAATAAAAAGAGTTTAGGGGTTAGAGAAGTAAAATAAAAGAAAACAATTTAAGAGAAACTGTTACCTTTAATTTGGGTAGTGTTTGGACGAGCCAAATAGATTCAGAGGTTTGAGGAAGTGTTTAAAAGTGGTCTCTTTTTATATGGGAAAGGAGGTTCTCTTTATGAATGTGTGAAAATATTTTTTATAATATAATGATATTCGATTTCTGATGGTCTGAAATTCATTAAGGTCGAAGCTAAGATGAATCATATTAGAAAAAAAATCATCCAATCAGAATTGGACTTGTTTTGGATAATAATTTAATCATTATAATCTTATTTATTTAAATCATTTGTTAATGAGGTAAATACTGCATCATTATTGTTTCATAAATAATTTAATTTATTTGATGTCTATAAATTATAAAACAAATACCATGATGTAGGAAATTTGTTTATCTTTCCAAATAATATTTATAGTGAAAATAGTACAAATATTACAACATATAAAAATTATTTACTAAACAATTTTTGTTATTGTCAATTTTGTCTTCAAATTAAATTAATTAATCTAAATTGTCATTTGCACTCCCAAGTGTCTCAATGGGGTCCCAAAATCGACCCAAAGATTACCAAGGTCTCTAATGACTCAAAAAATAAGGTTTTTACAAGTTTTAAGGTAATTTTTAATTATTAAGATATTCTTTTTACCTTGAATTACCCTATTTACCTTTAACCGTGGTAAATAAAAGTCAAAAGTTACTATTCACAAAAAATTATTTTCATCTTATTGAACCACATATTACTCTTTTATAACAACCATGTATGTTGGATTTTTTAAATTCATTTCATAGAAGTTGAAAAATTTTATTTAAATGAAAATGTTAGTTTTTTAACTACCACTAAGGGGTTTCACTATTCATCCAAAATTTAAGTTTTTCAGAAAAATACAAAACAATAAGCCTAAGCTATATTTGATATTTATAATTGAAAAATTCTGTATATTTTTCCAAATTCAATACATATAAGTGGCATTAATTGATTTTAAAATTATTTCTCGTTATCAAAACAAATTGCCTGTTTTATGAAACAATAACTATCAAAAGATTGATACCTGTTTATGTCCAATTTCAAAGTGACATTAATTCCAATGACAAAAATTGGATTAAATGGTAAAATTATATTCTAATTACACTTTAAAATCAATTAAAAATATAATCTATCCATATAAATAAATTATATTATTACATAGTTTTGAATTAAAATAAAATAGTTTCACTATTCTTTAAAAAATGAACTTTATCGGAAAAATTCCAAAAATTTACACAAAGTAAATTTTGATGTCCCCATTCTAAAGAAGGATTTAATTTGGTCATATAAAATATATTAGATTAACAAAAACTATATTTAAAAAGGGTTCACGACTAAAAGGAGATAAATCGGCCTTTAAATGTAAATTATGCTTAAAATTAGATTCATTCACATTTTAGGCCTCTAGCTTTGTATTGTATTAATGTAAATACATTTAAAAAAACTATATAATCATATTGTAGTTTGTTTCATTCATTCCTTCCAATACAATGACAATGAGTTAACTACCATTTAAAATAATAATATTTTATTATTAGTGTACAATTTACGATTTCAAAGAACCTCCTTGTTGTGTATTAGGTACTCTATCGAACATAGAAACCCCTTTAAAGTAAAATGAATATTTAATTTAAAAATATTAATATGTATGAAAATATCTTATACTTCATTTACATGGGATGTTACATCCCTCCCCCTTTCAATAATTTCTTCCTTTCAATTTTTATTCACTTAACAAAATAAGTGGGGGTATTTATATCTCATAGCATTTTCAGATTCCCACATTGCTTCATCAGCCATATGGTTTTTACAAAAATCCTTTACGTAGTTAATTACCTTATTCCGGAGCAAATTCCCTCCACAGTCATGAATATGTACTGTTTGTACTTCATAAGAGAGATTCTCTTCCTACTGAACTACCTCTGGGTTCAAAACATGAGATGGATCTGGTATATACTTTCTCATCATCGAAACATGAAAAACATTATGTACATGGGATAAACATGGAGGTAAAGAAACTCTCTATAAAACTGATCCAAATTTCTCAAGAATTTTATAAGGTCCAATGAACCTCGGACTCAACATTCCCTTCTTACCTAAAACGCGCCACACTTTTCCATGGAGAAACTTTGATAAAGACATGATTACTTACCTCAAAAGAAAGATCCTTCCTTCGGTTATCTACATAACTTTTCTGTCTGCTCTGAGTTGTTCTCATGTGCTTCTGAATCAACTAAACTTTCTCTACCATCTCTTCTACCAATTCTGGTCCCATAAGCTTCCTTTCACCTACTTCATCCCAAAAAGCCAGAGTTCGACAATGCTTTCCATATAATGCCTCAAATGGAGCCATATGTATACTAGAATGAAAAATGTTATTTTAAGAAAATTCAACCAAAGAAAGATATTGGTCCAAATATCCCTGAAAATCCATCAAGTAAGACCGTAACATATCCTCCATCATTTGAATATTTCATTCTGATTTCCCATATAATTGAGGATGAAAAGATGTACTAAAATTTAATTAAGCACCCAAAGACATCCGAAGGCCTTTCCAAAACATAGAAGTAATCCTGTGATCACGATCAGATGAATTGGAGAGGGGAACACCATGAAACCTGACTATCTCTTTAACATACAACCGAGCAAGTTGATCTAGAGACAAAGTATTTCTAATATGAAGGGAATGAGTATATTTAGTCAATCTATCAACTATAACCCAGATTTCATTTTTACCTCGAGATGTCTTTGGTAATCCCACAATTAAGACCATGGATATATTTTCCCATTTCCATTCTGGCACCGGTAAAGGCCGAAGCATTCATTTAGGTAACTATTTCTCTCCTTTAACCTGCTGAAATGTCAAAAACTTAACAGTAAAATCAGCAATATATCTTTTCATTCCATCCCACAACTAATACTCCCAAAGAACTCTTTATATCTTAGTACTATGGGGATATACTGAAAATGGAGAACTATGAGCTTCATATAACAACTCATTCTTCAATTATGAATCACAAGGCACACTTAATCTCTTTCCAAAAATCAAAAAAAAAATCATTATCAATGTTTATTTCAAGAAACATACCCTTCTGAACCAACTCTACCTTTTTCTGTAACTCAGTGTCTTCCTTATGCGCTTTCTTTATTCTGTCTGATAGAGATGATCAAACTGACACCAAAAACAAAACAAAAGAATTTCCTGCACCAACAACTTCTATTCCAAATTTTATCAAATCAAAAACCAAAGGATCTTGTTCCAAACGTATCATGGCCAATGAAACATTAGTTTTTTGACTAAATGAATCGGCCACTTTATTTTCTTTTCTCAGATGGTAATGGATCGTGCAATCATAATCTTTGATTAATTCTAGCCATCTCCTCAGCCTCATGTTCAATTCTTTTTGAGTGAATATATACTTCAATCTTTTGTGATTTGTATATATTTCACACTTCACTCCATTTAAATGATGCCTCCAAATTTTAAATAAAAAAACAACAATAGCTAATTCCAAATCCTGTGTAGTGTAATTTAACTCATGTGCTTTCAACAGACGTGAAGCATAAGCAATTACCTGATCATTCTGCATTTGGAAAAAATCCAGTCATTTTAACGACGCTTCACGGTAGATAACAAACTCACCATTTCTGGATGGTAGTGCCAAAACTAGAGCATTCACCAATCTCCTTTTCAATTCCTGAAAGGAATCATCACATTCATTTCTCATGATGAATTTAATACCATTTTAGTTAACTTAGTCATTGGACTAGACAACCATGAAAAATTTTCAACAAACCTCCGTTAATAACCTAACAAACCTAGAAAAATAAGAATTGTGGTTATATTTTTCAGTTTTGGCCATTCATAAACAACCTTTTTTTAGAAGGATCATTAGTTATGGCATTTTCTTGAAATAATTTGAGCAAGGAATGAAATTGTATGTAACCAAAACTCACTCTTTCTGAATTTCCCATAAAGTATATTTTCTTTTATGTTCCGTAAATAACCCTTAAATGACTTTTAGGATCCTATTTACTTTTTGAATAAACCAAAATATCATCAATAAAAACAGCCACTATTTATCACCTGATTCAACTAAGCCATCACTATAGTAAACTGCTGAATTCTTATTCTGACTATCTCAGGTTGCTGATTCGGAAGGTCATTCTCCTCTGTATTCCTTTCTAGAAAAGCTTCTCTGTTTCCTTTATAAAAACTCATTCTTAACACAGACATATCTTATAAAAAGCAACATGGTTATCTATAAATGCTATATCATTTCAATATTAACATAATGAACTTTATGGATATTAATTTAGTAATACCATAACTCTAAAAGTTATCTAAACTGACCCTTGAAACCAACTGTAAGGACCCGCCTTAAGACAATAAATTATCATGAATTAAAAAAATAATTCACATTGAGGATCTTTTCAGGTTTATGTTTTTTGAGAGATAGGCCATAACTATTACATTTCAAAAGATTACAAGGTAGACACTTCTACATATTTTCCATTTTTTTCATAAAATAAAAACACTTAAAAAAAGAGTCATGTCTAGTTCCATGTTTAAGATAGCATGGCCTTTCCTTGATCCAATCCTTGACCCTATTCCACATTATGTCATGTTAAAAACATTTCAAAAACTTTGGATGAGCATAAAAATATTATTAAGGGATACACAAAGAAGGAAAACCATTAGGTTTTCAAAACAACAAGTAAACCATGAATACTTTAACATAAGTAATACATTTCATGTTTATGAAGTATTAAATACACTTCCCTGAATAAAAAATCTTTACTTACCCTTTTGTAACTAAAAGATTACCATAAAACCCATATATAGAACACATAAAATATAAAGGTAACTTGGGACATAAACATACTTAAATGGAATAACTATACAGTCGACTTCCACACATATCTCTAAATGAAATAGCCATACGGTCGACGTCCATACCCAATGAATTGAAGGTTATAACTTAACCACCCATCCTGGTATTCATGACACCACCCATCATTTTCTTATCACTTAACTTACCATCAAATGTCCAAGTACCATTATAAAATCATAAGACATTAAAAAATATATAAAGGAAATAAAAAATTTCCACATTTAAATCACAATATATCACTTAAATATATTTACATAGAAAATCAAATTTCAAAACAATTTTTAATACCAAAAATACTTAAAAGAATATATGGTACTTATCTTCTTTTAAAAACATTACGGATTGTTGAAGAAGCCAAAGATCAAATAATAATCGCGGCGATGGAAATGTTGTTGTCATCTCTTTCATTAAAAGAAACATTCCTTTTTGTTGTTTAGTAAAAATTTTGTAGAAAAATATTTCCTTTGAAAAGTCAAGGGGTTTTATACAGCGTATAAAAGAAACTCGTGTATTAAAACAAAATATGCCTCAATAAATGAAGATTGAGATGAAGTCCCTTACCTCATATCTGATTTGACTCGATTAGTCTTTATTCTACTGAATAATAAATTAAAGGTAATATATACTTGCTTATGAACCTTTTTCAAGTTTAATATTCGTTTTATATCACTTTTACCATGTTATAAACATTATGCAATCATTAAAGTTAATAATGTTTGTTTTGTCGATATTTGGTACATGAGTCAAAACTAGACTTCTTATAATTACGTGTTGATCATGTGGTCAAAGGTTCATTATATCCAGAATTATATTCATGATTTGAATATTATATATATCATATATATCTAGCATATACATTTTTTTATAATTGTACATAACATTTGGAGGTAAGAAATGAAATGCACCATTCATGGAGACGGTAAGTTGTACGTACACATGAATGCTACTTTTATTTCTATTTATTATTTTAATGGAATTAAAAAATAATGATACATAGGTATATTATAATTCCAATATAATATCATATATAATACCATTAACTCTATCCTTTATACATTTTACATAAGGTATTAATGAGTCACATCACATTATGGGGGCGGTAGTCCGCACATCCTCAAATTAGATTATCGTATTTACCCACTATGGAAACCATACAGGATTGATATAATTGGGAAGTACAGAATCAAAAGGAAATCATAAAAATAATATATATCATATATAAATATATTTCCATCCTAATTTCCACCATGAGAGGCGGTAAGATGTAATTGAACAATCATCGTTTCGTGAGGCGTTAGTTTTCCATCCACAGAAACATTATGTTCTTCATAAATTAGATGGAGTTCTGTGTAAGTGTAGTTCTAATATTTCTCATAACAACATAATATTATATTTATGATACTGGTGTTGTTACAAATGAAATGAAATAAAAATATTTTAGTGGTTGGAGAAGTAAAATAAAATAAAACAATTTAAGAGAAATAGTTACCTTGAATTTGGGTATCTCCCATTGGTTTGAACCAAAGGACTTCTTGATTTGCATTATGCCTAAGGTAAGGCATCTAGGAGGAGAAAATGGATGTAGGTAGTGTAATTGGGTAGAGTTTGGGCGAGTAAAATGGCTTGATTGGTGTGAGGAACTGGTTATAAGTGGTCTCATTTTATAAGGGAAAGGAGGGGCTGTTTAGGAAAATGTGAAAATATTATTTTATAATATAATGATATTCGGTTTTTAATGCTCCAAAAATCATTAAGGTCGTCTATAAGATGACTCATATTCTAAATAAAATCATCCAATAAGAGTTGGACTTGTTTTGGATAATACTTTAATCATTATAATCTTATTTATTTAAATCATTTATTAATGAGGTAAATACTGTATCATTATTGTGTCATAAATAATTTAATTTATTTGATGTCTAAAAATTAAAAACAGAATACCATGATGTGTTAAATATTTTTATATTTTCAAATAATATTTATAATCAAAAATAGTACTTATATAACAAAATATAAAAATTAATTACTAAAAGATTTTTGTTAATGTAAATTTGGTCTTCACATTAAATTAATTAATATAAATTGTCATTTTTCACTCCCATGTCGCTCAATGAGGTCCCAAAATCTACCCAAAGATGCCCATGGTCGGTAATAACTATACCAATAAGGTTTTTATAAGTGTTAAGGTAATTGTGAATTATTATAACATTATTTTTAACTTGAATTACCCTATTTACCTTTAACCGCGGTAAATAAAAGTCAACAGTTACTATTGACCAATAATTATTTTCATCTTATTGAACCGAATATTAATTTTTTTAAACAACCACATATGTTGGATTTTCGATATTCAATTCATTGATGATGTAAATTTTCATTTAAATGAAAAATTCAGTTTTTTAACTACCACTAAGTGGTTTCACTATTCATCAGAAATTGATGTTTTTCAAAAAAATACAAAAAATTATGCCTCAGATATATTTGATATTACAAATTCAAAAAGGATTTATACTTTTACAAATTCGAAATATATAAATGGAATTAATTAATTTTAAAATTAATTTTCGTTATCGAAACAAATAGTGTGTTTTTATGAAACTATAAGTATTAAAATATTTACAGTTGTTTATGTCCAATTTCAAAGTGAAATTTATTCCAATTACCAACATTCGATGAAATGGTAAAAATATATTCTAATTACACATTAAAAAAAAATTAAAAAGATAATCTATCAATATAAATAAATGCTTTTAAAACATAGTTTTGAGTTAAAATACAATATTTTCATTATTCATTAAAAATGATCTTTATCAGAAAAATTCCAAAAATTTACACAAAGTAAATTTTGATATCCCCATTCTAAAGAAGGATTTTATTTGGACATATAGAATGTATTAAAGTAACCAAAACTAAATTTAAAATTGGTTCTCCATTAAAAGATGATAAATCAGCCTTTAAATGTAAATTATTCTTAAAATTTGATTCATTCACATTTTAAGACTCTAACTTTTTATTGGAAAAATGTAAATACATTTAACAAACATGTATAGTAATATTTTAGTTATTCTTTTTAATTCCCGCCAATACAACGGCAAGGAGTTAACTACCATTTAAAATAATAATATTATATTATTAGTGTGCAACCTAAGATTCCAATGACCCTTGTTGTTGCGTATCAGGTATGCTATAGAACATAGCAACCCCTTTAAAAAATTTAATATTTAATTCACAAATATTAATAAGTATGAAAATATATTATTCTTCATTTACATGGGATGTTACATTAAAAATTTAATTTACATAAAATTTAATGTAACATAAAGTGGAAATCATACAAGGTATAAGTATAATTAATTTAATTTAATTCTGTTGAAAATATCATTCTGCCTTAGGATCCTTTCTTCGATGATGTTTCTAATCTTATGAAAACCCTTTCAAAATACATTCACTACATTGTAAGTATTAAACTATATAATCCCTCTTGAAATGATCCACATGTGCTCATTCAAACTATAAATAATGCCAATAGAATATTGGGAACTAGCTCGTTGAATCAAATATTATACATTTTTCATCTTGATCACCCCATTAATTGTTGGTATTAAATGAGTTCTTTTTATTCGTGAGATGAAAATAGGAGGAATTTTATATAGAGTGAGAAAAGTCCAAGGTGTCCAACAACTCATTGTCCTCAATTTTTTATTAACCCTACAAAATATACATAACCATATATTTATAAATATAGGTTTTATGTTAACATATTATTTTATTATCTACAAGCGCATAAATAATATTATAATATTTACTAATCCCCATTATATATAATAATATAAGTATTTTTATTATTTTATAGAGTTCATTATAACTTGTAAAATAATTAATAGTATTTCACATCTTTTTAATTTAATATTTTTTAATAAATTCCATCCTAGTGTCTTTAAACTCCTTAGAATTTATTAAATACCCTAATAATAATATTATTCATAAATAAATTTTTTTATCCACAAACCAATATTTATTAATCTTTAAACTAACTAAATAAATATATTTTATTCACTATTGGTTATATACATATTTATTTAATTTACATGACTAAAAAATCATAAATTAAATTATTCATCACACATGAGAATAATAATTATTCCATTAACTAAATTCTAAAATTATATAACTAAAAATAGTAGAAACACCCACTGTGTGACCCCTACATGATTCCATCACAGTGGAATTAGGTAGGTATTCATGAAATTAAATATTAATTTCTAGTCATGGGTCACAGAACCCAGGAGAAAGAACATAATGTCTCTACATCGACAACCACATCTGAATGCTCATTTTGAAATGTATTATTTTTGTCATAATATCTCATCACGAAGGTTTCATATATGCATCCTAAACCTATATGGTTTCTATATATTTCATTAAATATTTGAATTAAAAATAAATACATAGTGTCCCTGGAATTGATGTGAAAATTATATGTAAATAAAAGGCTTGAGATGTCATCTTATATATAGATAAAATGGAAAAATCATTACCCATCAAATATATTAATAATGTGTCATTCATGTTGAACCCAACCTAGTGTACATCCCTCCAATATATGGAATGATTCTTCTTGTCACTAAATCTTTGTGTATAATTCATGACATGAATTGGTGATAATATTAATATCTAAGGACTATTATAGAAATAAGTATATCAGAATATATAAAGAATTTAATCAATCAAAATTTATACTAGTAGGTCCATTCTCCTAGTCTCCCATTTTGAAGATTACAAAAAAAATATTTCTCATGAAGGAGCATCTTCCACCTATAATTATTCGCACCTAATATTCCATTTAATATATAAACATTTTTGTATGTTATCTTACCATAAAACATGTTTTTAATAATATAACCATATCATTTCAATGTTCTCATTATATGGGAAACTCTTATGCTCTTTTCAATGAGAAATATACTCTAAGACATTGTTGCACAAATTTTATATGTATGAAAAAACAAAATTTGATAATATAGTGATATTAATATTAACATCATTCAAATATACATGTAATATTAATTGAAAATTAGTTGTTTGTACGTAAGTAAATCCAGAAAACATCTCAAATCTCTTTTTGTGTGGGACATTGTCTAGGAATTGATATGTTTTGATATAAATGTTTTTGAAGAGGGGGTTTATTAGGGAATATGTGAATATGAAATTGAGTGTTTATTGTTCATGGAAGTTGAAAAAATGGGTTATCTGAAATGATTGAATTTTTTTAGTGGTATTAAAGTGGTGTTTTCTCTTGATTTGTAGAAATAAATTATTGTAATTAATGATAGGTAAGATAATGGTTTAATATAGGATAATTGATGAAATAATCCTTCCCCATTATCTATTTTTTAATAAATATAATTGATTAGTATATAATAATGTGTGGTGGTATAATCAAATTAATAGTTTCTATAAAAATTGAATATGGGATTTTAAAATTGTGGCACCACATGGACCATCCATGTTATGGTTTAAGATACTCTATCATTGGAAGTTCAATTTTTGGGGTGAATTTTTTGGATTAGAGAATTGAAATATGGTTTTTTATTATGTAATAATAGTTTTGAAAACACAAAATGAATAATATGATTAATATAATAAATCTACTATATAGGTTCATGTTCTATTATTTAAATTTCAACCGTTGAGATCAATATGTTTTTTTAATTGTTGAACTGAGAAATAATCGAGTTAAATGAATGAATGTTTGTCTATAGTGTTGTCCATTGTTTTTAATACATTAATCAATTGAAAAAGTTAAACCTTAATTATTATGTTTCTAGATATAGTGTTTTGGGTTTAGAATTATGACTCTCTTAGGCTAATTTGATTAGATGGAAGTATGTATGAATGTTTTTGTCAGAATCTTTTCATTGGGTCATCAAAGTGAGTATTTCAAAAAACAGAAATTGAGTTAGGCATTGTAATTATTTAAAAAAAAAACATCATCATCATTATAATTTATACATGATTATAGATGAATTTTTTAAAAGTAAGGAATTAAAGGATTAATAGTTTTTTCTAATATATTTTTCCCAAAAATTTTTATAGATAGAGGTTTTCAAGAATTTTTTTCCCTAGTTATAGAAAACATGTGACACTATTGGATAAAAAATTATAGTATATGAAGAAGAAGGATTTATCAATTGGATTATTCAATATTCTACTTATTCAAAGAAATCAATTGAAATTATATCCATGTAAAACTAATTAGAACATTATATATATATATATACATATTCATTGGAAGTCTTTCTAAATGTTCATCAAATAGGGAAAAATTGTGTATTTTGGATAGATAAACATTGGGAGTTTGTAATTGATTAACTCAAAGAAACGTCAATATTAGGAATCATGAAAATCTGATTAGATGGAAAGAAATTAATATTTCCCTACAAAACATCTCCAAAAAATATAATTACTGAATAAATAAGAACCTATAAACAGAATTACATATGAATAATCTCTATATCATGGAGAACATATAAAAAATTTGAATAGAGTTTTGAGGATAATTTAAAAAAATTTAATGACATATATTTTTGTAATATTGATATTGAAGTTCGACAATTCAATATTACTGAATGAAAAATTGTGATTCTATTCATGATTTTATGAATAATTAAAGATCAGTATCTCCACTATTAGAAGAATGTTATTTGAAAAATTGAAATTAATTTATTATGAGGTTTTAAAGGGGGTTGACCAAAGAATTAATTCCTTGGGAAATTAGAATATAGTGTTTTCACAGCTCTAATACATTTTTGAGATATCACGAGTTCATAAAATATAAAATGTAGATTTTAAAGAGGTTTTTGAAGAAGTGGGGTGTTGACAAATAATCATGAGAGATCCTTCTCAAAAGGTAACATACATAAGGTTCTAGATATTTTAGTATAAGAAACAAGGTACTGAGAATAGAAGTTATCAAATGAGGAATTGAGGTTTCAAATGAAATGTTTTTGGGTGAAAATTTAGCGGATAAAACATTGAGATATTGGAAAAAAATTCTGATAAAACATGTATCATATAAATATGTTACATACATAGGATTTGAATATATTTTTCAATAAATAAAAGAAGAATAAGTAACTTGTAGGAGTGATAGTGTGAATAAACCTTTGTAGTACACTAATATTGTGTTGAAACAAATTGCTGAAGGTCTAATATTTTGGGGCAAATAATAAATTATTATATTATCTTTTCATGATTCACATACACTATCAAAGAACTATTGATATATAGTATTTATGGATATATCTTACATTTTGTTTACCAAATGTATTTTTTTCTTGTCTATTGTCTCATATCATATTATATATAGATCATTCCAATGGCTAGAAAACCATATAGAGTAATGACCCTTGTAAATTTCATCATAACTGTCTCACTCATATAAGGTTTTCCTGATCAGAAAATCTAATCTTTATATCAAATTTATTCATTTATGTGTTTCACAATTATGATAATTGGTACAAATCCATCTTTTTAATGGATAATGTGATATAATTAATATGAATTTAATGATCCTTAAGGATGATAATGAAGAGATACTACTGATCATTATACATCCTTCCTTAATGTGTTGATATCATATAATAATTTGGAATAACTAATGATAAATTTTATTGACAGTCTAAAGAGACCTAATTATGATTGTAGAATGGTAGTTTGAACAAGATAGTTGGTGCATAGCCATCATCCAATGAGTGGGGATGTATAGAAACAAATTGTGTAAAAGTATCCCATCAATTACCCAATGGAAGTGGACTTATCCATATAGCATATAGAATAAATATCAGATAGATTGTTGGGTCATCTAACTAGTAGGTGGTGTTATTATGGAAGATCAATATTGTGTTTAATGATGTACCACCCAGCTCATAAATTTTCATTGGTGATCCTTAATGACTCCCCAAGTTTCCAAGATCTCCATTGACATTTGGAATGTTATAAATAATAATCCTTGTGGACATGAAGATTATGAGTGGATTGATTAAGCATTTAGAGTGTTCCAAAAATTAATAAAGGAGATCATCTCCACCACCTCAAAAAAACACTCATGAGACAATTAATATTTCTAATTATCTTGGAATTTCTCCATTTACTTATAAATCTATAGCCATGCAGTTGGGATGTGGTAGTCTTAATGATAATATCATTAACTCAATAGAATTAGGGTCTTGTCATGTGAGAGATAATAGGTATAGTTCTCATGGTTTCTCTAGTACAATGAGGGAGTTATAATGGATGGAAGCCTGTACCCAACATAAAAAAAATAGATTTTCATAATCATATCATTTGAATAATGAGTTATTATTGGTTTACCAATACAATAATAGTGTTAATAGATATGATTACACTACTTATAAACTAATTTCTTTATATTATATTTCTTATGAAAAAGTTATAGCAGTTCCCATACTAAAATGAGATCCTTGATATAATGACATTAATATGTAACATATGTTAATGGAATATACATAATTATGACTGGAAATAAATGATTTCATACTATTATGTGTTAGGGATCATAATAATTGATGATTATTCTCCTGAAGTATTCATTTAGTGATTTCAAGTAGAGGAGATCATAAGTACTTAACTGTAATAATAACACCACATGATCCCAATGTTATTGGTAATTTCTATCTCTGAACTAGTGTATTAGTGTCGAGGATTGATTTTTTTATCAATGTGTACCATTTTATTGTATAGTTTGAAGAAAGAAAAAATATGGATTTTTGTTCTGGTGAGGTATTTATTGTTGGTTTAATTATTGATGGTATGAAACTGAATGAATAATCAATAAACACATGGATGCATCTAAAAATAAATGCTATCGTGGCCATAGATGATCTAGATCGTATTTCCTTCAATTTATTCATGTTAATGGTAAAAGAAGGTATGTTCATCTAGATAGTTCAATGAATAGTTGTGAAACAAAGGATGATGAAAAAAATTGGGCATCCTCTTTCATGATATATCATGAAACAAAAATATTATATTTCAAAAAATTATTTTCATAGAAAAAGATTTCTATACTATGAATTTTCGATATCTCTTTAGGGTAATTGATGGGTTTCTAGAATCCACAAATGTTCAATGAATGGTGTTCATTTCTATCAATATTGGTTTCTATAGGGTCACATAATAAGTCTATTAAAAATCTAGATTATTCTAATGAATATGAATATAAGACATGGTGGGTCACATCCTGGGATCAATGTGATTTTGGAGAATATATTATCACCAAGAAATAAATGAATTCATATTATTCATGTTTGTTGGAGTATGTTACTCAAGAGGGGGGGGGGGTAGGGTGAATTGAATATCTATAAAAATTTTTGATTAAAAAGTATTTCTAAAACGATTCCCCAAAATATTAAACACAGCCTAGTTAATCAAGGTTATACTATTATATTTGACTATTTGAAATAACATCTTATAATATTTATTAGTTCACAGTAATCTTAATATCAGTTATCAATATTACTTTTGAAGTTATTCTACTAAGGCGGGATAATTATAACATCTTCCCAAGAGTAGATATCAAAGTTAATTTAAGGAGTTTTTAATTATACAGTAAAGTATTAAAACAAAAAAGACTGTATTAAATAGCCCAACAGATTTTAAACAAGTGGTTCAGTATCAAGTCGATACCTAATCCACAATATATTGTGATCTCCTGCCACTATGAAGTTTATATAAAAAATTTGGATCCACTCTCTGGATCAGGGTTAACAATAGTACACAGTACAATGCAGGCCACACAGGGACCAATTCCATAGTTCTTCGTGGGTACAAACAACCAGGACACCCAAGGACCTCTTCAACACTTATTAGTGGGTATACACAAGAGTAAAATAATGTTTGAGTAAGGATTTCTTGTATCCTTCAGTTTAATGAGGGAAAAAGAGTGTGTTGTAGTACATATACACACTCTACTCGAATGTTAATAAAAAGATATACAACAGAGAGGAATTATTGAGATAGGTTTAGAAAAACTATGAGTGTTAGTCTTTGTAGCTTTGGAGATATATGATGTGGCATATTCAAACCTCAAGTAATTGTATGGAAAACAGAGAGATTCAAGTCAAACAAATTCGTTTTGTGTTATTCGTGGTGTTTTAATGTGATAATATGTTCTCTGGATTCCAGTATGATTTTTGTGTTCTTCAGCAGCATTGAGTTGCATCAACCAATTCTCTAAATGTATTCTGTTGTCACACTCACGCCCGCCAACATGTTCTTTAGTATTGTGTTACTGCTCTCATGGATATCATGTCTATTGTTTCTGGTCCACATTACTCTTTTTATCATGGATTCCATGTGTTGGGGCCAATAGGTTGCATGTATTTTGCACCTTTCACCTCGTATTGTCCGATGATTTTTCTACAAAGAAACATTAATTATGTCAGTGTATTAAAGCCTTCAAATATGACCGTTAGAGATTAAAATGAAAGACGAAAAAATATATTAGGAAACATTTTCATAGTATGTCATGGAAATGGAGTCTCCATCACACGATGTCTGGATAGGTCATAGTGTCCCGCAATTACAGTGTCTATCAGTCATGGTGTCTCATTGTCATGATGTCTCATGTTCATGTTGTCTTCTTGTTTATTTTGTCTCGTTCATGGTGTCTTGTTCACGGTGTCTTGATATCACATTTTCTGCTTGTCATAGTGTCTCATGGTCATAGTGTCTACATGTTCATGGTGTCTCATTCACGATGTCTTGATATCACGTTGTCTAGATGTCATAGTGTTTCATGACTTAGGGAAGTATTTGTATTCAAACATATGCAGTAGTATTTATAAAATGAATTAAACTTAATCATTTGTCAGAGAAATCATTAGAAAGTTAATCAAGAGAGTATATAGTATCCAAAATGAGTTTATAGAAGATAAAAGCATTGGATTCCTTTAACTAAGATACTGTACATTTGATGTGAGATAGGTTACATAGATTTAACCAGGTTAAAGACAAAATAGGATTTTTGATCATTAAAAAATGATTAATACATGAGGAGTCCAACAATCTCCCCCCTTTTGATGATCACACATCATGTAACTATAGAGTTTATATTTGTTCTAACATCATATATCGAATGATAATAATATATATATATATGTAATGATTTCTATCTCCCATATATTTCTCATATAAGTCCAATATATACATGTCTCATATATTTCTCCCCCTTTTGGGATTATCATAACGTAGTAGGAAAAAGTAAGATAAAAGAGAGAAGAATAGTGCATAATGTATTACATTAAAAAAGTTTCATTAAAAAAGTAAAACAAATAAAACAAGATTTCCATCAAAATAGAGTAACCACTGTCCTTATTTCACTAGAAGATCTTCTCTTTTCCCTTAGTAGTTGCAGAAACAGGTGAAGAGGAATCCATAGGAGCATAAGTGTAGGTAGAAGAATGGAGTGAGATGATTGATAGAGAAGGATAGTGAAGACCATAAAAGATAGAGGCATCAAATGTAGGTGTAGTAGAAGAGTGATGCAGTAGTTGATCAAGGATCACATGCCTAATCTGACTCAGTTCCTGACTGACAGACATAGAAGTGGAGGCTAGGCAGAGGTGAATGTTGGAAGAACAGGTCTCAAATGTGCATCCACAGGAGCAACAATGGTTGTACTCTATACATGAAGATACAGTCTCAGATGCTAGAAAATATCCCCATTTATCTCTCTCCCATACTGCATATCTTTCTCAAAGTCATCTTTGTTTTCCATAACCTTATCCAATGGAAGAATTAACTAAGTGAGCTTCTGAACTTGGGTCTTGAAAGCTTGAGTAACAGGATGAATCCTCAAATTTTCTACAATATATTTAATGTCATTGGTCATGTACGTCTTTGATTATATTCGGTTGATGTATAAATCCACATTATTTTAAATTTCTTTTTGAGCATCATTGGAAATTATTGAATGGATTTGGATAAGATTAAGAACTGTGTCACTATTCTTGATATCATCATTGAGAGAATCATTATTGAAGCCCCTAAGCACTGTCTAAAGTTATTCTTTACCACTGTTCAAAGCATGTTACTTTACAAGGAAGTATGAGATGATTTCCTAGATGCCTTAGAATAATTGATAGTTATGGTCAGAGATTTTAGTTAGTATATCACCTTTTGAATAAACCTCGTATACTCATCATTGAGTTTGTTATGATTAAAAACTATCACTCTCATCTCCTTCCCAATATGATTGTTCCTTTCAATGACATTTTCTACTAATGAAGAAAAATGAGGATGAATCTAAGAGACAAAATTCGATTGGGTTTGAGGAACAACAGCTTCTACCAGATTAGAATCCAGCTCTGATCTTGAATGCATCTCTCTTTGCATTTCTTCAATAATACATCATAGAGTCTTCACATCATCACTAAGCAGTCTATTTTCAACACCGACTTCTTGAATCTTATGAAGCATTTTGGGTTTTATATTCCATATAACTTTCTCCAACAAAAATGAGGCATCTTTCTCACTTATATGTGTCACAAGAGTAGGTTTGGAATTCAAGACATTTTCAACACTAGCCAAAAGGGAATTACAAAATTCTTTCAGATCGTATTTACTCACAAAATATGGTTGTTCCAATGAAGGTTCAGAAATAGGGACTGATACTGGATCAGGTTCCTTCTCAAGAGAAAGAGTATAGACAAATATCAGATGGAACATAGTATAAAGGTCAAGGCCTTTTACTAAATCTTACTAAGAGTAGTCTACATAATAGAAACTGGGCAATTTATACCGAGTGCCTATTGGGCTTGAAGCAATCGAGTTTGATACTTCAGTAGATTCTAGATTTGGGGTTTTCTCCCTCTCGATAGTTTCTTCTTTATCAGGACTGAGAAGCTTAGGGTATTGATCTAATTTCACAGAATCATCTCTTTGATCCTCTCTCATTTCCTATCTAGCTAGATGTTAATCCAGCTCCATCCTTTCCCCTGACTAAGGAATGAATTCAAGAACAGATTGTTCCACTGGGAGTTATTCCATATCAGCTTCTTGCACAGATGATAATTCTTTTTCTGTAGGTTATTCCACTTCATTCTTCTCGGTATTCTTGACATCATATTATGTATCCTCCTTGGGTTGATCTTCCAGATTAACAACATCTTTTGAAGCAGGGACATTCTTTTCTCTTACAACTTGAGGGACATAAGTAATGTCGTCCTAAATAGAAATAGTTTTCCTGGGTGGCACAACAACCTCTTCTTCCTCTTCTTCAGAATACTCAACAACCTCTTCTGGTTCCAAACCATGATCAGAAATATATCTTGGTCTTGAGAGATTTTCTACTGGATTGAATTTCTCATAAATTCAGTCATTGCCTTTTATCCATGACTTTTTCCAAGGATTCCAATTTATTTCCATCCTCTTGATAATGAATTTTTAGAGGCAGTACTCACAATACATGATAACTTCTTCATTAGGTCCAACCATAACTTTGGCCTGAACAATGGATGAGATAAGCTAAGAGTAAAATAGGGAGGTTGAATTTGATGTGGCTTTGATCAGTTCACACATATGGTGAATGATATACTTATAAAGGATGATATTAATCCCATTTTTCATAATATGAATCTGAAACAGATCTTGAAATTTCAGTTCAACAAAATCACCTTTTCATGGGCTAACCAAATTCTATATAAACATAAACAGAATCCTTGATTCTCCATCTAGTTCGGCAGTAATGGCTCTTCTCTTGGTGCCATTTTCGGTCAATCTTTTCAGAGAATCTTCTAGAAAATGAATTCAATAAACGGTATAAATCCTCTATGATAGTCCACATATATTCCTTAATGAGGTATCCAAAGGCATGTATCCCATAACCTTGAAGATAATGATCATTTCTTCCCATTGAACTAGCTTCTCACAACATATCCATCTTCAGAATAAAAGGATAACTGAACATATTGATAAAACTAAGCCACTAACTTAGGGTAGATAAGTATATCTTCCTTTGAAAACCACTCTAACCAGCCTTGATCTTTTAAAACATTCAAAACCAGAGAATTACTTGACATAAGCCATTTGGGGAAAACCTCTTTCTTAGGTACTACAACTCGGTTTAGCAGATTTGGGTATATAGGACCTTGGGGTGCTAGCTTCGGTGCGATTTTCTTCTTATTTGAGCTAATTTTCTAAGGAGTTGACTATGAAGGGTGTTTCATCCTATGTATTCAATGAAGGTTCAAGGTAGAGAATGGTTTATGGGTAGAGGAAGGGTTACAAATTGAGTTAATAAATGAATGCTTGATTGAAGGACAAGTGATTCTTCATTTATTTTATCATTTAGGAATACCAAACATTGAAAAAGAAAAAAATGTAGGATAATGAAGAGGTGAAATGAATATTTACGGTTATATGGTTTTCAATTTATAAATAAAAATCATAATGATTCTTTACGGTGAGACCATATCGGGTCTTTATGGTGAGAGGGAGAATGAATGTTATGGTGAGACAGTAACTGAGCATTTCTATGAGACAGTGAAAGTGAACTTTATGGTGAGATAGTGAATGTGAACATTATGGTTAGACAGTGACTGTCAGACAGTAGTTATAAAACACTAAAAATGATACTGTAATCATAAAATAGCAAGATATAAAACATTAAAACATTTACTTAAGATTTATCATTCCTAGTTCATGTATGATGCAATCTATTCTTTTAGAATTTAATGGTTTGGTAAATATATCAGCAAGATGATACTCATTATCAATGAATTCCAAAGTGATATCACCCTTTTGATAATGATCTCTCAAAAAGTGATGTCTTACATCAATATGTTTTGTCCTAGAATGTGATGTTAATAGGACTTGTGTTGTCACAATTTATATGCACATGCCTAAATTGATATCCATAATATAGTAATGTGTGTTTTATCCACAAGATTTCTTCACAACAGGTGCTAACTGCTATGTATTTAGCTTCAATAGTTGACAATGAAACATACTATGGTTTCTTACTACACCATGATACCAGTGACATTCCAATAAAGTGACATGTTCCAGAGGTGCTTATTTCAATCTAACTTATAGCCACTAAAGTCAGCATCAGAATAACATACTAATTCATATGATAGTCTTCTAGGATAGAACAATCATAGAATGGGTGTATTCTTAAGGTATTTCAAAATTCTCTTTACATAGTTTAAATGAGATTCCCAAGGATATTCTTGAAAATGAGCACACATAGACACACTAAACATAATGTAAGGTCATCTAGCAGTTTAATAGAGTAAACATCCAATCATTATTCTATAAGTGGTTTGATCAACAAATTTTCCATCTTCATCAAGACCGAACAAAAAAGTGGTACTCAAGAGAGTGTTACTACTTTTAGTGCTATAAAATCCAAAAAAATTTAAATGATCTCTTAAATATTTATTTTGAGTTAAGATAATAACATTGATATTTTGAATGATTTAAATCCAGGAAAGAATTTTAGTTCTACCATTAATCTCATTTAAATAAATTATGCATCATTTTAGAAAAATCCACACATTAATAATTTCATTAAGAACCAAAGATAATTTCATCTACATAGATTTTAACAACTAAAACATTATTATAAATTCATTTTATAAAAAGATACGAATAACTATTCCTTTTGTAAAACCTTTGGTAATAAGAAAAGTACTTAACATATCATACCAGGCTCTTAATGATTGTTATAAAACATATAAAGCCTTTTCTAATTTCAAAATATGATTTGGAAAATGGTTTTTTGTAAATACAAGGTGTTTTTCTACATAGGCACCCTCTGCTATATACCTGTTTATGAATTCAATCATAACATCCATTTCATATAGTTTTAAATTCAAATGTGGAACATAAGAAAGCATGATTATAATGGCCTCAAGTCTAGAAAATAGTGTAGAGGTCTCCTCATAGCCAATTCATTCTTCTTGACTATAGCCTTGGGCAACAAATCTCTCCTTGTTCCTTTCAAACTGATTAAGTTCTTCTTGCATAGCCATCATAAAAAATTCATCACTAATAGCATCACTAATGTTTTTGGGTTGGATTTCGGAAAAAAAGACCAAATGTTCAATCAGATTATTAAGAGAAGCTATAGTTTGGGTTCCATTGTCTATGTATCCTATACCAACATCTAATGGATGTTTACTAAGAGTTATAACAATTATAGAAAATAAGGGACAAGTGATTTGAGGTTCAACAAAAGGTTATGGTTCAATATGTCTTATGTTTATGGAATTTCTAGAACTAGATGTTTTCACAGATTCTTTCAAAGAATCATTTGAGGATTTAGAATAATGTTTAGATTCTATACATCATCCTCCATGTTCTCTAGAATGTTTCCCGGACCATGTCGATATGTTTCATCATATTTGACATGGACATATTCTTCCACACATTTAGTTATTTTGTTGAACACTCTACAAGCTTTACTTGATATGGAATATCCAAAAAATATAACTTCATCAATCTTGGATGAAAATTTGTCAAGATTGTCCTTAGTAATAAAAATATATAATTTAAAGCCAAACAATTTGTGGGAGTTAACCTGGGGTTTTCTACTGTTCCATAAATCATAAAGAGCCGTCTTACGAGTGGGTCTGATTAACACTCTATTGATTATATAGCATACTGTATTTACAGATTCAGCCCAAAAATAAATAAATATGTCTTATTCACTATGCATTGTTTTAGAAATCTTTTGCAGGGTTCTATTTATTCTTTCTACAACTCCATTTTTTTGAGGTGTTCTAGGGGCTGAGAAATTGTGACTCTAACCATTTTGTGAGGAAAATGATTCAATTTCTTGATTTTCTAACTCACGGATATGATCAATTCTTGAGGATTTGATTCTACGTCCAATTTGATTTTTCAATGACTTGGAATATTTAGTAAAATAATAGAAGACATCACTTTTGTGAGCCAGAAAGATGGTCCTCGTATTTCTAGAAATGGAATCTAAAAGAACATAAACATAGTGCTTCCCATTTAAACAAGAAACTCTAGATGGTCGTAATAAATCCTTGCGAACCATTTCAAACGGTTGAGAATTTGACACTGCTTTCTTTGGATTGAAGGAAATTTTGTGTTGTTTTCCCTTTTGACAGGGATTACATACTTTGTCACTTAGAAACTCAAGTTCGGGTAAGTATTTAACTCGGATTTTTCTAGTTAAATTTCTAATGGAGTGAATATTACAGTGTCCTGGTATCCTATTACAAATCCAAGAAACTTTATGAAATACTCTTAAACATAATGCATATTGAGAAGCTAAGGAGTCTAAGATAACATAGTAAAAATTTACATTTCTTAATTTATAAAACACTAATTCATCTTTAGAAATAAAGACATTGCAAGCATCATTTTCAAATATAACATGAAATTTATCATCAAATAATTTTGAGATACTAAGAAGATTATATTTTAACTTATCAACAAAGAATATTTAGAAATTAAAACTGAGTTAGAGTTACAGATTTTTTCGAGGATAATGATCTTTCCTTTGGCATTTCCAAAAAATGTGACATGTCCTCCATCTATTTTTATTATATTATTGATGCCTGAGTAGTCCCCTTTAATTTTTATGGATCATCCAATGTCCAAGTAAAATAAACTTTTACAACAAACCATTAAGCATGTTTCTTTTAAATTGATTAACCAAAAACAGAATTTGTTACCCATTCTTGTTTGGGTCTAGTAACATTATTAATATGTTCATTTGGAATCCATGTCTTCTTTATAGGTTTCCTATAGGAATTATGTAATGTATTTTAAAGATAAACTCCATTTGGTCTATAAAAAGGTGAAAAAGTAGAAGACGTATTATGAATATAAAGAGATGGATTGTGTCCAGAACTGGGAGAAAAATATATGTCCATGATTTGGAAACAAAATTTTTTCTACCAAGATTTTTTTTCCATGTTGATATCAAATTATAGTGTTGTATTTAAGGGAAGTTTCTCTCCTAGACTTTGAGTAAGTGTATTCATCCCATAGGTAAACATTTCAAGGTCATTTTTAATTTCTCATTAGACATTTTTAATTCGTTTTTCTCTTTGAGAAGTTTAGCATTTTTCACTTTTTCAGTGGTGAGTTTAGATATAAAATGTCACAGTAACAACATACTATTTATTAAATGATTTATATTTGTCTATTAGTTAATTTCATGTTACTTCAATCATGTTACAGTATTCAAACCATTCTTCATTAGTATTATTTTCAGAGACATATTCATTTTTTGAATAGTATGAATTATGTACAGGAGATTCCAGTGTTAACTCATATATGTTTATCATAAAACACATATTGGCTTTGTTTTCCTGTTCATCATGTGATGTTTCTGAGTCACTTGAACTATCCTCATAAGCACTCCAGGTTGATTTTATGGCCTTTGTATACTACATGTCCATGTCCTTATATCACTTTTTGTAATTGAGCATTGGACAGTCTTCCTTGATATGTCCATTGCACTTACACTCATAATATATAATTTCATCAGTCTTGTCACTTCTTTTCCAGTCCTTCTTAAAATTTCCTTTTAGGTCATATATTTCCCTGGAAGTTAGGCTTTTAGAAAAAGTTCTTGTTATTGTAAAATTTCATGAATCTTTTAGATTATTGAGACATTTCCTAATCATTGCCTAGTGATGATTGTTCACTTATGGAAGTTTCTATAGAAGCTTAAAATTTCCCTTTGTCTTTTTGCTTAGAGGTGGTGGTCTTGAATGCAACGGATTTCCTTTTTAGTTCATCCTTCTCTTCCTTGTTGACTTTCAGTTCCTCATTATACATCATCAGTTTCCCATTGAGTTCTTTTATAGGTATCTTAATAATATCACATGACTATCTAATTGAGACAGAGGTTCCTCTCCACCTGTCAGGCAGAATTATGAGAATTCACTAGATTTGTTCCTTAGGAGTGACTTCTCATCCAAGAGAAATAATTGTGTTGAAAACCTCATTGAACCTAAGATACATGTTAGAGATAGGCTCATCAGGTATAATTTTAATGTTATCATATTTAATAGTATAAGTATTATGTCTCATTTCTTTTACACTATATCTTCCTTCATGTGAGACAGATAGAGTATCCCAAATTTCATGGGCAGTTTTACAAGCAGAAATTTTATTGAATTACTCATCTCTTAAATAGAAGCATAAATCATTCATAGAATTTCAATTGTTATTGTAGGAAGTTCTTATAGGTTCGTCCCATGTGATTCTATCAGTAGTATGATTCCTATATTCATCTATAAGGAAAGAACAACTTTCAAAACCCATACTCTCTAAGTGTACTTTCATTTGAATTTTCCATTGAACATAGTTGGTTCTATTAAAAAATGGTGGTCTGTTGGTGGAATCACATTCCAATCTATTATCCATAATATATAATATTTTGAAATAGATTGAAATTTAGAATTAATAGAAATTTAAAGATCATTAAAGTACAACTATAGTCACAGTTGAAGTAGGTTAAACAAAGTCTTAATAAACAACCTCTGATTCCAAATATTGGTTGGAGTAGGTAACTCAAGAGGGGGGGGGGGTGAATTAAATATCTATAAAAAATTTTGATTAAAAAGTATTTTAAAAAATGTTTCCCCAAATGATTAAATACAACCCAGTTAATCATGGTTATACTATTATGAGAGTTTGACTATTTGAAATAACATCGTAGAATGTTGATTAGTTCTCAATAATCTTAATATTAGTTTTTAATCGTACTTTTGATGTTATTCTATAATGGACAGACAATTATAACTTCATCCCATGAGTAACTATCACAATATTTAGAGATTTCTGAATTATACAATAAAGTAGTAAAATAGGGAAAATGAAATTAAACAGAACAACGGGTACGAAACAAGTGGTTCAGTCTCAAGCCGAGAACTAATACACTCCACATGGTGGTCACTTACCACCATGTTGTTTGTATATATAAACTTGATCCACACTGTGGATCAGGGTTAACAATAGTACACAGTACTTTCGAGGCCACATAGGGACCTCTTCCATAGTTCTTCATGGGTACAAACAACCAAGACATACAAGGACCTCTTCCATACTTATCTGCGAGTTTACAGAAGAGTAAAATATTTTTTGAGTAAGGATATCTTGTATCCTTCAGTTTAATGTAAGAGACCGAGTGTGTTGTAGTACACATACACACTCCTCTTGAATGTTTATAAAAAAGATACAGAATTGGGAAGAATTATTGAGATATGTTTTGAAATGATATGTGTGTTACTCTTTATAGCTCTGGACTTCTGAGATGAGGCAGATGAAGAACCCAAGTCCTCGTATGGAATACAGACTGTCACAAGTCAAGTAGATATGTCTTGTGGTCTTCATGGTGTTTTACAGTGGGAATATGTTCTATGGATTCCAGTATGCTTCATGTTTTCTTCAGCAGAATCGAGTTGCATGAGCCAATTCTTTAAATGTATTCTATTTTCATGCTCACGCCCACCAGCATGTTCTTTTGTATTATGATACTACTCTCGTGAATATCCTATCTATTGTTTCTATGCCACATTACTCTTTTATCTTGGACTTCATGTGTTGAGACTGACAGGTTGCATGTATTCTGCAGCTCGTACCTCGTACTGTCTGATGATATGTCTACAAAGAAACATTAATTATGTCAGTGCATTAAAGATTTCAAATACAACCATTAGAGATGAAAATGAAAGACGACAAATTATATAAGAAAACAGTGTCAAATATGACATGGAAACGGTGTCTTCATCACGTCGTGTCTGGATTGGTCATAGTGTCTTGAAATTATGGTGTCTCATGGTCACAATGTCTCATTGTCACGGTGTCTCATGGTCACAGTGTCTGCTTGTTCATAGTGTCTCGTTCACGGTGTCTGGATATCACGGTGTCTGATTGTCACGGTGTCCCGTGGTCACGGTGTCTGCTGGTTCATAGTGTCTCATTCATGGTGTCTTGATATCACGGTGTCTGGATGTCATGTTGTCTCATGACGTAGCCAAATATCTGTATTCAAACATAAACAGTAGTATTTATGAAATGAATTGAAATTAAAAATCTGTCAGAGATATCATTATAATGTGAATCAAGAGATTATATAGTATCCAAACATAGTGTATAGCACTTAAGAGTTTTGGATACCTTTTAAAAATCTTATATGCATTTTATGTGAGATAGATTACATAGAGTTAACAAGGTTTATAGACTAAGTATGATTTGTGATCATTACAACAATATTAATACATGAAGAGTCCAAAAATTCAATTCTTGAATAATTAGTATTTAATTTATTTATAAAAAGTAATACCAAGATATTAACGGATTACATGGTAAAGTATATAATGAATGAATATTTTTTTAATATTCGTGGTTTATTGACAATTAGTGGGAATTACAGGATAACATAATGTCTCCCATTTATCACATAATATATTTATTATGTTAATAATACATTTTGAAATATAAATAAAACTTATGACTTAGTAAATTTTTTGTAAAATGTTGTCTATAAATTATTTAGCGACCAAACATATTCAGGTACTAGGGAGACTATTCATGGTATTATATAATTCACTTTATAAGTAAGTTGTGGCTCTTATTCACATCACTATTCATTGTATGAATTTTACAGACTCACAATTCTCTCCAAAATCATAGTGAGAGAAACATCTAATATAAGTGATTTATCCATGTTCTTATTCAAATTATGAAGGATTGGAATCGTGGAGATCATCGATGTGTTCAATACATCATTTGATCATCATTCTAGAACCCATAATTTGACGATCGTTTCTCCCATTGAAATTTAAGGAAAATGTGGATAATCAAGAAGAATTTGTCTTTGATTCCTTTGGGAAATTGTCACCATAGATCAATGGTCATTCAATTCATCTTCAAATCGAATGAGGTAATTTTATGATTTATATTATTTCATTAAATCATCATGTGGGATTATGGGATTTCTTACTAGGATTCTTATTGCCATATATGATGTAGTTAAGTTTATTGTACATGAAAATGTTTAAAATCTTTGATAATATTCTTCCACTATATTAGTAGGTGTATTCAATTTGAATTAGTGGGATCTTATGATGGCTATATCCTTATCTCATATTTTTTACATTTTTTTATGTATTCCTATTTTATGAAGAATATTAATGAACATGTGGAATATGTTGATTTGAGGTGATGCATCAAAGAAGACTTAAATACAATGAACAAAGTTGTAAATGCATCATGATTCAAGATTCCACTCTGGTAGTTTACTCTAAGGTCTCTGTTTACCCATTTACAGTAAATGGATAAAACATTAATAAACACTCAATATTAGACATTTATGTTTTTATTTATACATGTTTTATTATTATTTTTTGAAAATAAAATTTTAAACAATCATAAAAAAATATTAATTGAAATAAATATATTCAAAATTATTAAATATAATCTACGTGCTGTAAAGTTAGGTTTTGAGTGTGATCACATAGTATATTTAAAACTAATATAAAATTAGTGCATTATCTGAAAAATTTATTAAAACCCAATAATGAAAAATTAATTCATGATCCCTTCCATCACATAAATTTGAAAAAAAGATAGTTGTATGATGTTATTGTCTACTAATGTTGGTGGTGCTTCCATATTCTAAGGATTTTTTATAATACTGATGGATTAAATTAACTAAGTATTTCATGAAATATGTATCCATAATTTTCATGTTTCTACATTCAATTCAAATAATTGAGTAAATAAATTTTATGATTTCTAGAAGTTGGGACATCAATTAACTGATTACAGAGCTACGAGTTAATGTAGTTCTCTAGTGAAAATCCTACCTTGAAACTCGCTAATTAGTGGTATATCCAAAACCTTAACATTTAGGAGAAATTAAAATATACTTTCATCTATAATATTCAAGATACTATGTACTCTTAGTTTAGTAGTGGTCATACCCTGATTAGATAAAATAGATGGTGACATATAATGATTTAATAAATCAATAATGTCTAACTAGTAATAAATATAATGTAATTGTCTACTAAAATTTTATTGATAGAATAACTCATAGAGTACCAAAAGTTCACTATTATTAATTCTTGAAAAATTACAAAACCAATCTGGAACCCATTTCCAAGGGCAGTGTAGGTTCTTGTGCAAAGTACTCTAAAATGAATGTAAATTATTTCTGTCAGACTCCCCCAACATGTTAATCCACCACAAGAATTGAGGGTTTGAAGTATTCTTACCGGAGACTCAAGGATAAAACATTTTAATATTAAACAATAATAATATAACCAATTACAGATGTGTTATGAAAATGACATTAGGACATATATGTTTTACATGCTATCTAATCATCGAGATGATTTTGAAGAGAATGTAAATTAAGATCTAAATGATATGATGATTACAATAAATATTGATAAATTGAAAGATATATCAAGATATTTCTTGAAATACCATTATTATATCTTTATCACCCACATATTACTATTTCATTTATGATTAAAAATGAATTTTATGGAGAAAAGCACATTATTAAATTTTGGGTGAGGCTCACTTAGAAAATAATTACATAGAGAAAGATAAATCTTTAGTTCTAATAGTGCTCTTATTTAAAGAAAAGGAGAATAGTCCAATGGAAAGTGTGAACCCAAAAAATCCTACAGAAAATTATACAAATAATTTATTTTAATATATTCAAGTGGTTATTTTTTTCTCACGTTTTGAAATTTTTCTATAGAAAATAAAATACAATGTATTGTGGTAGAAGAAAGAGGTTGACACAACTAAATTTTACACATCATAGTAGTTTCTCTTAATATTTTAATTATAAATAAAATATTAATATCAAATATGTGTATTTAGATAAATTAACTAAGTAATAAAAAAATTTACTAGATGTAGGCTGAATTCTCCAAGCCGCTAATAATGGGTTATTCTAGTTAGTGGTGAGAAGTAAAAATCCTTTAATTGTCAATATTATTGTTATAGTATAAAGTTTGTTAAGCATTACCAAAAAAAATTTCTATTTCTTCTATTTGATATAAGGAATGATTATTCCATTTGTAATGAACGTTCTTTTTTGTGTATAATAATTAACTAATAGTTCAGTAATTCTTTAATTTTAATCAATAAATAAAGAATATAACATGTAAGCCTTGATTATAGAAGGTTTTGGAACAATAGTTCATTGTCAGTAAAAACTAAGTAGTTATCGAGTAAATTTCATATATGGTTTTTGAATCTTTAGGGATGAAAAAATATGTATTATAAATATATTTAATTGTTTCGATTTTCGAAAAAAAAACCTTTATAAATAATGGTTAGAAAAAAACATTAGAAATTTGTTCATATAGAGTGTGTGGACAATACCATGAATAACCTAGTGGTAAATATATTTATTAATTCTCCATTAAGAATTTTTAAGGAATTTAAAATGAAATTAAGATATATGAATGGATAGAATATTTGATCTTCTTCAATCCCTAGTGGCATAAAATCTCTTGACCCAGAATTCATCGATGATGAAATAAATTAGGGATTTATTCATAAACTTGCATTACATTATACATGTCAATGTTATGATGTTGTTAGAGGGGATCAATTATGAGTCCTAAATAGTGAAATTTACAAGAAAATATATGATGGAGTAATTCTTATAAACACAAAAGAGTCTTGATGTACGTAAACGTGGCTTTAATATTGAGATTCATATACGTTACGACATCATTAATTATCCTTTCAATATTAGCTTCTCATGTAGGGGAATTATCCCACAACCATAAGACAACTATAATGAATAATGGATATCATATCCATTATAGTATGATATAAAAACATCATTTCATAATAACATATTCTCAGAAGTGAATTTTTTATTAAGGATATAAACACCCATGCATCTTGCAAAACATAGTTTAAATGTAACGTAATTATACATCTGTTTTCTAAGGAAATTATAATAATCCAAGAGATAGAAAATTTAAAATCATGTTATAGTATATATTTATATCAAATGTGTCCACATATATATTTGAGATAGTGGGAGAAATATTGACTTGGGTTTATTCAATATCATATATCCACAATTATTTTTCAAAGGAACTAGTTCAACAAGAGTTTATTTAATAAAAATATCCTAGTGAAACATAATACATAAGATGGTTAAAATCATAGTGGTTGTTTTATATTCACTATGGATGGCGATATATTATTCAATAAGAATAAGTGATCTTATAAAGAAGTGGTAAATTGAAATAAACTATGATTGAAAATATTATATGAATTTAGAAAATCAATTCCATGTACCAAAATAATGTATTCATAATAGAAATTTCTTATATTTATGTAAATCCATTTGTGGGTATTCATTAGATAATATGGATGGATGAAACAAGAGTGGTACCAATATGAATCATTTGGATATACCTATTCATCATACAAAAATCCAACTGAATTTAATTTTCTTCACTAATTTCCAAAATCATTTGATTCAGAATTGGATGTAAATACCACATATCAGGGAATGTTTATTAACAATTCAAACAGAGGGGTTTGGTGACACCATAGAATACCAATAAAGGGGTGTAGGTTACTGAACCAAATTCTATATCAAAATAAGAATCATGATCGGTGAATATTCATTTAAAATAAATTTTTTACATGTGTCTATGAGTAGTTAGTAGGAGCGTCACAATATTACAAGGAACAATATTTCTAATAACATATGTAAAAGTGTCATTGCAATTTCAGTTAGCTAATTCTATAATGAAAGTAACTATCCAATGATTTAATTAAAGTATAAAATGGTGTTTTAGGGTTCTAGATCAACTATGGTAGATAAAATAGGTTTCTTAAACTATTTCAACTTACATAAAATGACATGGTATTTAAAAATTCATGTTAGAAAAATTTGATAGAGAATCATCATCAATGTATGATGGAATAAATCTATCCAAAAGATATGTTTACGACTTAGGAATAGATTAATGTTATGGATAGAATCTAATAAGTAGAAAAAATGGATCTATCACTTATTCCATGTTTTAAACAAGGTATGATATTGAAAACATATACATTATGGTGAATGAATATTTTATAAATCAAAGAGAAGTATAATTGAAGCATTCTAAACTTTCTTGTCGTACATCAAAGAGTATAAAAGACATGTTCGTGGTATTTGGAGAGGGAGGGACACTAGTTATAAGTAACTGCAAACTATTATTATATTGGATAAACATAATCTAATATAATAGTCAAGAAAATATTTTGATCACTAAAAAATCATTCGATCGTGTGGTATCTATATTAAAAAATACAAAGTATGTTACAACTTCTCAGGCAACGAAAGAAGGGGTGTAAAATAAAAAGTTATTTGTTCCGGTTATTAGAATCAAATATAGTTATTAAAGTTTTATCATAATTTAAATCACTCTAATACAACTATATTTACTATAAAATATGTTATGTTTCGAAAGTGGAAAAAAGGAATATACATTTGGGATATAATCACTTGATGAAACTTACTCATGGAGGTGAATTCATAGAGAGAAAAATAGTTATGCATCAGATACATGGAAGTCCCAATGAATAGATCCATAATTAATTAGATGAATGATCTTATCATGTGAGTGAGAATAAGAATAGTTATAAAGATTTTACTGGTGAAAATGGGATTTTGGTAAAAGTGGCTTCCCTAAATCCGACATGAATAGTAGTTTTCAATTACCAGGTCATGTATACTGTGATATATGTATGATATACACATACCATAATATTGTTTATATTTCATTATTAACTTCTTATTTTTTAATATCCGTAGATTACATGTGGTATCAAATGTTTATATAAATTGTTAGGCCATAATGATATTCTCAAGATACCATGATGTTAATAATGAATTTATATTATATTTTATAGATACAATATACTTGTAATGACCAGGAATTTTCCATGTAATTTTTTTTAATTTTATAGAAATATTATGAGTCCGTGAAAATTTAATATGCTTGATTCCGAGGGTTGGTGTGATCGGAATGAACTTCTGAACATTTTTCAGGTATGTTAAGTGAACGCATGAGTGGGATTTTGTAACTTATGAACCAGTGATCATAATTGAAATTTGAGAAAACCATTGAACATGTAGTGCAAATATTCGCTTAAAGAGACCTTCACCTCGACCGCAGTTGGTCGAGGGTGGAAGTTAGTTTTATTATCGGATTTTTGTGGGAGATTTAAATGGAAAATAACAAAAATAAAACAATAACATTTATTTTTATTTGAATCCTCCCATTTGAATATTTGGTGGTGGGTACCACCCAAACTCCTCCTTTATTGTGAGTTAAACCTTGGTTTTCCAACAATTAAATGTTCCAAAATTAATTTTTAAATTACTAAACCTAAATTATTAAGTTGGATCCTCACCATTCTCGAGGTTGGGATAGTCACTGGAAAGGGGAGGCTTAAAGAGATTTGGAGAAATATCCTCCAATGAAGAACATCCTCCTAATCAATAACGATGACACGACTTTGGAGCGAATTGCGGGAGCGACGGACGTCGGCGACTTCATTGTTCTCATCTCCCTCCTCACACCCTCCCCAATAAACAATTGAGGTAGGGGTTTATTTAACATTGTTCATCATTAATATTTATGTTGAATCTTTCTCCTCGATCTGTGTTTGATTAGACTAATGTGGAGGGTATGGGCCAAACGAACATGCCCTAATCCCTCTGCATCTTCATTGCGGACACGTTGTTCGTGGAGAAGGAGAACAAAAACCGACGCCAGCAAGGCACAAGGAAGTGTCTGGCACTCAAAAACATTGCAATGGTGGTGGCTGCCCAACGGCGCCACTACAGGAGGTCGTGGCTCATCGGTCGCAGCAGAGAAGAATAGCGGTCGGCATGCCGGCCAGCCACATGGAGGTAGGGCGGTGCACATCCCCGCTACTGGGCGAGTAGGAGCCTGCGGCCCTTCGGATGCAGCAGAGCATGGTTTTGGCTACCATGCTGGTTTGCTACGTGGAGAAGAGGCAGAAAGAATATGTGCTACCAGAGCAGGAGCCCACGACTGCTTGGACACGGCAGGGGTGAGGGCGGCCAACATCCGGTCGGTCGCAGTTGGCCAGCGGTGCCGTCACGCCGCTAGGAGGAGAACCAGATGGGGAACCGGCCATCCAATACATAATGTAGGACCACTCTAGTAGTACTTCATGCCACTAGGGAGACCGAACGGCCCTTAGGCTGTTCTGAATAGCATCCCCCCACAAATTGCGGTAATGGCATGCCCTGCCACGACGGACCGCACCCAGCTATGCAGGCCACACCGCAGCGGGCCGCCCTCTTCGTGGGCCGAGCCAGACGATAGCCCAGCGAACCAGGCCTCTAAGGCATATTCCAACCGGGCTAGACCCTGACTTGGTTGGGTCAGCCTAGGCTAGGAAGGGCCGGGTCATACTGGACCCAGGACTATCTAGTCCCCAATACACCTTTGTGGCCATATCATGAGAAACATGTGTCCGATTGATGAACCGTCTATGTCATAAAAATCCTTGGATCAAGACTGTCCTTTTGGTATAATCCACGTGAATTTCGGATAATGTTGGAGTATAGTCGGGTTGGATCGAACGCAAATCCAACCAGACCCTCGGGTCTAAAAGGACAATAAATTATAGACCGAGCTTCTAATTGACATGTCGTCTCTTGATTTGGATCCCTTATGATGTGGTGGACCATTTGAATACTTCATCATGATACTTCATGGCAATTTAAGTATCTATCAATGGATTTAGGAGCGGAACCTCCCTGAATCAATCATGCTTAGTGCAGAAACACTATGGCTAGCTGTACTTGAGGAGTCTTCAAATCCTGTGTAGGTCTACCTTGGATCCTGTGTGAGTCATCACTCTGCGATCCTTTATGGGTTAGTGCATACCATTCATGTGTGGGTCATCTCTAGATCATGTGTGGGTCTTCTTCAGATCCTATGTGGGTCATCAATAGTGCTTCATGATGAAGTAATATTATCTAGAAATTCAGTTAATCATCTATAATTCAATACATAAGTTATACCTTGGGTGAGTTGAGTCTTTACCTTCATGGTGATACCTGCATGGTATTATTCTATAAGGTGTTACCTTTTTGATACTTACCTTCATGGTGATACTTGTGTGATATTCTTCTGTGTGGAATTACCTTTTAGGTACATTCCTTAATGGTTTTACCTTTTTGGTATTCATTCCTTCATGAAATAATTGTTCTTTTGCTAAAGGGATGGGCCTTTTATTCCTCATGAATGTGATGAGTACACTTTATAACATAGGTATATGTATGGACATATAACTAAGTAGGTTTGACCCTTGTTTCCATGCTTTGTGATTTATCCATTTTGGATTTGAGATACCTTAAGAGGTCTCATGAACCCTACTGAGTATTGTTATACTCGCCCCAGCACATGATACACCCTCACCTTGTAGCGTCCAGCATAGACGATAGACATTATTGATTGAGAATGAGGGTACCAGGACTGGAGGCTGCTCAGAGGTGGACATTGGACAAGGTGATCAACAGAGATGACAGAATGAGGGTTTTACCTTCCCTTCAAGTATGATTCTTGGTTGGTGTTCATTGGAGTTGATTTTAGTTTTACTTGTACTTTCTAGCTGGGCTTCTATTCTGGACCCCTTTACTTACTGTACAAACCCTTTTACAATAAAGTTTACATTTTGCTCGTATCTTTCTGTTTGCTTGGTTTTTTGAGTTTATAGGTTACAAGGGCAATGCCTTCCTAGTTTTAGGGATATTATTTTCCAGTGCTAGTCACCAGCCCCTAGCCTATGGAAGGCGGGCTTGCGGTAGTCACGATTTGGGCCCTAGAGGGTGGGTCGGGGCAATGCTATCTGGATAGAGATGGTGTCTGAAAATCACGTGTTGGGGGAATAATAAATGACACTCTCCTCATTAAGTTTTCACTATATTATCAGGATTAGATGAGATCATTATGAATTAACCACCAATAGTAAATACAAAATTTTATTGTGTCATTGGTTTTTTATCTGTGACAAAGTGTATTGGTTTCATTACATGAGGATTTTATTAATGTGTACCATTTAATTATGTACATTAATGTAAGAGGAAGACCATTCCCTCGATCTTATAGTGAGGTATATTGTGTTGGTTATGTCATTTGTGGTATGGCATTTACGGAATAATCGAGATAGAATTTTTCACTTCTTAAAGGTATTGATATCTCTTTCTTGGTTCATCCTGATGATAATACCTTCAATAAAACCATGGCCATTTTAAAAAAAGAAAAATCCTTCTGGTTATCAAAATTAATAATTGTTATATAATGGATGATGACCCAAAGTGTGCTTCCTTCTATATGATATATTACTGAATAAAGAGATTCTATATCAAGGTATGTGTTTGTAGGAAATGTTGTTGTTGCTATGACATTTTCTTTTCTCCTTAGGGGATTTAATGGGTTGCGAGAATCAACACAGATCTAAAAATAATATTCACTACTATCAACATAGACTCCTAGTGGGTCTCACACAAAGAATATTCAAAATTTTGTCATACACTAATTAATAGAGGTATAATAAAATTATAGGCCCCACAACCGTGTCTTGGAGATGACAAATAATATAGGATCACTTTGAAACATATAAATTCACTTCTTCTGAATTTATAATAATTTTTATTGAATATATTTATTGAAAATATTAATAATATATCAATTAAATACATGGGGAAAATATTTAATTGAATAATATTATTTTAATATTCAATGTTATTTTAATATTTTATTGAATGAAAAGTTGATTTAATAGACCTCTTTTTCATATAATAATTTTATTATATTATACACATGTGATGAAAATATAAATAATATTTATTACTTATTTAATAATCAATAAGATTTAATTTATCAATTATTTGGTTGGAAATACATATTTTGGGGTCCAGGATCAAATTTTAAAAATTATATACTTCACTATATATGGATGTGGTGGATCTCATTAGCATAAAATTTAATTTAAAATATTAATAAAATATCCATCTTCTCTTTCATATCCTAGAAAGTTAAGTGGGTGAAAAAATTAATTAGTCTATGATCATTTTCATGGATTGAAGGATCTATGTTCATGTATTCATTAAGATGTGAAATTCAGGATTGGATCTATGATTTGGCACCATTATTTTGACAATCGATTCCCCCACATACTTTTGAAGCTTGGGTGGATGATTTAGAGTGATCCGGTTTCAGTTTCATCATGAAATTTTCACTAATGATTAACAGCTTTTGAATTCATATTCAAATCAAATAAGGTAATTTTTTATTTTTTTATATGTTTAAAATCATCATGTAACATCCCAAACCTTCATTATTGTATGAACATCAATAGATATGGCATGCCTATTTCTATAAATGATAAAATATTTTTAATCTATTGTCTAATTCGATTATTTGTCCTAGTACTGTCATCTACGTCTCTCTAATCCTGCTCAATCCATTTGGGGATGTTAAAATCACATTATAACCAATAATCACTAAGAAAATTTTCATTCTTACCACCTTCCACCTAAAAAATATTTTCAATCTATAAGTAATAGTAAATCATTGGAGATGATTTATCAATAATGTTTATGTAAGGGAGGTGGGTCTCTTGCTAAAACTATAAAAAATGAAGAAAAATTTGTTTCTTTATTCCCATTAAAATATTGTAATAGAAAAATATCTCAACCCAAAGGGAGGAGATGTTTGGGCCCATGCAAATATAATTTCAAAATCCTCTTTAAAACAATTATTTCTCTCTATTTTAAATTATGCTTTACATTAGTCAGATATTATCGATTTTTATTATTGCATAATTTTGATACACCTAATAACCTCAGTGATAACTCATTTAATTAACCATTTATAAAACTTTTCACATTATATTAAAAATGTCATGAACATATATTTTTTGTTGATTATCAATTTCTCATTTATTTCATTATCAAAAATTAAGTAGGGATCTTATTGATCAATATATTTCCTTAATAACATTATACTAAATTATTAATATAAGTCTTGTAGACATTATATTTATATTTTTATTATTGTTAAAATTTATGGTTTTCATGACAAATTTTTATTTAAATATTTAATGTATATTTACCCCCACAATCCATCCTACTCTGAACAATATTTTTTCAAATTATATCTATTTAATTTTTTTTGTTATTCTCAAAAAATCATTAGTTTCTAAATTAGTTTAAATTTTAAAAAATTTAATTGATTTTAATGAATAGTTATAGCATGGGATATTCCACTTATAATCATACATCTTTCTTTGATTATGGATTTACACTTTTTGAAAAACTCTCATGTCAATATTTCTTGGAATCATTGGATATCTACTTTTTAAATTGGTTATCAATTGTTATACCCATACAAAAAAACAAGAAGATAAATGCATACACCATTATATTACTGATATTTAAAATTATGTTTATTCTATGAATAAATTTTTTTAGCTTGACCAATAAGAATTAAATGGAATATGTACTTTAAAAACACCCACTAAAATTAAAAATTATTAAAAATTAGTCATAATGGAATAAAAAAAGTCATATATAGAATGTTTTATTTATATATTCAAGTCATTGAAATATTTTTGTGCATAAAAATTAATCTTTTTATGATCTGTTTACCCACTTCACTAGCATTTTCAATGGTAAAAAGTCACTTAGTGATGATTTTTCTAAATCAAAATTTGAAAATAAAATTCTTTTAGTATTTCAATGGTCATGCAAACCAAATGCAATGTCTATATAATAAAATAAAGATTTAAAAATTAGATGAGGAACTAATTGGATCTATCATAACATATAAAATACTACGAGTCAAAGGAATATAAATAAATCAAAATAAAAATTTCTATCATGCCCATTGATGATGATTTCCCATCTGATAGTGAGAACAATGTTGAGAATATTTTAAAGGAAATGAACAAATTCATAATGAATAAGAATTCAAATAACTAGAAAAAAAACAAAAAACATGTTTTAGAAGAGGCATGATATGAATTTAATAAAATTGGTCACATTAACCTAGATTTCCTCATGTAAAAAAAGATTAATGTGAAGAAGAAACTAAATGATTATTTTGAATTCTCAACTTGTAGTGCCAGTTGATGACTCTATGGACTCAACCGACACAACATTGTTGATCAATTCACAATTGAAATTCCTAATGAATCATCTCAAGTTAAATGATGAGGTTAACTCTATAAATTATAATATCTCTTCCACATACTCATCTTATTGTCATTCATCTTCATCTTCCTCACCTATAAATTTTACTTAGGAAGAACTGAAATCAGATATAAAAGAGATATAAAATAATTTTGGAATCATTTTACTTTTTACAATGATCATAAAGAGAAATTTATTCTTATTAACAATAAAAATGACCATATAATTAAAGAAGAAACAAATTCAAATGGAAGGTAGAATTATAATTACAATTAAAAAACAACTAAATGTCATGTATATAAAATCCTACATCAAATATCTTAAATATACTCTTACTCAATTCACATAAGGTCAATATAACCATAATATGATTTTTGTTTCTCAATGTGATACCAAAGTTAATTCTAGCATTGGTTTTTCAAATTCAAATAATCTTTCTAAATAAACCTTTTTCTATGGGGATATTCACATAATCAAATTTTCAAATATTATTGGAGTTTTCGACATCTTATGTATGAGTGATCTTCAAAAAATGAAATATATGTTTGAACTAAATTTATTTATCATTATTTTAATATCTCTTATAGAAACGTTTTTACTTTGTAAGATTAACTACCAAAATCTATTTTAGAAAATATGGTTTTACCCAAAATGTTGTTAACAAAAGGTACTCACAATGGATAATTTTTGATACCATGTATCCAAGATTCATTAAAATGTTATTCTTAGTCTTCTTAATAAAAATGGAATACCCAGATCTAAATTAGTTTATGATCTAAATATAATGATAAAACCATCACTAAAGTGTTTATTTTATATTATTTCCCTTTTTAACACTTGGATATTTGTCTTGTATTAATTTGTTATTAAAAAAATTTCACTTACCTCTTCAAATTTGTGATATATTAATTTTAATATAAATCATTGAAATATATTTATATTTTCACTGATAGGATATTTAAAATTATTATTACTCTTTTTCTCTCTCTTGTTGAATTTTTTATATCCTTATCAAATAAAGCAATTATTTGGTATCCTTTTTCAGTGGATTTTTGAATGATCATATTTTTTAGGTGGAATATGATATTTTTGATTCCAAATTTACTCATGTCTTGTTAATAAAAGATGAATTAATGGGATTATATACACAGGTAAATGTTTTTCGATCAACTTAATGTTAAGTCTTTTAGTAAACCTCATTTATATATCAATATTCTCCCCCACATACATTTTATATCATCTATGTTTTCTTATTTATTAATGGGGAGAAAGTGTTTTTATAATATTTCTTCTTTTCAATTATTTTTGTTCTATTTTTTGTTTTATTTCAAACTCTTTAAATTATATATTGAACATATAAAGCTTTTTAATTTCTTCTAATATGTTTATTTTAAATATTTAAATTAAAATATTGAAATAAATTATTATATTTAATTTTATATTCTGAAATTATATGTTTAATTTACTTGTCTTTTCCCTTTTCCCCACTATTTTTTAATTTTATTAGTTACAAATGGGGAGAAGTTTTAGTTATTTATTCATTGAAAATTACTAATATATCAAAGGGTAGGATCACTAATATATTGGGATAATTTAAACATGTTTTTTATAATATAAAAAAATCATATATTCATATTCATGAGATGTTTGAATATCCTGTTTGAAATAATATAATATATTAAATAATGATTCACACTTGATTCACTCTTGATAAATTTTTTAATGTTTTTATGATAATCAAAAAAAATGATATTTTTATACCTCTATTATTAATATTGTATTGATGATTAATAACAAACATATTTGTATCTTATGGGTTCATTGAAGTGTATATATGGTGTGAGAATTCTATACCAAGTAATTTTTTTGACATACCATGTCATAGAATATAAATACACATAAGGGTCATTTTGTTGATAATGAACTGACATTGAAGATAATGATTATATCATTGTACATATGTTGATACCTTTGAATTATATTTTATAACCATTTTATGACATAGAATAAAGGATAAAATATTTCTACTGAATATTAAAGAACAACATGCCAAACTAGCTAGCTGATGCAACACCAACAACCATCTAGTGGTGATGGAAAAAACTAGATTATATGGTAGGATAACACTAGATACCTTGTGGTGGAGCTCTATCTACTTTTTGGGAGATGATAGAGCAAATAATACTATAATAAATATATTATATATAATGTCATACCATTCTTATAGTAGGTGGAAGTCCTATAGTTTGTTAATGTTTTGTTTAATTGTGGACCTCATGGCTCATCAATTTTTGTTTATGATCTTTATTAACTCTACAAGATTGAAGAATATTCATATTTCATTTTCAGGATATATATACATAGTCATCCTTGTATTGTTTAAGACAATTTATTGATTCAAATATAATTATCTAGTAGAAAATTATTAATCAAAGAGATCATCTCCACCAATCTCAACGAACCCTCAAGTGCTAAAATATATTTATCAATCTCTTAGGATCTCACAATCAAATTTTGACTCTACATTTTTCTCTATCATATTTTCATATCCTTTAATAATTACGATATTGGGTTTTTACAATATTTACACCATGAGATTATATCTTTTTCTCACCATCCGTGTACAATGGGTTTTATTACTAAAACAAGAAAAATCAAAGAGAGATTGGTTTTCAAATTCACAAAAGTAAGCATGGATGGTTACGTTATACAACCACATTAAATCGAGGGATAATTTTCTTCTTGATTTCCATTAAATTATTGGGTGTAATAAGAATAACATTTCAACCCAAGGAGAGTAGACGTAGGGACTCACACTAAGTTATTTCTGATAACCTATATCAAACAATGTTCACTATCCCTTCAAATTTAAAAATTACATATTTCATTTCACATCAATTCATATTATATCATAATTTTGAAATTCCTTAAATATATTATTATTAATAATTTAAATATCTTGATAAATAAACATTTATAATCATAAAAAATTTATCATCACCATAACTCATTAATTTATTATTGAGTGATCTCACTCTTTATTATCTACAAGTGATTATTGAATGCATTGATAAATTGATATTATTAATTTATTTATCATTAATTTTTATTATCATAATCCCACTATGAAATCTCTTTACATTCATTAACAATGATTTAATATCTTATTATCATCACATATTAATAGTATTAATTTTTAAAGGTAATTTACCTACACTTTTTTCATTTTACATTGATAATATAATTCATTTTTTTCTTGTGTGTCTACATGCTAGTTGTTTTTTATAGATTCATCTTTAAAATCCAACCAAATAAATATTATTTAGAAAAAAATTAATAATTTCTATGCATATTATGATTTTAATTTTTTAAATAACTTAAAAACATGGAATAAACAGTATTCAATTCATCGAAAAATCTCATCATGCATTGAACACTTCCCTTAATGAATTTCTCACTTTTATGATCCATATTGACATAATCACAATGATTATTAATTTTCATGAATTAATAGTGCCTTAGAAACTTCACATGTTCTATCTTCTGTAGACTCCTGGAACCTATTATTTTGAATCTTCCCCTGACTCATCAATTATAGACTTTCTTCATAGGAAATAACAATATCACGGCTTATGTGCTTCTGATGAATTAAATCCATCATACCAACTTATTTTTTGAAATGTCTATTATAGATTCACTTATTAAAATATTTCAGTAAACTCTAATTTCATTTATCCATTTCTTTTAGCATATCTAAACATAAAAAACTATTTCTTCTAGGATTTAATGGTTTAAATTTTTAAAAATATGGGCTTCCATTATATTAAATCCACTCAGTAAATAATGATTCTATATTTCTATAAACAAAACACTAAAAGTCTCAAAATATCAATCCATAATTCATATTTCTAACACATTTTCCTTATCATCATACAAATTAATATGGATGATTGATTACCCTAACTTCTGGTGCTTCTACCTCTAGCATTACTCAGGTTCGTTATTCTATCTTCTGATTAGCTTTAGATTTATTCTCTTCAAAAATAATGTCATATAATGATGTAATTTATTTTATAAATTTAAAAAATTTATGATGATATTGGATTATAAATAATTTCAGTCAATTTATCCATTAATTAATTTTGTCTATAATAACAGTTGATTATTTGCCCATTATGATGAATTTTATTTTAAAATAAGTGAGTATGTATCCACTACATTATCCTCCAAACACTTATAATTATTCATGGTTAAAATACTATTAACAAAATTATCTTCTAATGTTCATTCAATAATATATTTCCCTTTCCATATTCAATTAATGATGATTATTTCGGTATAACTTGTATTTTTTTAGGTCATTTCCATTGTCATTTTTTTATCCTAGAGTCAATATTACTCTTAAGGTGGCCTTTAATTACTCATATGTAGTATCATTTTTCTCATATGGTTCCTTAAAATGACTCTAAAAATGTCTCAAATTTTTACAATTTCTCATTGAAGACAGGACCTTCTAAAAATATATATTCTATAGACCCATGATTTGAGTCTTCTTTCTAGAATGAATTATGATAGTTGTATTTTGGGAAAATTTATTTTAGTGTATCATCTTATAACATCAATTTTTTTATATTATAGTGAACTAAATATTCAAATGAACTTTAATTTCATATTCATTGATATCATCCTCTTTCACATATATAATGTGTTCATCTGAGAAACCTCTCTTCTAGTTGATCATTATTAAAACTTATAATAATTTCATTGACCATCCATCTAACTACATTATCAAAATTAGATATTACATCTCCAATTTGGTTATCTAATCAATCTCTACTAACATAGAAACTATTGTATCCAATTCTTCTTCTACCTTCATCACTTAATAGTAAATCTCACAGATTATAAGTTCATCAAATATCATATTATTGTAATTATTCTATAAAAATAGACTATTTTAGTGCATGTTTCATCTACTAATAACAATTACTAAATTTTATTCATTATTTATGTTGGAACTCAATAACTTTTAAATTCTTGATTTTTATCATCGTGAACATGATCTGTATCATCATTTTTTAGATGTAAAAACTTTTAATTATGTTCATTCTTCTTATTTTTATACTTTTCAGTGTATTCATTTATGACATCCTAACAACATGAACTAATTAGGTAGATAGTTACTTCTATTTTAAAATTAATACACAATTAATTCCACTGAATTCATTCAAAACAATACAATACTTCATCATAACTATCCATTGAGTATATTAGTTTTAATGTTTTTATGAGAATGTTTATTATAGTTCCTGATTTAAATGATCAAAATAAACAAGTTTTACTATAGTGAGGTTTCTTTAGTATTTCAATGAAATGGGATTATTTGTTAAATTACCATATAATTGAAAACAAACCTGATTACAAAAAACATTTTTCCATGGCATTTCATGAGGAATTGATACTACATTAATCAATGATGAAACACATCATGGTAAGGGAAGCATTTCTAAATGATTCCAACCCACCATATATTGACTTTACAACAACTTGTATTAGTATAATTAGATATTATTTATGTTAGGGATAAGACAAACATTAATGAAATGGTTGGGGTTAGTTGATAGTGGTATGTATAATAAGGTACCACAAACCTATATTATTACCTCAAAAGGATACCATATCCACGTTTTATAAATCATATGTTTTCAACTCTTAAAAATAAGGACAAAACAAATCTATGTAATTTGAACTCTAATGGTGTTATTTTGTTTGGAATAGATATAGGTAATGAGAATATAGTTTGGTTTGTTTATCTATTTTTTACATTCTCAGTTTGTGCTACGTAAGACTCTGACCATGGTTAGTCTCTAACACAACATGGTATTCCCCCATTATGCAAAAAATATTATATTCATGAACCGTTAATATGTCTATTTTTACTAAAACCCATCACAAATCATTTTCTCTATCTTAAAGATGTTGTGTATATATTTCACAACACTAGGGGTTTTCAATAGATAATATAATATAATAATTAATTCTTTAAATAAATTAATATCTTAACATGCTTTTAGAATTAAATTATTTTTCTATTTTTCAAAATATACCAACGTTTCAACCCAATAATAAATACATTTAAATTTAAAATATATATATATATTCATTTAAATTCATAGATTAATGTACAAATATGATATGTTTTTCAAATTGATATTCAACCATTTTTAATGACAAACATAAAGATCAATACTCCCCTTAAATAATGATATTTAAATTTTTGTTTTACTTGATCTCAATTAAATGCCTAGAAAAAAGAGACAACATTTGTATAGATATATGTTCATATGAGAGTTAAATATTTATACAATATCCTTAGTTTTTAAATCCATTCTATTGAATTTCATTAAATCATCATAGTCATTTCCTTACAAATATATCTAGTCTCAAATATATCTATTCTGATTTACAATATTTATCCAATGGTTCCAATATCCTCCATATATCTTATTATAAATCCATGTTTAATTTATTTTCATCCAAATTAGACTTATGATAAATTATGAATAGAAAATGGCATGGTTTCCCATATATAATTATAAATGGGGACACTAAAATGTGTGTTTAAAAATTACCTAGTTACATATAATGTGTCATTATTATTGTTACACCAACCCATCTGATTGAATTTTTATTTCCAAAAATTATAATTTATTTATTGGTTATATAAATTAACTTTACTATTAATTTTTGGGAGAAAAATGATTTATGATTTGTTCCATACCTCTGATATCATGCTATCTCCCGATAAAATTTTATTATTAATATAATGCCCATGATTACTAATGAGTAGACATGGTATTCAAAAATCATAAAATGGAAACCTAAGCATATATTTTCTCAATAATTCTATCATTTTATTTAATATCTAAAAAACATATACCCATATAAAAACACTATTTACATAAAAAATTATTTATATGTCAAAGAATATGTTTTCAAAGGTGCACCATGAAATAAATTCAATATATATTATACACATAATCATCAAAAATTAGGTCTTATGGATTCACATTCGTACATTTTGAATCTCGTTATTCAAAAAAATTATTACTTTGGTAATTGTATACCATTTTATATTTGAGGAGAGAGGGAAAAAATATACCTTGTAATATCATTCTAATTTTTTTATAGGACCCATTTTCCCTCTAGTAGGTGATGAATGAAATTAATATAAAAAAATAAATTCCACCTATGTTTTATGATCATATCATTTATTAATTAATTCTACACAATGTATGAATATAAATAATATTCCTAAAAATAATTATCTTTATTAGGAAAAAAATTCCATTATTAATATGTTAAGTGGTATGGAACGATTTTATTCTCCCTATAATGATGATATTTTTGTTCAATATATGACCTTGAAATTGAAAGTGAAAAATTTATTTTTTCTATAAATAACTACTAATATCAATCTCACCATCCACCTCCACATTCTCCATATTAATTCATAATAAATAATCAACCACCACATTTTATGTGATCTTTTTTCATTTATAAAAATTTCAAAATATTGATATTAAAAATACACTATATCTATCATGGTTTACCATCGTTTGTATTTTTTAAATTTTTATTTGTTGCATGATCAAAAAATTATCCCTTTTTGAAATAATAAAATAAAATATCACATTTTAAAATATAATACCATAGATAATATATCATTATTAGTGATTAATTAATTAATTTTGTATTTTGAGATTCTATGTTTTTTTTAACAAATGTATTGGATGATGTGATCAATCCAGGGAAAAATGTAACTCCCATAAAAAAACTAACATCACAAATTATCTCAAATGTTATCTACTAATTAAAATATTTCATGATGAGGGTGGGAGTTAATTTATTTAAATAGAGAAAATGGATTCATAAAATGCACCATTTAATAAGAATAAATCTTAGTTTAGAAATTGATGAGTAATTGAATCAAATATCTTATAGAAATGATTTATAATTTAGTGGTAAAATAAAAATTTCATATTAAATAATTGCATACACATCATCGTAGTTAGATCCATAAACTACTGTATCATGTTTATAATTTCATGGTAAATTTGAATTAATTGGTTGGATAACTTTTATCAAATGATTATTACCTCAATAATTATGTAATTAAACTTTTCCAAATTAAGTACTATTAAACTATCATTTCATTATTTAAGTATTAAGTTAGTAGTGTTCATGAATAAATTATTTATATTCTTTATAATTATAAGTATTCAGTAAATATTTCAATTAACACCTCTACCATATCATGAAATATTTATTTCATGTATTTTTTAATTGTAATTGCTCCATTAAAAATGATAAAAACATAAGGGGATATAGAAGTGTTCTATAAATACATGTAAATTATTCTTTTCTAATTAGAATATATTATCATTCAATATTTTTTATAAAATAAATTAGAATCATGATTTTAAAAAAATTAATTGTATTGAAAAACTATTAGTAATTTAATCTATGAATGGGAGTTGATTGGAGACATAATATATAACTAAATTTAACATCTTATAGTCCCACACAAATTGTAACTTGCGACTAATCTAGTTAAAATAAATTAGATTTGTTCATTTTTTATAATAATCATTCCACCCTTATTGGGAATTTCATAATGTGAAATAATCCATAGAATATTTAAATAAGAAAAATTTTTCTATTATAATGTATAAATAGCACAAAGTTTTTAATAATTTCTTTAATTAGGAGTGTAAACCTATATTAGGGTTAGTAGATTTTCATAACCCCTACATTTAGTAACATATTTTGTATTAATATCATGGTATTAAATTCCTTAATTTTTAAATACCCTTATCTATATCTTTTTTTATATTTCATAATATATTAAAGTGTTTTCCCTCTCCTTCCTCTAAAAATTATTAATTTATGATCACCTTTAAGTACTTTTCTTCCATATAAATATATTACCATCTAGTATTTGGTAGTGGATTTTTGTCATGATTTTTTAGAATTATAATTTAGTGTGTGAACAACTAATAATATTCTCTTGATAAATTTTTTATACACTATATTCATCGAGCTTATTATTCAAAATATGTGCTCTTAATTTCATATTATAGTCTGCATTCCCACAATACATTCTATATTGTTTTGAACACTTATTTTTACTAACTCATGAAAGATAAAATGATATTTAATAACAAAATACTATAAGTAAATATTTATCATATACCGCATGATTGGAAGGTTATATAATATTAATGCTCATTTACTAATCATCAACTCGGAATATCAACCAACCTTGATTGGAAATGTTCAATTCAATTACTATTTAAATGAAATTCCACATAATAATGATTTTATTATCACCATCCTCTTTTTTATCAATAACATAGTAGGATAAATAAATATCTTCATGTTAATAAGTACTGAATCATTCATACCATGGGGGTATCTCAACGATCATATAATGATTTAGAGTGAAATTGCCCATGGTTTTGGATCATCCCACCCTATCTTCAATAATATAATTAATGGAAAAAAATAATTTTTTCCCTATGCCAGAAAGTTTTAACGAAAATGTGAAACATTTGTTAGTTTAAAAGATGAATATTCTATTTATATAAGAAATATTATGAGGTATTTTTTTTGAAACATAGTGAATTAATCCTCCCCTTGTAAGATTACTCTATAATCGACAAATTTCCACTTCTCTAAAAATATCTCATTAAAAAATGTTTCATATTCTATTATTTTGGAAATTTTATGTATGATTAGTATATTAATGTAGATCTACTTGAGGATATCATGGAACATTTATATTTTTAATAAATCATTCATTAACATATAAAATTTTATAATATAAGAGTGGGAGTATTTTTTTTATACATAAACATTGGTTCTAGGAGTTCCTCTTAATTTTTATTTAAATATTCCATTCATTTTATCTCTATATATATTGTTTCCTTTTCACCTATACTTATTTATTTCATTCAAAATTTATAAACTCTTTTATCATCACACTTATTATTTAAATTAAATTTATTTTTAATTTTAGTGAGGGGTTGTCACCTTCAAATCATCTCATTAAATTCCCATTTTGTTACCATGTAATATAATAGGAAATCAGTCGAACAAAGTGGTGGTGGATTTCGAATAATTGAGCTCATGATTAGAGAGTGAATCATGATTATTCATTATAAAATTGAATTGTTTATAATCCATAATCCCATTTTAAAAGGTTTTGAGAATATATATCATATAGATCCTTCCGTCTTTTTGTTATAATTAAACATTGTTGTTTGGATGGATTGTAATGAGGCCATGGGAATTTAACAACCTACTAAAAATATATATTCCTTATTGTTGACTATTGTCTCTTTGTATATGAGGGGTTTGGAAGATGATACTTAAAAAATGTTTTGGATTTTATCCCATGATTTCATATTATTTTTTCAATGAAACATTATTTAATGAATTTTGGAAATGATAAGGAGATTAGTTATACCTCATGTATTTTCAATAAAATTATTAATTTTCCAAAATAACACCATGAATGTACTAAAAATAATTCATCATTCCAGACATATCACAATATTATGATGTGTTAGTTTGTGTTGCATTAGTTTGTGAAACCATTTGAAAACAATATAGATTGGCGTCGAGGATTCAACATGTTAAGGAAATTTATTTCCTCTTTTTCATGATGAATTATTCATATTAGAGATCTTATATCGCTATTAAAAAGGATATAGTTATACAATATTTCATCATGTAGGTAATATTTAACTTCAAGAATTTTTAAAATCCTGCCTCCATCCATGGACACATATGTTATATCCAAATTCATTATCTATAAAACAAATTAAAACATTAAAATTTAAAAATAATTATACAAAATGAGGTCTAGTTTTATCATAGTATCTTGTTTAATATATCCCAAACCTCAATTGTTGGACCTCATATCCTATTGAATGAAACATTGAATTTTATTTCATGGTTTATGCTTTATTGAAGTTGGTAGGTAATTATCCAAATACAAAATTATCTATAATATCCAAAGGAGTGATGGAATCGACTAATAGGATTTCCAACTAATATGTTTCTCTATCCTTAATTGAAAAAATAATAATTCCCACAATCTCATAAAATACATTGAGACTATATTATAATTGATTATTTTAAAAACCTTCAAAAAGATTAGAAATATACATTTTAACTTTCATGTTTTATAAAAAATAATCTCCCAATATTTTTAATCATTTAAAGATAACATAGATTATTCAAAAAAATGTAATTAATGGGTGATAATGAAATTAATGATGCCTTAATATTAATGTATAATATATCATAGTTGAGTACAGACCTATCCCATTGTAATAATTTATCTTTATTATGGATATTTAATTTAGATAATTTCTTAAAAATGTTTCATTCTCACTATGTTGGGATGTCTATTCCATATATGTTCAGTGCCAAATAAATAGGTACACCTCTATCTCATGATTATAATCTAGATGTTCAATCATATATGTTCTCTGGAGTAGAGCTATGATTTTCCTCCTTAGGTAATTTATAACCATTTAAGGAAAAAGAAATAACTAACACACATAAAAGTAGAAAAAAAGAGAAAAAAATAAATGAGGTAATAAAATTACAAAAAATATATTTAGTTTATCACTAATCTGCCAAGATATATCAACAATACTTATAAAGCTAAAATAATGATTAATTACAAGTAGGTTTCATTATTTAGAAAATTTATTTAGTCTAATTTAAATTTAAACATCATTTCCATATTATAGGTCAAGACTAATATCTTTCCCACAATGACCCATAATAATTATAAAGTTTTTATTTCAATATGTATCAACATCATTGAAATATTTTTGAAAATATAATTAAATTTAACACTATAAAATTCCAAAAACATATTAAAGATATTTGTTATAAAATAAATGAGAAATAAATTTCAAAGGAAGGTTATACATAAAAAATATTTAATCTCATTGATTTATAAATCCACAAATTTAATTGATTAGAAATAGATATAATGTATTTGGATTCATAATGGTAAAATGAAAAAATTCAAATTAAATTAAATCAAACCAATTTTTTGATGAATCAAATCAATATGAAAAACATTGTTTTTGAATCATTTTGAGAGATTAATGGGTCAATATTATTTTTCATAACATAATCCACTAAAACATTTTAGATATCCTCCCTTAATAAATCAATTTTCCATATAAGTATATAATAATTAAATGTAAAATTTATTCATAACATGATTTTTCAATTTAAGAAACTTATTTATGAATAAATATGATAATTGTACTACATACCTATCCCACAATTTTTGATAATTCATTTAAAATATTTGTCCTCATAAATCATATTACATTAGTAAAGTGGGATATACATATCCATAATAAGATTAACTTTATGTATCAGAGTATGGGTTCTTGGGTTAAAATTAGCTTGGTATTCCTCATAAAGATATGTTCCTAGAGAAATAGACTTTTTAAAGTTCATTATATGAAAAACAGAAAAAAAATCACCACGAATATATAAATTACTATATATTGGGAAACTAGAATAATTTATAACATAAATAGAATTGTATTGAGAAAAAATATAAATTGGGTGAAATAATTCTGAAATAAGGATATTATTCCACTAATAGATATGATATAAATTCGATTATCATATTTCTATGATAATATTTGAAAAAAAAATATTTATTTCATACTGATGAATAAAATTAAAATAACCAAAATATAATTTCATTATATGTTATATTTTCATTAACTAAAGACATTGTCATATAATTGATATTTACCCTATGATTATTTTGTAATTAGCTAAAATGGTATTATATCTTGAGAAATATTATCATTTATAAATAGAATAAAAATAACTATAATAAATTGATTATGTTATAAATTAATAATTCTAGTTTTTACACATATATATTATAATGTTATTGGGAATCACATGTACATGATAATGTATTAGAAATCCGAAAAAATAGAATTACTTAGGGGAGATATCGATATTCATGTTGATAGATGAGAAAGGGATTCTAAATCACAGATGGGGACATACGATCTATATTTAAATAGTGGATGAGTTTTATGAATATAAAATTATTACTATTTTACAGGGTCATTAGTAAATATATTTTCATTTTTATATAGCATGTTATGATTCTTCATGATTACAAAGACATGTTATTCTATATACTTGAGTGAAAAAGGTTTCTGAATAAAAAATATAATTACTAGTTTTGGGGATATAAACATGGATAAAGCTACTATGAGCTTCCCCTAATGGATGCCACTCCTATTTCGGTAGTAAAATACACTATGAGCTATGTATCCTACCTCTAATAAGATATGGTTTAGAAAATAAAAACAAGGATATAATCACAAATAAATAAGATAAAATAACATTATATTCTCTGGAAGATAATATTAACTAGTAAAAATTACATAAAATATATAATAGAACCCAATCCTCAATGCATATAAATGTCTTACATAATACTGTTCTAGAAGAAAATACAAAAAAAGACACTTTGGAACAAAATTTGATAGAAATTTAATTCATTGAGTAAGTAATATATATCTTAATAAATACTAAATCCAATAAAAATGAAGTATTAAGTAATATATATAAGGGAAAATACTATTATACTTAGTTGGATCATCTCCACCCCCCCCGCCACCATTAAAAAATTAAAAAATGTTCCTGATTGGATTAGTGAATAAATAATGGAATTAAATCATAGTTAAATCTTGTCAAATATCTACAAGTAATTCTAAATCTCAATCACCCAATATCTCATCCACGTAAAGAATCAATGAATCAAAAGGATATATATCCAGAAGGAACCAAGTTTCCACTTCCCCAATGATTAGGATGCACCCAATCCCCAGTGGAATATGTTCAATGTTACAATATCATCCATATCCACACATATTTATTACTATATATCATATCATAATAATAACCAAAAATCAATAGGCACATATGAAATCATAATTGCACATTACAACCTCTTCAAATTAGGGTATCGTTAACAAAAATCACAAAAATCTTATTCCCTCCTCCTACCATGCATGACACATTCCATTTATCCCTATCATAATCATAAACCATGTTATCTTTGATATAAAAACACTAAACACTATCAATTATTACTCATGTGTATATATCTACCTTGATCCATCACATCATGTACTACATCAGATGAGAGATAAGAGAGGAAGGATTTGTGAGCCATATGGTCCCACTTTTAAATGTATTTTATAAAAATCAAATGGAACCCATATACTAATATTGAAAAAGATTAGGTTATCTAAATAGGTTGGTTTTTCATATGAAATAACAAGAAAATAAACTATATATCATATTTCCTAAAAATTAATTCATAAGGGTTCACCCTAAACCAACACAACAATCACCCACCACAGCCACATCCATATTAAAACCACATTCAAACAACCATATTCACCAATACACCACAACTATCCCAAAATATCCATATTAAATATTCAAAATATTGTTTTATATTTCCCATTCATAACATATTTCGTTAAATTATATATTTTCTATTTTGTAGCATCATTATATTCACTGCGTATTTAATTATAGATATTTAATTTCAAATAATTCATTAAACCACATCCTATTTCAAATAATTCATCTATGATGTGTTTTACTCCACAAAAGCCTATTACTATTTGAAATTCACAATCATTCAATGAAATTTTATAAATCATTATTTATATTCATTCATGTCCGAAAACTTTACCATTAAATAACCCTATATTTATCAATTCAAGACCATCACATTATTCAATTTTCATTAATTCCAACATCATTCCATGACACCAGGAATCATTAACACAACTTATCAATAACATTACACATCATTTGGTAAACCACCACATGAACCGAGCAAACTACCACCATAATCGTATTAAGTATTATTTCTTTCTTTACAACTTTCCAAGTAACCAGTACAATAACCACACAACACACCATCCAATATTAGAACATTAAAAACCACAAAATGTTCTATAGACTATATATAATAAGCATTTTCACCCTTCAAATCATGCTTTAGGATAATAATATAAAATAGAATGTAATGGAAATCATAGAAGTAGTTCACTGTAAAATACATTTCTTCAATAATTATTTCATAAAAAAGTGGAAATTCATGTTCAACAACTAAACATTAAAAAAAATTCGCATATGGACAATTCGTTAAGAAATTTATATTATTAAACAATCATAAAAAGTTATTTTAACAAATAAATAAAAGAAAACAAAGTTTACTACATCGGAAAACATGAATATCTTCAAACATGTAAATCACAATAACCTATCAAACTTCTATTAGTCCAATTAAATATCTTATTATGTTAATCATTTCCATACAATGAAATAAAAAAATCATGAAAATTTCATAATTTAAAAATAATTATTAAGCATAATTTCAAAACACCCATCATAAATGATAATATTATCAACTACTTCAAGAGATTATTAGGAAACGCCTATCAAACAACATCATACACAAAAGTATAAACCCTATAGACTATGAAAAACCATTCACCATAAAAATAAAAATAAAAAACTCCATGACTAATTATTTCACATTATTCATATGAGTAATAGAAAATAAGATAATTTGAATATGAAAATAGATGCTCGTCAGGGATAAAAAATTGGCTGATCTCTTTAAAATAATGCACAATTCCAACTATATGATAACCAAATATTTCCAAATATATTACATTGGGCTCCTAGGGTTTTTGGAGATCTAGGTAAATATGAATAAATCCAAGAAAATTCTAAAACCATTCTAGAACAAATAGTAAATGATTGTGAAAAATGGATCACCCTGTTATAAGGAATATTTGATATGAAAATAACAACATATTACCTCTATAGGTATTATAGTCAATCTACATGAAAAATGAGTCATTTGATAAGGTTAATGAAAAAACCATGGATACCCTGAAAAAAATAGATATTGAGAATCATGTCATGATCCTTGACCTCCTCCAATCAATATAACAAACCCATAACCAATCGATGGAGAAATGTAAGGAACCATGGTGAAACATGTCTCAAATAAATAAACCCATTAAATATAATTCCAATGACACCACATGAAAACACATATAATGATTCTATGATTTTGAAAACAAAATATTGATAAAGAGATCCAGAAATATTATTTAAAATATCATAAGACCATCACAACATAATACCACCAATTATGGTGAAGCCAAGGCATTATAGGAATATTAAAAATTCCATCATGTTCAATTACCCCATAGAAATCCCTATATAAGAATTAATTGGGAACAATTTTTCTATAACAATACCTTTTCACTTCATAATAGGAAACTCACCCAAAAATAGTGTGACATAAAATTCAAACATCTCACACCAAAAAATTCATCATAGGAAGCACTCGTATATCCAAGGATACCTGAATAAAAACCTTAAACTATAAAACCCCATATCATCCAGTTATATGTTAATAGTGTAACGCATTGTCTCATTCCTAAATGTATAACATCACATAAAATTATACCTCTTACTCAATATTCCACACTCAAACCATCTCTTAACCCTTCCAATGACCTGAACATGAAAAATAACATTCTATGAAAATATTGGTATTTTCATTAGATACCTCTCAAATGACTCTCATCTCCAAGAATATAAATCATCCTATAAAGAAATCCTAATCCTAAAAACCCAAAAATCACTAAGATATACCTCTAAAAAGTTTTTTACCAATGTACCAATACACAATGAAATAAAAAAATAATTAACCTCAACCAATTATTCACTAGATTAAGCATCTCGATATTGTTGAAAACTAATGTTAAAAATATATTTGGATAAAATGTAAGAATATATGGACTCAAGTTACTATATAACCTCTTCTAAGACACTCATACACTATAAAACATGAACAAATGGAATGATGTTTTAATGAAACCCCTTTTCCCAATGATCTTGAACCTCAACCAACAACACAATGAATTTTTCATATACCTCCATATATAAATCACACAAATAAATTATTTGGAAGTGATCATGATGATAAAAAAATTGTTGTGATATATGGAAGGAATTATGGATCAGATCTAGCTAAGGTGGAAGATATAGTTGATATTCCAACCCACCAATTTGATTTAACACCTCAAAGTGATTGATAAGCTGAGGATAAAACATTATACCGTGATCAAAACTATAATTACTATGTTTAATAGGGGCCTTTAAGAACACATAATATCTAATATGAAACTCTATATGTCTTAATATTTAATCAATATAAAACATATAATGGTCTTGAATTACCATTACATTCTCCCGAATTATTTTCACATTCTTTGGTGTCATTCTCATCAAATTTTATCCAATGGTCTTCTAATCTCCTTCCTCAGTTTAAAATCTAGAACAGATACTCCAATAATGTACCATATTTTATCAATTTTCTATGGAATATGACCATTAATTTGAGAATAGGAAGCCATGTTATGGTTTACCTAAGATAAAAAGGAATAAATCAATCCTCCATATACTTTTTATGTAATGTGAGGATATCATTCAAAGATTGTAGTCTTTGGTATCCTAGGAGGATTAACAATCTCAACCAAAAAATATCTATCCAAATCATCTAAATCATTATATATCTTAATTTTTTAGAAACAATATAACATTATCTTATGATCATTGATCAAAAAAATTTATCACATTCCTCCAATAATCAGGAAACATGGTGATAAAATCCATCAAATTTTCCTTGAAAATCCACTCAGGTACATCTAATATATGAAAAAAAAACTCTAGTAATAAGATGTTATATGTACTTGATTATAAAAAAAGTCATAGTATAAACACTACCACATAACTCTTCATCCTTGGATTCAATGACATACTATTTATGGAATGATACATACTGGATATACAAAATTTTGAATCATAGCATGGGTTATGAAACAATGTGAGAGTTATGAATCTCACATTGAAATACTTTTCACACCATTAGTGGAAAAGTTCACTTGATATAAAACCTGATTTCATTAATCTTTCACTATCCCTTTATAGAATCCCTATAAACAACTAAATCCCACAATACCTCTAAATATAGATATATTAAATGTGACATTTAATCTGGATAAAATAATGATCATTTCACTGTCATATAATATATGTAACCTCTACCCTTATCCTCCCATATATCATAATTTATCATTGCATCCTCCTTCATCACACTCCATGCATCTTTACTCTCAAAAATAGATTCTCCCAAAGACATCATACATAGTTCCTGAGGAGCCATAATACATATCTCTAGGGTGTAAGATGAATCATTGTTATAGTCATGTTAGAACCCTATCCACCACCTATTTTTACGATTGAAATAACATTAAGATAATATATATCTAAAGATATTTGGATCATTGAGAAACACAAATCTTTCACAAGGTGGGTAATTCATACACATCATTAAAATAGACAGCACCATAACAAACTGAAAATCATGGGTGGAGTAGTTACACTTATTGTTAAATTACTTCTCATACCCATATAAATAACTACTATATTCTATGTCAAAACATGCAGACGGTTAAATTGTAAAGCATCATGAAAAACCCTAGACATGACTCTCTTCTTAATCAACCAAAGAATACGATAACTGATCCAATCTACAACAAAAAATCAAAATTCCACATGCACTGATCAATCTAAAATGATTCTTGCTCCTTCCCTGACAAATATTTTAAAAGTGACACAATCTAAGTCAAATCGGAAATCAATATCAAATAATATCTTGTAATATGAATGAAACTATAATCCTCTAAAATATTTGTGGGTTCTACCTATGAAATATTTAGTTTGGTATTATAATGATTGACAACATCTACTATATGAGAGTCCACATGTGTATGAAAATATTCCCTTATCGTAAAAATCATATTCTTTCATAACTTCCAATAGTGTCATTGCAACACCTAAAGTTTTTATGGTCTAATTTTTCGATTAAATTAAAATTTTCATTTATATCTTGCAATACAGTGAAGCATTCATTTCAAAATAAACAACTTTATTGTATGTTACATGAAAAACATTGTATTTTTTCAATTTATAAAAGAACTATGTTTGTATTTTGTTATAAACAACCCCAAAGGAAGCTTGAACTATACGCAACACTAACATAGGTTTTGTTAAATGCAATAGGTTCCTTCTTGGATAACTTTCATTTTATGCAATATCGAGTTTCACTAAACAATGATATATTTTTAAAATATTAGTATTTAGTGGAATATAAATTAGTTTACATTAATATTATTAACCCCACTTTTAATTATATAACATTAACATTCATTTTATGTTCTTTATAGACATGATATATAAACAAATTCAATTATCTATATAAAATAAATATTTTTTAAAAAATGCTTCTTTCCACCTTCTGATGGAGCACCCATTTTTAAATAAAGTTTTTTATAAGTTAATAAATTATATTCAAAGAATTAATATTATTATCTGGAAAAGGGACATCAAAATTTCTGTGGATTATATTTTGGTATTTTTTAAAAGAAGTCATATTTTAATGAATAGTAAAAAATTTTACATTTTAATTCAAAACTACCTCTTTAAATAATTTATTTATATATAAGGATTGTATTTTTTTATTATTTTTAAAGTTTAATTGGATTATTGTTTTTTCATTTAATCCAATTTTGGTCGTTGGAATTAATTTCACATTGTAATTAGATATAAACTCATGTCAAACTTTTGATTATTTTTACTTAAAAAACATGTTTTCTTATTTTGAAAAACAAGAGTTAATATTAAATTAAAAATTGAAGCTTACAGGTTTTGAAAGTTAAAAAATACATTCCTTATTTGGAATCAGTGGGTCCAAATTATGTTAATATATTACTTTTATATTTTGGACATCATGAATAGTAACTATGGTCATTTTTATTTACCACGGTTAATAGTAAATCTGGTAAATTAGGGTGACAAACAATGTGACAAGGATAATAAAATTACCCTAACAAATGAGAAACACAATTAAATATATATATGTCTACTCATATAACATATGGGTTTTAATATATTCCATTAATGGACTTTTTCCCATGAAAGTGATGTAATTATTATTAAAACTAATTAATGTGAAAACATATAACTCTCTTATCTCTTATATATATAAAAATATTAATGTAGTGAAAATTTTAACGAAACAAAGAACATAAATAGTATCCAAAAAGATAATAAAATTTTCCACATAATGGGAATTTATTATTAATTTTTAGAGACTAAATATTTACCATAAATATTTACACAATAGTTATATAGTAATAATTTTATTAAAAAAAATATCAAACACATGATATTATAAATATTAAAATAAATAATATATGACATAATATAAGTCATCCATGAATATTAGGGATTCCTATGACATTTTTATATTGTGATAATGTATTTATTTGTCATGTAATCATTTTTTATGAGTTTTTCAAAAAGTCAGGTATGAATTGTGTCAAAATTGACATAATTTCTGACATTAAACATAAAATAGATTATTAAATGTTATAAAATTCATAAAAACAAGATTTGATAGAATGGTTAAGATAAGTCATAATATTCCCTAAATTCTTGTTTTTTGGTCTCTTTACAAGTTATAATAATTACATTAACATAGAATGTGTAAATAACATTATATCATGGTAGGATAAAAAAGTAAAATAAGGGTTAAACCAAAAAATTAAGGATTAAAAAATATTCAAAACTTTTCAAAAAATTATTGGATGATTTTATTTCAACCCAATACAATATTATAATTTAAATAAATGAGATTGGGACCATTATTAATAGAAAATAAATTTATAAAAAATTAATATTTCATGTCTTCCATAATTTTCCCTTCCCCTCTCCAGTAAAAGGGAATTTATCCATCATTTTTTTATCACACCGCTAAAGACCTTTTCCTCATCCATCCTTGGGCCATTTCCTATCCCAAAATCCTTAACATTATCCTAGAGGATAATCTTTGGGATGAAATCCATCATTGGGAGACCTTTTGGGCAAATCAAATGGACATGTTCGAAACAGATTAGGTTTAGACACATAATATAGATATGGACCTTTAGGAAGAGATTATTTTGTCTCCCTTTTATTTATAAGAGACAAATGAATTATACACCACATATTTCATATGTGTGGTTTTTATGTTTCCCATCAATTATTTATGATTATTATTATAAATGTTATGATATTTACTTATGCATATAATTTTTTTATGAGGCATATGATTTGACTAATTATAATTGGTAAGGGGTAATTTTGCAATATCAATTGTTTCAGTATTGTTTTATACATAGGTATTTACAACGGGTATACTATTCATACATTTCCATGTTTTCTAAGAATTTTTTCTTAAAATTTTTACTATTCTTTTATTTATTGTTTAAATAACATTTTTTTGAATTTATTTACATTTACTACATGGTTTTGAAGGAGTCTTTATTTTTTTACCTTACAAGGTGCGTTTTAAAATTTCCAAGAAAAGTGCGAGGAGGATGTTTTTTTAGCTTATATGGAATGATCAAAATTTTATGTCTTCAGAATGCCTTATTCCCATGAAGATTCATATCTAATATTTCATTTCTATTTCAAAATAAATAATTATCTTATAAAATATCATGTCATTTTGAGAAAATAAAATCTTATTGAAGATTAGAATATATTTTCCTTAGGAATTAATTTCATGTGGTTTATCAAATATATTTTCCATAAAATATGATACTCTTTAAATAGTATTACGATTATATCCCTATTATTATTATGATTTTATTTAGTTAATGATTCAATGATATTTTATATGGATTGTCTTATAATGGAATAATGTTTAAGAAATCCATTTTATTTCTATGTATATGCTGTGATGAATGATTTAGGTTTTTTTGGTACATGTAATAATGTTAACATTATGAGATGGGTGGGACCCATATCTCCCTCTAGTGCATTGGTAAAATATGGATGACTCATGAGGTATGTATGTTATACATGAACTAAATTTCATGTTCACAATTCTATGTGTGGACAAGGTTTTCTTGTCCATAATTTTATGAGTGGACCTAGTTTCCTCATCTATTTGTTTATAAAATGGACTAATTTCATTTCCTTAATTTAATGAGTGAACCAATTACTATTTATACATGTTCAAAAATTTATATGTTTATGTGTATTCCAAAATTCCAGGTTTTTTTCCAATGAAATTTTCTCATTAATCATGATTCCATTTTAATTGATGCCTTATGAACTACCATGATTTATTTCACAACACTATATTTTTTAATATGTTAAATGTGGTATGTTTTTTCAAATGTTATGTTCATGTTTTTACATTTTTATTCTTATGTTTTGAATGATATTTTCAGTACTTACCCTTACTGAGAATTTAAGCGCACCAATTTTCATGTTTCTTTTACACCATGATTTAAAGAAGGGTATTACATAAGATGTTTCAAAATGGGGTTCTACTTATGAAGGATACAGAAGGAGAGGAAGTAGATTATTTATTGACCAATTGTTTATGTTTTACATTTTCCAATGGTACTAAACTAAAATAGTCTTTGGGAGGCTATTTGTGTCATGTATTATGTATTCTACAAATGTAATGTAATTTCCATGTACGTCAAGCATGGGTCATCACAGTTGGTATCAAAGTGAAGGATTAGTCATGCTTTAGAAACTAGGATATGAAATTTTTAGTGAGATCCCAATAGATATTTCAAAGGATATGTCTAGGGATTTCATATGGATAATTAAAGTATATGTTAAAATCCTATGATTTTTGTGATAATCATGAATAAACTATGGTTAAATAAAATATATCATAGATTGAAAATTTTTATGTAATTTACCTTACTTACGTGTTTCTAATATCTGATATGTATTTCTCACACATTTCTTTTTGGTCTTAGTCATTATCCAGAAATACATAGTACATAGTTAACCACTGAATGTTTCAATTATAGAACATATGAGAATTATGATGATTTATTTACTAAGTTGAAATATCATGATGAGAATCATGACAATGGTCGAGTATCAAACATATAATTGGGGATAATGATATTAAAAAAGACATGAGAAATATATGTGATGTTCTTACAGTATTTTTTACATTAAACTGAATAATATAGAGGCTGAGAAACCTAATATGTTATTCATCTTTTAGGAAGGACGGAGATGTTGGATCCTGAGTAATTTTTTAAGATTAAAGTTCGATTATTGTGGTATATATGTTTCCGCATTCAAAGATTATATTATATGAATCAAGAAATATATAAGTTTTTTTATTATATATTTTTCAATAAGGATTAGAAAGGACATGTTGAATAGTTATATGGTTCCAAAAAATTTATTTATGGGCATGGTGATACACTTGGACATCACATGATTAAGGGAAATATAACCCTTAATATGTCTTATATGTTATGATAATGATGTTTGGATAATGATATGTGTTATTTGAATAAGTAAATTGGATGATGATAGTTTCTTGAGAACTAATTATGTAGTTGTTAACAAGAGGTTTATGCTATCATGGATAAAGTATGAAACATTTTTGGACTTAAGGAATATATCCAATAATATTATTAATAAGGAAATATGCCTTTTTCAATAAGGATATCTAATAATTCATGTTTTTACAAGGACTCAAGATAATACATGATGAAGGTGTTCACATTTTTGGAATGTGACAAACTAGAGATATATTATGATATATGAGTGATAAATGATAACCCACGTTTGTAAACCATTTTCTATAGTTTTGGATTTTCATATTTCATAATGATTTTAAGGTAATTAATTTATTGGAATGTTAATGCTAAAAATTTGATGAAGTTTGTAATAATAATTTATTTTCTCACTATATATAGAAATATTCATGTTTGATAACTTGTGATATGAATTTTGATAGAATAGAAGATGCAATAACCCTTCATTCAATTTATGGATGGCATGATCTTATAACACATTAAAAATGAAAAAATCAACTTCATTACTTTGAATAATAGACGATGTAGTAATTCTTCAAGGAACGTCCAATGATGGGATTGTATTGAAATCATGTATGTATTTATTCTCATGTTATTTTAATTTTGGAAAAAATTCTTCAAAACCAAACACTATATCCGAGTACCATCTTATATGATGAATAATATTTTTCCTTAAATCATCACAGATTTATGGCTTCCTAATTTGTAACCATCTTCTAGCCATGTTCTCTATCACTCTCCATCAGAAAATAATGGATATATTTTTTCGTCCACATCCATGTTTTCATTTACCATATATTTTCTCCTATGCTGATAGCTAGTGATGAGTTAATTTGGGTTACCTTAATGTTTCTAATATTCCATTTTAAAATTATGTTTTAGTGTTCCTTTTAACAATATGGGTTTCTATGAAAGGTAAATTCAAGTAGTAAACCATTTTTAACCCCAATAAATTTCGAGGTAAATATTCTTTGTTAGGGGTGTATAATGTAGCACCCATAGTTTTTATGCACCATTTTTGTCTAATAAATGAATATTTTCGTTTATATCTTATAATTCACTAAGTCAAACATTCCTTTCATAATAAACAAACTTTTCATCTGTTACACACAAAACTGAGTTGGCATAGGATACACACGGCACTAAGTATATATTTTATTAAATTTTTAAAAGGATTATGTTTTGATTATTCTATAAGAAACATAAAGGGAAGCATTAAATACATGAAACACTGAAATGGATTTCATTACATGAAAGGGAGACCTTCCTCGATAGCTTGCGTTGTACGTAATACCGAGTCTCACTAAACAATGACATATTATTAAAATATTATTATTTAAGGTGATATAAACTAGCTGATATGTATGTTATCAAACAAATTTTTTATTTTATCACTTTGAAATTCATCTTATGTATTTTATAAACTTGATAAATGAACAAATTCAATTTTTCGGATAAAAGAATTATTTTTTAAAAAATGTAGTTTTATCCCCTTTTGATGGTGCCCCATTTTAAATTTTGGTTTTAACACATTTATATATTTTGTTTGAAAAAATAAACATCTTATTAGAAACAACGCAATTAAAATTAACATTGGTTATATTTTTTATTTTTCTATATAATTTATATTTTAATGAATAGTGTAAAATACAAAATATTAATTCAAAACTAGAATTTCATCAAATTTATTTATATAGTTATGTTATATTTTTAATTGGGTTTACAGTGTAATTAGATTATGTTTTTCTTATTTAATCAAATGTTGGTAATTATAAATAATTTCACATTGAAATAATTTATAAACACGCACCAATCTTTTCATGGTTTTTAATTTAAAAAAACTCATTTTCTCATTTTCACAATCGGAATTAATTTTAAATTATTTAATGCAACTTATGTGTTTTGAATTTAAGAAAATTGATTGCATATTTAAAATCAGTGGGTCCAAATTATGTTAATATATTACATTTATTTTTTGGACATTATGAATAGTATCTTTGGTAATTTATATTTACCATAGAAGGTAATCGTGTAAATTTGGGTATCAAACAATATGATAATGATAATAAAATTATCCAAAAACCTTCCAAAATACTATAGGATGAATATAAATCGACCAACAGAACCTAAGGATCAGAATTTATACATTTAATCGACTTTGTTTCCAAGAAATTGATGTAGTTATTATTATTAAAAGAAATTGAACACATGCCACTTTCTTATCTCTTATAATTATAATAATTTTATTATAGTGATACATGATGAAACCTCAAACCTAAATAGCCTCCAGAAATCTAATTAAATTATCTATATAATGGGAATTTTTTTTTAATTTTTAGAGATTAAATAATTACCATAAATATTGACACAACAGTGATATAGAAATTTTTTATTTAAAAAATATAAAATAAATGATACTATAAATATTAAAATTAATATTATATGACATAATTTATGTCATCCATGAATTTTCTGGACTCCTATGACATGTTACGATTTAGTTAATGTATTTTTTTTTTGAAGTAATAAAGTTTTTATGATTTTTTGAAAATGTCAAGTAGGAATAGTTTCAATATTTTTATAATTCATAACTTAAAATATAAAATAGTTTATTAAATCTTATAAAATTCATAAAAAATTTAAAAATGGCCAAATGATTTAGATAAGTCCTAATCTATAAAAAATAACCATTTTTGGTCATTTCAAATGTTATGATAATTACATTAATACACAATCTAAAAATAACATGATATCACGGTAAGATTAAAAAAAGTAAAATAATGGTTAGACCGAAATGATATGGACTAAAGAATATTAAAATATGTCAACCAATTATTGGATTACTTTATTTCAACCCAAAAAAATATTATATTATAAATATATAAATTTGGGACCGTTTGAAACCAAAAATAAATATATACTAAATTAATATTTCATGACTTTCCTAAAATGCACCTCACATCTTCTATAAAAGGGAACTTCTCCTTCTCTTATGATAAAACTTCTAAATCCCTTTTTCTTAGCCAAACCCTAACCATTTTCACTCCCAACTTCTCACACATCATCTTATAAACCAAACATTGTGTAGAAATCCAATTGATGGATTCTTTATGTTCAAATCAAAAGTAGAAACTCGAAAAAGAGGAGGTCCAGATACATTTGAAGCATACTAGAACTAAGGCCAGGAATTATTTTGTCTCACTTTTATTCTTGTGATACATATTCCTAATACACCACCTATTTATTCTGTGTGGTATTTATGATTCCCATTATTTTCTTATGACTATTATTATTATGGTTAAAATATTTACTTGTGCATATAATTTCATTTATTTTATAAGCCATACAATTTTATGGATTATAATTTGTAAGGGGTAATTTTGAAATCTCGTCTTTATCTATGATTTGATTATATGTATGTATTTATTGGGGGTATACTTATCATCCATTTCCATGTTCTATAAATATTATTTCATAAATTTTTTTCTATTGTTTTATGTAGGTTTAATGTAATTTCTACCCATTTTTTACTTTTCCTACTAGGTTTGTATGTAATATTACATTCATTTAACCAATGAGGTGCTTTTTAAATTTTTCATGAAAAAATATTAGGAGATAGTTTTTTAACATATATGTAATTATCAAATTTTTATGTCTTCATAATGTTTTATTACAATGAAGCCTCATTTACAATATTAAATGTTCATTTTAAAATAAATTATTTCTTTTAAAATTGTTTGTCATTTTGAGATAAAATCATTCTTGAAGAAGAAAGGATATTTTCCTCATGACTTAATTTCATCTGTTTTATCAAAATAATTTTCCTTATAATATGATACCATTTAAATAGATTTAGGTGTTTATCCATATTATTATTATGATTTTGTTGTGTTAATGATGGAATGATGTTTTATATGGATTATGTTATAATGGAATGATATTTAAGAAACCATTTTTATTTCTAGGGATATTCTACAATGAATGATTTATAATTGTGTGGAAATCATAAGAATTATTTCATTATGAGATGGGTGAAACCTATATCTCCCTCTAGTGCATTGGGTAACGATGGATAACTCATGAGGTATGAATGTTATGAGTGAACCCGATTTCATTTTCACAATTCTACGTGTGTAATAGGTTTTAATGTCCATAATTTTATGAGTGGACTTGGTTTCCATTCCATATGTTTATAGAAGGGCCTGATTTCATGTCTGTAATTTAATGGTTTAACATGTTACTGTTTATATATTTTAACAATTTTATCTATTTATGTGTATAAAATAATTTTATATTTAATGAAAATTCTATTTTCTAATGGTTAATGATTCGATTATGATTTATGCCTTATGTACTACAAAGAATTATTTCATGAATCATGGTTTTGGTATTTGTTATATTTGGAATGGTTTTTAAAGATTTATGCTCATGTTTTTACATTCTTATGATTATGTTATTTATGATATTTTCAAAGCCTACCCTTACTGAGTATTTGACCTCACCCCTTTTCATGTTTCATTTCCCATAGGATTTGAAAAATGGTATTAAGTAAGATGGGTCTAAATGGGTTCTAGTTATTAAAGATAATGTAGAAGATGATGTATATGTTTTATGAACCAGATGTTTATGTATTTCATTTTCCAAAGGAACTAAACTAATACGGTCTTTGGGTGTCTATTTTGGTCATGTATTATGTTTTCTACAAAAGAAATGTAATGTCTATATACATCATTATATTTTCCTTAAAGTCAGTGGTATGTAAGGAATTGATAACTGTCCTCTGATTCTAAATATACACCCTATAACAACAATTACATACGAATTTCATTAAAGAACACCTCCAAAACATCTCTTGGAAAGGTGAAAACGAAATATCATTATTATAATGAAAATATTTAGGATATTCATGGCACTGAGAAATATAGAAATGAACCCAAATTTCCTAAAAATAACGTACAATTAATCTTTAGAGTATCCTCTTCCTTCCCCTAATCTGATGATATACATAACATATATTGATCTATAGAACCAATTAGGCCCCTTTAAATGAATGAATAAATCATTTATGCCTTTAAGAGAGTAAATTTTTTTGACCATCACATATTTCAATAATTGGTATCCCATATATAACCTTAATCAACCATCCACATTCTTGGATAATAACACTAAATCGCCACATATTGGAATAGTAGTCTATATAAAACCCTTCTTTGTGAAATAAATTATTTCTTATCCATAATTACACCAAATTAAAAGGAGTAATCTGATAATGATCAATAAAAATAGTTGGTTAATTAGGTTATAACGTAATATAAACATGATATTATGATGATAGAGTAGTGTCAGAAACTCTTCAATGGAAACATTTAGAAACTACAAAATTACTCTAAGAACCACTTTCACTTGATCCTCCCCTGAGCACAATATCAACTCTATCTAATGAGAAGATAAGGGATCCAAAGTAATATGAACCATCTAATTGTTCATCTAACCAATGAACAATACATTCCATCCTTAGATATCAAACCATATAAACCTTATCCAAAAAATTGATGACTTCAGACACAGAGTATCATTGATCCATAGAAATAATTTCATTATATAGATGAATCTAAAATAACAAGAAATATCAAATTGACTATTATTTCCTTATTATCAACTCACAACCCAAACACACATCAAAAATATGAAAAATACATCCAACCAGAAAACTCCACACTAAGGGTATAGGAAGACTCTCCACCTTATGTCTCATGTTATGGACTACGATTGGTGATATAAAGGAAGGAGTAGCATTAAAATAAACATAAATTTAAATTAATGGAATAATATTGTTAGTTGGTATCATGGATAATATCAATACCATATAAAACAAGAATATTTACTGCATTAAACTGACCATGACCAAGTCCTACACCAAATTGACCTTGAATAATACCACCTCCTCAAATGTGCTTAGAACTATGTCAATAAAGACAAAGGATGTCATTAGATTTAAGTCTTCAAAAACTAAATACTCTTGAATGAATATAAAGTGTACTAAATGAGATACTAATAAGGCCTTGGAAGAAAATTATACTAGGGTTAGATCAAAATATGACCAGATAAGACACACATGAAACCATGAATAGCAGGGAACTAGAAATAATGATAGACACAACCTCCACAATGAATAAAAACTATTACAGAGATACCATTAGATTCATAAGGATTACCAGATTTGGAGAAAAATTAATAACAATATTATGTATAAATAATTTTCAAATAGAACATTGTATATATTGGATAGATAAACCTTCAGAGTTTATAATTATTAACTCAAAAATCATTAGTAATTGGAATCATGAAAATAATATCAACACGATATTTATAAATATTAACTAATAGAAGGGGTCCAAACAAAGAGATACTGAAAAAAGCATATGCACACAAAGGAATAATGGATTGATCATTACCAGATGGATGAAATATTGTAGTGAATAACTGAATGGAGGATTGGGGATCTTCAAAAAAACATATCAATGTAAAATATTGTGATGATATTGATCATGAAATTCAATGTCGCAATATTAATGATTGAAAAAAATAAGATCCTAGTTATCATTTTAAAAATATTTAATGATAATTATCACCAATATTTGATGCAATTTATCATGAATTTTGTTGAATATGATGTTTCATGCATATTTTAATGCATTTTAGAAAATAATGAATCAATTATGAAATTAACATTTTGAATTTCTAGTCCATAAAATTTTGATAAACAATGTGTATATAAAGGAGAGAAGGGGGATTATGAATCAATTTTTGATAAATTGAGGTGATAACAAAGAATCTTGTGATATCCTTTTTTAAAATAAACACACACATAGTTATAAATGCCTAATATTATACACAAGGTACTATGAAAATTAGTCACCAGACATGGAATTGAGGTTTCAAATGATGCATTTTCAAATGAAACTTTATTGGATGAAAAAGTTAGATTATGGAAAAAGTTGATCTGGAATGAAATACATTAGACATAGAATATTTTTACAAAGTCATAAAAGATATTTTGAATGAAAAAATAATAATAACTACCGTGGAGGAGTGAATGTGTGAAGAAATATTTTCAATACACCGATGATTTGTTGAAACCTATTTTTCGAGGTTTATATTTGGGGGGAAATATGTTTTTTCATATTATATTTTTAAGAATCATTTATAATATCAAAGGGATATATTTATACACAATTACTGGAAATAAAAGGCTTGTTTTCTTCCTAAATGATTATTTTCTAGTTGATTGTGTGGTCTTGAGTTATTTACAGATCATTCCAAGGACTAGCTAGACATATTCAATAGTGAACCTTGTAAATGTTTTTATACTTATCTCTATCTCTCTCTCATAAGTTATTCATGATAACAAACAGTAATATTTTTATCTAGTTTTTTCATTTATTTTTTTCTCAATTATTAGAACTGGATACGAAGTCATGTTTTTAGTGGATCATGTGATTGAGTTAAAATGAATTCAAGAATATCAATAAAAGAAAATGAATAGTAATTTTTGATCTTGATTAAGTCATTATGGATTTGTTGATATCATATTATTAATATTGAATACCTTTTGAAGGCTTTAAATTAATAATTAAAGGGGCAAAGTGAATATTAGACAATACTAAGCTAAACTAGCCAACCGATGTAGAACAACAGACCAGTGAGTGGTGATGGATATGAATATATTATGATGTAGGATCCTAGAGTATACCTTTTGTTATTAAATAGAACTTGGTAGCCTACAAGAATCTTATTAGCATGCTGAGGGATTTTTTGGCTAACTAGTGGTTTTCAAACATCAGGTATAAGTTTCATTTCACATTTGACCATAAATATCGTAAATTTTCATTGATGAGCCTCAATTACTCCCATGTATTCAAGAAACTTATTTTACATTTTGAAACTTATAAATAGTAATACATATAGTATTGAATATTTTCAATGTACTGAATACCAATATAGAGTTTTCCAAGAATGAATCAAATAGGTCATCTCATCCACACAAAAAAGGACTCTCTTGTGAAAATTTATAATTCAAAATATCATAGTCTCTTAACATATATTTTTTTATATATCCATGTTGTGGTAATTTGGTAGTCTTAAATAAAAATTATATTACTAACCAAAATTATGATCCAATTAGGTGAGAGATAACATGGTTAGTTTGCAACATCACTCTAGTATAAGCTGGAGATTTGTAAAAGGTTGTTCCCAATACCCATATTAAATAGTAATTTTTGATTATTATATCATGTATATAGTGAGTTATGATTGGTGAACACAAAACAAAATAGTTTAGATATTTATAATTATACTACTTATTTAGTAATTTTATTCGGTTAGATTTCATTTAAAAATATTACATTAGTTCCATAATATAATTAGAACCTCTATATATAGTGACTCGAGTATACCATACATGGATATTGTGTCATTTTAGATGAATAATATTTACATTACAAAAGAACATACCGGAATACCATAATAGTTTTGTGTCTTTGGTAACATGAAACACAGTCTTATAACTTGGTAAAAGATCTTCATTGTTTCTGACACATAACTTCATGTTTATTACATCTACTTATAAGCATTCTTCAAAGCATAGAGAAATGAAACATAAGAAATGGTGAGGTCATATGATCGGTAAGGGTTATTAAAAGTGAAAAGTATGAATAACATGAGAATAAGGGTATAAGAACATTATAATAACATTTTAAGATCATACCCTGTATATCAATGATCATATACATGAGTCGTGGAAAAATGATCCACTGTTCAGATGACATGAATCTTAAGGGAATCAAGTGCATAATAAATGAGATCATAAAATAGTAATAAGGCATAGAATTTACAGATGACACATAAACATGTAATATATTTCCCTATAATTGATGTCTCATTGAAAAATTTTCTAGGCACATCATGGGGTCCGCACCAACAGGATGGGACACATAACCATCGCCAGTTATATTCCATCCCTTATAAGTGATCGGGTTTCCCCTTCTTCTCATATTGTATCGGGTTTCCCCTTCCTACTATTGTTGATTGGGTTTTCTCTTCTTCCCACAGTAGATCCAGATAATCAAATTGATTTCTATCATTATATCCATAGATAAAAATATCCTCCCACTACATTGGAGGGAGAAATAGGTCTGACTTATCACATAATGAAATCATACATACATGAAAAACTTGATAATCTTACATTATTCATATAATTACCCTCAAAAAGTTGTGGGTTTCATAATCATCATATCATAACCCCAGAAATGAAATGGGTATATTAAATATTTCATCATATCATAACTTATGTAAAAGAGAAAGGTTTCATAATCATTTCATCCAATCATTTCACATGAAAATATGTGGATTTCATAAGCATATAACCCACGTAATAGAAACATGTATCATAAAAAACATACCTTGAAAAAAAATTAATGGTATTCGTGGATCATTTCCCAAATAAATCATAAATTATATCAAAGGATTCCATCATATATGAGAAATTATTATCAAATATCCCTTGGAAAATTTAATAAGGAAAATAACCTTTCTTAAAAAAACACTTTTTAATAAATATAACATACTATAGAAAACATTTAAAAATAAAAAATATTAAAAACATATAAATTAATATTTAAAAACCTTTAAAAGACTTCTTGTAGAAAATATCATTTCTTTTTTGAAACATAATGTTTTCTAACAAAAACACTTTTAAATCCATTTTATTTGAAAATAATTTAAAAGATGTTTTGAAAACCATTTTCCATGAAAACTATTAAAAAATATTTAAAACATTATGAAACCTGTTTACATGAAAACATACAATGATATATTTTAAAAAAAAATTCCATAACAATTTTCTTCAATAAATAATAATTAAATCATGAAAAAAATTGAATAAACTATTTGAAAACATATAAATAATTCTTGAATAAATTTTCCCCTAAAAACTTATAAAGGAATCCAGAAAATATTTTTAAACAATTGTTAAACATAAAACATTTTTCAAAACCATTTCATTTCATAACAAAAAAAAAATTCAACCTATTAGAAAACATATTTTTAATTTATCCTTTCAAAAATACAAAGAAAGAATCAATGAAATAAAGGTTATGATAACTGGTAAATCCCTATATGTTGATCATTCATTTTGCATGGAAATTTTTAGAAAAGTAACTTGATCGGAAAATGACAAGGTCATTCATTTTAAAACCAATTTTTACTAAAAATTCAAAAGAAGGGTAAAAAGTTCAATAAAATATAATATTAAAAATAATCTGAAACAAATTTTGAAATATGGTTTTGGGGGAACACATATTTCTGACTGAAAATAGAAATAACTTTTGGTTTTTATAAAAACACTTTCTTTATTATCTGATGTATCCAATCAGTGGAAAAATGGTATCAATACTTAGATATATCATGGATAACCATACTTGAATAAAATTCAAGATATTTATTGAGATACACATCCTAATATTTCTTCAATAGATCCATAATAAAAAATAATCCCAAAAAATGATGAGATTGTTGCGTTATAATATTATCAAAATAGTAGCATTGAATCATAATCCCCATGAATGAATACCATTATAAAAAGCATAAAATTTCATGAAAATATGGGTATTAATATTATAAATTTTTAAAGGGAGGTATATACATCTCATAAAAACATATAGGTGCATAACATGGCATGTATCTCAAAGACAGAATATTGGGACAAAATTACTTTGTGGATTTGGTAACATTTGAATCCTAAACGCTAGGAGAGAAAGGTCATACAATGGATAATATAATACCCAAAAATTTATGTATTTGAATCATATAATGTATTAATGGGTAATATTTAAACCATAAAAAATAAATTACTGGTGAATAAGGAGTAATAATCATAGAAATAAAAGTGAGGTGATAAAACCCTTACCTTATCTATTGAGTTTCTTTTGAACATTCAAACCTCCACTTATTTGGGAAATATCATTTTCATTTTCACCAAAGGGATTCTTTTGTTAGATTTACTCCAAAATTAAGGCTTATAAGATAAAGGGAGGAAAGTTGATTTATTATTTGGGTAGGGTTTGGATGATAAAAAGTTTCTTGAGAGGTATGAGTAAGGACAAGATTGAATCCATTTTTATAGAGGGGAATGGGGGAGAATTCTTATAATTACCAAAAGGTAAATACTATTTGGATACCTACATTACCTAATTTTAACCCAAAATGAAAAAATAATGTATTAATGGGGATGTATTGATAAGATACACTTCAACCTCAAAAAAAGTGAATTTTTATAGTTTTGTTTCTTAACTTCTATATTTCCCCATATTTATCATTTTGATTCTTATCAGGGTAACTTGTTTCTAACCTAAGTAATATAACCATTAATACTAAATAAAAGAGAGATTTATTAGACAGTCTTGTCCAACTGAATACTAAATATGATATCTAAATTAAAAAAAATCTCATCTATTTTGCAAATTAATTTTAAAACAAGTGCATGAAAGTTGAAAAAATAGTATTATAACCCGAACATTGAAAACAATATTTATTATATTTAAAGGAAAATATATTCATTATAAATGATTGATTGGTAAATTAATAGAACATATTTATTATATATTAAACTATAAAACTAATTTTTATGAATATATATTTTTTGTAAATTCATCGTTTTTAAATAAAATATCCATTGTTGTAAAGTAACATTAATGTCAATTTTCACGTCATTTAAATAATTTAAATGTAAAAAATACCAAGAAAAGTAAAATAGAATTTTAATCTATTAAGTAAAAAAATTAACAATTCATTTATACATAAAAATTTGAATATAATAATTTAATCAATTAAACTTAATTTTAATAGTTTTAGAATAATATATTTTATTAAATGATTAACTAAAAAATTTACATATTTGGATTTAAATAATTAATTAATATAAATCATTCCTCTATAAAAGTTCAATATAAATTAATATGGTGACAAAAATCCATTACCATGAAAAATAGTGTGTACAACTAAACTAATGTGTTATTTTGTCCATATTTTAAGGATTTATAAATGTTATAGGTATGGAAGATTCATTATTTATTTTTCTCCAATCATAACTTATTACATAAGTAAATTTCATGAAATAGTGTCCCACAAACTCATAGATTCGAATTAATATGGGATATGGTCGAAATAAAGAAATACAATGGATTTTAGATAGGTTTCGAGGTCATTTTCCACTATGATTAATTTTTAACCACAAAGAAAACTAATTTTTTCCATAATATCTCTAATTAATTTTAATAAATTTCAATGATTATATTAGTATGAAAATAATTTGAACATACTATAAATAATAATTTATGATGATTAAAAATATATAATAAAATTTTTAAACCATAAATCCCTGATTTGGTAGAAATTACTTTAAAATTAATCCCATAGAAATGTTGCAAAACCGAGTTTTTTTAAAGATAAATTTTTTAAAAGATTGAAAAAAATTATTTTCCAATTTAAATGTGAAACTAGTTCCAATTACCTGTATTAGATTTATTTGGGTAAAATGGATCTAGTGAAACATTAAAACAAATTTTAAATATAATTTAACAATAACAGTAAATTAGAAGAAAAAACAGTTTTGAATTTAAATTCTTTAATTATAAATATTCAACCAAAAATAATCTTTTTCATAACGATAATGAATATTCGCCATAAGATTCTTTTGAAATTTTGAAATAAAAAATGAAGATTATTTTATCAAATTAATTTTCTAAGAGTGTATAAAATTAGTTTTATTATTTTTCATATAAGGAAATAAAAAGCAATTCATTTAAGAAAATAGTATTTTTAATCATATAAAGACATTACCAAAAAAATAATGTTTTGATTATAATCTTTTTTCTTTATATAAACCAATAATTATAAATATTTTAAAATTATTTATTACTATTCATATTAATTTTTTTAAAGGATAGGTTATGTCTATCTTGATTAAATAATTAATGAAATGTTGTTTCATAGAAACTCAATATTTTATATGACACAAGACAAGTCAATATTTGTTGTTTTGAAATCATATATTTGTTTAGCATATAAAAAAATATAAACAAGTTTTAGTGTAAAAATCCTGAATAACATAGTGCTTTCACATAACACTAACAAAATTCAGTGTTTCGTGCAATACAAAAATCAAAAAATTCTAATGAATTCTAAAAAAATCTCAAAATCTTGGGTTGTTACATTCTCATAGCATAAAATTAATTTGACCATTAGAATTAATCTAGGTTATTAAATTTTTAATAATTGATAGTTTATTTCATATAAATATACGTCTTAGAAATTATTACTAAACAATACTTAAAAAAGAGGATTTTCGAAGCATAATCATAACCAAATGTAAATTATTACTGGGTTTCTACATAAGAGATCATTGGTTCCATGTGAAAACATTGACATCGAAGAAAAAAACATATGATCATGTTCTTATGGAGGGTGATATAGAACATGTTCAGGATAAAGTTAACAATCCAAGATCCATAACCCAAAGTGGCCTAAGAAAGGTAATTGAAATCATCAAAAATTATGATAATAGGATAATAATTTATTTCAAGACCCTTTTTACTAAAATTGAATAATTTTCATCAGACAATATACTTACATGATTTCAAGACAAAGTCATCCTTTTTTAAATCTTGATAAATTTCCAATACATCTATTATACAATTAAATGATGCTTAATATTTCATTACCAATGTAATAACATATCATAAGATCAATAAATATAATGATATGTCATTATATATGTCATTACCAGAAAAAAAATGTTTTCACAAGTGATATAATATGCATAAATTCTTATATGGCGAGATAACACATTATTATCTAAAACCTTATCAAATTTTTACCCTAAACTATTCCATAAATGGTTATTCTTATAACCCTTATAAAATAAATAATTCCAAAAAATAAAAAAAAATGTCACAATATTTCTCAAAAATTTATTAGCATTGATTCCTCATATAACATAAGGTTTCTCTTGCTTGTCACATAGCAATGATGTTAATAATTTAATAACACATTCCCTTAAAACATGGTAATAATATGTATTTCCAAAAAACATTGTTGAAAAAATTAATTTTTCGTTATCCCAATTTTTATTGAATATATTCCATAAATCCAAAAAAACTAGACGTTCCCAATTCATAAATAAAACACTTTTCAAGAAATCCATAATTATTTCCATGGAAATCATTACCATATAATTTACATATTAATATCCAACATGCCATTACAAAAATATCATTATCATAACATATTGATCATATTTACGGTTATGTTTACCTTTATAAGGAGTTCTCCATGAACATCACATCGACATTAAATCACATTTATAGTCTATTTAAACCACAAAATATATTCTTCTTAATCCAAAGAGAAAAATGTAAACTAAATAGTCATTATATATCTCACAATTCATAGATCATAAATATTGTATCCATATATATAAAAACGAATATTATTCCACACATTCCTAAATCCATTAACAAGGATATGTCATCCTATTTATTAATACCACCTTAATTTCACTTTGAACCTACTGTATCTTCATTATTAAAAATATAACCATTGATCATACGACCTTGCTGATTCTCATAATTAGATTTCTAATTGGTAAATCAATTTTCATAATGACCATTCATTAAGTACTTAAATAATTTAACAATCGAAGATATATTAGGGAATCTTATATTCCCATCAATTTCATTAAATGAACTCTTAAATCCTAGTTTTCATTTAGTTTCGTGGAGTCCTTATTTTCCACAATCAAATCATGTTCTTGTTCCTCTAAAACATCAACGTGGGTGTTTAGTTCCACATTATTGACTAAAATGAAACCAATGATTAATTCCTCTATCGTCTCTATTATCTGAAATCTCAGTGAACTCATTCCTTATCTTATTTGGTGAGTCCAATAGTTGGTTAAGGTAAACATTTTAATCTAGTTCCATGAAAAATGATTAGGCATGATCAAAAGATCTTTCACTCCAATGATCATCCAATATGACTTCTCGTCATAAATGTTTCCATCACATTTAATGTTAACATTGTTCCTTATGGTTACCTCCATTGAATAAAATTATAAAGTTTAGTTTTATAATAACTTAACAAAGTGTAAACCCATATAGTTTTGAACAATATAAAATAGGATGTATAAATTATTAAACCTTATTTTAAATCTATAACACCTTATGACTATCTTTATACAAATATCTCGACATGTAATAGGATATATCCCAATGGGTATCATGAAAGTTTTCTCATCTTAGTTCCTATGGTTGGCTAAACCATTAATTTTATACCATCTATAGCAACCCATGCATAACATATATGGATATTACATAATTTTATATGAATATTCACAACAGTACAAAAGCACATACCTAAGGGCTATAATATTTTTGTTTATTTGTAAACACAAACCACAATATTATAACATGGTGATTTTTCATAATTGTTTCCCAAAAAGCTCATCCCCTTTATTACTTAAACTTCATTCTTTCTTCCAAACCTGGGAAAAATAAATAGAAGAAAGGGTGATCTCATTGTCGCAGTAAAGGTAAATAAAATAGATATGTAAGTATAAAATGTTTATAAGTGTAATAGAACATGATAATAACATTTGAAGATCATGCCCTACATATCAAAGATCATATACATGATTAATGTAATAATAGTTTGTATTTCATAATACATGAGTCAAAAGGAAACCAAGAGCATAATCCGTGAGAGCATAACATTGGAATAAGACATAAAAGTTTTTGACAGAAACATAAACATGTAATATAATTTTCTATAATTCAAGAATCATTTAAAAAACAAATCAGACCATTTTATGGGGACTACACCTACTATGAGGGACACACCACTATCCCCATCCATAGTCCATTCCATATATGTTATCGTTTTCCCCTTCTAACCGTAGTGGATCAAGTTTCCCCATCTTTTCATAGTGGATCATCTTTCCCCTTGTTCTTATAATGGATCATATTTCTCCTTCTTCGCATAGTTGATTTGTTTTCCTATTCTTCCCATAGTGGATAAATCTCGTCGACATGTTTCCCTTAATTATCTGATGATATATACAATAAATCATTCATCATACCATGAGCAATAAAAATAATAGGTTTTTATAAAAATCAAATCATAACCTATGAAATGAAATGTTCAACATAAACATGTAATCATATCATAACCTGTAGAAACGTTAAATGTTCCATATTCAGTTATATGTGAAATAAGCAGTTTTCATAAGAATATACCCCTATAAGAGAAACTTCTGACAAAACATTAAACCATTAACCCATAAATCATTCATGAATGAATATGAATGGTATTATTGGATCATATCCCCAATAAATGTTGAAGTATATCAAATGATTCTATATTATATGGGGGGATATTTTGATATATCACTTGGATCATATCTTAATGAAAATTTGGTTTCAATAAAATTAACTTCTTGAAACATAGTACATACTCAAAATTTATTTGAGTAAAAAAACATTGAAAATATTTAATGTATGTAATAAAATCATTTAAAACAATTCTTCTGAGAAATATCATTTCTTAATTAAAAAATAATTTTGAAAATTAAAACATTTTCAAACCCATTTTCTTTGATAATGATCTTGAAAATATTTGGAAAACCATTTTCCTTAAAAAATAATTAATTACTGAAAATTGTTTGAAAAAATTATTCCTTAAAATATAATAAAGGAAGAATGAATCCATTATTACTTGAAAAATTATAATGAATGATTGTAAATATTTTGAAGATAATTTTACATGAAAACTTATAAAGGAAGAATCAAGAAATTTGAAAAACATTTTCCATTAAAAACATATAATAGAATATTGTAGATAATTTAAAATTATTTTTAAATATATAAAATATTGAAATCCTTTTCCATTAAAAACCGTCTAAAAATATTATTTTCCACAATATTAGAAAAAAATAATTTCTATTAAAGGTATACTTTTATACATGGAATGTAAACATCAATGTAGTTGTAATTATGATGGGTGGGAAATCTGTATATTTCAAACATTCCTTTTTCACCATAAAAATTTTAAAAAATTTCCTTAATCATAAAATGAAATGATGATTCCTTTTAAAAACAATTTTTACAAAAAATATAAAATATGTGTAAAATAGTGTTTTAAAAATCATATTAAAACATTTTTCAAACACTTTTTAGAAAACATTCTTCCCAATAACACATATTTCCGACTATAAATAGAAATAATGTCGTATTTCCTTCTCTTTCTAATTCTCTGAAAAAATGAAATATTGGGAAATGGTACCAATAGATGGAGATATCATAGATAAGTTGAGGTGAATAATAGTAATAATTTTTCATGATATTTGGATTTATAATATGTAATAAATGGAAGAATACTCAAAAATAATCTCAAAAAATTATGAGATTGTTGAAATAATCTATTAAGATTTTGGTAACATTGAATCATAATCCCCATGAAGGAATAAATTTATAAGAATACTAAAATTTCATATAATGATGTAGATTCAACATAGAACACGTAAAAAGGTATTATATTCATCTAATAGAAAAATATAGGTGCATAACTGGGATAATATCTCAAAGAAGGAAAATTGGGACAAAATTACTTTACCGATTTTGTATCATTTAAACCTCAAAAACCATGAAAGAAATACCATCAGATATACATGTAAATTCAAAAAAATATAATTATTAGAAATATATAATGAATTGATTGTAATTATATACAAAAAATAAATTATTGTTAAATAAATAATAAGTCTTAGGGAAATGAATGTGACATGAAAAAACACTTACCATATGTCTTGGATTTCAATTTACATCTTCCAACAATCTCTTCTTTGGTAACTCTATTTGTTTTTCACCAATGTGATACATTGGTTGTATTTATTCACAAATGGATTCATATAGGATTAATGGAGGGAATTTTAGATCATATTTGGGAAGGGTTTGGATGAGCCAAAGTGGCTTGAGAAGTTTGAGTATGGGTAGGTGTGAAACCCTTTAATATAGGGGGAGGGATCTCATTCTTGTAAATACAAAGATATAAACACTATTGGGAGGTCCCCCTTACCAATTGTGCAACCAAAATAGAAAAATAATTTAATAAAGGGTAATTATTGTCTATATCAACCTCAACCACACCAAAAATGACCATTTTTATAATTTTGTTCTATAACTTCTAGGTTTCCCAACTTTTATCATTTTGGTTTTTATTAATGTAACTAGTATTGTAACCTATGTTATTTTACCATTAACACTAAATTATTGTGATAATAATTAGAAAATATAAACCAACTTAATTTTAAATATGATATCTAATTTACAAACAATATCCATGTATATTTTGGAAATTAATTTTATAACTATCTCATGAAATATGAAAAAATACTACTTACACCTGAACCATGCTAATAGTGTTTTTTATATTTAAAGGTAAATATATTCACTATAGAAGTTCAATAAATCCAATAATAGAACATAATTTATATTTATTTATGTCTATAAAAAATTTGGAATAATATAGGATTTTTAGTAAATTTAAAACCATTTAATAAAATATCCTTTATTATAAAATAACATTAATGTTCATTTCGACATCATTTACGTAATTTAAATTTAAAAAATATCATGATAGAGATGGAATTTGAATCTATTATGTTCTAACATTTGTAATGTTATATATTATTCTTCAAAAAATTAAATAAAATAATTCAATCATTTTAATTCACTTTTAATATATTTTGTATCATTTTTTTCATTAATTATTTACTAAATAATTACCATATTTGGCATTTATTAAGCTGTTAATCTAAATTATTCATCTCTAAAAATAAAATATAAATTAAAAAGATGAAAAAATACATTAACATTATAAATTTTATGTATAAATGAACTTATGTGGTTTTTGTTCATATCTCAATGATTTATAAATGTTAAAGGTAAGGATAGTTGTTTTTTTGTCTTTTTCTTTACATAACATATTATATAGGAAACCTTCTTGAAATAATGTCCCAATAACTGTTTAAATTCTAGAAAAGATGTTATAAAGTATAAATAAGATCATTTAATGGATTTTAGACAAGTGTATAGATCATTGTTACATTTAAGATACGATTTTAACCACTAAGTAAATAATGTTTTTTACTAAATCACATTAATTAATTTTAATTTATTTCACTAATATTTTCTATAAAAACTATTTTGAGATTACTATATATTAAAAATTATTTTGATTCACAATATTTAATCCATTTAATAAAATAATAAATATATAATCGGTTAAAATTAATTTCAAATGCCTCACTCATATGAGTCATGAATGAAGGTTTTTTTAATAGAAAATGTTTAAAATTTTAAAATGATATTATTTTCAATTTCAATGTCATATTGGTTATAATGACCTAAATTAGATTAATTTATGTATATTTTATCTAATTAAACTATTAAAATAAATTAAAATAAAACATAACAACAAAAATAAATTATAACGAAATTTACGTTGGATTTAAAATATAGTATTCTTCAGTGGTCATCGAAAAATGAATTTTTTCTGAAAAAATTCTAAAATTCCCCCTGAGAAAATTTTTAAATTTTGAATTAAAAAAAATATTTTCACAAATTTAATTTCTAAATATTTATAAAATTAATTCTATTATTGTTTACATAAGGACATGAAAAGTAGTTCATTTGAGATAATAATATTTTCAAAAATATAATGGTTTTTTCAAATATTATAGGTTTATTATCAATATGTTTTATTTATATTAAACCATCATAAATAATATTTAAAGAATATATATTTAAATTTATATTACTAAATTTAATAAATATGTTATAACTTTCTAATTTAAATAATTAAAAAAATGTTGTTTCGTAGAAACTTAGTGTTTCATGTGATGCATGACAAGTCAATGTTGATTGTAAAATAAGTTTATCTTGGTGTTTTATTTCAAATAATCAAATTTGGTGAAGCATACAATGCCATAATAATATTTTCATTCACATTAGACCAGTTATATTCAGTGTTTCTTGAAATAAAAAATATCAAAAAGTTTACATTTATTTGAAAAATAAAATTCACAAACTCATGTGGTGTTACACTAGATTTTATGAAATTAATCAAAATTGTATTTTTAATTATTTTGATACATCATGATAAATATAAATGTATGATTTATGACTATTATGTGTTGAGGTCTCATAAGAAATTACACCTTTTCCTATAATGTATTCGTTTGTGGGTCTCAAGTGAATGAGATAATGAGGACTAGTCTGATGTAGAAACACCACATGTTTCACCAATCATTTATTATTTATATCTAAAAAAGTGTATTGGTATCGATGTAAGAGGTTATTATAAATGTTTTCCTTTCTATTATGTACATTTATTCATGGTCAAAACTAAGGTATTAATGTTCAATTGAGGTATCTTGTGTTGGATGAATTATTGATCGTATGAAATTGAATGAATAATCAAGAAAGAACTGATTGCTTATAAAAGGATGTTATATATATGGATTATTTGATAAAGATGGTAGATCCTTAAATAAAATCATAGCCATGGTTGAAGAATATAATTCCATCTAGTATGGTCAATGAATAATTGTGTAATAAATTATGATGACACAAAGTGTGTATCTTTCTTTAAGATATATCATGATAAAAAGAGATTATATTTCATGGAATGTGTTCATAGATAAAGTTTTTATTACTTTGAAATTTACTTACCTCCTTAAGGGAATTTTTTGGTTTCTTGAATTTTCTCCGTGATAATTAATAACACATAGAGATATCAGGATAAATCTCTATAGGATCACAAAATAAGTGTATTGTAATGAATTTATGTATAGAAGATCCTAAGCCCCACCAAGTGGTATAAGAGATGTTTTAGAATATATTATTTCCATGAAATATATAAATACACAGTATTAGATTTCATAATATTTTTTTTAAATTAATTTATAAAAATTATTCACATGATATTTTTTGAACACATGAGAAAATATTTAATGATGAAATTTAATTTCAATATTCAAGTTCATTTTAATGTTTTTTTTTGAATAACAAGTCGAGTTAATGGATCATTTGTATCACATAAAATATATTTTATATTAAATTTATATTATAATAATATGAAAAGTATTTATAACTTAGTAAATGATTCGTAAAATGTTTTTTTATAAATTATTTATTTGGTAATTCATATCTAGGGGACTAGGATCCAATTATGAGTATTACATGCTTCAATATATATATAAGAGGTGGATCTCATTCACATCACTATTCATTTTGTTAATTTCAGATTATCTCTCTGCAATCTATCCCTCATCCTAGAGAGAGAATATTAAAATACAAGAAATCATACCATCTTCTTCAAAAATAGTTATCCTTATTTTTTTACTTTGAGAAATTGTCACCGGTGATGAGTGGTTTCTGAGTGTACCTTAAAATCATATGAGGTAATTTTTTAATTTATTTTCATGCATTTAATCATCATTTGTGTTTTTGGATTTTTTGTACCAGGATGTGAATTCTTGGAGACAATATAGTTAAGTTGATTGGGGATGAAATTTTTTAAATCATTTCCCTTCTACTTCCACTGAATCCTATTATAAATCAATTGTAACATCTTATAGGAACTTGTAAGGATAATGTAAAGTGAGATGTGAATGAAATGATTATTATACTAAATACATGTAAAAGGAATGACAGATCATAATATTTAAATAAATATAATCATTATATCATCATCTCTAATATAATCCAATTTAATTTTAGATAACAAAACTAAATGTAATGAGAAAATTTATTCATTAATTTTGGGTATGGATCAATATGAAAATATGAAGATAAAAAAAATAATATTTGGTTCTTATAGTGATATTTTTTAAATAAATAGATAAAATGCCAATTTATTGTGTGAATCCCAAGGAACACTCACAAAATACTTTAATTAAAAGAAAATATTCATATATTATCCGCTACATTGTCTTCATATTTTCATATAAGTCTATATGATATAAAATAAAATAAATTATGGTATAAGGAAGTATATTAATCAACTAAATTATTCTCACAATTTAATGTGATTCTTTTATTGTACTTCTAGGTAAAATATACCAATCACATATGAGTATTTAAATACATAATCTTATATGAATATAAATGTTATTAGAATTATGATAAATTATCTAAGTAGTTGATAAAGTGTGACTAATATGTCAATGATGAGAAGAAAACAACATCTAATTTTCATGATTATGGTTCTTCTAGAGATTTCGTTAAGAATTATCAAAAATATTATTTGTAGGGTTCATTGGATATAACGATACAATATTAAACATGGAATTAATGTGGTTTTTATAGTCTAATACTCAACTAATAATTCAATAGTTCTAGAATTATTATAAATTATTAATAAATATAAAATGAAATAATTTTTTATATCTATTTTTGTAATGATAATTAATTTTCTAGTAAAACATATCAATTTTAAAGTATGTACCCAACACGGTTTCAGAATTTTTATATCTATTGAAAAAATGTATTATCAGTGCATTTACTTATATAGATTTGGAAAAATTGTCCTTTATAAATAATGGTATGTTACAAATATTTTTTTAGTTAGTTCATCTAGAGAGCATGAAATATTCCAAGGTTAATATATGACTAAATATTATTCATAAGATTCAATTAGGTATTTTTAGGAAGAAAAGTGGGTTATGGTATATGAATGGTTAAAATATATGATATTATTTAGAACAATGTGCTGAAGAATTTCATGAGAAAAAATTCATCAATCATGAAATTAAGAATGGATTTAATCCAAAACTCACATTTCCATATACACATCAATGTTATGATGTTAGTATAGGGTTTAAATGTTGAGTCTTAAATAAAAAAACTTGATCAAAAAAATATTTCGTGGTGTAATTCCTAAACAAAAATTTCCCTGTACACATTAGATATATGATGTAAGTGAAAGGATCATCAATGTTGAGACCCATATAACCTATAAATTATTCCATTATCTATTCAATACATGCTTCAAAAATAGAGGCATTAACACATAACCATATGCCAACTATAATGAAAAATGTATATCATGAAATTTGTAGTATGATATAAATCCATTAGTTCATAATAACATCTTCTTAGATTCAATTGGTTTGTATGATATAAACAAAAATTAATCAATAAAAAAAATTCCATCTAAAATGACTATCTTAATGGTTTTTAAGGATATTACCTAAAACAATAAGATAAAAATTTTCTAATCGCGTTATAAAATATATTTATATAAAAAGGGTTCAAATATCTATTTGATATACTTAGAGAAATACTAACATAGTTTAAGTAAATGAAAGATATACAAAACCTGTATGCATTGGAACATGTTCCACAAGTTCTTGTGGAATGGCTATGTTCCCATGAAAAATAATACATAATAAGGATAAAAACAATGTGGTGGTTTTATATTCATCTTGGAGGGTGATATATTATTCGATAAGAGTAGTTTACCCTGGAATGAAGTAGTAAATATAAATAAACTATGATAGAAAGTTTAATATGAATTTGTAAAATGGATTCCATGTCCAATAATCATGTATTTATATTGTAAGTATCTTCATTTAATGCAAATCCATTGGTTTGTATTTAAGTGGGACTATACATGGGTGATACAAGACCGGTGCCAATAAGTATCATTTAGATATTCCAATTCATAATTCCTAAATACAATTGAAAAATAATTTTCATATATTAATGCTATGATCATTTGATTCTAAATTGAAAATCAAGACCATCTTTCATAGAAAGTGGCTATAATATATAGTCAAAAAACTTTTGGGACACCATATAACACCAATAAGGGGTTAAAGTTACTGAATAAAATTTTAGATCAAAGTAAGAAACAAGATAAAATAAAATTAATTTATAATTAATTTTTAACAATATTCTATGATTAGATCATCATCCCACCAATTGTTTACCATGAAAAATATGTCTGATAACAAAATAAAAAGATTTAATGGTTTTGAAATTAGTTAACACTAGAATATTAGTAACTCTCTAAATATTACCTTAATCTAAAAAACCTATGTTCTTGGTAACATGATATCATAAATCAGATGTTATTGGTTTTGTAGACCAATTTAATATAAATATAATGAATGTTATGGAAAAATAATAGATGGAAAATGTTCAGATTGATTTTTTATAAACTACTCATTGTATAAATCTCTAAAAAAGACATGTATAAGATGTAGGTGATGATTAAAGAATTGAATAGTAATATATAAGGACTAGGAATGGATATATACATTTTGAAATCTTATGTATTAGATATGATATTTAGAATATATAATTTATGGTTAGTGAATATCAGGTAAATCAAGGAGATCTACTAGAGATGCTTTTAGAACTTCTCGATTGTACTCTAAGGAGTAAAAAATATATGTTCATGGTATTTGGAGAGGGAGGGACACTGATTATAAATCGAAGGAAAAAAGTATTATTTTGGATTAAAATGGAATAATATCATATTAAGGAAAATGTAATTGTCAAAAAAACTAATTCAAGCTATTGGAAGACTTATATATAAATATCAAGTGTGTTGCAGCTTCTGACACACCTGAAGATATAGAGTAAAATATACAATTTTTTTATAGTTATAGGAAGTGCATATTTTTTGTAATGTTTTGTCATATTATAAATTATTATAATCCTACTATTGGTAATATCCCAGAAGACATGTTTTGAAAGTGTAAAAAGTATTATACTCAATGAAATCATCTCACGAGGATACTAACAAAATGAGGTGAAGTCACATATAGAAGAATAGATATAGAGTAGGTACTGCAATCTTGAAAAATAAATCCATTGCTCAATAGAGGCATGATCTTATCATTGGAGATAAAATATATTTATTTAAAAATTTTACTCAAGTGAAAGTGGGAGTTTTGTAAAAGTGGGCTCCCTAGAACCAACTTAAATAGCACTATTTGATTCCCATTTACATTATATAGTGAGTTATATAGTATGTACACCTACTATAATAGTGTTTTTATTTATACGTATACTACATAAATTTTAATATCCTTAAATTAGATATTGTATCAAAATTTTATAAAAAAACTGAGGCTATAATGAGAACCTCAATATAATGTTACATTAATATTAAAAATGTGTTCTAAAAGATCGAGACATTATCCTAATTAGATATAAATGATTTTTAACTATTATGGGTCTGGAAAATTATTAGCACTGATACATAACCTCATGATGTTTTCACTTTAAAATATTGAGAATATGGTATTGTGTTGACTATCCTTCCAATTAGAACTGCACATGTTTCATGTGACAATATTTTTATATCTATGAAAATGTGTATTTTTTTCATTATGTTGGGTTAATATTGATGTGTACTAATTGATTATGTACTTTTAGTAAAGAGGTAAACAGTTGAATTGATTTAATGGAGATGTATCTTGTTTTGGGTGTGTCGCTAGTGGTACAACATTGATTGAATAATCACAAAATAATCAATCGCTCCCAAAACGAAGTATTCTCTCAGGCCTAGTTGATCCTGATGGTAATACCATTAATAAATACAGGTCCATGGTAGAAGAAAGATAGTATATCCAGTTAGTCAGATGAATAATAGAGAAATAAAGGATTATGGAAGAATGTGTGTGACCTGCTTTATGAGATATCTTGATATAAATAAATTATATTAAATGGAATACTCTTGTAAGAAATTTTGTTGTTTAAATGATTTTTCATTATCTATTAATGGACATTCATGGTTTTGACACTCCACTCAAGGTATGTGATTAATATTTACTACTATTGGGAGAGGATCCTATAGTGTCACATACTTTTGAATATTTGAATCAATATGAATATATGATATGGTGGACCCACCACAAGGTATGGGAGATGTCCAAAAATTAAAGATCACAATGAAAAAAAATAACTTCATGTTATTTGATTTTTTAATAATGGGTGTTGAATTTATTTATTAAATTTCATCATAATTTAATAATTTAATACAAAAGAAGAATATTTAATGGAAAGATGTTATTTATATATTCAAGGTTGATTGAATATTTGCTGGAATAATGAGTTGAATTAATGGCACTATTTTATCTTATATAATATTTTTCATATTATATGTAAGTTTTAAATATATAAATGATATTAATGACTCAGTAAATCTGTAATAAGATGTTTTTATAAAATAATTACTTGGTAATACAATTAGGGTGTTAGGGTTCCATTTCTGGAGTTATATAACTACCTATATAAGGAAGAGGTGGATATCATTCAAATCATCATTTGTTCTTGAAATTTGAGAGAGTATATCTATTTTCTCACACATCCTAGAGATATATGTAGTCAATAAAAGATAATAATTTGGGAATGAAGAATATATGTTGTGATAATTATCGAGATATCAAAGTAATCGTTCGATCTTTAAGGTAGCACCTATATTTTGAGAATCGATGCTCCCCCAAAAAAATTAAAGCATCAATGCATGATCTAGATCTTTTTCTATTTGGTTCCTTTATGTAATGGTCATTGATGATGTGTGGTTGTCAGACACATATTTTAATTAACAACTTAGATCATTTTATTAATTTTCATGATTAAAATCTTAACAGTGGGTCCTCATCTTTCATAGTGGGATTTTCATTGTTGGAGATGACATAATTATGTTAATCAGGGATGAATGAATTTAAATCCAAGGTACATCTAATTATATTTAATTGACTAGTGACTTCACCTATGTCACACTCACTCATCTTATTCAGTAAATTAAGACATACGAGACTCCTATTATAAAAGATTTTATCTAACAAAATATCACTTCTTCTCACATACAATATAAAATTGGTTTTTTAAAATATCTACAGAAACAAATGGGAGATGGGTGATTAATATTGTTTATGTAAGGTTCGTGGATTTCTTCTTACAACAATGGAAGACTAGGGGTAAAACAGTTTCATGATTTCCATTAAAAACAAGGGAGCAGTAGAAAAACCACTCAACCTAATGGGATGAGATGTGTTGGATCACATCAATCTATTTACAAACTCCTCTATCAAAAATATTTTTCTCTATATTTTAATGTATCCATTGGATTATTCATATTATATTGATTTTCATAATCACATAATTTTCATACACCTTAATTCATCAACACTTACTCATTTCATTAAATGTTAAATTATTATTTTTTTATCTTTTGAAAATTATCGTAAACATGTATTTTTTTATTATCATGTTCTCCCACTAATCATTATCTCAAATTATTTTTTATTCACATTCATCAATTCATTTCCTTCATCACTTTTTATTTTTTATTATTATAATTCCACAATGCATTATCATTACAGTTTTTCTTCATATTTTAAATAATGAAATCCATAACACACTAATTATGTTTATTTTAATGATAATTAACTCCCCCAACATTCTATTATACTATAATTTATATATTTTCTTCAAATATTAGAATTTTTCTTCTTTCAAAAATAGTAATTGTTTTTGTCAAAAGACATTTTTTAATTTTCCAAATCATAATCAATTTCCAAGTATTATAAGAGGATGGTATCTTTCTCTTATACTAACTCTCTATTCATTGATAATAAAAATAATATTATTTGAAAAAATATCATCTAATGTTTTCCTAGAAGCATTGTAAGTCCTGTTTGTAAAATGGGTTTTCATGGTTACGCCACTACAACAAAACTCGATGATAAATAAACACCCCCCCCAATATTACTCATTTTTAACTTGATTGTGATGATATGAATTCATTTTTTACCTTGTCCCAATTGAATTCAATAAAATATCTAATTGATAACCAACTCATGAAATTTGTAAAATTAAAAAAATTACTAATAAAGACGTGAAAAAGTTCAAAGATACTAAACATTATTTATATAGAAAAGACATTGAATGATTTAGTATAAAAGGAAACGAATCAATTTTTGTTATATTAAGTATATTTAATGACAATTTAAATTGGAAAATGTATCTTGGTGATTATTTTTATACATAAACATTATAAAATAAAATTCTCTAGGTATTGTTTAGATCTTAGTAACCAAATGTGATGGCTATTTGGGATAATTAATATATCAAATATATTCCACTAGATAAACTAATTTTATCCAAAATGAATTATAAAATTCCATAAATAAATAACCATAAAAATAATCTACAAACACTATGGATGATAAATTAATGAAAATAAAAATTTCACTCAAATCAATTTATAATGATGTATAATATTAAATTGATACCAACTTTGATCATTTAAGAAATAAATTAATAAAACTCATGAAGAATAATAATTTAACTCACAGTGAAAAGAATAAATTAAATTAACTTACAGGATGTGGAATGCTAGGAAAGAAATAAAATATGACACATCCATCGATATTTCCCCATGTTAAAAAATAATGACATAGAATAAGAAAGGAAAGTAATTACTTTAATGTCTCAACATGTAGTGTTAGTGATGACATTAAAGACTCAACCTTCATATCCATTTCAAGGGAGTCAAGTAAAAAATTCCTACTAAAACATCTCAAGATAAATGATGAGGTTAATTATATAAAATATCCTCTCTCTTCCACTTCCTCATCATCTTATAATTCCACTTTATCTTCCTCCCCAATAAATCGAAATTATAAATTAATATAAGAGGCTACAAATGATGTTGAAAAAATATTATTTCAAAACACTTTACTTTTATAATGATCATTCTGATAAATTAAGTATTAATGTCAATAAAAAGGGGTGATTCCTTAAATAAAAGTAAAAAAAATTCAAATAATTGGAAGAAGTGGTTATAAAATTAAACATTCAAATATATGTTAATAATTTAAAATACAGAATTAAATAACATAAAAATATTATTACTCCATTATCCTAAGATGAATATAAAATAAATATGATTTTGTTTTTTCAACGATATACCATAGGTAATTTCATAATTGACAATTTAAATTCAAATAATATTTCTAAAAAACCACTTTTCTAAATGGATACACTCAAAAAATCATTTATTTTTGTAAATGATGGAATATTAATTACGTTTGAGATGTCAAAAAATCCAAATATTGTGGACCAAAATATATTAATATTTATTTCTATATATCAAATATAAAATATTTTTAGAACAAAATTAGCTACATGATTCTCTTTTAGTTATCATTTTAGTACCAGAAATATGGGTACTAAAAAATGTACAATTGATGTATTTTAATCCTATGAAATTGATATTCCCTAAAATACCTTTGGGATTAAAATTTATAACCAAAATAGTATCCACTTGTGATTTACAATTACATCTAAACAAAATGATCCCATAAACTATAATTTATTTATTTTATATGATTTATCTATTTTATGTTCGGGGTTGTCTTTTATAAATCTTTGATTAATCATTCTTTTCATTACACTTGAAATTATTGATCAATTCATTTTAAATTTAAATAATTTTTATCACTTCAATGTTCACTCTTGAAATCATTACTATTTGTATTACTCGTATTATCTATCATGGTGAAGATTACATTACATTATTAAATTATTTAATTAAGGATAAAACATATATTATGATGTTTAGAATGATACACTTTATTCATGGGGAACAAGATATTTTTATTTTCAAATTTACCCATGTCATGTTACTAACTAATGAATTTATGGGATTCTCTACATATGTAAATTTTTTTCAAACTACATAGTTTTAATTTTGCCCTTGACCTTATATTCTAGATCTATATTCTCTCCCTTGCTCTCATATATGTGTTAATATTCCCTAAAGGGGTGAAATTGTCTTCTTTTTTTATAATTATTATTTTCAATTATTCTTATTCACTATTTTTTGTTTGATTTTATACTATTTTCAATTGAATTTTCGGTGTGAAATTATTATTATATTTCATTCAAATTTCGATTTTAATTTTATTTCAAATCTTATTAATCATTATTTTATTTTACTTTTACATTTTAATGTTCTCATTTAAATTTTCATTCCTTTTCTATTTTCTTCCCCATGTTATATTTTTAATAATTAGAAAGGATGAGAATTTTCAATAGTTTATTATATAAAATTTCTTAATATCTCAAATTGGGTGATTTTGGGAATATATATCTTGAAAATTTGATCATGTTTCAAAGGAGGAAAATCATAAATCCTTCTTTTTTAGAAGTTTGAGTATATTATTTAAGATATCTTAAATAAATTAATTCCAAATTCACTCTTGGTATATTATTGATATATATTTATATATTTAGTGATTATTATTATAAAAAATGGTGATATTGTTATACCTCACCCTCTAATTATGTTTTAAAAATTACAAACACTCATATTTGTATCTAATGGTTTCATTTAAGTGTTTCTATGTTAAGAAAATAAAGTAACAATCCATATTTATAATGGGCCATGTGATAGCATTCAAATTAATTTAACATACCTTATTAGTGAAAAAGATGAGGCATTGAAGATATTAATAGATCATTGATGGATGTGTTGATATAATTTAATGATGTTGGAAGAAAATTTTGAGACATATAATGAAGGATCGAATGGGTATAGTTAGTATTAGAGAACATCATGATTTAATGTCTAGTTGGTGTAGATCCACCAGCTAGACAGTGGTGTAATAAGACCTAAAATCAATTTGTTGGTAGTGCTATCAATACCTTATGGGAGTTCATAAATGAAGGAACCCTATACGAAACATAAAATCCATTTAGTGGGATTATGAATCTAGTAAACGGTATTCTTATTGTTTGTAAAATATTTATTTGACGGTGGAACTCGTGGATATGAAATTTTTGTTGATGATCCTCACTTACAATAGTTTTTTCTATAATTTTCTTATCCCTTTATAATATATATATATATATATTTAATTTTAGAATTTATTATTATTGAATGATTAAATTATAATTAATAGAATTAAAATATTGAATCATAGAGATCATCTCTGACACTCTCAAAGAACTCTAAAGAGAAAATTTTAATTTCTCAACCTCTAATGCTCTCTCCATTAAATTTTTCTCTACATATCTATATCAAAATATTTTTCAATCCTTTGAGACATAGTTGATTGTATTTATAATATATTTACTATATGAAAATTTCTGTTATTATCACCTACATTCTATAATTGATTTTATAGCTACAACCAAAAATAATGAAATGGAGATATATGTTTAATTATATGTAATTATAGGGGAATTTTTTTTTCTAAAACTAATTAAAAATAAAGGGATAATGTTATTCATGATTTCATTATAAATCAAAGGTATAATAAGACAACTATTTAATCATTAGGGAAGTAATCATAGGGTCTCACACTAAGTTAATACCTGACTCATATTATCACAACACGTTCACTCCCTATTTACATTTACACATTGAATCATTAATTTCATATTGATTCAGATAATCATATAATTTTATACACCCTAAATTTGTGATTCAAATTCATTTCATTATCCTCCTAATCATAATTTTCTCATAATATCATATTTTTCATGCCCTATTTCTATAACTTATTATTGTGAGACCAGACACTTCATTAACAAAATGTAATTATTGATCACATTGGTTAACTAATTTATTTAATTTATTTATCATTAATAGTTTTTATAATTCCACTATGACATATCTTTAAATTATTAATAGTTATTTTAGTTTTTTTATTTTCATCGCACAATAATTTTTTCTATTTTTAATGGAATTTTATCAAACATTTTCTCATCTACTCCGATCAAGAAATTATTTTGTTCTTTTGTGTGTTCATGTGTGTTTTGTTTTTATAAAGTCAGTATGAACGTCTTCTAAACTCAATATTCTGATGAAATACTTTAATAACATATAAATACATTAGGATTTGACATTTTAAATGCATCAGCAAAACATGCAATCAATTGTATTCAACTCATCCATAAATCTCACCATACATCACAAACTTTACATCACAAATTTCCATCCTCTAATTTAAATATTAACATTAACTCTTCAAATGTGACTATTAATGAATTAAAAGTCCCTTCGAAACTTCTATAAGTCTCACTTATGTAGACATCACTATACCTATTATCTTCAATATGTCTCTAACTCATCACTCAAAACTTATATTAACATAAAAAATAGAATCATGATTATGTGGTTCTGGTGAACTTCATCCATTACACCAACATGTGGTTTGAAATTATTATTGAAGCTACTCTTATTTTATTATTTATTGAAACTCATATTTTCATCATCCATATCTTTCAACATATCTAAACATCCTAACATTTGATTTCCACTAGACTCAAATTATTACAACTTCTGAATATATATGTTTCTACTTCTATCACTCAACTCAATAAATGATGGTGCTATATTTCTATAAATTCCACACTCAACTTCACAACATCTATCATTCATGTCACTGACAATTTTTCCTTATCATCAGCCAATGTCATCTATATGATTGACTACCCCAACATCTTATGCTTCTACCTTTGGCATCACTCAGGGCCAGTCTCCAATATTATGATTTACCATATATTTGTACTCCCCTATAATCACCTCATAATATGATGTCAAATATTTCAACAATATCAAATATCCTTCACACTTCAAGAGCATCAATATTTTTAGTCTCTTTAGACATTATTTAATTTTATCCATAATCCCAATTGATTCTCAACTCATTGTGAAGTGTTTTCCTTTAAAATTAGAGTACATGAATCCTATTATGTATTCTAAAAACTATTTGGATAGTTAAGGATTCAAAAAATCAGAGTATATTCATATTATATATATAATTCAAAAATATAATTTTCATTTTCTCTTCCATTAGTGATTATTCCGCAACTATTACCCAAGTTTTCATTGACCTCCCTACCTTTGTCATATTTTTTTCCTAGACTCCAAATTAATCTTATAGTGGCCACAAATGACACATATGAATTATCAAATTACTCATGAGGAGTCTTATAATTAATATTAACATTTTTGGGGATTTTCACTTTCTCATTCAAAAGAAAACATTTTGGAAATCATTTTTCAAGATACCCTGGCTTCATGTGTTATTTATAGAAAGGCTTATGATGGTTGTATATTTCAGGATAATAACCATTATTAGATAATATTTGTAAATAATGTGGTGTATCATATAGTTAATTCTACTTTCAAATGCACTTAAACTTCACATCCAACACTATCTTTCAGCTTCTCATTTGCAATGTCTTCATCTGGTAAACTTGTCTTCTAGTAGTTCATTATTGTCACTCCAAATCACTCCAAAATGAATCCAGTCAACCACTTCATCAAAATCATATATTCAATGTCCCATTTTTTCATATCTTCAATCTCTACTAACATAGAAACTATTATATATAATGATTCATCAACTATCAAAATCATCCAATAAATATCAGTAAATCTCAGTTCATTAAACATATAATGTATTCTTTTCATCAGGAAAAAATATAATATATTAATGATGCCTTAATATATCATTACAAATTCACTACATATCTTCTTTAATTATTTTAAAAATCAATAATTAACATGTTCTGGTGTTATGTCATCATAAAATACACAGAATCATCTCTTGGTACAAGAACATACATTTACTAGTGTTATTTCTTCTAATGGTTCTATATTATGATGTATGTATTTATGATCTCTTAACTACCAGAAATACAATTGTAAACTTCAACTTATTTAATTAAAATTATTACTCATTAACTTCCACATACTCTATTGATAAAAAAATATCATAATTAATCATCACCATCCATTGTGTACTTCAGTTTATATGGTCGGATAATAGAAATTAGTAGAGTTAAAGTCTGAACTTTTATATATAAAAGGGATTATTATAATTATGTTTATATGGTATTTCTATAATAATGAGATACTCCATTAAATGATAACATAATAATAAACCAATTTTTATTACCAAAACATTATTTCCATGGGGTTTATTGAAAACCCTAATTCTTTGATAAACCATAATACAACACATCATTGTAAGGGAAGTATTCTCAAATGATCCCTTCCCACTATGAATTTTCATAACTATAAAATATATAATTACCAATGGATATTATTCATGTTTGGGATAAGAAAAATATAGAAAAAATGGTTGGGGTTAGTTGATATTGGTTCCTAGAATAATATACATATTTAAACATGATGATGACCTACAATGATTACCATGTCCATGTTATATAAATGTTCCTTTTTCACCCATTAAAAACAAGTACAAAAAATTTCCATGTCATGGTGAACACTCATGGTGTTTGTTGATATGGAAAAAATATATTGAATGAGGATATGTTTTGGGTTCATTGACTACTTTTACATTATTGGTTTGAGCTTGGTAAGACCATGGCCATGGTTAGACTCTACCACAATGTCTATTTCCCCCATTACGAACAAATTATTTTCATTAACAAATAATATTTACTTTGATACTATAGCTCAATCCAAATTCATTGACTCAATTTTATAGTGGATGGGTATGTTTTACAAATCCTTTTATTTTTTATAGGAATATCATAAATAATAACATAGTCTATAAATAAATAAATATAAAAAGATGTTCCAATAAACAAAAATATTTTTTAGCTTCTATAAATAAACACATGTTTGCATCTAATAATAACTTTATTTAAATTCAAAATCATTATATTGACATGTAATCATAGTTTAATGTACCCCTATTAGTTGTTTTTAATTTAGAGTTTTGACAATTTCTTATTGACCATGCATAAATTTTCATACTCCCATTAAACCCTGATTTCATTATGGTTTTATTCTACGATCAGGATGAATTACCCTGACCAAAGGAACATTGATTTTTATATTTAGATTTTTATATGAGAGTAAATTAATAGTAACCTATCATTTTTTAACTCCATTATTATTATTTGATGTTTCTGAAACATATTAGTAATTTCATCAACATTTTTAAATTTTCAAATGTATAAATATGATTTAAAAATTTTACTAAACATTAAAAAAATATCCTCATTATAACTTGTTTTAAATTTATTCTTACTTTTTTTAAAATCATATGTAACTTCAAATCATGTTTTGGAAAATGGTAGAATTTTTTCCCATATATCATTGTAAATGGGGACATATACAAGGGTGTTTGAAATGATTTCTAGTACACCCATAGTGTTCCATAATTATTATTACACCAACCCATCTTGTTTGAAATCATTATTTTCTCAATATTAGGAATATTTGTTTTGTTGTATAAATTAACATTATTATTAATTTATGGGAGAATAGTGTATTCATATTTTGAAATATTGTTTTCTTATAATAGTTTATCCTCATAAAAAATATATTATTAATACGGGTTCATCGATCCCAAATGAGAATATGATGGATCAAAAAGTCATAAAAATATTCATATCTAAATATTTTAACATGAATATTTTCCTTGTAATTAATATCACCTCAAATACAACCCATATAAAAAACACTTGAAACATAAATAATTTATTTTTCAAAAAAGTAGTTATTAAAGGATCTATATATAATAAATTACATATATATTAAACACATTAGCATCTAAAATTTTGTTCTAAGGAGACTCGTTCCTACTTAATATTTCTCCTTGTTCATTAGTGTTGATTAAATATGTGAATGTGTACCCTTTTATCATTGAGTATAGTTATCCAAAAAAATGAACTTATATTATCTTTACAGTATTTTTATAGGACCCATTTTCCCTCAAATATGTATTAAATAAAATAAATGATAAAAAACATTTCAACAGAGGTTAGATAAAAAAAATTATTTATTCATTCTCCATAGTGCGTTAATTTAAAATGGCTATCATAAAATAATTATCTTTATTAGAAGAAAGATTTAAAATAATGATATGTTATTTGGTAAGAAATTATTTTATTCTTCCTGTAGTGGAAGATATTGGTGGTCTATATATGACCATTAAATTCATTACGAATGATTAATTCATGCAATAGATCTCTAAATATATCAGTCTCAACATGCACCACCATTTCCTTCAAATTAATTCCTAACCATTGATCAACCAAAAAATTCTCTCGACATCTTTTGGATTTGGTAAAAATTAAAAACCATTGAAATAGAAAAATTCACATGAACATTCAGGGTTTTCCAACATTCTTATTTTTAAATTTAATTTTCATATCATGATCAATAAAAATATCCACCTTTGAGAAGATAAAATAGAATATAAATTTTCCAAAGTCAAATTCGAATTCAAATAGCTCCATATCCATGGTAATGTAATAAATTTTTGAATTCAATGGTTTATGATTTTCTTAATAAATGGAATGAAAGATGTGATCGGTCTATTTGACCAAATTTACTCCAATTACATAATCAATAACAGTAAAAATTATCTAAATTGTGATCTACTTATTAGAATATCTATTTATTTTGGTGGAAAGAAGATGAAATTTAATAGTAAATAAGAATTCCCAAAATACATCATGTAATATTTAAGGAACGTTATTTAGATGTGGATGACTAATTAGATAAGGTATCATATAGAAATTCCTTATAATGTTGTGTTAAAAACATATATATGTATATTAAATCATTGAATCCTCATCTAAATTGTTATATTAGGAAACTAATGTATCATATTAATCTTTTCTTGTTAAATTTTTATTTCTTATTTAAATATATTTTATCCATTGATTCTTCCCCCAGTAACAATAAAATTAATCATTCCCAAATTATGTACTAAAAAATTGTCCTGGCATAATTATGTAATATTTTAGTACTTTTATTTAATAGGTAATATATATTCTATATATGGTGACCTTTTAAATAATGTTTTCAAGAAACTCCTCTACCATATCATGGAATAAAAATTTCTTTCATTGGTGCAATGAAACTAAAAAATTTCACATATTAAAAAAAGTAATGTGATATGGAAGTGTTATAAACAAACATATGAATGATGTTTTTTGTTAGACTATTGTTCCATAAAAATTTTATTGTAACTAAAATATCCATTAATAATTTAATATAATGCATGTATGGAAATCCAATTAGTAATTTAATCAATGAAGGTGAGTGGAATGTGGCCCCTGTATAAAACTGTAATTATCTAGTGAAAATACACACAAACATTCCATCTTATGAAAAGTCTAGTAAAAATTATTTCATTTTTTAATTCTTGATTTATACCATTCCACTCTTATTTGGAATGACTTGATGTGGAACAATCCAATCACTTTTTAAAATTGAAAAAATTATCTTATAGTCTGGTAAATGCCTCATTTCCTTTTTCATAATTTCCTTCATTATAATAGTAAACCTCCCTTAAGGTTAATGGATAGGCTTCCTCCTTACTTATAGTAATATATTATTTATGAATATAATGGTATTAAATAACACTAATTTTAAATATCCTATAAATCACTTGTTTCCTATTATATGACTTATTTTAACAGTTTTCCCTCTCCTTCCTCTAATAATTTTTCATTGATGATCACAATTAATGTTGAATTTTCTATAAATTTATACTACATAGTGTACTTGGAGGAGGATTTTTTTTCATGTTTTCTTATATTTTTAATGGAATATATTAAAATTTAATAATGTTCTCTAGATAAATGTTTTATGCACAAAATTCAAGTTGGTTCTTCTTCACCATCTATGTTGTAAATTTCATTGTTAACTTCCCATTCCCTCTATGAATTATATCATGTTTTCTATAATTATTTTTACTAACTCATGCTAGATGAATAATATTTTGTGGAAATATAGTAATGAAATATTTATCATATACCCTATTTATTTAAATCCTATATAATAATGAAATTGACTATTTCCTCATCAAATATTAACATCAACCAACCTTTTTGACTATATTCAATTCCATTACTATAAAAATGAATGGCCACCCAATAATTATTGGATTATCTCCTTCCTCTTTTATTTTTGTAAAAAAAAATTTATCATAATGAACCTTTTCTGTTTATTAAGTACTATATCAATAATTCCATTGGGTGTCTCATTTATCATTTTTCTAATTCGTTCCTCTGGGGTGAAGTCACCTCCGCATGATGTTGCACATTCTCTAGAGGGACTACATTGTACCCCACATTACCTCTCTCCTATGTTAGGTGAAATTTTCACTTTTACAATAATTTCAGAACATCAATAGAAATATGATGACGAGATGTGGATACATTATTTGCAGATTCCTCCTCTAAATTTGTCACCAAGTCTGGATCTCCCTCATATATTATGATGATGTTCGTGAACTCCATTCCTTATTCCATATCCTTCTGTATTCTAATTAATTTCACTACTTATTTATAGATATTTCAAAAGTTATAGTTAGGGTAGCAGCCATTGGTTAGGGAAGTAATCATGTTGGGAACCAGTGGCATGTCTGGATGCTGGAACATTAAGGCATATGTATTCTTCCTTGTGAGAGGGATTCTCAAGGGCACATAAATCTAAGGCATCCAACATTGATTTCAGTTTATATTATAATATAGTCTGGTATTTCAATGTTTTACTTGGGCATCCCATGTTTATATTGGTTTAGTCCATGAGTTTAATGTCCAGAGAAGGAAAAGAGTCATGACTTTAAAATCCTCTAGGGATGGAATGTTCTGATCAAAAAAATTGTGATGGTTGATCAGATAGGGACATACCAAGGAGGTAGCACCTTGAAGTTTAACAAAAAGGGTGGGAATACCTTATACAATGATCCTAGATGATGTTTCCCATAAATAGAACGATTTCACACCAGGAAGGTTGATATGGACACCAATGAGGGACGATCTAGTGGATGGACCCCAATGAGGGGGACACCAAAGCATACCATTGGCTAGAATTCAACTATGTGTAGGATTCTTACATTCCCTATGTATATCCTAAGGATAATTTCCCACATAGTTATATGTGGTGATTTGGGTCATACATATATCTATCTACCCATCATAAGAAGAGAAACATTGGTTAGATGAATATGGATTCTGTGGGGCATACACATGGTTAGCTGACCATGTTCTACTAGGAGAAGTGATGGTATATATGGAATGATATCCTTGAGATTTTGTGGCCAAGGTATGAGTTTTTATGGATATAGAGAAAGTGTCGATGGAAGGTATGTACAGTGGAGGGTGGTGGTTTGATAATCTTAAACCTTGAGAAGGATTCCTATGTATCCCACTAAACAAGATTCAAATTCCATGTAGTTTTGGATGTGGTGATGGGGCACCTAAGGAGGAGGCTCATGAAAATTGATTACATGGATTGGGATTTGAAGGATGGGTAACCTTCTGTTTGGGGCCTGATACTACCGAGACATAGTCACTCAAGGGAAGAAAGATGATGGGAATGGATTTTGTACATGAACCTTGGGGGGAAGGCTTCCTATATTCCATGTATAGAAGACAACAATAGGATTCCATATGCATCAGGTATCCCATGTATTTTAACCTCATATAGTAAGGATGAGGGAGAACCGACATGGATATGATGGTGTCGGGCTTGAACCTCGAGGAGGATTCCTACATACCCTATGTATAAGACACTGATCAAAATTCATGTACTTCTAAATGGCATCAGTTCTTATGAATGGTTAGTTTCCACATAATAGGTAGGAACATATTCATGGTTAGTATCCAAAATGGTTATATTGGGACAAATTTATCTAGTCGATAATAGGTTTATGTGATGGAAAATGCAATGGGAGATGGATCAGAACACATCCAAGAGGTGGATTTGGGGCATGTGTTCCCACAAAGGGAAGATGTCACATCATTTAGGTACATCCCTATGGGGGTGCACCAGAGTATACCATTGATTGGGATTGATCCTCACGGAGGCTTCTTATATACCATGTGTAGAATACATGTTTAAAAAAACACATGTAGTTTGGAAGGGGCATGGGACTTACACACATAGTAATCTTGGATGGAGTCATGTTTGATATTGTTCTCTAATCCCACAAGATTTATACTCAGTGAGAGAAACAGGTGGCAGTAGTAGACGTGGAAATCATGTAACAAAATGTGAATCCATGGGAGCTGATGCAGAGCTTATGAATGAATATTGACCAGGGAGATGGAGATTGGGGCTTACTCGATGATGCATGACTAAAGAGAATCTCATCCCATATGAGGATGATGTCATTCCCTTCTAAGAAGGTGAGTCAGATCTCACTCCCATGGAGATGAGTGGGTGTAGAGATGTATGAGGTAAGAAAACCCATGGGCATTATATGGTGTGATAGTACAGTTTAACATCATGTTCTGAGGATGATGGTGCATGGCAATTTAACATCCGACATATCAGAATGCTAGGATTCAATTATTACCCCCCCTATGACTTAAACAATTGAAATTCATGCACCTTTTAGTATTCTACAGCCCAAAAAATGCCTAAATGGATGCGATGGGAGAATGGCCACTCGTGGGGTTCACTTTAGAATGGATATCCAAAAACGATAGACCTGTTAGAGTTCCAATGAAAAATCATTGGGAAACCCAAAAAGAGATACCATATGAGGACCCATGAAATCAATTTTCTCAATCATAGAGGGATGCATGGTAGAGGATCTCACGAAGCCAGGGGTCTCTCTAAAATATGCTTCATGAATCATGGGTGCTTCATGAAGGGAAGGGTCTTTGAGGAAGAGAGGGACATTGAGAAGGAAACATACATTATGAAGAAGATTCCCTCAAAGTGCATGTGTCCTTTGACATAGAATATATATTATTAGAATAGTGATCCATGAAGCCTTACTGCTTCAAAAAGAATCTTAAAACCCGAAGGGGAACCATATTTCATGAATGGAGGAGTCCTTCACTATGTGAATTTATACTATATGAAGAGGTTATGTGGAACAATGTAAGGAATATATCACATTCCTCAAGTACCTTCATTGATCCATTTTTGGGTCTATTTCACGGTGCTCAAGATCATTCTGAGAATATAGAACCTATGATGAATGGTCTAGTTCATGATCAATTTGAATTGGGGAGATGAGTATTTATATGCAAGGCAAAATGGATTGCTTGTGGGGTGGCTATGAAGTAAAAGAACATAGAGAATTGTTAGGGATCCTTTAGAGTTGTGGAGGCACCGTTAAATATGTTCGTATGGTCATGGTGCTCTTCTGACTAATGGAGAAACCATCATCTACATTCGTGCACAAGCTGGCGAGGTGATTCCATGAAGGAATTTAGTGAGAAAAACTCCTTTGATGAATTTTGGGGGCTTTTGGATTCCAAATTAGGTTCAAAATAGTCATAATTTTTATCAGGTCTTCAATAACACAATTTGCATTTCAAATAAATTCTCCCTCAGAATGGGGTCTGATAGGAAAATAGGGTCGAATTTTGAGTGTCCATCACTGAAAAAAACTTTTCGTCTTGAAGCTGGCATGTGAGGTGTATGGGGTCTGACACACCATGAAGTTTGTCCAGGAGAATGTCACTACAAATATCATTCATAAATCTTCCATAAATAGTTCATGGGAGGCATGTTATTAGTACTAGATCTCCATGAACTACATCACCTAATATCTCCTTCTATGTAGAGATCATCCATTTGAACACATCTCTACAAACCATGTTTCATAGTGCTTTCTCCATGAATGATTTCTAGAGAACTGAGCACCATGATCTGATGCTCCACTATGATGCATACCGAGTACGAGGATGGTCCTAGAACTATTACTTCGTGATGGAGCTTCATGATCGACCTCTACGAACAGACTCAGAAAATTTCATATATCCTAGATTAATGGATTCTTTGGAAGCATCACAGTACAATCAGGTAGACACAGCCCTAAGAGAATAAATGGGGAACAATATCCTGATTGATGGGTAAATTTTCAGTCTTTATGATCATGATTCACTATTGGAGTTACTGTCAGATGTCCATAAAGGTAACCCGCTTTGACAAAGGTTTCCTTCATTTGGATTCGACTTGTGGGACTATGACTTCATCCCATAAAAAATTAGATATGATCCAGCCTACCAGTTTAGAGGCATTTCGAGACAGCATTAGTGGTATAGGTTTTCTGATGTCCATATCAGGATGGAATATAACCCTATCCTTGTAGAAAGCCGTTATAATCATATCAAAAATTTCAATTTAAATCTATTTTATAAAGAATTGTCCCCACTGCAATATAAAACCATCATCAAAGTAGGGGATGAGAAACCATAGAAGGGGCAGATAGATGGTTGGGATCTTCTCTAGGGTGGAAATTTTATAGGGGAGTGGGTATGGGCTTACTAGGTTGAACATATTGTACAGAGTTCTGAATGGTGATGTGGTGAGTAGGTTTGAATGATGTAGCGTGAGCTTCAAAATTCTGTTTCGATCAACCATGGTATATTGTATCGGATCTATTGAGATAGTGGACATGTTATTTTAATACATTCCATATTCCCCAAGGGGAGGTTGGAATCAACCGCTTAGATCTCCCCCAGATTTTTGTAATTCCATTTGGGGGAAAAGTATAATGGGATCCTCCCCACTGAGAACACTAGTGAGGATGAAGAACAGATACCACCTCTAGGGAAGGCAGTGTTTGATCAGGTTTCAAGAATAATCAATGACAAATATAAGACTAGGTACATTCACTTAAATTAATGGGTTTTTAATTTTCAAACATTTCAATAAAGAAGTTGGTCGAAAGAGGGGATGTTCCGATGAAATTAATAATGGGGCCTCACACCTATCCAAGTGGAGCCCAGTGAGGTAGGTAAGGATATTATAAGTCGATCATGAAGAAGGGTCAATGGGAGATATGTGGATATATTATCAAGAATGAGCAGCAAACAAAAGTCAGGCTGTCCAGATTCATTTAAGCACTCATTTGTGGGTGGATGATTCGATTTAGAGATACACAAATGAGAGTTCAAACTATCACATTCATCATGGATGTGATTCTAACCATATGTTTCCCCATCTATCTTGGAATCCCAGTGAAAGAGAGGTTGTATAGGGTAATTCAACATGTTAGAAAGGGGAAGAAGCCACTGGAAGTGTGCCGGCCATTTATCATTTTATACAGTTGGGTTTCAGCATATATTAGTGGTTATGAATACCTCAAACACATCTCTCCACCTAATACAATATTTTGACCAGTTGTTCTAAACATCACATGGGATTTTACACTCATGATAGATTTAGTGGCAGTGGTGACCCGAATAGGGAGAGCGTAATAGTTCATCTTACCCCCATTCCCTATACTAAAGAGAGAATTTATTGATGATGGTAGAGAAACCATTAAGAATTGGTCATACCTTATATCCTTTATTGGTGAAGGTTTAGTGTAACGGGTGGAATATGAAATAATATGTTAACTTTACACCCCCAAAAAAAATTCAAGGAAGTTTAGGTGTTTGCAGAGGTTGATCCAAAGGGTGTACTTAAGAGTATGCCATGAAAACCACCCTTGTGTGTTGAACCATCTCTGGATCAGGATTATAATTTATGATAGAATGATTTAGACTCATATTCCTCTATCCACTACAACATTCAGTGTAGTCCATAAATATGTACAGAGATGGGATGCTTCTTATCTTGAAAAAATGAAGAAGTAGTGGACTATTTGGGCTAGTAAAGGAGTGGTCCCTCCACCTTGAGGACATGGTCAAGAGGCCGAAATGGGTCATCATGAGATTTGTAAGGACATGAAACCCTGTGACAAGTATATAGTAGTGTGGTCAGTGTTCCATGGACTGGTACAAGCCAGAGGTTAAGAGAAAGGAGATGCATAACTATATCCATTGTTCCATGACAGATGGACCCTGGAGTATGGAGATCCATCAAGGGGGTTCTACATGATGTCACCTCAGGCTCTTAAAAATAAATTTCATCGTGTGGATCTTACTAATGATGATTTCTATCCTCAAGAATGGATGACCATGGATACCTGTAAATAGTACCTAAACATAGATGATTTGTGATATTAGCTAAATAATAATGGGATGAAACTATAAGTGATCGACTATTCTAATGGATTTTGTAACATGACCATTGTATAGGGGATTACATCCATGGAAGTATTTAATGAATTATTGAACTCCCAAGGTGTTTCATGTCAAATGAACAATCAGGTGAGAGTAATGTAGAACACGACTCCCCCTTGGTGATGTTGGCATCTCAGCTAAAAAAATATTCCACTTATCTAAACACTCAAATGGGTCCTGGGAGGAAGATGTCAATGAAGAGACCCCCAGGAGAATAAAATGTTAGTACCCTCAATGGAATACACTTTGGGGGAAGGTGATATAGTAGCCTCATAGGGAACATCCTTGGATAGGGTTTCTAAAAACATTGAAGTAAGTATAGAACCACCTACCTATGTTTTCATATATCTTTTTCTTTATCTGGACTCTCAACTGTCACATGTTCCAAACAAGAGAATATTTTACTAGAGACCACATATCATGGGGATGAGGATGCAATCGATGTATAGGGAAAAGTTTTAATGTTTTTCCTCAGAACAGGTGAAACTGGTAGGATGGATAGATAATAAGAGGTTGCAACAAAAAACCTGGATTCCCTAGAGCCCTCTATTATATATGGGGGACCACTCCTTGGAATCCCAATGATGATAACTCGAAAGTATGATCCACCATCACCTGACCTATGTATGTTTTCCTGCTCGCAGAGATGTACTATTTTCTTATCTTACTAGATTGTCTAACCTAATCCTTATCTAAAAATCATATGAATGGAAGGTTCCCTAATTTTAAGAATGGTTGGAGGACCTAGGGATCCCCTCCTGATATCATAATTTGTCCATATGGTTCCATGTATCCAGATCAACCAGGACATGGTTTCTGATAAGCTATTAATTGTGATTTTGGGTGTTGCCACAAGTGGGGTGGAACCTAGAGTTGGTAGGTACAACCAATCATGATAGGATCACGTGATAAAGATCAAATTAATGATATGTATACCACCCCGTCAAACATTATGTAAAAGGTGGATCCTTTTATATAAATCCAAGCGGAATTTCCAATGTACTAACCTATTGATACAGTGGATCTAGAAAAATCTGATTTTGATGCGGTCCAGGACAGTCATGCTACCCAACACCAAGCATGGAAGTTAACCAAACAATTCATAAATAAAACTCCAGAATCAGAGTGGATAAGAAGAATGTGATCCCTTATCCATTGGATTTTTTAATCTTTTAACTAGAGGGTAGGATTCACTAGTTCTACACATGCTAATCTAGGACTACCACACTTAGAAAATATTGGTAATCTGTCACAAGTTGGATGTCACATGGCATCAAGAGAAGTATGTCAACACATATAATCTTTAGGAGGTTGAACAACATATCTAATGCCTAGAGGAAACTATAGATGAGTGATCCTCCTTTATTTCAACCATGAAAAGGATTGTTATGTAACTAAGAGCACAAATAATGTATACCTAAGAACATAGGAGGCAACCAACAGTCCATGTGCCCAATATTAAGATTGAGTCGGATCAGGCACAAATCTGGGTAGATGAGCATTGTTCTAAGGCCATCGAAGAAGAAAATGGGATAAGAAGGTGACCTCAGGCCTTTGAGACCACACATAAGTAGGTGACAAAGATGAATCTATCCATATAAGGTTAATCTCTATAAGGTCCATTTTTTCCAACCATATAAACAATATTTTTTCCTATCATTCAGGTTTTTGACTGCTTGAATGAGCATATTTATTACTTATTTCAATTAATGTTCCTTGATTGAATCTTTTATGAAAATAATTATCAATCCCTAAGCTAAGATGGGTCCTGCACGATGATAGAAATAATTGACGAACACATAATCATTCACATAATTTTATAATTTCATCTAATCATAAAATACTCTAGTTCTTCCTTTTCCAGCATACTACCTAGAGAATTTTGGTTGAGAGATTGTAGCTGGAGAATAGTTCTCTTGAAATTTCCAAATTCAGTTTCATAAAATACTATTATGAATGAGAGGGATAACTCTAGTGGAATTTCAATCTAAATAAACAATGGAGAAATGGGATGCGTGAACCACGATGCACAAATTTTTTAATAAAAATAGGATGTCACCATGCTATAAGATGACTATTGATCATATTCAATTAATGTAATTTTTATAACATATAATTCAATGGGTTCAAACAAAAAACAGTCAACCACTGACAATATTAGAAACATGGGAACGATCCTGAAATTTCATCCATGGGGTTCTAGTGAATTGTCCCCAGAAGGTAGGTGAGCGATAGAGGCATGGGACCAAGCTATTAGGGGGTCCCTTCAGACCTTTAAGATGATGAGGATCCAAATAAGTGGCACATGATGTGTGTGGTAGAGTGATGGAATGTTGAAAATGGTTCCAACACTCTAGGAATTATGCCATAATGATTGAGAGAACATTTGTGTTGGCGCATAAGTATGAACAAATATCAAACCCATATTCTAGAAAGGGCCTGTTTTGTGAGGGTCTAGGATGACTCACAGATTCAAAACATGAAAAAAATGATGATGAATAACAATTTTTAACATCACGTAATTATGATTCATCTTGTATCTTAAAACCATCGTATAGGGATGTTGCACATATTTTTAGGTCATACTACACAAACCCCATCCAAAAATACCAAGACATGTCCCACATACTAAATTTTCTATTACTAGAATGATTTCATGTAATGGAGGAGATGAACACAATGAGAATAATCCAAAAGATGATTTTTCACCATACAAGTATGAGGGAATATATGGAAATGAGGAACGTTTCATATGGTAAGATGAGAATATCATAGTGAGGATCATTATTTATGTTCATATTGTTTAGACTGTAATCAAAGAAAAAATATACCAATAAGGATAAAGAATTTTTAACATGGCCCGTGATAATATTTTTGGGAGTCACTATGTATCACATTATCATGGGAATCATGTCACACGTTTCTCATGAAGCACATCAATATTGGAGTGAAACACTGGAGGGGGAATTAGTCTATGGGGTGGAAGCTGAAACATTCTATTATCATATTATGGAATCCTAAATATTGAAGGGTATTGTTTTAGTTTACCACCATGCATTTAGGATGATGGGTTCATATTTTATGGTCATATTGTTTAGACTATGATCTATGGTATTTCATATGGGTATGTTTAGTGTGGTTCTATGATAAACTCAATGTGAATGAATCCAAAGAGGCCCAAATCACACAACAGATCCTGGAAAAGAACAATGTCCATCTGAATCTAGTTTAATTTAATAGAGTTTGACCAAGATAATGTGTGGTTTGGCCCAATGAAAAAGTGTTTGGATGTCTCTATGTATCCCATAAGGATGGAAATCTATCCGTACGTAGTTCTAGAATGTCATGTAGTTTCAAATCATGAAGTGAGGATGAATACGATTCAACACAAAAAGGGGAAATAACGTTGTGGTTGGACATAATATCTACGATTCGAGCATTAGTACATATCCCACAAGGATGGGAATCAATACCTATAGATTTCTTTATCATCCATGATGATTAATCCCATACATAAAGAGAATAAGAATCATATATTTCTTATTAGTCTCACTGATCACTCTAAATTTTATGAGGCTGAACCAGGATGGAGAGTCCATGTATTTCTCAACGAATCATGACATTTTTATGTCTTGAAAGGTGGCATGTTTGATGACCAATTCAATGTCTGATTCCCCCTCTAGAGAAAACACCATAATTATGTTCATTTTTTCCATCGTGCCATAAAGACAGGGGTGTTATAGTTTAAGGTCATACGATAGAACTGATCTATAAATTTTAACATCACATAGTGAGAATTGTGAGGGAGGTGTTTCATGGGAAAATTACATGATGTGGCTACTGGAATTCCGAAAGCAGTATGGACCAACTATTTTAACAATATAACACGTACTCCGTTTAAAACCATTGAGAAATTATTAGTTTATGTTCATAGTTTTTGGGCAACAGGTTTCATATTTCATGGTTATAGATTTTTGACCATAGGGTTTCATAGATTTCCCATGTGGATTCAAACTCTACCAAAACTCCTTAGCCAACGTGAGACATGCTTATCTTGGGAAACATGGAGTGATTTTTTGCATCACCCATCATATGTAGAAGTTTATAACGTGGGATCAACTCACTTAACATGTTAAGTTACTTGAAAGAGAAACACTAAGTGTGTTAGATTTTCACTAGAACATGGGGAAGTGTAATAGAGGTAAATTGAATCTTCTGATGTTTGGATTGGGGAAAGGGGGATAATGGGTAGGATCAATATTGACCATATTCATAGCATATGATCTGAAAACAACACTAGTCAAGGGTGAGGTGTATAAATGTAGAATCCTATATTGAACGAATTCAAAACATAGGATTTTATGTTCATTGTTGAATATCCATTAGGGTGTTCGCCCAGGACGGGAGGTGGGACAAGACATCATGAGACCATCACCATTAGGGGGTCCTTCTGGATGATATTTTTTTTTAAAATCTAAACATTGAAAGACTCAATGTGTGGAGACAGGTTGGGATGATGTCCACATACATCTCGACTCTTTCGATCTCACACTCTAGTGCATTGGGGTAGGTCAATGGTAGAACTGAACTTATCCTAGGTCAGAAAATAGATTAATTTCATATTTCTTAGATCAAGGAAGCCTATTTTAATGACATGTGCATGGGATGTAACCATATAGTTTTATGTCATGAAGTAATAATGAAAACACTATGTAGTTTACCATCATATAGCTAGGACATTAATAGAAAAGTGGTATCCTAAAGGGGAAGTGTGTGACATGGTGAAAGACTCCCAATGTGCATGAGGCCATAGTGTCCCATACCATCCCACATAATCTTGGGACAACAATGAGGAGGGTCTTAGTTTAAGGTCATAGAGTTTGGACCTGAGGTAGATTCACTACTCTATGTGGTTAAAAACCCTAACACGAATCCTACACCTGTATGAGCCAATCTTAGCGTGGGAAAAAAGGAGTGATGGTAGGATTTCCTCATCATATTAGAGAATACAATAATGGAATTAAATTATTAGGTGGTAATGTCCCGACCATACTAACATTCTCACTAAATGCATTCGGATGCATGGAGAAAGAACATAGGGGTGTTTGAGATCTTCCAAAACATAAGGATGTGGAAATGTGAATCAATTTTCCTAATATCTCGAACAGAATGAGGGTGGTGTTATGGTTGAGGATAACTATTGTCCTTATTATAATAAAAGCATATATATATCATGTTACATGGGATGGGAAAAAAGAAATGAGGGTTGACTATAGACATTGTTCAAAACATGAAACTTTTCTAAAAATGTTGTCCAATGTCATTGGGGGCATTTTCCCAAAATAGTATCTGAGCCTATGCGGCACAAATAAACCATTAGTGGGGTCCCTTCAAACCTTATAGATGATGGGTAACCAAATAAAGGGACACATTAAGAGTTAAATTGGATTAGGAGAATGCCCCTATGGAATCAGAAACTCAATGTCTTGTATCACCACATATTCAAGCTTGTCTGTGTGGAACATTCATAGGTAGGATCGGATATTCCATTAATGATTGGGTTCCTAAGGGGGTATAATGAATAGTTGAGGTTGATGGTAAAGATTCCTGGTGTTGCGAATAGTTTAAGGTCATATATCTCAGACCAGAAACAGTATATAGTATACAGTCATATTGCCTAGACCATAGGTAATAGCTTAACATCATGTTCCAAGGACATATCCGTGCAGTTTAACATCATGTGGTGAGGATGATGGTGATACATAGTTTAATATAATGAAAATGGGATATTATATGAGAGAGAGACATCCTAAATGAGAATTTCATTGTGCGTCCAAAACAATCTGGATGTGTAAGGGGTCCAAGGAGATCTACATATTTCCACACACTCTCAAATGGATTCCTAGTTCAAATGGATAGAAATTTTTTTGATTAATCAACTAGTCCCAGCCTAAAAAATTCAGAGCATCACGACCTATCCCATAATAATATGATTCATTGCATATGTAGTAGTTGAAGATCCATGTAAATAATCATCATGCGGCAAGGATGATTGATTGTAGGAGTTTGATGAAATGATCATGTGTTGTGTAGAAACCATAACCCAACATGAATGATGTCCCAAGGGATCTACACCACACCACACGTTCCTGAGGAAGAAAAATAGGCCATGAGTGGGAGAAATGGTTAATGATTGTATGTTTGAGCCGGGGGAAAATGTATGGGAGCTTCTATAAATCCCATAATGATGGAAATCAAGCCACACATAGTTCTCGGCGGTGGCTTGGAAGATATAAAACAACATATGGGTTTGATATTATCTCAAATTAGAATTAAGATGTTGTTACATAGTTTTTTTCAAGTGACTAAGACACTATAAATATTATATTATGCTCATAGAATTTGGACTGATTAAAGAGGAGATGTGTAGTGTGGAATCATGAGGCAACCCAATTTGACTGACGGATTAGGTTGTCCAAAATCCACACCAAGAATTCATAAATGATACTCAAGCCAAGGGGACAAAGGTTTGAGTCTGTGACATTATTGATATATATGAGGATAATATTATTGGATATCACTATGTATTCAAAGAGGATGGGAATCAAGCCCTATGCAGTTCTGGAAGATGGAATGGAAAATTGCCAATGCCAAGGGTAAATGTCATCTTAGGTGTGAATATCATAGCATAGTGTAGTTTATTGTAATATATATAGAATGCATGATACATAGTTTAGAGTCATATGTTCATGATGGGGATTTTTATGCAGTTTTTTTGTTTGGAATCAAGGACATTGGTGTCTTAGTTTATTTTTTTAGTGATCAGGCCATGAGGTGATTCGTATTAAGAAGAAATATATAGTGTGGTTTCATTAATCAACACAATGTGAACGAGGACCCAATAGATCTACACATAACCAAAAATAACTAAGAATAAATCACACACCATCTTTGTTCATAGGGGATGATGAAAAATGTTTCAGAGTGTTTTTGGCTAGACCTAAAGATGGAATGTGTGGGCATATCTATGTATCCCATAAGTATTGGAATCAACCCATCCATACTTCAAGAATTACATTTAATTTTATGTGGAATGGTCATTGGTAATAGTCTAATGTCAGTAGGACAGATAGTTTTGGTATTGTGTAGGAAAAGGGGAACTTTCCTAACAAGGTCATGTGAAAAGGACCATCAATTATGTGTAGTTTAATGTCTTGAAACTATAATGTAGTCGTATAAAGTCATGTAGGACACTACAATATGTAGTTAATTGTCATTATACAAGCACCATGTAGTATTTTAAAATCATGTATGATTATAGGGATATTCATTTAAGGATATATATATCGGACCAATTGGAGAATTGTGTTGGTTATCTTCATGTATCTATGATGTTGATTGGTTACATAGTTTAGAATCTTCCAATAGGGATGAAATAAATGTTTTAAATCATATGGGATTGGTAGTATAGTTTAACATCACATTTCATTAATGAAATATAACTTAGTTTAAGGTCACAGTGTATGGACTGATGGTAACACTGTAAATATTTTCACCATGTAGTATGAGGTAGTCCAACATCGTGTAGAATAGCTATGGGGGAAATGTTCTAAAATGTATTTTCATTGTGTGACTAATATAACACTATGTGAATGAGGGCCAAAGAGGCCCCATACCACAAAACAAATTACTAGGATGACGAAGATCGTCGTATAAAGTCATAATGCTAATACCATAAGGGAATTAGAGAAGATCTTTCATATTGAATGATCTAGTTATATTGTTTTGGTGTCTCTCTTGATTATGTAAGGCTTGATGTTTACTCTCGTGGAGAGCATATAGTTCTCCAAGAATGACTTATGCTACTCTTTTAACTTTATGATGATCGTATAAATCTATACAGACTGAGTGAAACTGAATCTCAATGGGGAGGAATCTCTGTAGTCCATACTCCAGGGAATATAGAATTACCTAGGATAAATTATGAGTCACCATCCAATTATCCCAATGTGAATTTGGGAGCATATCAAGACAACTTCTTTAGTTCTGGTCCACTATATTCAACAAAAATTTGTATATGTCTTTGCTAAATGCCTCAATCTGTTCATTTGCTTTTGCATGGAAGAAAGAATTGGGGTTGTACCAGATATTTTAATTTTCATACAAATTCTTCAACTCAGTCACATAGAAGTTGGTGACGGTATCGGTGAGAATATCATGAGGGACCCAAAATTGATGGATGATGTTGGAGTGAAAAAATCGAACAATAGACAGAGACTTTACTTAATTGAGAGGAATAAATTATTCCATCATAGAAAATAAATCTACCATGGTTAGAATATACCTTTACTAGTTATTTGTTGCTGAAGGGTATGGTCCCATGACATTGTGTCCCTAGACCGCAAAGGGACAAGAGTACATTGTAGGGTTGCAGGGCTCTGGAGGTCAATGAACAAATTCGGAATGGATATAAAACACATGTAACCACTTAGAGAAATCGATACAATCATGGACCATGGTGGTCTATAAGTTTCATAACCTTCAAATTTGAAAGGGGAGCTTCATCCCTTCCTGATGACAACCACATGACCCAACATTAACATCCAACCTAGCATTGATACACATGTCTCCATGAATTCATTAGATGATCATTCTATTAAACCCACATCTGAAGAGATTTTTTACTAGGCTGTGACCACTCTGGAGTGTGAACTGAACTACAAAACAATTGATTTGCTCATGTTCAGATCTTTCCATTGGGATATTTCTATTCTGGACATACTTGATGAAAGGGGTTTTACAATAATATTTTATCCCATCTTTAAGGGGTTCTAGAGGACCAGAAATGGTTGAATTTTTGCTAAGGTGGTATACATACTGGTTGACATCATCATCGAACAAACAAGGGAGATGAATCTACATTATGACACATGATTGAATTGATCTTGCTGGCCAGGCTCTGCGAGAGAAGAACCTTGAATGACCTATTTATCATCTCAAACATTATGTGAATAAGGGACATGATTCAACTCTAACTAATAAGGTAATTAGGCCATCAATTGGAGAGTATTCTCTAAAAAGGATTTAGACCCAGCTTCCTGTGACATAGTCACTATTAATTAGTCTGATTTCTAACTCATAGTCACCCTTTGCATGAAGGTGGGATCAATCAATATTAAGAGCCAATGTGAGACCAGGGATGAGATCTTGATACTCCACCTAATTTTTGGTGTAACCCGTTGAAATAAAGAATAAATAGGGAAATCCACCCTGGGTAGACATAATGACGAAAATCCCCAATACTTCTCTATAATGATCGGAATCATTGAACCTTCTACCGGCTGGACTCTAGGATGTGCCTTAAAGTGGGTTTTCTAATAAGGAATAGCCTGGTCCACTAAGATGGTTATCTCATATATGAAATCATGAACTATATACTACAATGTAGGTGCCGAATGAGTGGCCATCAAATATTTTAATGATTGACCCCTGACGGCCTTCAACAGAATGAATATAGTATAGAACTACATTATAATAACTACCTACTAGTCTATATGTACTTTAAATATAGGGTGGTTGTAACGCCCCGACCCTAGATACCCAGAGTCGGTGCATTATTACGTAACATTGGCATGATCACAAAGAATCAAGTATCGAATGACCGATTAGTTTAGTAGTCTTGGAAACACTAGATATATTGATAAGTCTTACATTACATCATAAGGTAAAAAAACTACAACAAAATCTTGTCTTCATATCCCCCCATACTATCCCTGCAGGTCATTCATAAATTACATCTTCATAATCCTGGGAAAATAAAACATTGAAAGGGGTGAGCTCAGATTCTCAGTAAGGATAACATTATAGCAGAAGCTTTCATAGATAAGCATACACTCTTAAGGCAGTTTATAACTAAAACAAAAGCCTTTTAAACTTGAACTTCAACATAAAATGGAAAAGATAAAATAAATTAATTCCATTTACTTACTCACATGGATATTCTGCTAGTCAAATGATCACATGCAATATCAATAACCACTTTCATAATGATGGAATGCATAATGCCAGACTATTATAACCACATAGCCAAGGCCACGTGCCAAGACTACAAATAATATTTTTCTAAGGCATTGTGCCAAGACACTAGTCTGTCTCAAGAGACCTATCGATGCATCGAGGAGCTATAGAAGGCTCCACCTGTCACTTATTAAGTCCAATGCATTCCTCATATGAAAAAGTTTAAACATAACATAAAAATTCGTATTAAAACTAGCATATGAAATGTCAATACATTAACCACAAACCATGAATGGTATAAAAATAGCACATCCACAGTCAAACATAACTCATTCGATACAATATGGAATATTGTATTGTATCACATTAATCTCAATTAAGAATAATGAAGGATGTTGACAAAGATGAAAATAATAATCAATACTATTTGAGAGAAATAACCCCCTTTTTCTTGAAATCATTTAAAAGTCACACTATTTGTCAAGAAGTCATTTAAAAATATATTTTTTAATCAAAGTGTCCCATACCACTTTGAAACTTTTTAAAAGGAGTTTTAATTTCTAAACATTAATGTCCATATAAATAAATCCTTAAAACCATTTTTAAAACATGGACATTAATGAGAACGATTTAGATGAATAAGTCTTTAAAACATTTAAAAATGGTATTTTTGTTTGAGATTCTAACCCAAAGAGAGACACTTGAATAAAAATAATTGAGGTAATAAAAAATTTGTAATATCATGAGAATAAAGGGATTCATGATATACTATGTCAATGTACATTATATACACCACGTGAAAGTTATTTGGTGTATATCAACAAAGAAGTCTCAATGTAATGTAAATTGAGATGAAATCTCTCATAAAGGTCGTATCCTTAGGTTAAGGATAAATCAACAACATAATTATTTGTGACAAATATAAATACACTAAATACGGTTGGATATTCAGTGTAAAAAAATCAAAGGATATTCGCACATATTCTTTTAAAAACAACACCAATGAATTGGATGTTTAACTCAAAAAATGGTGAATGAGTTAAAATTACTCTTATAAAATTCACATCAATGACTTGAGAATTATCAATGGAGTGATTATTTGTATCAAAAGTATATCCACAGTAATGGGAGTGGAAATTATGACATAATCAAATGAATAGTGACTCTACGCATAATCTTGGGGTAATATAATCAATGAAATATGCGTAAAGCCAAATGAGTGGAAATTGAAATCTCAAATTCCCTTATTGGTTAGGTAACTTATGAAACATACACCCATGAAAGAAGTATCGTACCATGATGATGTAAATATCCATAAAATAAAGTATATTACACAATGAATACAATCATGGCCAGTACACATACACCACATGCAATAATTATGTGGTGAACAATGGAATTCTCAGGAAATTAAGAGTGAGTTAAGAAACCCCTTACATTGCACTGTTCCTTGGTTGGGGGTACGTTAACCTCCTGTATAATGTTGAAATAATTGTTATTAAATTATTCATTAATCATATACATTAATATGATATCATATATGATCTTTTAACATTGCTTTGTTATTAATATCATATAATTATCGTCGTTTCATGTGTTAACTTACTCATTTTCTTTTATATGTTTTGTTACGTAAGCCATGTTTTTCATGGATAGGTTGTTTCTTATTCATATCCAGAAACATATCAAGTCCTAAAAAATTATTTTCAAATTATCAAATGATAATTATACTTGAATGGATACGATAGAGAATGAATCTCATCGCGTTCGTGGAGACGGTAGTCCGTACGTACGCACGAGCGACAATATCATTCTTTTGATATTAAAATAATTTATAATTGGATGGTATATCATATATACAGAATAATTATCATGTTATATTTATTATTTCCATGAGTTAGACATCATTATTATACCCACCCAAATAATAATATATTGAATAACAATTACCCCACGACGTGGAGACGGTAAGCCGTATGTACGCACGTATGGTGACATGTTATTCAAAGGGTGGATAGAATACTGAATATGGTTGTACCATATTTATAATAACATCACAGTATATATAATATACTAGAGTTATTATTTTATAATGGTTATAACAAATAAAGAAGAAGTCGAAGAATAAAGGAACATGAAAAGGGTTGGTGAAAACATTACCTCTTCTTCGGGTTCTTCCTTTTGATTTGATCAAAAGCACTCAATAGGTTGGATTTATGATCAAACTAAGGACTCTGGGTTGTAGTGAGGGAAGTGGAAAGAGTATTTTGGCAGGTTTTGGCCGAACAAAAAGGCTTTGAAGGTGTGAAGAAATGAGAAGGATGAGTGCCCTTTTATAAGAGGGGTGAGGGGAACCTTTGGAAAAGCTAGAAATATTAATTTATAATAAAGTCATTTTCGGTTTCTAATGGCTACAAAGTTGATTATTCAAAGGTAAAGGTGGGGATAGTTCTAAAACCATTCAACCAATAGAATTTAGATAGGTTTGGGTAACTATATTAACCTTATCTTTTATTTTTAACTCTTAGTTAATTAGTTTGACATTTACCATGTCACTTTGTATTTTTATATTATATAGTTAATAAACTTAATATATATACATCCAAGAGACCCCAAAGTGGTCCATTAATGATACACCTATCATGAAATAAGTGTGTTGTCCGATCCTTAGATTTTTATGAGTTTAATATCAATTAATAATATAATATTTGTTTTAAAAACTCATTTATATCAATTTTGACACTATTCAATAGTTGATTTTTATGTTACTCATAACAGAATGATTACATCGAAAAAAGTAAATTAAAGCAATCCTAATATGTCATATTATCCTATAAAATTATTTTAATTCATTCAAAGTCTCAAATTATATTTATTTGGGTATTTATAATATCAATTATTCTAATTGTTCACTATTATGGTAATTACTGAATCACCATTGTGTCAAAAATAAATTAAATTATTTAATCTCTAAAAATTATAAATATAATATAATTATGTAGGAAATATTTTTATCTTTATAATTAATATTTATAGTCTAAAATCAAACATACATAACCCTATGTAACAATTGTTTTTCTAAAAGCTATATGCTTGTGTCATTTTTGTATTCATTTTAACTTAATTAAAATAAAGTGTCCATATCACTTACAAGTGGATCCATGGGGTCCCAAAATCGACCCAATGATGCCCATGGTCGACCATGTATTAACCAATAGGGTTATGACACGTTTTAGGGTAATTTAGTATTATTATAATATTATTTTTTAAACCTTGTTTACCGGATTTAGCCTTTGACCATGGTAAATAAAATATTTACCGAAATAATTATCCAAAATTTCTAAAAATTAAAGATACCTATTTACAAAATATGAACATCCTGATTCCAAATATGGAATCCATTTTTCCAAATTCAAAACACAGAAGTGGAAGAAATTAATTTAAAATTAATTCTCGTTGTTAAAACAAAAAGCATGTTTTTAAGAGATAATAACTATCAAAAGATTGGCATTTGTTTATGTCTGGTTTAAATGTGAAATTATGTTCAATGACCCACATTATATTAAATGGTAAAAATAAATTCTACATATACCTTAAAACCACTAAAATTCACAATTTATCACTATTAATTATTTTGATTAAAAAATTTGTTTTTAATTAAAATTTAGTAATTTTCACTATTCATTAAAATATGAAAGTTATCCGAAAAGTACCAAAATTTCACCCTAGGCTAATTTAGATATTTCAAATCCAAAAAAGAAGTCCATTTTGAGAGATATATTTTACAAAATTTCAAGAAGTAGGTATTACGATTCATAACGGCTAGTTTGATTGGTTGTGGTGTGTTAAAATCTCGAAGTTGCGTACAATGCACACCATTGAATTATTCGAAGGGAAACGTACAGTGGATGCTTGGGGTGTTACATTCTCCCCTCCTTCAATGAATTGCATCCTCGCAATTTTTAAAATTGTTATTGGGAATATAATGGAAAGTCCCACATCAGAAAAAGATTCAATAAAACTATCACTTTAAAATAAAGAAAAGAGAGGTATAAAGGTAATCCAAGATAACCCATACTCGGATTCCATGTATGAAAAAAGGGATATGGATGATAAAATAAGTGTCAAGTTCTGATGGAGAGGGATAGAAACCATGATCAGGAGAAAGTTAACAATAAGAAAACCACAAACATGTGTTGGGACAAACGACCATTAGTCTCCTAGTAGGAAAGTAAACAGACAACATTTTTTTTGTTTTAAGTTACATTACATAAGGACGAGGAATTCATTTATGATATTGAATAAGAAAATAAAGAGATATACTTACTTTTTTAGTAGAGTTTCATTATTTAAAAACTTTTTACCACTAAATTATTTTTTTTGAACAATGAGTATTCAAGAAGACTTGGTCACAATAAAAGAGCTAGAATAAACTTCTATAGAAATACATGATCCCTGTAGGATAAACTATATATTCAACTTGTATTTAGAGACTAATTAAAACCAATATGGTTAGTATAAGATCTGATGATCCCCCAAATGTATATTCCATTAGAGAAAAAAAATACTAATCTTAATTTCTAAAATTAAACCAACAATACCCTAAAGTTAAATAAATAATATACAATAATAAATTTTCCTAAAATTCCTTCAATATAATCTAAACTAATATTGAAACCCAAAACATATAAGAATGTAGTCTTCCACATTAAATTTTATCTCCAAATGACATCATCTACTCTTAAAGTCACATACTTAAAAGTAATTAACATAATCACATATTCATTATTATAGGTTAATCATTTCCATAAATAACCCAAATCAATATAGAACCACAATAAAAACATATATAAAAATCCACCATTACTCCTCTAATGACATCGCATAGTATTCTATTTTCCTTGGACATATTGTGTTCCAAACAAAGTGAACATCTTCCAAAATAACATTTATCACTTAATCACCAAATCATTTTCCTATACTAAGGGTATTCATTTTATAAGACATAAGAACCCAAATCAACATATTATTGATCAAAAATAGTCACACTAACTAGGGACTTCACGTAGTCCAGTGGTAGGCGATAAATCCCAATCGCACTTTGGTTGTGGGTTCGATTCCCACAGCTTTGTCCGACGCGACGGGTTGTCACACGATCTACGTGTTGTCCTTTTCAAAAACTATATTTTATAATATCACCAAAATGTGATAAATTCCTCAAAATAACATAATTTAACCACAAATGTTATATCATACATTGCATTTTCATCCCAAATTATAATAACTTATAATTCTCTCAAACCCCAATGATCATATAAAACCAAATGGTTATTTATACCTATATCCACAAGAGAAGAGACAATTCTTCCTCAAATATCATTCTCACATGGAAAACTGTGGGTTACAAATAGAAGAGAAAATTATTCCAAAGTAAACCCATCAATAAGGAGCGCTAATACTTTTTAAACATTTCTCCAACCATTTATTTCCACATTTCTTCTTCTTTGACCAAGAAAATATCCTATAAAATAGGGAATTCACTCGGGTAATGGCCTGGTCCCCTATATTTACGGCAAGTGACTGTAAATGGACTTTTGGGACCATTTTTATCTTCTTCCATAGCACTATTCATTTTTCTTCGGCAATTCTTCACTTTATGTCTTTTCTTCCCACACGTAAAGCATTTTTTTGTCCCATTGAGACACTTTCCTGGGTTTCTCCTTCCACATTTCCTGCATGATAAAAATTGAGGGTTCTTTTCTCCATGGTCTCCATTACTGGAGCTCTTATCATTCATCACCTTTCTCTTCCTTGTTGAGTCTGGGAGTTAGTTAATATATATATATTGTTGATCATATTTTGGGAAAAATGATTTGGCATAAAGATGATATCATTTACGCCTATCAACAATACATTTTGTTGCTCATTTCCACCACCGTTCCCACCTTGTACATCATTCTCAAAGTCACAATGACTTCCTTGGAATCCAGCCAGTGACTAAAACTAGAAATCATTGCGTGAGTAACAGTAGTAGAAAAATCATTTAGAGATTAACATGTCACCATATTCTCAATTTGAAAAAATATTAGGATTTACCATGGTCATTTACTCTCATCTTATATATATATTACTTAAATCAGTTTGTAAAGAAAATGTAAATTATCCTAAGCATATCCCCTGGGAGTGTTATAACCAAGAGTGCAGCAAGGCCTGTTGTCGTGCACCAGTTCCCGTTCGAGTCTAGCTCAAAGCGGTGTTTTCAGGTTTTACCCCTAGGTACATATGTTCCAGATCCGCCTCTACCTGCTCGTATCAAGACATGGATGTATTGCTCGGAAAACTCACAAAATCTCTACAATACCAAAATTCTAGAAAGTTCTTCTATACTAATCCTCAATGTTCATATTAGGTCTACATGCTCTAATCAGAGTTTATCTAAATCTAGATTCCAGGGTTTGTACTAAACTTTCTCTGATACCAACTATAGCGCCCCGACCCTAGATACCCAAAGTTGGTTCATTATTACATAACATTGGCATGATCACAAAGAATCAAGTCTCGAAAGACCGATTAGTTTAGTAGTCTTTGAAACACTAGATATATTCATAAGTCATACATCACATCATAAGTTAAAAAAACTACAACAACATCTTGTCTTCATATCCCCTCATACTATCCCTGCAGGTCATTCATAATTTACTTCTTCATAATCCTAGGAAAATAAAACATTGAAAGGGGTGAGCTCAGATGCTCAGTACGGATAACATTATAGCAGAAGATTTCATAGATAAGCATAAACACTTTTGGCAGTTTATAACTAAAACTAAAGCCTTTTAAACTTGAACTTCAGTATAAAATCGCAAAGATAAAATAAATTAATGACATTTACTTACTCACATGGATATTCTACTAGTCGAATTATCACATGCAATATCAATAACCACTTTCATAATGATGGAATGCATAATGCCAGACTATCATAACCACATAGCCAAGGCCTCGTGCCAAGACTACAAATAAGATTTTGCCAAGGCCCTGTGCCAAGATAGTAGTTTGTCTCATGAGACCTACCGATGCATCGAGGAGCTATAGCGGGCTCCACCCATCACTTATTAATTCCAATGCATTCCTCATATGAACAGGTTTAAACCTAACATAAACATTTTTATTAAAACTAGCATACTAAATGTCAATACTTTAACCACAAACCATGAATGGTATAAAAATAGCACATCCACAGTCAAACATAACTCATTCGATACAATATGGAAGATTGTATTGTATCAAATTAACCTCAATCAAGAATAATGAAGGATGTTGACATAGATGAAAATAATCTTCAAAACTATTTGAGAGAAATATCCCCCTTTTTCTTGAAATTATTTAAAAGTCACACTATTAGTCAAAAAGCCATTTAAAAATAGATTTTTGAATCACAGTGTCCCATACCACTTTGAAACTTTTTAATAGGAGTTTAAATTTCTAAACATTAATTTCCATATAAATAAATCCTTCAAACAATTTTTAAAACAGGGACATTAATGAGAAAGATTTAGATGAATAATTCTTTAAAACATTTAAAAATGGTATATTAGTTAGAGATTCTAACCAAAAGAGAGACAGTTGAATACAAATAATTGAGGTAATAAAAACGTTGTAATATCATGAGAATAAAGCGATTCATGATATACTATGTCAAAGTAAATTATATACACCGCATAAAAGTGATTTGGTGTATATCAACAAAGAAGTCTCAATGGAATGTAAATTGAGATGAAATCTCTAATAAAGGCCGTATCCTTAGGTTAAGGATAAATCAACGACATAATTATGTGTGAAAAAATATAAATACACTAAATATGATTGGATATTCAGTGTAAAATAATAGAAGGATATTGACACATATTCTGGTAAAAACAACACCAATGAATTGGATGTTTAACTCAACAAATGGTGAATGAGGTAAAATTACTCTTATCAAATTCATATCAATGACTTGAGAATTATCAATGGAGTGATTATGTGTATCAAAAGTATATCCATAGGAAGGGGAGTGGAAATTATGACATAATCAAATGAATAGTGACTCCACACATAATCTTGTGGTAATATAATCAATGAAATATGCGTAAAGCCAAATGAGTGGAAATTGAAATCTCAAATTCTCTTTTTGATTAGGTAACATACAAAACATACACCCATGAAAGAAGTATCATACCATGATGATGTAAATACCCATAAATTAAATTATATTACACAATGAATACAATCATGGGCAGTACACATACACCACATGCAATAATTAAGTGGTGAACAATGGAATTCTCACGAAATTAAGAGTGACTTAAGAATCCCCTTACCTTGTACTTTTCCTTGGTTGGGGGTAGGTCAACCTCCTGTATACTTTCGAAATAATTGTTATTAAATTATTCATTAATCATATACATTAATATGATATCATATATGATCTTTTAACATTGCTTTGTTAATAATATCTTAGAATTATCGTCGTTTCATGTGTTAACTTACTCATTTTCTTTTATATGTTTTGTTACGTAAGCCATGTTTTTCATGGATAGGTTGTTTATTATTCATATCCAGAATGATATCAAGTCCTTAAAAATTATTTTTATATCATAAAATGATAATTATTCTTGAATGGATACGATAGAGAAGGAATCTCATCGCGTTCGTGGAGACGGTAGTCCGTACGTACGCACGAGCGACAATATCATTCTTTTGATATTAAAATAATATATAATTGGATGGTATATCATATATAAAGAATCATTATCATGTTATATTTATTATTTTCATGAGTTACACAACATTATTATACCCACCCAAATAATAATATATTGAATAACAATTACACCACGACGTGGAGACGGTAAGCCATATATACGCACGTATGGTGACATGTTATTCAAAGGGTGGATAGAATACTGAATATGGTTGTAACATATTTATAATAACATAACAGTATATATAAGATACTTTAGTTATTATTTTAGAATGGTAATAACAAATAAAGAAGAAGTGGAAGAAGAAAGGAACTTGAAAAGCAGTGGTGAAAACATTACCTCTTCTTCAGGTTCTTCCTTTTGATTTGATCAAAAGGGCTCCTTAGGTTGGCATTCTGATCAAACTAAGGCCTCTGGGTTGTATTGAGGGATGTTGAAAGAGTATTTGGGAATGGGTTTCTGATACAAAAGGCTTTGATGGTTTGAATAAATGAAAAGGAGGAGTTCTCTTTTATAAAAGGGGTGAGGGGCACCTTTGGAAAAGCTAGAAATATTAATATATAATAAATTCATATTCGGTTTCTAATGGCTCAAAGGTTGATTATTCAAATTTTAAGGGGGGGGATAGGAATAAAACCATTAAACCAATATAATTTAGACAGGTTTGGGGTACTATATTAACCTTATCTTTTAGTTTCAACTCTTAGTTAATTAGTTTGACATTTACCATGTCACTTTGTATTTTTATATTATATAGTTAATAAACATACAATATACATCTGAGAGACACCCATGTGATCCATTAATGATACAAATATCATGATATAATTGTCTTGGACAAACCTTAGATTTTTATGAATTTAATATCAATTAATAATATAATATTTGTTTTAAAAGATCTTTTATGACAATTTTGACACTATTCAATAGTTGATTTTTTTGAAACTCATAACAGAATTATTACTTCTAAAAAATTCAATTAAAGAAATACTAATATGTCTTATTATCCTATAAAATTATTTTAATTCATTAAAAGTCTCAAATTATATTTATTTGGGTATTTATAATATCAATTATACTAATTGTTCACTATTATGGTAATTATTGCATCATCTTTGTGTCATAAATAAATTAAATTATTTAATCTTTAAAAATTATAAATAAAATATCATGATTTAGGAAATATTATTATCTTTATAATGAATATTTATAGTCTCAAATTCAAAATATATAACCCTGTGTAACAATTGTTATCCTAAAGGATATATGCTTGTGTCATTTTTGTATTCATTTTAACTTAATTAAAATAAAGTGTCCCTATCACTTACAAGTGGATCCATGGGGTCCCAAAATCGACCCAAAGATTCCCATGGTCGACCATGTATTAACCAATAGGGTTAAGACACGTTTTTGGGTAATTTAGTATTATTATAATATTATTTTTTAACCCTTGTTTATCGGATTTACCCTTTAACCATGATAAATAAAATATTTACCGAAGTAATTATCCAAAATTTCTATAAAAAAAAGTTACATATTTACACAATTTGAACATCCTGATTCCAAATATGGAATCCATTTTTCCAAATTCAAAACACAGAATTGGCAGAAATTAATTTAAAATTAATTCCCGTTGTTAAAACAAAAAGCGTGTTTTCAATAGATAATAACTATCAAAAGATTGGCACTTGTTTATGTCTGGTTTAAATGTGATATTATGTTCAATGACCCACATTATATTACATGGTAAAAATATATTCTAAATATACTTTAAAACCACTCAAATTCATAATTTATCACTATTAATTATTTTGATTAAAAAAGTTGTTTTTAATTAAAATTTAGTAATTTTCACTATTCATCAAAATATGAAAGTTATCCGAAAAGCACAAAAATTTCACCCTAGGCTAAATTAGATATTTAGAATCCAAAAATAAAGTCAATTTTGAGAGATAGAATTTATAAAATTTCAAAAAGTAGGTATTACTATTCATGATGCCTAGTTTGATTGGTTGTGGTGTGTTAAAATCTCTAAGTTGCGTACAATGCACACCATTACATTATACGAAGGGAAACGTACCGTGGAAGCTTGGGGTGTTACACTCTCCCCTCCTTCAATAAATTGGGTCCTCGAAATTTTTAAAATTGTTCTTGGGAATATAATGGAAAGTCCCACATCGGAAAAAGAGTCAGTAAAACTATTACTTTAAAAGAAATAAAGAGAGGTATAAAGGTCATCCAAGATAACCCATACTCGGATTCCATGTATGAAAACATGGATAGGGATGATAAACTAAGTGTCAAGTTCTGATGGATAGGGATAGAAATCATGATCAGGAGAAATTTAACAATAAGAAAACCACAAACTTTTGTTGGGACAAACGACCATTAGTCTCCTATTAAGAAAGTAAACATACAACATTTTTTTTTGTTTTAAGTTACATTACATTAGGAAGAGGAATTAAATTATGATATTGACTAAGAACCTAAAGATATATACTTAGTATTTAAGTATATTTTCATTATTTAATAACTTTTTACCACTAACTTATTTTTTTGAACAATGAGTATTCAAGAAGACTTGGTCACAATAAAAGAGCTAGAATAAACTTCTATATAAATACATGATCCATGTAGGATAAACTATATATTTAACTTGTATTTAGAGATTAATCAAAACCAAAATTGTTAGTATAATATCTGATGATCCCCCAAATGTATATTCCATTAGAGAAAAAAAATACGTCTCTTAATTTCTAAAATTAAACCAACAATACCCCAAAGTTAAATAAATACCATTCGATAATAAAATTTCCTTAAAATCCTTCAATATAATCCAAACTAATATTGAAACCCAAAACTTTTAAGAATGTAGTCTTCCACGTTAAATTGTATCTCCAAATGACATCATCTAACCTTGAAGTCACATACTTAAAAGTAATTAACATAATCACATGTTCTTTATTATAGGTTAATCAGTTCCATAAATAACCCAAATCACTATAGATCCACAATTAAAACATAGATAAAAATCCACCATCACTCCTCTAATGACATCCCATAGTATTCTATTTTCCTTGGACATATAGTGTTCCCAACAAAGTGAACATCTTCCAAAATAACATTTATCACTTAATCACCAAATCATTTTCCTATACTAAGGGTATTCATTTGATAAGACATAAGAACCCAAATTAATATATTATTGATAAAAAATTGTCACAATAACTAGGGACTTCACGTAGTCCTGTGGTAGGCGATAAATCCCAATCGCACTTTGGTTGTGGGTTTGATTCCCACATCTTTTTCCGACGCGACGGGTTGTCACACGGTCTACGTTTTGTCCTTTTTCAAAAAAATATATTTTATAATATTACAAAATGAGATAAATTCCTCAAAATAACATAATTTAACCACAAATGTTATATCATACCTTGAATTTTCATCCCAAATTATAATAACTTATAATTCTCTCAAACCCCAATGATCACATAAAACCAAATGGTTATTTATACCTATATCCACAAGAGAATAGACAATTCTTCCTCAAATATCATTCTCACATGGAAAACTGCGGGTTACAAATACAAGAAAAAATTATTCCAAAGTAAACCCATCAACAAGGAGCGCTAATACTTTTTAAACATTTCTCCAAACATTTATTTCCACATAGCTTCTTCTTTGACCAAGAAAATATCCTATAGAATAGGGAATTCACTCGGGTAATGGCCAGGTCCCCTACATTTACAGCAAACAACTGTAAATGGACTCTTTGAACCATTTTTATCTTCTTCTATAGTACTCTTAATTTTTCTACGTCAATTCTTCACTTTATGTCCTTCATTCCCGCACGTAAATCATTTCGTTGTCCCATTGAAACACTTTCCTAGGTGTCTCCTTCCACATTTCCTGCATGATGAAAATTGAGGATTCTTTTCTCCATGGTCTCCATTGCTGGAGCTCTTATCATTCATCACATTTCTCTTCCTTGTTGAGTCTAGGAGTTGGTTAATATATAAGTTGTTGATCATATTTTTGGAAAACTGATTTGGCATAAAGACGATATCTTTTATGCCTATCAACATTCCATTTTGTTGCTCATTGCCACCACCGTTCCCACCTTGTACATCATTCTCAAAGCCACTATGACTTCCTTGGAATCTAGCCATTGACTAAAACCAGAAAGCATTGTGTGTGTAACAGTAGTCGTAAAATCATTTAGAGATTAACATGTCACCATATTCTCAATTTGAAACATATTAGGATTAACCAAGGTAATTTAATCTCTTCTTATATATATTACTTAAATCGGACTACAAAGAAAATGTAAACTATCCTAAGCATATCCCCCAGGAGTGTTGTAACCAAGAGTGCAGCAATGCCCGTTTTCGTGCACCAGTTCTCGTTCGAGTCTAGCTCAAAGTGGTGTTTTCGAGTTTTACACGTAGATACATCTATGCCAGAGCTGCCTCTACCTGCTCGTATCCAGACAGGGATGTATTGCTCGGAAAACTCACAAAATCTCTACAATACCAAAATTCTAGGAAGTTCTTCTATACTAATCCTCAAAGTTCATCTTAGTTCTACGTGCTCTAATCAGAGTTTATCTAAATCTAGCTTCCATGGTTTGTACTAAACTTCCTCTAATACCAACTGTAACGCCCCGACCCTAGATACCCAGAGTCAGTGCATTATTAAATAACATTGGCATGATCACAAAGGATCAATTCTCGAAATACCGATTAGTTTAGTAGTCTAGAAAACACTAGATATATTCATAAGTCTTACATTAGATCATAAGGTAAAAAAACTACAACAACATCTTGTCTTCATATCCCCTCATACTATCCCTGCAGGTCATTCATAAATTACTTCTTCATAAACCTGGGAAAATAAAACATTGAAAGGGGTGATCTCAGATGCTCAGTAAGGATAACATTATAGTAGAAGCTTTCATATATAAGCATAAACACTTAAGGCAGTTTATAACTAAAACGAAAGCCTTTTAAACATGAACTTCAGCATAAAATGGAAAAGATAAAATAAATTAATGCCATTTACATACTCACATGGATATTCTACTAGTCGAATGATCACATGCAATATCAATAACCACTTTCATAATGATGGAATGCATAATGACAGACTATCATAACCACATAGCCAAGGCCTCATGCCAAGACTACAAATAAGATTTTGCCAAGGCCTTGTGCCAAGACACTAGTTTGTCTCATGAGACCTACCGATTCACCGAGGAGCTATAGTGGGCTCCACCCGTCACTTATTAAGTCCAATGCATTCCTCATATGAACATTTTTAAACATAACATAAACATTCTTATTAAAACTAGCATACGAAATGTCAATACTTTAACCACAAACCATGAATGGTATAAAAATAGCACATCCACAGCCAAACATAACTCATTCAATACAATATGGAAGATTGCATTGTATCACATTAACCTCAATCAATAATAATGAAGGATGTTGACATAGATTAAAATAATCATCAAAACTATTTGAGAGAAATATCCCCCTTTTTCCGGAAATCATTTAAAAGTCACACTATTTGTCAAGAAGCCATTTAAAAATAGATTTTTTAATAAAAGTGTCCCATACCACATTGAAACTTTTTTAAAGGAGTTTTAATTTATAAAATTTAATGTCCATAAAAATAAATCCTTAAAACCATTTTTAAAACATGGACATTAATTAGAATGATTTAGATGAATAAGTCTTTAAAACATTAAAAAAATGGTATTTTAGTTAGAGATTCTAACCAAAAGAGAGACACTTGAATAAAAATAATTGAGGTAATAAAAACATTTTAATATCATGAGAATAAAGTGATTCATGATATACTATGTCAAATGTACATTATATACACCACATAAAAGTGATTTGGTGTATATCAACAAAGAAGTCTCAGTGGAATGTAAATTGAGATGAAATCTCTCATAAAGGCCGTATCCTTAGGTTAAGGATAAATCAATGACATAATTATGTGTGAAAAATATAAATACACTAAATATGATTGAATATTCAGTGTAAAACAATCAAAGGATATTCACACATATTCTTGTAAAAACAACACCAATGAATTGGATGATTAACTCAACAAGTGGTGAATGAGTTAAAATTACTCTTATCAAATTCATATCAATGACTTGAGAATTATCAATGGAGTGATTATGTTTATAAAAAGTATATCCACAGGAAGGGCAGTGGAAATTATGACATAATAAAATTAATAGTGACTACACACATAATCTTGGGGTAATATAATCAATGAAATTTGCGTAAAGCCAAATGAATGGAAATTGAAATCTCAAATTCCCTTATTGATTAGGTTACATACGAAACATACACCCATGAAAGAAGTATCATACCATGATGATGTAAATACCCATAAATTAATGTATATTACAAAATTAATACAATCATGGGCAGTACACATACACCACATGCAATAATTAAGTGGTGAACAATGGAATTCTCACGAAATTAAGAGTGAGTTAAGAAACCCCTTACCTTGTACTTTTACTTGGTCGGGGGTAGGTTAACCTCCTGTATAATGTTGAAATAATTGTTATTAAATTATTAATTAATCATATACATTAATATGATATCATATAGGATCTTTTAACATTTCTTTGTTAATAATATCTTAGAATTATCGTCATTTCAGGTGTTAACTTACTCATTTTATTTTATATGTTTTGTTACGTAAGCCATGTTTTTCATGGATAGGTTGTATATTATTCATATCCAGAATGATATCAAGTCCTTAAACACTATTTTTAAATCATAAAATGATAATTATACTTGAATGGATATGATAGAGAATGAATCTCATTGCGTTCGTGGAGAAGGTAGTCCGTACGTACACACGAGCGACAATATCATTCTTTTGATATTAAAATAATATATAATTGGATGGTATATCATATATAAAGAATCATTATCATATTATATTTATTATTTTCATGAGTTACAAATCATTATTATACCCACCCAAATAAATATATATTGAATAACAATTACACCACGACGTGGAGACGGTAAGTCGTACGTACGCACGTATGGTGACATGTTATTCAAAGGGTGAATAGAATACTGAATATGGTTGTACCATATTTATAATAACATCACAGTATATATAAGATACTGGATTTATTATTTTATAATGGTAATAACAAGGAATGAAGAAGTGGAAGAAGAAAGGAACATGAAAAGGGGTGGTGAAAACATTACCTCTTCTTCAGGTTCTTTCTTTTGATTTGATCAAAAGGGATCCTTAGGTTGATTTTATGATCAAACTAATGCCGCTATGATGTAGTGAGGGAAGTTTAAAGATTATTTGGGCATGGTTTGGCCGAACCAAAAGGCTTTGAAGGTGTGAAGAAATGAGAATGAGGAGTGCCCTTTTATAAGAGGGGTGAGGGGCACCTTTGGAAAAGCTAGAAATATTAATTTATAATAAATTCATATTCAGTTTATAATGGATGAAAAGGTGATTATTCAAAGGTTAATGTGGGGATAGGTCTAAATCCATTCAACCAATAGAATTTAGACAGGTTTGGCTTACTATATTAACCTTATTTTTTAGTTTTTACTCTTAGTTAATTAGTTTGACATTTACCATGTCACTTTGTATTTTTATATTATATAGTTAATAAACTTACTATATACATCCAAGAGACCCCCATGTGGTCCATTAATGATACACCTATCATGATATAAGTGTCTCGGCTGAACCTTATATTTTTATGAATTTAATATCAATTAATAATATAATATTTGTTTTAAAAACTCTTTTATGTCAATTTTGACACTATTCAAAAGTTGATTTTTTTGAAACTCATACCAGAATGATAACTTCGAAAAAAAGTCAATTAAAGCAATACTAATATGTCATATTATCCTATAAAATTATTTTAATTCATTAATAGTCTCAAATTATATTTATTTGTGTATTTATAATATCAATTATTCTAATTGTTCACTATTATTGTAATTACTGCATCATCATTGTGTCATAAATAAATTAAATTATTTAATCTCTAAAAATTATAAATAAAATATCATTATGTAGAAAATCCTTTTAGATTTATAATGAATATTTATAGTCTAAAATCCAACATATATAACCTTATGTAACAATTGTTTTTTTAAAAGATATATGCTTGTGTCATTTTTGTATTTATTTTAACTTAATTAAAATAAAGTGTCCCTATCACATACAAGTAGATCCATGGGGTCCCAAAATCGACGCAAAGATTCCCATGGTCGACCATGTATTAACCAATATGGTTAAGACACGTTTTTGGGTAATTTAGTATTATTATAATATTTTTTTTAACCCTTGTTTACCGGATTTACCCTTTAACCATGGTAGATAAAATATTTACCGAAGTAATTATCCAAAATGTCTAAAAATAAAAGTAACCTATTTAAACAATTTTAACATCATGATTCCAAATATGGAATCCATTTTTCCAAATTCAAAACACATAAGTGGCATAAATTAATTTAAAATTAATTCCCGTTGTTAAAACAAAAAGCGTGTTTTTAAGAGATAATAACTATCAAAAGATTGGCACTTGTTTATGTCTGGTTTAAATGTGAAATTATGTTCAATTACCCACATTGTATTACATGGTAAAAATATATTCTTAATATACTTTAAAACCACTCAAATTCATAATTTATCACTATTAATTATTTTGATTAAAAAAGTTGTTTTTAATTAAAATTTAGTAATTTTCACTATTCATCAAAATATGAAAGTTATCAGAAAAGTACCAGAATTTCACCCTAGGATAATTTCGATATTATGAATCCAAAAATTAAGTCCATTTTGAGAGATAGAATTTAAAAAATTTCTAAAACTAGGTATTATTATTCATAACGGCTTGTTTGATTGGTTGTGGTGTGTTAAAATCTCGAAGTTGCGTACAATGCACGCCATTGCATTATTCGATGGGGAACGTACCGTGGAAGCTTGGGGTGTTACAGCGGTTCAATGTTTACATTTTTAGATCCATTAAGGAAGCTATATATTTCTCCTGATCCTACATATAGTGTTTCAATTTTGGTACTATAAAATTAATTAGAAGTCAAGTCTTCTCGATATGAGAATATCTAGACTTTGTGTTGAGGAGTACACAACTAAGATAGTATAAAATATTTTCATTCCCTTTATTATTCTTATAGGTGAGAAGGACACCGAGGGATCATTCACAACTAGTGACATAGAGGACCACTGGATTCCCACAGATGGGTGGAATTAGAACCAGCGATTTTAGTAGGTATTGCTTGATCTTCTCAAAAGGTGTCTAGCACTCTTCATCAAACAGGTGGATGAAACCTATATTAATGATCCTAGATAATGGATTATACTTCCCTTACATATTTGCGATGAATTTTCCTATGATGGATATGTAGCCTCTAAATCCTCAGATCTCTAGGATTTCTCTAAGAGGGGGAATCTGGATGATATCATTGATTATATCTCAGAAAATCTCAATTTCTCTCTATCTAACAATGATACCAAGTAATTTTCCATAGGTGACCTCCAAAGAACATTTCCAGAGTTTATATTTCCATGGAAGGATCAGTGGAAGAAAAAATCTTCTCATAATCTCCAACATGGTCCGAATAATGGAAGTATTTAACCACCTTGTCATATATTTATAAATACACTAGCATCCCAATGATCGGATTGAATATGCGGTCCATGGCAGGATAATAGGTATCTCCTTAATTTTTTAAACTGGATGTAATTACATGATAATAGAAGGAAATATTTATTCTTATGAATGTCTTAGATTTCACATATTTGATGGCCTTTTGAATCTGGTTAAACCTTGAAGACACATCCATAATGGAGAGATCCAAGAACCCAGTGGTGGCTTAAATCATTAGCTCTATCACCAGAAGAGGAAAATCATTCTTCAGGTAGTGGTGGTTGAGATCCCAATAGTCGATGAATAATATGATCTGTTTTTTCTTCTTCCTTAATGGAACAATGTTGGAAAACTATTTGCGGTATTGAACTTCCTGGATGATGTTTTCCTTGATGAGTTTATAAACTTCGACCTCGACCATTACACTGTGAGATGGGGGCATCATCCTAGATCACAGATAGAACCTTTGATGATTCACCGAGAGTCCAATAGTATAGACAGTGACCTGAGGGTCTAACCCTAGAATCTCATCATATCACTAGGTGATCATATCACATTGATTATTCAGGAAGTCCACATACTAATTTTGATCCTCTATTGGCATGGTTTTACTGATCAGTGTTACCCTGAAATATATCTCAATGCTGATATTCACCTATACCAACTCATCGAGGGTGGTGGAGAATACCTCTTAGAATATGGGTGGATCATATTCCCAATCCTCTTCATCATCTAAGGAGAGAGGTACATCAGGATGAGTAAATTCTTTCGAGCTAGCTGAACAAAGTGGAATTCTAGTGTTGTCTAGGGTGGTAGTGGAATCTTCATCAGAAGACTTATACCCTGTTGAAACCATGAAAACAAGGTTGTTGACTCAATTCCATAAGGAATTTGATCGAGGGTCCCATTCAGGATGATATCAAATAACTAGTGGTCGGTTGGTTTTTGTCGACTTATTCTAGATTGAGGAATCAAGAAGGTGTGGAGTAATGTTCTATCCCTGGGGTGAACATCTTAATACCTCAAAAGAGTAATTGGATCTGGTACTGCCCTAGCATATACATTGTAGGAGTACAAGGTAATATTATAATGTTCCATGTACCTAGGAATGTAACTTCCCCCCATATTAGAGATGATAATGAAAATTACAAAATCTGGCATCGTGGCCCCCAGCTGATGAATCCGGATGATGAATGTGGAATCTGTTTCAATCCAGGGGATATCCACAGTAGCGGTATTCTCAACCTCATTGTTAAAAACATAATTTTCCTTACTATTGTAATAATAAACATCCAAATAATGGGCTGCACAGGAGAGAAAAATATATTCTTCACCTTTTATTATTCCCACTTGCTGGTTGAGGGAGCACAGCAGGCACTGGTGATATAAGGAATGAATTTTTGCATGTAGATGGAGCCAGGGTCTACCCATCATCTAATTTTAGGTAGTATCCTATGAGACCACCATAAATTATGTTGTCACTACTAGGCCACTGAATTGGGTCTTTAGGTAGATTCTTCTACATACCCTTTACCCTATCCTATCATAAACCTGATTCTTGAAATCATAAGGAAATAGAAATTCATCAGTCAGTCCTAGATTTCAAAGCTTCTGGGTCGGGATGAGATTGATCCAAAAACCTATATCCATGAGAAAATCTAATAAATCGATGCCATTGAGTAGGTTTGTTGTGTCAAATAGGAGGATGGGCCTATATATGGGAGAACCATCATCTTCTTTATATAATGAGATGATTGATTAGCATTCATATTTTTATAATTCCTCAGCTTGGTAGGCCTCTCCAGATAATATGATGTTTCGAACTAGATGGGGGCATTCCAAACACACTACGAGGGCAACTTGCAACTATTATGAAAGAAAGAGGTCCTCATGAATTGATTTCTTTTCCAAAATGTTGTCAAGATGCTTAAGAATACCATACATCCATTCTATGTTAACATTTCTTCTAATGAGTGGTGTCTATTCAGATGGGAGAATTAATAACATTACATGTCAGACTGGTGGATTATGGTTGGTGGTGGGAATATCATGTTTCTCACTAGTATAACCTTGAAAAGATAATATAGGTTAACTATTGGATGACTAAGGACTGGTCATAGTGAAGCACAATTCAAAATGATACAGTTATGATGGCTTGGTCTAGTAGATTAGCATGAATGGCGGCAGCTATAAATCTGACATGACCGGCTAAAAAGAAGACGCCAGAAAAGCCTTACATTGGACTTGTTGTCTTTTCATAGTATTAAGCATGACTTGTATTGAAAAACTAGTATAAGAATTATGATTATTCACGTGGCCATGAAATCATTGATGATTTCCTCGACCGGGAACATTAGGAGGATGAACATGACACTATTCGTCATTCAGAAGCATATATGTGTCCAATAGATCAATGGAATTTGTGAAAGTGTACTATTAATTATCATATAATGAATATTAAAATACTGGTAAAATTTAGGGTGACATTTCCATTTATGGAGGAATTCAATATATGGGGGTGTGAGATGGTTTATCCACCAGAGGGTGACTTTTCATTCCCTTATGGTGTCAATGTTTTCACTTCTGAGATGTAGAAGGATACGATGTGGATTCAGAATTAGCAGTTGGAAGATGTAAAGTAACATGAAGAGGTTTGGAATGATTCAAATGGTAACGGATGATTGCATGGGCATGAAAAATTACCCTAAGATCCAACCAATTATCATACATCTGAGACCTGTGGATGGATACTTTACTTCTATTCACCTTCACTATCGCTATTAGTATTCATAGAGGTGGATGATTCCAGTACCGGAGTGGGACCCAATCTAAAAATGTTGTCATCAACCTGGTCCAATATCTAGTCCTTAAAAACATATCATTTCTTGATGGTATATCCAAGAAACATGTGAAAAGGGTAGTAGTTGGGGCGATCAGTGAAAACAACCTCCTAGGGTTTCCTACATTCTTGAAACTTCATAATCCCCAGATCAAAAGAACTACGAAACTAACCAAGAACCTAAGACTCATTGAATGATTAGGTATTGTTCCTTATACCTAATAAAGGTACTCTAGGAGTCTAACCATGAAGAAGGAATAAATCCTTGTGATGGTTTAGAACCTCATTGTCCTGTCTAAGCAGTGGTGGTGCATTATGCAGTTGTTCCTACCGATTATTTTTCAGGCAAAACTGAGTATGTGGATGGACATAAGGCTATTTCCCTCTGAAAAGATATGGATTAGGCTTTATCCTTAAAATATCTTATGTCCTGGGGGCCTTTATTTGTGTGATTATAGTAGTCTCAGCCATGGAATCTCGTCTTGCAGGAGTGGGAGGAGGAAATAGATGTTCTTTCTTTTTCTTATAGAAGGCTTCCTCCATGAACTGGGCCTTATCATAAAAAGGCCAAAATCTACCATGGAAATTATGAGTAATTGAAGAGATATCCAATTCAGTCTTACCATTTCCCACAGAAATCTCATCAACTACTATTGATTTAGCGGTATATCAAGTGAATACATGATTACCTTACTCCTAATGAAAAATTTTGCGACTCACTCCTCAAGCCATTGCATACACTTGAAGAGCTCAGTAATAATTTTCTTTTATGTTCTACAGATGAACTGATTAGGAAACTACATGAAAAGTTCATGAAAATAGTGAATGACCCAATTTCTAACTGGTTGTTACAGAAAAATGTAGGCCCTTCCAAAATGCGTACAAAATGCCAGATCTTGGATGCTTCCTATTGTGCTAAAGTTCCCAAAATGGGACAAAACCCTGATATAAAGTGGTCCAAATTCGGCAGTGGGTTTATCATACCGTTGAAATGGGATAATGTAGTATTCCTAAAACTGGAGGTGCAAGTTTGTCATCCAGCCATGCCGAATATGACTTACCTTCATGTGGGATCACCACCTGCTTCATCTCAAGGGATGAGTGATAAGAGCATCCATTAGTTATTTTTTGTGAAAGTTTCTATCTGGATATGGATCCCTAACCACCAGTGATTTGATGGGATCATAAAAATAGTAGGTAGGCTTAGAGACTTGTGGAGCATCTAGAGTGGAATGTGGAGCTCCTAGAGGATTGATCTGAACTAGGTTTTGATGATGGTTCCCATGCAGCTGAGGTGTATTAGGGGATACATACCATGATCATTCTCTATAGGCACCTGTCTATGCACTATCAACATGCATGGGTTTATCCATATTGATCATAGAAAACTATCGTGGGAGGACTAATAGCTTCACCTACTACCCTAGTAGAGGAGGTACAAGATTGTATCATGGATCACCGTAGTCCGAATGGTGAAATGCAATGCACTCAATAAGGATCTCATTAATGAAATTCATCTATTATGAAATATTTTGGAGAAAAATGTATTTGATAGGATCAACCTTATTCCTCTACACTGAACTTGATAGGTCAAATTTCATAGAGGTCATTGTCTTCTCCTTACCATTATTGGGGTCCCAAGTCAAGGGAAACAACTCAGAGGGGAAGGAAAGGCCATGCATCTGCCTTTGTATTATTGTGATGATACATGTATCAGTGTCTATATGGTACTGTGCTACCTAAGGTGAGACTCCCCATCATCATTCCCTACCTCAGTTTCCTTCTCCCTGAGTGGATAATGGTTATCAATATTCACTGTGATTTCACAAGAATGCATACCCTATATATTGCCTAAAATTATCGTTGGCGTAGGATGGGACTAAAGTGAAGAGCATCATACTAACCCCAACCATGGATTTGAACAAGTGGGGTTTCCTCTTAAATAATTTTATAGAGTACAGTGAAGCTATGAATGAATCTTTGATGAAGGGTCTAGTGATAGATGAGTTATGTTGGGAGATGAGCCACATGATGTGCTACTAGATCAACCATGAGACACTAATGCACAATTTCATCACAGTGATACTAAATCTTTCGATAATCCAAAAAATAGTTTTAAAGGTATATATTAATCTCCCATATAGTCTGGTAGAAACATAGAACCTAATCTAGGGTGAGTACCTTCAGGATGTTGAATTCGGGAGTGGTGATCAACCATCAAATCATAGACAACTATACTAGTGCAAGAGTGTCCCACAAGATTCTATAGTCTAATAATTGATCTGGCACATAGATGAACCATTCTTCAATCATGTTCAACTGAGAAACATGCAGCGGAAATGATATAGACAATTGTGGTTGTGGACTTTCATGTAGAGAAAATGTTGAGCGAGATGACATGATACTCCTCACTAGGTTATCTCTTGGACGTGGTATTGATCCCATCATAATGTCCCAGTAGAATAAAATTTTGATCACTACTTCACGCATGAAGGTGGAAACCATTGGTGGTAGATTTGGTGGATTTACGTCACCCACTAAGTGTAACATCCTTTGTAAATAATGAATAAGGAATATTTCATATTTATTAATATTTTTGAATTAAATATTAATTTTACATTAAAAGGGTTTCTATGTTTGATAGCATACCCGATATGAAAAAGGAGTTTCTTTAAAATCTTACGTCGCACACTACTAATATAATATTATTATTTTAAATGGTAGTTAACTCCTAGACATTGTATTGGAGGGAATGAATAAAACTAACAACAGTATGATCATACATGTTTGTTAAATGTATTTACATTTTTCCAATAAAATTTATAGGGTTAAAATGTGAATGAATCTAATTTTAAGCATAATTTACATTAAAAGGCCAATTTACCACTTTTTAATGACGAACCCTTTTTAAATATATATTTTGTCACATTAATACATTCCATATGACAAAATAAAATCCTTCTTTATAATTGGGACATTAAAATTTACTTTGTGTAAATATTTAGAATTTTTCCGATAATGTTCATTTATAATAAATAGTGAAAATATTGTATTTTAATTCAAAAGTGCCTTTTAATCTAATTTTTTATATGGTTATATTATCATTTTAATTGTTTTTAAAGTGAAATTAAAATATATTTTTACCATTTAATACAATTTTGGTCATTGGAATTAATTTCACTTTGAAATTGGACATAAACAAGTTTCAATCTTTTGATAGTTATTGTTTCTTAAAAACACGCTATTTGTTTTAACAAAGAGAATTAATTTTAAAATTAATTAATGCAACATCTATGTTTTGGATTTGGAAAAATAGACATCAATTTTGAATTCGGAATATAAAATATATCTGAGGCTGAATTGTTTGTATTTTTCTGGAAAACATCAATTTCTTATGAATAGTGAAACCACATAGTGGTAGTTAAAAAAACCGACCTTTTCATTTAAATGAAATTTTACCAATTCTGTGAATTAAATTTTGAAAATCCGACATACATGGTTGTTATTAAGAAGTTAAATTTGGTTCAATAAGATGAATATAACTTTTGGTGAATAGTGACTTTTGACTTTTATTTACCGTGGCTAAAGGTAAATAGGAAAATTCAAGGTTAGAAGAATATTATAATAATTAACAATTACCTTGAAACTTGTACAAACCTTATTGGTTGAGTCCTTAACGACCATTGGCATCTTTGGGTTGATTTTGGGACCCCATTGATCCACATGGGAGTGAAAATGACAATTTGGATTAATTAATTTAATGTAAAGACAAAACTGACATTAACAAAACACTTTTAGTAATTAATTTTTATATGGTGTTATATAAGTCCTATTTTCGACTATAAATATTTATTGGAAATCTAAAAATATTTCCTACAAGATATTTTTTTTAATAATTTTTATACGTCTAATAAATTAATTTAGTTATGACATAATAATGATGCATTATTTACCTCATTAATAAATGGTTAAAATAAATAAGATTATAATGATTAATATATTATCTAAAACACGTCCAATTATGATTGGATGACTTTATTTCGACCATGAATCATCTTATCTTCGATGTTAATGATTTTTGTACAATTAGAAAATGAATATCATTATATAATAAAATAATATTTTCACACTTTCCTAAAGAACCCCTCCTCCCCTTATAAAAGGAGACCACTTCTAACCAATTCCTCACACCTCTCAAGCCATTTGGCTCATCCAACCTCTGCCCAATTATTCTCTAAACATCCCTATCATCCTAGTAGAAGCCTTAACTTAGGTAGAAGGAACTTCATGAAGCCCTTGGGTCAAACCAAAGGGAGTTACCCAAATTAAAGGTAACGATTTCTCTTAAATTTAATTCTTTTATTTTACTTTTCCAACCCCTAAAATCTTTTTATTTCATTTTTTGTAACAACACCAGTATCCTCAATATAATAGGATTTTGTTATAAGAATGATTCGAACTACACTTACACACACCTCCATCTAATGGATAAAAAACATAATGTTTCTGTGTATGGAAAACTAACGCCTCACGAAACGATGATTGTTCAATTACATCTTACCGCCTCTCATGGTGGCCATTATGATGGAACTGTATTTATATATGATATATATTATTATTATAATTTCTTTATGCTTCTGTACTTCCCAATTATACCAATCCTTTATGTTTTCCATAGTTGGTAAATACGATAATCTCATTTGAGGAACTGCAGACTACTGCCCCCTCAAAGTGATGTGACTCATTAATGCCTTATGTGGGATGTATAAAGGATGAAGTTAATGATATTATATATTATATTATACTGGAATTATAATATACCTATTTATCAATTTTTTAATTCCATTAATATAAGAAATAGAAATGAAAGAGCGTTCATGCGTATGTACGGCTTACCGTCTCCATGAACGGTGCATTTCAGTTCTTACCTCTAGATGTTATTTACTATTATAAAAACATGTATATAAGGGATATATATAATATATATGATAACCAAATCATTAATATCATTCTTGATATAATGAACTATTGACCACATGGACAGCTTTTAAATATAAGGTGTTCATTTTTACTCAAGTACCAAATATGGAAAAAATGAACGTTAGTAACTTAAATAATTATATAATGTTTATAACATGGTAATAAGTGATATAAAATGATTAATAAACTTGAAAAAGATTCATAATCATGTAGAAATTAACTTTAGATTTTTATTCAGGAAATTAAAGAACGATCGAGTCATGTCGGACACGAGGTAAGGGATCCGACCTCTCTCTTTCTTTTCAAGTACTCTCTTTTATGTCATTTCTTCTATGCTCCATGTTCTTATATTGGAGGATGTTATTTTATATTAAACATATTTTAGTTTGTATTTTCACATTATTAGAGACCCCCTCTTACTCTCATTAATTCATTTTAATAATTTTTAAGTGGCGTCGTAAGGATGCCAAATTTTCATAATGGATTTCTTATCTCACATTCAAATCATTGAGATTTCCATTATTCGCCACTTATTTATTGCATGTAGGGTATGTACTGCCCATCAATGTATTCAATGTGTAATATACATTAATTTATGGGTAATTACATCTTTATTTTATGATTCTTATTTCATGTGGTGTATGTTTCAAAAGTTACCAAATCGGTAAGGGAACATTTCACCCTCTTCTTTTTAAAAGACTTATTTTTGTTATGTCCTTTAATTTACATCTTCATATGTTGGGATATGTTCTTCTATATCCTTATTGATTTAAATTTTATTTCAATGTTATTAGATACCCTTTTTATCTGATAAACTCATTTCATGAATTTTAATGTGACATCGTTAGGCTGTCGAATGTTTGTAAAAGGACTTCTTAACCAAAATTTAATTGTTTGGGTTAAAATCCTACTTGTTGATTATGTGGGGATAAAAATATGTGTGAATGAACTATTATTGTTTTACACATAATATCCATTTATATTGGTTGTATATATATTTTTCACACATAAATTATGTCATTGATTTATCCTTAATCTAAGGATACTGTCTTTATAATGGATTGCGTCTCAATTTACATTCCATTGAGACATCATTATTTTTATGCACCAATTCAATATTATATGGTGTATACACTGTCCTTTGAAAAATTATATCCTGAATCCTTTTATTATCATGATATTATAAAGTTATGATTAAATATTACTCCTCAATTATTTGTATTAAAGAGTCTCTCTTTTTGTTAAAAACTCTTTAACTAAAATATTGTTTTAACTATTTTAAAGATTTATTATTATAAATATTTATCATCAATGTGCTAGTTTTAAAAATGGATTTAGGATTTATTTATATGGAAATTAATGTTTTAAAATGTTAATTTCTTTATAATCTTCAAAGTTTTATGGGACACTTTGATTCAAAAATAGATTTATTAATTGTTTTAAATGGTTATGAAAATGGTTTGATAAAGCATTGTTTATTTCAATATCTTGATATGATATATTGTGATTGGAATTTGGAAATGTTATATTTCATTTATGCTTGTTTTATGTGTTATGTTATGGTTATTGGGAATTGTTTACGTATATGGTTGGTTCTGTGATAAACCTAGGGTGGGTGATCCCGAGATAGCTCTCCAATGCATTGGTTAACATGACGGAGGTAGACGTGAATGTTTCTCCTAAGAGATTTAGGGAATATACTATGATGTGTATTCCAAATGTGACTCCCTATATAGCTGTGATAGCTACAATGTATGTATGTTATGAATTCCATAAGTTACCTTTATGATTTATGATTTCTATGTGTTATTAATAAATCTTATGATTTTGTAAGGTGTGTTATGATTGAAAAGTATTGGTTTCATTGCTTTGTATTTATTGGTGGGATAATGTTTTCCTTCCTCATTTTATAACCCTTACTGAGATTTTTATACTCATCCCATGTTTTTGAAATGTTTTCCACAGGACTTAAAGTTTAATATGGTCAAGGATGGGATCAAGTAAAAGTCAAGATATCTAAAACATAGAACTAGACATGTTTACTTTTAAGATTTTCTATTTTATGAAAAAATGGATACAGGGTATTAATGTCTTCTTGTAATATTCATGTTGTAATGTAATAGTTATGGAATAAATATATAAAACTCTAAACCTGAAAAGATCCTCAATGTGAATTATTCGTTTAATTCAATATTATGTAATGTTTTAAGGCCGAGTCCTTATAGTTGGTATTAGAGGTCGGTTTAGACAACTTTAGGGATTAGGAGTTTTTATTAGACACATGGTTAGTTCCTTTGTCTATTTTTTCAGGTAAATACTTGTTTTATAACATTTTTAAGTCAAGGAAAGTCAGTTACAAATGGAAGGAGGAGGATCTCAAATGAAATTTTTGTCTCTTCTTGATGACATGCTTGCAATAATTATTGCAAAGTCATATTCGAATGATTGTGAAACTTTTTCTGGAATACAACTCAATTGCAAGAAATTGTTTGAGATATCAGGAACCTCCACTATACCTCGTTATCTTTGTGGATCATGGGTTGTATTTAGAAAAAATCGTATTTTCACAATATTCACATATTTTCTAGAAAGGTAAATATTATCAAGGCATTTTCAGATATTTTACCTTATCACATGATTTTGAAGCATATTATGATTTTAAAAAAGGTGCTGAAGAAGGAGACCCTTGACCAACCTATTTATATTGGATTTAAAAATATTGTCTCTCAGCACATACTTATGGTATTTTAAATGGACCGTTAATTGAAAGTTTCAACTCAAATTCTGTTTGACTATTTAATAGAAATCAAGTTTTATCAGATGTTTTGAAATTATATTTCATACATGATTATTTTTTAAAACTATTTTTCTTTTAACACCCATATGACCCATATTGTACAAGGTGTATTTGTATGGAGGAAGCAAATGATTTTGAAGGATCTCTAAATCATTGTTGCAATGCATAGACCATCTACCTATGTGAACAAGATGATGATGAAACCAAATGGAAACCATGATCAAGGTATGATGCTCTTCATTTTGGGGATTGTTTTATTTTATCATTTGGTGGTGAAATATGACTTCAATAATTAAGATGTTGAGATCACAATGAATTTGGATGAAAATGAGAGGTATAAGGAAACCATTGAGGTTAAAACATGTTAGGGTTTTTTTTGAGTTTTATAAAAAGGACAACCCATGGGATGGGTGAAAACCCATCGCATCCGACAAGGCTGCCAGAATCGAACCCAAAACCGAAGGGCGACAAGGGCGCATTGCCTACCACTAGCCTACTTCAAGTCCCTGGTTAGTATAACTTATAATTTTAGTAAAATGTTTTTATCGAACAAGAATAAGATAATTTTTGGAACATATTTTTATAAAATGGATATAATTAGTATTGAAAAATGATATAGTGATTAAGTGATAAAAGGTTGTTGTGGAAGACGTTCTCTCTTTTGAGAAAACAATATTTGCCTACGGAAGATAGAATACTATGGGATTTAAATTGTGGAATGATAGTTGAAATTTTATTTTGGAGGAATATATGTTTTTATTATGGACACATGATGATTTGAATTATTTATGAAAATTATTAACCTATCATGGATAATATGTTATTAGGTTAATTACTTTTCAATATGAGACTTTATGAGAAACTGGTGTTACATGGAAATAAATGTTAAAATGTATCTTGGAAGTCTATGTAATTAAATCCTTATACGATTTGGTTAACAATCAATGTTTAGATTACTTTTGAATAATTTTATGGACAATTTTTTATTGAATGGTCTTTGTTGAACTTTGGGTTTCGTTAAGACAAATTTTTGAGATTAAGAGTGGTTTCTCTTTATGTAAATGTTTATCCTTTTGGGGATTATCTGATCTTGTACTAAACGTTTTGGTTTTAGTTAATATCTAAAGACAAGGGAAATATATAGTTAATCTTTTTTGGATTATTTGATTCCCTTGAAGTTGATTATAACACTTTTAATGTAAACAAGTCATCTAGAATACTCATCATATGGATGAAATATGAGTTTGTGTTAGAAATATAGTGAAGGAAAAAATTCAAAATGAAAATTAATTGTGTTTCCATATGTTTTTAGTTAAGCGCAATAATAAATTCATTAATGAAATGTAACATAAAACAAAAAACATGTCTGTTAATGTTTCCTAGTAGGAAATCAAAGACTGTTTAGCCCATCACATGTTTGTGATTTTCTGGAGGTTACCTTTTTCCTAAACATGTTTTCTATTACTCTCCATCAGAACATGATGATTTTTTTTCTCCTCCATATCCATGTTTTCATTGAATCCCATTATATGTTGTCTCGGGTAACCTTTTTACTTCTCTTCCTTTATTTTAATGTGAATGTTTTATTGACTCTCTTTCCGATGTGGGGATTTTAATGAAGTTTCCAAGCCCAGTTTTAAAATTGCGAGGATGAAATTCCCAAAAGGGGGGAAGGATGTAACATCCTAGGTAAATAAAGAATACGAAATATTTCATATTTATTAATATTTTTGAATTAAATATTAATTTTACTTTAAAAGGGTTGCTATGTTTGATAGCGTACCTGATATGCAACAACGAGTTTCTTTGAAATCTTACGTTGCACACTAATAATATAATATTATTATTTTAAATGGTATTTATCTCCTAGCCGTTGTATTGGAGGGAATGAAAAAAAATAACTACAGTATGATCATATATGTTTTTAAAATGTATTTGAATTTATCCAATAAAAGTTAGATGCTTAAAATGTGAATGAATCTAATTTTAAGCATACATTACATTAAAAGGCTGATTTATCTCCTTTTAATGGAGAACCATTTTTAAATATAGATTTGTTCACTTTAATACATTATATATGACAAAATAAAATCCTTTTTTAGAATGGGGACATCAAAATTTACTTTGTGTAAATTTTTGGAATTTTTCTGATAAAGTTCATTTTTTAATGAATAGTGAAAATATTGTATTTTAATTCAAAAGTGCCTTTTAATATAATTTTTTTATATGGTTAGATTATATTTTTCATTGTTTTTAAAGTTAAATTAAAATATATTTTTACCATTTAATCCAATGTTGGTCATTGGAATTAATTTCACTTTGAAATTGGACATAAAAAAGTATCAATCTTTTGATAGTTATTGTTTCTTAAAAACACACTATTTGTTTTAACAACGGGAATTAATTTTTAAATTAATTAATGCCACTTCTATGTTTTGAATTTTGAAAAAATAGAAAACAATTTTTAATTCGGAATATCAAATATATCTTAGGCTGAATTTTTGGTAATTTTCTGAAAAACTTCAATTTTTGATGAATAGTGAAACCACTTAGTGTAAGTTAAAAAAACTGACTTCTTTATTTAAATGAAAATTTACCACTTTTGTAAATTTAATTTTGAAAATTAGACATAAATTTTTGTTATTAAGAAGTTAAATGTGGTTCAATAAGACCCAAATAATTTTTGGTGAATAGTAACTTTTGACTTTTATTTACCGCGGTTAAAAGTAAATAGGGAAATTCAAGGTTAAAAGAATATTATAATAATTCCAAATTACCTTAACACTTGTCCAAACCTTATTGGATGATTCCTTAACTACCATGGTAATATTTGGGTTGATTTTGGGACCACATTGATCCACATGGGAGTGAAAATGACAACTTAGATTAATTAATTTAATGTAGAGACAAAATTGACATTAACAAAACTATTGTAGTAATTAATTTTGATATGGTGTTATATAAGTCCTATTTTCGACTATAAATATTCATTGGAAAGATAAAATGATTTCTTACAAGATAGTAGTTTTTTTTTATAATTTTTTGACATCGAATAAATTAATTTATTTACGACACAACAATGATGCATTATTTATCTCATTAATAAATGATTAAAATAAATAAGATTATAATGATTAAAATATTATACAAAACCTGTCCAATTCTGATTGGATGATTTTATTTCGTCCATGACTCATCTTAACTTCGACTTTAATGATTTTTGGACCATTAGGAACCGAATATCATTATATGATAAAATAATATTTTCACACTTTCCTAAAGAGCCCCTCCTAACCCTTATAAAAAGAGACAAATTCTAACCAATTCCTCACACCTCTCAAGCCATTTGGCTCATCCAAACTCTGCCTAATTAATCTCTCAACATCCCTCTCCTCTTCTTAGAAGCCTTACCTTTGGCATAAGGCACTTTAAGTAGTCCTTTGGTTCAAACCAAAGGGAGTTACCCAAATTAAAAGTAATGGTTTCTCTTAAATTGTTTTCTTTTATTTTACTTCTCCAACCCCTAAACTATTTTTATTTCTTTATTTTGTAAGAACACCAGTATCCTAAATATACCAGGATGTTTTTATAAGAAGGATTATAACTACACTTACACACACCTCCATCTAATGGATGAAGAACATAATGTTTCTCTGGATGGAAAACTATCGCCTCACGAAATGATGATTGTCCAATTACATATTACCGCCTCTCGTGGTGGAAAGTATGATGAAACTGTATTTATATATGATATTTATTATTTTTATGATTTCCTTAGGCTTCTGTAATTCCCAATTATATCAAACGGTTATAGTTTCCATAGTGGGTAAATATTATAATCTAATTTGGGGAAGTGCGGACTACCGCCCCCTCAAAGTGATGTGACTTGTTAATGCCTTATGTGGGATGTATAATGGACGGATTTAATGATATTATATATTATATTATACTGGAATTATAATATAACTATTTATCATTTTGTTTTAATCCCATTAAAATAAAAAATAGAAATGAAAGTAGCGTTCATGCGTATGTACGGCTTACCGTCTCCATAAATGGTGCATTTCATTTCTTACCTCTAATTGTTATGTAATATTATAAAAACATGTATATAATGGATATATATAATATATATGATATCCAAATCATGAATATCATTCTGGATATAATTAACTATTTACCATATGGACAACTTTTAAATATAAGATGTTCATTTTGACTCAAGTACCAAATAACGACAAAATGAACGTTATTAACTTAAATTATTACATAATGTTTATAACATGGTAATAAGTGATATAAAGGAATAATAAAACTGAAAAAGGTTATTAAGAAAGTATAAATTAACCTTAATTTATTATTCAGAAAATTAAAGAATGATCGAGTCAGGTCGGACATGAGGTAAGGGATCCAACATCTCTCTTTCTTTTCAAGTACTATCTTTTAAGTCATTTCTTAAATGCTCAATGTACATATTTTGGAGGATGTTATTTTATATTAACCATACTGTAATTTGTATTTTCACATGATGAGATCCCCCCTCTTACTCTCATCAATTTATTTTATGAATTTTTATGTGGCGTCGTTAGGCTGCCAAATTTTCGTAAGGGATTTCTTATCTCACTTTCAAATCTATTAGATTTCAATTGTTCACCACTTATTTATTGTATGTGGTGTATGTAATGCCCATTAATGTATTAACTGTGTAATAAAATTTAATTTATGGTTAATTACATCTTCATTTTATGATTCTTCATTCATGTGGTGTATGTTTCGAAAGTTACCAAATCAGTAAGGGAACCTTTCACCCTCCTCTTTTTAAAAGACTTCTTTTTGTTATGTATTTTAATTTACATCTAATTATGTTGGGATATGTTCTTCTATATCCTTATTGATGTAAAATATATTTACATGTGATGAGATACCCTTTTTATCTCATAAAATAATTTTCTAAATTTTAAAGTGACGTCGTTAGGCAGTCGAATGTTTGTAAAGGGACTTCTTAACCCAATTTCAATTCATTGGGTTAAACTCCTACTTGTTGATTATGTCGTGCTATAAATATGTGTGAATAAACTCTGATTTTTTAACACATAATATCCAATTATATTGGGTGTATATATATTTTTCACACATAAATTATCTCATTGATTTATCCTTAATCTAAGGTTACCGTCTTTATTATGGATTGAGTCTAAATTTACAATCCATTGAGACTTCGTTATTTTTATGCACCAATTCACTCTTATATGGTGTATATACTGTCCTTTGAAAAATTATATCATGAATCCTTTTATTATCATGATATTATAAAGTTATGATTAAATTTTATTCCTCAATTATTTGTATTCAATCATCTCTCATTTTGTTAAAAACTCTTTAACTAAAATATCGTTTTAACTATTTTAATGATTTATTCCTCTAAATATTTATCATCAATGTCCATGTTTTCAAAATGGTTTTGGGATTTATTTATATGGACATTAATGTTGTAATATGTTAATTTCTTTATACTTTTCAATGTGGTATGGGAAACTATGATTCAAAAATTGATTTATTAAATGTTTTAAATGGTTAGAAAAATGGTTTGATAAAGCATTGTTTACTTAAATATCTTGATATGATATATTGTGATTGGAATGTTGAAATTGTATCTTTCCTTTATACTTGTTTTATGTGTTCTGTTATGGTTATTGGTATTTGTTTACATATATGGGTGGTTCCATGATAAACCTAGGGCGGGTGATCCTGAGATAGCTCTCCAATGCATTGGGTAACGTGACGGAGGTAAACGTGAATGTTTCTCAGAAGAGATTTTGGGAATATACTGTGATGTGTATTCCAAATGTGACTCCCTATGTAGCTGTGATTGATACAATGTAAGTATGTTATGAATGACATAATTTACATTTATGATTTATGATTTCTATGTGTTATTCATTAATCTTATGATTTTGTAAGGTGTGTTATAATTGAAAAGTATTGGTTTCATTGATTTATATTTATTGATGGGATAATGTTTTTTTTCCTCATTTTATGACCCTTATTGAGATTTTTATGCTCATCCCAAGTTTTTGAAATGTTTTCCACGGGACCTAAAGATGAATAGGGTCAAGGATGGGATCAAGGAAAAGTCAATCTATCTAAAACATGGAACTAGATATGTTTCTTTTTAATAGTTTTTATTTTATGAAAACAATGGATACTGAGTAGCAGTGTATTCTTGTAATATTCATGTTGTAATGTAATAGTTATGGCCTAAATCTCTAAACCTATAAACATGAAAAGATCCTCAATGTGAATTATTCATTTAATTCAAGATTATGTAATGTTTTAAGGTCGGGTCCTTATACTAAGGCTCAGAACAACTATATGTGGTCTTGTGTTGATGTAGAGAATGAAACTAGTGACTGTAGGGAGGACTGCACGAAAAAACCTTATACAGGATCCAAATCTTCCTCCACCTCTATGTACCTATGAATGGATTCTAGGATTTAGTGCCTCTCAAATTCTTAGATGATTAATATTACACGTTGATCTCCTTCCCCAGTCTCTAATGCATAGGAATGGGGTGAAGGATCCATCAGTGGGTCCCACTTAACTTCTAAATTGGATAAGTAAATGGGATTCATGACAATTTGGGGCCTCTTAGAGTTATTATTGTTGTGGTGATGGTTCTCCCTTATGCCCTAGGTTGTTTCATCTGGACATTGAAATTTTTGGGCTTGATGAAGACCTTTATGTTTTTGGTTGATTGAATTGGGAGGACCTCATATTTGATTTTTTGAGATATGGGGATGAAATTTTCTTTTATTTTTCAGGATATGGGGAGGAACTCCATGCATATTATTGTCAAAGTGGGGGATCCTTTGTTTGTACTGGAGTTGACTCTCCTTTTCATCACATTGTCTAAAAGAATTAAAAGGTAAATGACTTAGCACAAATTGATTCAACCTTTGAAGAAATCATAAAAAATAAACAAAGGAATGAAAAAGGAGTCAAAGGACCTAGGGTCATGGAAGTTCCCTTACTGTCACGCAAGTATACTTGTGCGCCTCCTAATGGTCGTGTAAGTGACTTGTGAGCCCTAAGTGATAACCGTCCGGGGTCTTCTCCAGCCTATAAATGACTCCAGTGGGCCCCCAATATAAGGAGGAATTTTTCTAGAATTTAGATATAGAGTTGTGAACTCCCAAGTCTCTTCTTCAGGTCATCCGAACACTTATAAGGTAATTCCTTACCTAGAATGGAAGGTCTAAACAAGAGGAGTGAGGTTTAAGTGTTAAAATTCACTAACACTTGTGCGCCTATGTGTTTTACCCTTAATGGAAATGGACACACTTGCGCGCTGCCCTAACTCTTCACCAAAACTTGTGCGCCACTCTTCTAGAAGTACATCAGGATGATTCTAAAGTCTTTGATCAAGAATCTCCCAACTATTACTCTACTGGTCAATGATCATGCAAGTACCCATGTGTCGCGCAGGTATACCAGCGCGCCCAGGACTTGCGCGCCTATGCAGTACCTGCGCGACCCCTCAGGACTTGCGTGCCGTTCTACTTTTGGGTGTCCTTCCTACCCATTTAACCCCTCTTATGCCATTGCACCTCTCCTATTCAGGATTCAGTCTTCCAGACACTCTTCAAAGCCATTTATGGTATGCTTTCTTGATTGACCTCTTTATCTGAAAGGAATTATATGGGACATCTTTCAAAACCTAGTGATTTACACATCTTTATGTCACTAAAGTTATAGAGTTCATTTATTCAACCCCATCCCTTAAGATGAGAGAATCCTTAACATGGGCCTTCTTTTCAAGAGTAAGCCCCAGTTTCAAATCCTATTAATTGGGAATCCTCCTCCGGAGTAATCCCCAACCATAATTCCTTTAATCTGGTCTCCCTTTTCAGGAATAAACCCGAGTCTTAAAGTTCACAAATATAGGCATCCTCCTTAAGGGTAAGCCCCAAGTACCATAATTTTTTAAAACCCTTAACCTAGGCCTCCTTCTCAGGAGGAAGCCCCGGTCTTAATTTGTCTTAACCTGTCCTAATTTACTTTTGATCTAGGATTCCTTCTCAAGAGTAAAACTCAATCATATGTCCCCTCCTAACATGGGCATCTTCCGTAGAAGTAATCCCCAAGGTTAGAGTATTCATATCTCCCTAAAGTACAAATAAAATTATGGACCCTGTTCCTAGATTTTTTCTCTGATGTAAATCATAATCTTCATCTGTGTGGGAAGTCATACATACATAATCCCCACATCATTTCTTATGATTGCATCTTTCATGGAACAATTGTCTAGTTTTTACCAATACCACTTGTTTCTCACACCGAGCATGCCTCACGTGAGCATAGAGTGTAAAAGTAACTATGAAATCTTTCATTGAGCCATCAATCATTAACATCATACTCCCTTACTCGAACTATGTGGTTTCTGATTCCTTTTCAAAAATAAAGGATACGTTGGTAGCCCATCTGCGGGTACGATCCCAACTCTGAAATAATACATGTCCTTCTGAATGACAATAAACTTCAAGTGACCCACTGAGTGGCTTTAAAACCAGTATGGTCCCCATAATGACCAAGAGACTTTTATGTATTGAAGGATACTATTAGCTAAGAATCTCTAAACAAATACAGATGATTCTCTATCGATGAAGATCATCAGATACATATAAACGATTCTCTAAATTTCGTACATATCAATCGTTGATTTTCATATCTAAAAGAAAGCTCATTTTATACTGGGTAATGTAATAAGGATTCACAAATATAACTTAAATCTATAAATAGAGTCCTGTAGTAGACAATAATTCCCCAAAAAAGGGTGTGATGAGTCCGACCTCCCATCCTCTCGACCAATGAAAATTCCTAAGCCTCATCAATCCACAAATAATGAGCTCATAAATTTGGAAAGTAGGTTCAAATGGATATGGAATCATTGGATGTTTCCAGTTCAATGAACAAGCCCATTAGAAACTGCTTGGAATGTTGGAATCCCAAATCAAGGAGATATTCCCCAATTCTAGAGGGAAACAAAAAATGGTGAACCCGACGTGAATCCTTAACCAAGTTAAAATGATGTTTTACTTATTTGTTAGGCCCCTATTTAAAACTCACGGAGAGGGCCAACAAAATAAATCATTGACATATGTTCTAATCCAAATGATGTAGTGGCTGAATATATATTGATTACATCTGTTATATAAAACAAGCACTCTTTTTCAAGATTTTCTTCATTCTATGAAATGGCTGCTCTCAAGTTCAGACATTTGAATACTACTGCTACGAATGCCACTACTGATACTCCTGTTGGATCATCATCTGCTCTGAGGATGAAATCACATACTCAACGTCTTCAACGATGGGTATCAAACATGCTCGTTAAGGAGTATCATCAACACAGTACCATTCCAACTTTGGAGGCTGCCAGAAAATCCCTCCAAGTGAACAACTCACACCGGTCGTCTGGACAATGAGGACTAGTGATCAAGAAACATGCGGTGCTAACCACCTTCTCCAACCATTTCGGATCGTTATCCCCAAAATGAAATCACCATTTGCTCCGTTATTCTGGGGAGGTGAATGAAAAGGTCCCTCAGGGCCTTATTTCAAGAATACATGAGTCCTTCCTGAGGGCTCCCACTATCAATTGCCGCCAGACTCATGCAGCAGTGCACCCTCAACATACTGAGGGTACTGAATCCAAGCTTTTTGGCTCAGGTTCCTCAAACCCGAGCAGGCAAGATGAATAGCCAGAGGCGAAATCCAATTAACAGTGAGCAGGTTCTCATTTCTGCCATCTCCATAGAAGTCCACCAACCTAACTTGGTGGCATGCAATGAGAGGGAACACACACCTGCCCGTTTTAATTCTGTTGTCCAGCAGACTCGTCTGGCAGCATCACAACAATCCCGCAATGTAATTCCAGCGCAGTACTATAGGCAGGAACATATACATGTTTCTACAACATCATCTAGTTAGTAGGCTTGTCTGACTACAAATGTTGGATCTCATCAACCACGTTCAGTGATGTGCAATCAGCAGGCACATAGACTTGCAATAATTGATCAGGCCTACCAACAGTCTTGCTTGGTAGCACACGGAGAAGTCAGTCGGAAAGCTCCAGCGACAAACAGGAGGCAGAATCAACTTTCTACCCCCACACTTGAGTACTGTCAGGATGCAATGACAGGAAAAGGAGGACATGAGCATGCACATACACCTACTCCAAGCATGGAATGGAAATATATCCCCATTCCGACAGCTGAAGTCACTAAGAATATTCTGTCAATGGTGAAAGAGCAGAAGCAAATTCCTGCTCATATCCTGAATGCCTGTCAGGATATTATAACAGCTTCAGCAACATCTCAGGGAAAGACTAATAAATCTATCCCTATCAGGGGAGTGACACATCAACAGTTCACTCTGGAATAGACGCATACCTCTGTTCTAGTCTAAGAGGGTTGTGGGGCGTACTCCCCCTATATCATACAGACAACCAAGTCAGGAACATACACCTGATTTGAGTGGGGATCATCAGCCTATCCTGGCTATCTCTCCTGATCAGGCACATACACCTGCTTAGAGTAACCACATTCATCAATAAGTGGTTTCCAAGGCTAGTAAGAAGGTTTCTAAAAATAAGACCCGCCTAGCACAGTCATGAAATCAAGAGCCAATCTGTAACAAGGCCTTGCTCGATGATGGAGTTCTTGAATCCATTAGACATTTATCTGTTGGAATTCAAGATTCTACTCCCTCATTTCCCAATATTGGGAACATTAATTCCGATGGTCTTCAATAGAAACATCTTCATGAATGCTTGATTCATGAAAATTCAGTCGATCTCGAAGTTTCATCTTCAGATCAGAGCCACAGGAACCCTCTGTGTGGTCATAAGTCCAAGGAGCAAGTGATCTCATATTTTCCTATAACCCACTATGGTGGTCCTCCCCATGATGATGAATTTTTCTGTGAAAGTCCTCTCCACAGTAGTGATTCACATTGGTCGAAAAATGCTCTAGTGGACAATGTAGTGTCGAGAAATCCCAATTATCTTGAGGCACATGAAAATGTGAAACCAGTCATGTCTGATGTTTCATCGCTGGTAGGTGAAATAATTTCTCAATCATAAGATAGCCCAGGGTGTAGGTCATTCTGCAAACCCCCTAAGTCTTGCATCTTCTAGTTTGATCAGTGATTTCACTACCAATCCTGTTGAATCCAATGAAGCAACAAGGAAGCACCATCACTGGTCCGAACAGGTAGAAGAATCTTCATTGAATGGTAAAGAGGAAATGTTGAACATGAGAAAACAACTGGTGAAAGGTGAAGTTCTAGTCATGTTTTGGCCATTGTCTGACTCTCAGTATGACATTCCAGAGATGTTGACGGAAGATGGGATTCATGATATTCATCACAACATATATAAAACTATTTTTTAGTTTAAAAAGAAAGTGTTATCTTATGATGAATAAGAAAATCATGTTAAGAAAATAGAAGGGTTACAACGCCAAATTGACTTGGCATATATATCAGTCTCTTGATATCCGAAGGCTGAAAAGAAAAAGAGAGCCCTTCTGTGTTCATGCCTTGGCAAACTAAGAAGGTTGCACCAGTTAATTGCCAATGCCCCATCTAGTATTCATGTTAGCGGATGGGGTGTTCATGGAGCACTACATTTCACTGTGCTCTCCAGTCATCAAAGCCCACTGAAAATGGTCTCATGAAATGTTATTGCCCGTGGCCGGCCACAATCAATGGGTTTTGTTTGTAATCAAAAGCTTGCCCAAGAATAGGCCACAACTAGTTCTTCTCAAAATCAAGAATATACAGAACAAGTTGTTGAATTACTCATGCATCAAGAAAATGAGAATATTGAAAAGGCCTCTCGTATAGAGCAAGCACATAATAATGTGACATAAGTGTCAGAAATCATCCAACGGTCTTTCGAGCTGGGTGATAAAAGTGGATGTCGATTGATGCATCCAACTGATTTCTGGACCATGGTCTGCAAGATTAGGAGAGATTTTAAGAAAGTCTCAGACATAGCATGTCATGAACCACCCCAGCTTGCCACACTGGGGACTCTTTTAACCCGACCCACAGAATCAACAAATAGGATTCGAGGAGTTGAGCAAAGACAGTAGGAACAACCCCAGTCCACTGGACTGGGGACTTTTTCAAATCTTCAACCCCCTCCTAAGAGAAAGTCGGTCATTTATCGATTGGGGAAAAAGCCTCAAGAGGAATGAAGAGCCAAATTATCAGGATATTCTCTCCAAATTACTGTTCTCCAAGAAGTTCCTGAGGGATCAAACGAACACAAGGTAATGACTCATCAGGGGCATGGTAAAGACAATATCATAGAAATGCTGATGGAAGGGATGCAATGCATTATGCATCAATTAATGTCATCAATTCCATTATTGCTGATCCACTAGATGAGGCTCACTCCGAGGGATCAGATGAAGAGGTTCTTGTTCAAGAAGTTGTATGCACAGACACAAATGAAGAAGGTGTTCATACACGAAATCAATGGATTACTCAGAACCTAGGTAATCCTTCGAGTAACCCACTTCCCACTCTCTGAAAGGGATAAAACTAGGGGAAGGGAGACAATCAAGATACATATCCTTCCATTGAATAAGGACAATCACTCTCACTAGAGAAACGATTTGCGTAATAGGAGAAAGAAATGAAGGAATTGAAGAGGATGAATATAGAACTACTTCAGGGTAGCCTTCCTCCTAAACATGCTGGATCTATCCAGTCAAGGGATTTTGTTGCATCTACTGAGATGTATCAAGAATATCCTCTTTTATCAGTACACCCTCACAGGTCTAATCCTACGGATCAAGTGCAACAACAATTGGCAGTGCTTCCACCAGTTGTAGTATCAACTGCCATACCTGTCTAAGCTCCAGTCAGTGCACCTGTTCAGGTCCAAGATCAATCAGATGTTTCTCAAAAGTTAATACCTACTATTGAGTCATTAACAGATCGGTTGCAAGAAATGGAGGGAAAGCGTTCTCTGGTTCAACCATAAAAGATATCTTACCCTGAATGGGTAGATTCAATCCCCCCAATCAAATTTTGGGAGACTGTATTCCTTAATTTCAAAGGATCAGGAGATCCGGAATAGCATTTAACGCATTAAGTGTCTTGTTGCGATCCTAGGATGGGAACTCCGGAGCATCAAGAAGTATTGAAACTCAGATGATTCGTGCGAACCTTACAAAGACCAACCCTTGTCTGGTACACAAGCTTGAAATCCCGGTCAATTACCCGTTGAGAAGATCTCCATCAACGATTTCTTCTTCAATTCAGCTCAACGTTGCCAAAGACAAAAGTTTTCGATCATAAAAACTATATGAAAAGGGAGAATGAAAGAGTCTATGATTTCATTGCTCGATGGAATGGATTAACATATTCCCTAAGCATAGTACTCCCTCAAAGAAGTTTTTTTCCCAATCTGTGTGGAAAATTTGCGAGGTGAGTTGTGCACACCACTGATCCATGTGTATTACACATGAGGGTTTCGAGACCATACATCAAATTCTCAACAGATTGGAGATTCTCTTATACAGACTAAGGCTAAATCTCGTGTAATTTCATCATCTCCATGAAGGATAATGGGAAAAGTAGAGATTTCTATAGTTATGCTTAAGCAAGAACCTGTACCGGTTTCTCCTTCAAAACATTCATCTTCTCGAAGGGCTCCACCTCCTGAGTGTCAACAACAGAGGCTGTTTCGTCAATATAATCAATAATATAAAAGAAAAAATAATTTTAGGATTTCAAAAGCAAGGTTTACTCTTTCGGAAATGAACAAGTTCCTGGTTATTTCATTTCGTCTCTAGAAAATAATTTGGTTCAATTACCAAGGCCCAAGAAGCCAAACAAGGAAGGAGATGAAGACCGTCACAATTATTTCCCATTCCATCAAATGTTGGGGCATCCTAACCAGGAGTGTTTTGTCTTCAATGACCTCCTGCAAAAGATGATCAACTCGGGACAAGTCAAACTTAATGGTTCTTTAGCTCACGTAGCATGTGTTAATGACACAGTACAAGAGGAGGAAGGTGAGTGGTAAGAAGTCAAAAGAAAACATGCACAAAAATATGATGATTGGATGGTCATAAATATGATCAACTGAACTCATGATATTTTGCGAACACAATTGAAAAAACCAATTGTGCCTTCTGCCATGAATGCCACAGTAAAACCCTCTTCATCAGAGGGAAAATATTACAAGAAACGGAACAATTTCAAGAATGAGGAAAAATCAGAAGAATATGAGTATGTGTCAAATCCTAAGTTGTCTTTTAATCTAGAAGATTTCATGCCATCTACTTCGAATATATAGGCACCACCCCTCAAAATAGCACTGCCTAAATTGGCTAGTCAGGAAGAGTCTTCATCAGATGGAGAGTTGATTTTCAGTTCTATTAATATGATTCAATTAACAGATCCTTATGCCAGTTGCAGTTTCGATTATGATGAGCCCGAATTACCTATATCAAGTAAAGGAATCAGAGGAAGTTCAAGAGGCTCAGTATACAGGGGAAGACGTGGATCTTTTAAAATCCACTATTCCATTTCTACCCCTGATAGAACTGTATACATAGCATAAACTCGTGGTAGAGCCCTTTAGTGAGCTCAGCAAGAATAAGCATGTTCTTCTACCTATAACAAATTCAGTCCTTGCATAGTTATTTTGGAAGACCATTTGAAGGTTCCATATTCTTCCTCTCATCAATTAAATGGATCTAATCGGTCTAATCTTCCAAAAGCAGGAATATTTCATACTCCTATACCGATACAAGATGCATTAACTTCCAACGCATCTACTTCCAAGGAACCTTCTAAACCACATGTTCTTGTTGGGAAACACAGACCTCTAGATCAAAAGTATGATGTATTGAAACAACTAACCCAAGTACAGACCATGTCATCAATTTTGGATGCTTTGAATTTATCAAATAATCTTCGCGAAGCACTCATTGTGGCTTTGTCAAGTCCTCAGGAGTTTGAAACTGATATTGCTGCAGCTGAAGTCTATCGCATAGAGAATAATCCTACAGAATGACATGCATTATTACCTTTTTCTGGTGAAGATTAAGATGATGTCGTGCATGGTCATATTAGACATTTGTACATATTTGTCAAGGTCAATGGAGTATACGTCCGAAGAGCTTTCATTGATAATGGTTCAGGAGTCAACCTCATGCCCATTCGTACACTTCATCGATTGGGCCTCACAGAATCTGATTTATCTCCTTCTACCATGATGTTACAAGGATATGATAAAAATGAACAATAACCATTGGGCGAAGTTACACTCAGAACTCAATTTGGAGATCTTGTATCCAATGCATATTTCATGGTTGTTGATGTAGACTCAGCCTTCAACATCTTTCTTGGAAGACCCTGGCTACATTAACATGAAGATATCCATTCATCATACCATCAGTGTCTCAAATATTGTTTCTATGGTCAATTTGGGACATTGTATGGTGATAAGGCCTTGTTCAAGACATGCAAGTCTCAATACATTGAGGCAAAAATCTATCACATGAAGGGAAAGGATAAATCCACAACCAGGGAGATTACCAAAGTTAATGCTCCATATGGTTTGGAAAAGATTCCAGTAAATCCATTTGCTCATGTGAGTACAGATTATGTTTAGGCTATCAGTAAAATTTATAGTATAAACCCAAATCATAATACTATTATGGAAATATCCATAATGTAAATTAAGAAAATCAAGCAAGATAACATGGGAGAAACTAGTGACCCAGTAGGCAATGATGAAATATAAAATGGAGATGTATTCGTTTCATCTGCTGAAATCCAGCAAGTCTATAATTCGTCAACCATTCTTGAAGAAGTGATAGAGACTTCAGAGGTGAACAATGATGTCGATTGTCAATCCATCATCACCTCTTTATTACCCAAGGAAGACCCTTCATCATCAATTGGGTCGGAAATGGAAGCCTCTTCTTCATGAAGTTAAAATTTTAACATCTCTATTAATCATGGAAATTCTACTTCATCATCCACTATGCAAGTAGAAATAGAATAAGTAGAACATGATGAAGAATAAGAGGAAGATCTCAGAGATACTCCTCCATCATTTGAAGAGGGTATCTCTACCACTGTGGATGAACTCAGTGAAATAAATCTGGGTACAAAAGAAGATACATGCCCCACTTTAATCTGTGTGGCCATGACTCTTAAAGAGAAAGAGATGTATATCTCCTTTCTAAATTAAAATAGAGATATATTTACTTGGAAATATACAGAGATTCCAGGGCTTGATACTGATGTTCCCACTCATCGTTTGGGTTTACCAGAAGAACATCGAGGATTTAAGCAAGCTGTGAGAAGAACACACCCAACTTATGCTTCCAAAAATGAATCGGAAGTGGATAAGCTTATCAAAGATAACTTTATCAGAGTAGTCAGATATCCCGAGTTGTTGTCTAATATTTCCCCTGTGAAGATGAAGAACGGAAAAATTAGAGTTTGCATTGATTTCAGAGATCGTAATCGGCATTGTCCTAAGGATGATTTCCCATTTCTGATTACAGAAATTTTAATTGATGCAACAGCTGGCTATGAAGCAGTTTCCATCATGGATTGATATTCCAGATATAATCAAATCCGAATGGCCCTAGAATTTGAGGAATCCATAGCCTTCAGGGCCCCTCAGGGTTTGTTTTTCTACCGGGTAATACCCTTTGGCTTAAAGAATGAAGGTGCAACATATCAGCGTGCCATGCATCGTATCTTCAAACCCTTTTTAGGGAAGTTTGTTGAATTATATGTGGACGGTTTGGTGATCAAATCAAAATAATGTTCTAATCACTTGGCTGATTTGGAAGTCATATTTCGCATACATCGAGAATGTAATTTCAAAATGAACCCCGTAAAATATGCTTTTGGGGTAACATCAGGAAAATTTCTTGGCTTTGTTGTACGCCATAATGGTATTGAAGTTGATCCTTATAAGACCAAGTCAATCCTTGGTATGTCACCTTCTTGTAATTTAAAAGAAATAAGAGGACTTCATGGATACTTAGCCTATTTTAGGCGTTTTATTTCCAATTTGGCAAGCAAAATTTTACCCTTCACCAAATTGATGAAGAAGGGAGTCACTTACCAGTGGACTGAAGAATATCAAGAAGAATTTTATATTCTCAAGAAATACCTCTTGAGCGCAATAGTACTTATTCCACCTGTTTAAGGAAGTCCAATTATCTGTTACGTGACAATCTTAGAGCGATCATTGGGTGCCTTTATTGCTCCAAAGAATGATATTGTGAATGAAAACAACCTCTACTACCTCAGTCAGACTATGCTTGAAGCAGAAACCCGGTATTTAAGTATTGAGAAGTGCTGCCTGGAATTAATCTTTTTAGTTCAGAAGTTGAGAAACTACCTAATACATCACGAAGTCCAACAGGTATCTTGCAATAACCTGCTCAAATTCATCCTTAGTCGTCCAATGCTTACAGGATGTCTGGCAAGGTGGGAAGTTATTTTGCAGCAATTCGACATTCACTATGTGTCTCAATCGGAAATAAATGGCCATGCTCTAGCTGATTTCCTTGCTGAACACCCTTATGTGGAAGACACATCTTGAGATATTGAACTCTCTTCTGAGTAAGTCTTCTCTATTCAATAAGGTCCTTAGGCATGGGAAATGTATTTTGATAGTGCTTCCAGAAGTCCAATAGGGAGGAAAATGGAAAATCCTAATTTCAACAATGTTGGATTAGGAATTGTGCTCATTTCTCCCAAAAAGGCAGTGTTACCTTATTCCTTTTTATTTTGGGAAGGTGGTACCAATAATGAAGCAAAATACCATGCTCTCATCACAGGCTTGGAATTGGCACTTCAAGCACAAGTGAATCACTTAAAGGTGAAAAGTGGTTCTGACCTGGTAATGAAACAAGTTAATGGGGATTATTCCATCAGAAAAGAAGAACTAATCCCTTTGTATGATTACGTCATAGATTTAATGGCATAATTCCATTCGGAACTGAAATTTTCTTATATCCCGTGATAAAAAAATGCTTAAGTTGATGCACTAGCTAATATAGCCACAACTCTGGCAGATCCAAATCAGGACGAGAAAACCATCAGTATTTCCCACCGTCATGTAATTTCACCATGTGTTTGAATCATAATTGAAGAAATTAATGAAATTAGTCCCATTCATGAACCATATGGTCATACTACAGGATGGATGTCACCTATCAGGGAATACCTTCAAAATGGAACACTTCCATCTGATAGAGCCGAGAAAGAAAAAATCTGGCGAAGTGTGGTCAATATTACTCTTTATGATAGCCCAGATCACCTAGAGACAATTATCTACAAACATGGTTTTGATGGAGTTCTCTTCAGATGCATTGATGATGAAGAGACAACGGTTGTCATGAAAGAAGTGCATGTAGGAGTCTGTGGTGCCCACAAGTCTGGACATAGACTATCTGATCAGATTCAAAGGCTTGGATACTTTTGGCCTTCAATGATACATGATTGTTTTGATTTAACAAAGAAGTTTCATTCATGCCAAGTACATTACAACTACATTCATCAATATCTAGAGTTTCTTCATACAGCTAAATACTTGTGGCCATTTTCCACATGGGGGAATGGATGTGGTGGGACCTTACCCTTCTGCTACGGCCAAGCAGTTTAAGTATATTATTACTGCTACTGACTTCTTTTCCAAATGGTCAGAGGCAATACCTGTCAACGAAGTTAGTTCTAAAAGTATTGTTAGCTTCATCAAGTCTAACATCATTACCAGATTTGGTGCCCTTCATACAATATTGACGGAAAATGGCACCAACTTCTGTTCATCCGAGTTGAAGAAGATGTATCAAGAATACAAAATCTAATCCAATCAATCATCTCGGTATCATGTGGTGGCCAATGGCCAGATAGAATCATTCAACAAGACTCATTAAAATATACTGAAAAATATGGTGGATAAAGATGAGAAGTCATGGCATACTAAACACTTTCATGCTTTATGGGCTTATCAGACTACCACCCGCACTGCAACACGGTCACCTCCATATTCACTAGTATATGGAACAGAAGTCATCTTTCCCATTTATGTTCAACTACCCTCACTCAGATTAGCTATTTTTGATCAGTCATCTATAGATGAACAATCTCAAAAGCGATTTAATGAATTGCAATGGTTAGATGTGAAAAGATTGTTCACTTTACATGACTTGGAAGTCTATTAGAATCGAATAGCACAGGCTTTCAACAAAAAAGTTCTTCTTTGTTCATTCACTCAGAGAGAATTGGTAATAGTTCTCAGAAATCCAATGATACCAGGAAAGAAACCTCCCAAGCTTGAGAAAAATGGGAAGGACCTTACTCAATACATAGGTTCTACTCCAATGGAGCTTATTCATTAATCTCGATGGATGGAGAACTCATCACTACTTCAATCAATGCTATATTTCTGAAGAAATATTTTGTATAAACAAAAAATACATTGTTACAGTCCATAAATATGACCTTAAACTATTTGTATTACTTTCATCCCACACGACGTTAAACTGTGACATTCTAAATACATGATGGTAAACTGTACAGACATCCCTTACATCCAGCATGACATTAAACTGCACCATCCACGATCCATGCACATGGCCTTAAACTATTCTGACTTTCGTCCAACATGATGCTAAAATGTATGCCCATTCATCGTCCTTGCTATATGAAATTAAACTATATAAAATTCCCTTACATCCAGTAAGACGTTAAACTGTATAACCAATGGTCCATGCGTACGACCTTAAACTATTGGCACTTACGTCCAACATGACACTAAACTGTATCATCCTTTTTCGTCCAACATGACATTAAACCGTGAAAAATTCCCAAATACGTCCAACATGACATTAAATGGTGTACTCTTTTGTCCTCACTGCATGACATTAAACTGCACAGTCCCCCTTTTTGTCCAAAATAACATTAAACTGTATTGTCCCGATCGTCCTAACGACATGATGCTAAACTATACAGAATGTCCTTTAATACATCCTACATTACATTAAACTGTACTTTTTCCCTTCTACATGACATCAAACTATTCATTGTTAGGGTTGTTTCTACCTCTTGTTTCTCACACCGAGTATGACTCACGTGAGCTTAGTGCAAACTTCAACCATAACACTCTCTTTGGGATACTAACCATGTGTAAGTCCCAAAACTAATTTTTAGGTCATTGTCCCCAAGGACAACTTGATCACTAATTCATTATTTAATTTAACTACACGGACTTTGATCCTTTCCTTCTAGGCAGGGTACGTAGGAAACCTCCCAAGGATCAAGCCCAAAACCAAACTCTTCACATCAGTTCACCTCCATCTCATACAATGTTGATTGGTGAAACCACCTTGAGAATCAATATCTTTACATTGGTTCACCTTCGTCCTTTCTATATGAAGTTAAAATGTACAACACTTTTGTCTAGTATGACAATAAACTACAATATTCTTTGATACCCTAACGTGAGAGGGAATCAGTATTTACATTGATTTTCAATCATTTTTAATTTCAAGGACTACGTGCATACATGGCAACACCTGAACATTTTATCTTGGGTTAAACCAACATTTCACTAAAATCCCCTTCCACCCACCACATGTATGAACCTAATTTGTACAGATGGTAGTTCTATAACTACGTGGGATTAATTCCCATTCTTATGGGATATGTAGGAATGTTCGAGTGTCCTTTTAATCCAGCCCGATGACTTTTGGGCCTAACCAAAAATTCCTCTTTCTATCCCTTGGATGAAAAGTCCCAATAGAAACACACACTGTGTATTTCTTATAATGGTCCAAGCACTATGACCCTAAACTAAGATCTCCTATTTTTTTCCCGCATGACATTAAACTATAGTTCAAGAACTATGTATGGATTGATTCCCATCCTTATAGGATACGTAGTAAAGTCCAACATTTCCATTTAGGACGAGCTACAACATGATTATGGTTAGTATTGATCTATTTATCTCTTCACACATTTGACAATACACATCTTTATGTGTCATAATCATAAACATAAATATTTTCAGATCTTCATAACCCTTTTCTTATCTTCTAATCACAGAAGGGCTAAAATTTTGAGATTTATTTTTCCTGACCATGCAGCACGTTCCCTTAGGCGGCCTTGCATAAACAGTCTACATAACGGACCTGTCAGCCAAAAGATGATATTATTTAACTATGTAGTCAATGCCCTTAGTTGGCCCTACATAATTCAACCCCATAATAGGTTTTTTAAATAGTGGTAACTTCATTATTGGGAGGAAAACCGCTTTTTTCTTTATTTGAAATGATAATATGTAGGGATCCGCAAAAATATCCATACTTAAAATATTTGTCCCATATACTTTTTCATGATCTGAAAGTATTCAATTCTATGGTTTATATTCTCCTTCCCTATGTTTGGGTCAGACCTTTGTAAGAGTGATATCCATCCAATTCTTCGAAATTTTTTTTTGGAAATATCTTCTCCATATTCAAGTAACTCTCTTCATACAACAAACTCTATACTATGAAAAATTTGAATCTCCATAAACTTTCACTGGATTTTTAGTACTAGGAAAGTAAATTTATAAGAGTTCTTTTTCCTCACTATACAGAACGTGCCCTTAGGTGGCCTTACATAAGTAGTCTACATAGCGGACCTATCAGCCAAAAGATGCTATTTATTGGACTATACAGCAAATGCCCTTAGGTGGCCCTTCGTAATTCAACCCCCTAATGGGTTTGTTAAATAATGGTAACTTTATTCTTGGGAACTACTTTTTCTAATTCCTTTTTAACTCTTTTTCATATCATTCCTCAGATTCAAATTTTCTTAAGTTTTATTTTACATTTTTTCACTCATACTTTAGTATGGTAATATGTTTTCAGATAAATTTTCAATGAATTGATTCAATTATAATTCATTCGTTCAAAGCTATTTCGACCTTAAACATTAGCCTCTTTATGTTTGATGTGCATGACTTTAAAATGCCCACAAAAGAAAAGGGAACTCTGAATAAAAGTCATCTTCCATCTCACTAAAAATACATTTTTTCTGATTTAGGTAATATTGAGAAATTAAAAGAGTCAAAGTTTGTAGGGTTATTTATAATAATCCTAGTAAAAATAAAACTACGCTTAATAGGACCATTGGCTTAGGTAAAATTTAAAGCATGTAGCAAGAAAATACGTGCACAAGTGGTTGAAGATGAAAGCATTCATTCCATTTGATGCACACGAATTATACGGACATCCACAGACTAGAGTATCTTCTCTTTTTCAAGAATTGCAAAAGACTTTCAACATAGCTCTTCATTTGATTTAAGGCATCCCAAGCTTCATCAGCATCCACCTGGAATTCATTCATTCAACTAGATACAATAAGTGATGCAGTGATACCCACTCTTCATGGAACAATTGTAAAAGAATGTTCTTTAGTGCGGTTTGAGAAAATTTTCTGCTGATCAAACAGTTACTCCGTTTTTGTCCAAGAGACTTGGAAGATGGATACATGGATTTGAGAATGGGGCATTGGAAGTAAAGATCTATTTTGAGAGAGTAATATTTCCAGATATTGATCTAATTCCATAATTGTCTTCTCTCCAACAACTGTTAGTGGAAAAAATTTCTGTCCATGGGTTTTCCATTTTTATATATGCAAGGAAATGGATTGGAGGAAAGATTTGAAAGTTCACACCAATGTTGTTTCTCATAATGCACAGAATAACCGAAATAGAGGAGTAGTAGTGCAGCTGCATCTTAGGAATATTGTTCTTTGCATCTAGAACAATGACTCCTTGCAGATGACCATGACCATACAGAGGCAGGTAGATGCTCTGTGGGAAATTAAGATGATATTTCTTCAAGTACTTAACCAAATCTGGGAGAGTTCTGTCGGAGATATCATAGTAATCATGGACAATGATACTCGTCATATCATCAAGTCTCTTTCTTGCTAGTTCATCAGCTATTCTTATTCTCTTGGTATCCATTGATTCTGCACAAAAGTTGAAAAAATAACTCATAAGTAAGTTGATTTTTAATAAAATTTATGAAGGAATTCAAAAAAATGGCAAAGGAATTATGGAGTGCATGTATAAAGTGTAGTGCAAGTATTTTCTATGCAGGTATCACTGCACAGGTCCAGATACCTTACCAGCAGCACAACACCAAAGGAAAAGAGGAAAAGAGAGCAAATTGCACGGCGGAGATGACCTGCCCGGCGAGAGCTCCAAAATCCGAAGTTCTGTTCAATGTGCGATGAATGAGCACATATATATAGGCTAGGCTGGCCACCTGTGCACCTACATCCAGCATGCTCCAGCCCTGCCTAACACGCACCTGCGCGATGATGGTTGCGCGGTGAACACCTGTGCGCCTCTTTCCCTTTGGATTTATTCTTTTCCTCATAGTCACATCATTATTCTTTCCTGGATCCAACTCTGAGGGGGGACTTTTGTTGACGCTCCTTTTCCTCACATTGTCTAAAATAATGGAACGGGAAATGAATTATCACAAATTGATTCATCCTTTGAAGAAAACATCAAAAATCAACAAAGGAATGTAAAAGGAGTCAAAGGACCTAAGGTCGTGCAAGTTCCCTTTCTGTCACGCAAGTATACTTGTGTGCCGCTTATTGGGAACGCAAGTGACTTGCTCTCCCTATGTGATAACCACACGGGGTCATCTCTAGCTTATAAATAGCCCTGGTAGGCCCCCCATTTGAGGACGAATTTTTCCAGAATTTAGATACAGAGTTCTGAACGCCCAGGTCTCTTCTTTAGGTCTTTCGAACAATTCTAAGGTAATTATTTACCTAGAATGGAAGGTCTAAACAATGGGAGTAAGGTATAAGTGTTATAATTCGCTAACACTTCCACGCCTATGTGTTTTACCCTTAATGGAAATGGACACACTTGCACGCCGCCCTACTTCTTCACCAAGACTTGCTCCCCACTCTTATGGAAGTACCTTAGGATTATTCTAAAGGCTTTGATCAAGAATCTCCCTAGTATTACTCTACTGGCCAAGGATCGCACATGTACCCATCTGCCGCACAGGTATACCTGTGCAATGTGAGGAAATTATATCATTTATTATCAATAAAATGTTCAAAAAAATAGTGCTTTATCAGTAACTTATTCTAGATGCATGTCTTCCTTTGTTTTCCTTAGGCATCCAATGTTTATCATGGTGTACAGACAAGTTAAATGTATGGGGAAGGTGAAGATTCATGAGTATATCATTTCAGGAATGGAATGGGATGATTATAACATTTATGAAGGTTTATTAAAAACATAAAATCATATGAGGGATCACCTGTATGGTTTACACAATGAGTGGGAACACCTTTGACAATAAACTCAGGTGATGTGTCCCATAATGGGGAACACATCACACTAGGAAGGCTGATATAGACACCACTAAGGGTGGATAAAGAGGATGGACCCTAAGGAGGGGGGAACCAAATATTTCCATTAGCTGGGATTGATCCTTATGTAGGATTCCGATGCACCCAACATAGAATATTGGGATAAAATCCCACATAGTATGAAGGGTTGATTTGGTGCCTACACATGTCTACCACACCATCACTGGATGAGAAATCATTGTTGGATGAATATGGATTGTGTGGGGATAACGCATTTTTAGCTACATGAGTGCCTCTAGGATCTATTATGGTGTGAATGGAATGATCTCACTGATAAGTGGTGGACCATGTAAGGATCAAAATTGATGTGGATTAAGTGTCTACGGAATGGATAGAATATAGAGGGTGATGGGTTGATGGGATTAAACCTCGAAGAGGCTTCTTATGTATCTCAATAGTTGGGAATAAAAGTCCACATAGTTTGGGATGGGGGGATGAGACACCTAGGAAGTTGATTTGTGATAATGGAGTGTATGGATTGGGATTTGAAGGAATTGTAACCTATGGTCTGATACATGATCTTCCCTAGACATAGTTACTCTAGAGAAGAACCATAATGAGAATTGATAATGAGTTTGAACCTCAGGGGAATGGGGCTTCCTACATACCTATTCTAGAAGATAGGGGTCAATTTCAATATTGTCCAGGTATACCATGAATTTTAATGTCATATGGAAAGGAATGGGGAGAACCGATGTGAATATGATGGTACTTGGGTAAATCCTCATGGAGGTTTCCTATGTACCTTCTGTATAAGATAGAGATAAATGACCATGTATTTTATGCTAGCATTAGGGCTTATGCATGGTTAGCATCCCATTGACATGTTGTGTCATACACAAGCTCACTGGCCTAAATGGTTGGAGGTGGACCATGTAATCTTATTTTAAAAAGGGTGATGCCATGGATAAAGAGATGGAAGATGGATCATAAAACCATAGGGAGGGGTATTTAGGGGATGTGTCCCCACAAAGGAAATAGGTCACATCATGAGGGTACATCCCATGGAGGGAGAACCATATTTGACCATTGACTGGTAATGAACCTCATTGATGATTCCTATGTACCCAATATAGAATATAGGGATTAAAACTCTCATAGTTTGGGAGGGGCATGGTACTTACACACTAAGGTGGCCTTGATGGAGTAACATTCACTATTATTCTCTAAAACTAAATGGGTCATACATTTTGTGAGAAATAAGAGGTAGTAGTATTTACGATAATTGTATCACAAAAGGTGCATCTATAGGAGGTGATGTCGGGATTCTACACTGATATGGACTAGGGAAATAGATATTGGGACTTACTCTTAGAGGGATGAATGAAGAGAATCTCACCCCACATGAGGAGGATTTCAATCATTTCTTAGATAGAGACAAATATCTCACTCTTGTAGAAAGGAGTGTTCATGGAGAATTCCCAAGAGTGATACCCCATGTTCATTTCAGGGAGTGAGACTATAGCATAATATCATGCTCTAAAGATGATGGTTCCTATTATTTAAATGGTCTGTAGCTCAGACAGTGATGCTTCACTCCTTACCCCATAGTACATACATAGTTCTAAGTCACGAACCTTTGAGTGGTGCACATACCAATAAATTCTATAATGGTGAAGGTAGAGGAATGGTCACCCATGGGGTTTAGATTAGCATGGATAAGAGAAAAACCAAGATCTATTAGACTACCTATTCCAAAAAGAAAAAGTCAAGGCATCACAATAAGGCATACCACATGAGGAACTATGCAATAACATTACACAAGCCTAGAAGTCCGCACAGGGTAGGATATCCTGAATCCAAGGGGATTTCTAAAAGAAGATTCACGAAGCATGGGTGATTCTAAAGGAAAGGGTACTCCTATAAGAATGGTGCCTCATAAAGGAAAGGTTATTCATTATGAATATTACCTTATAGATAATGGTGCCTTTCCCTTATCATAATGCTTATTAGAAGAGTGATCCATAAAGGATTAGTGCTTCGTGGAGTCTTGAGGAACCTAAAGGGGGTACCTCATTAATGAATGGAGGAGGAATTCACAAAGGGAATCCCAACAATAGGTAGGGGATTTCAAGAAGAAATTAAGACATGGATTGTGATGCTCAAGTACCATGGGTGATCCATTTTTTGGGTCAACTTTGCGGTGCTTGAGAGCTTTGTGAGAAGGGAGAGAAAAATTTGAAAGCTTAGTGTCAAGATCCATTTGAGGTGGTGGATATGATTATTTATAGACTACATGGCTTATGATAATTGTGGGGAATAACACAGATAAAAATTATGTCATGAAATGGTAGGGATATTTCAGAATCATGGAGGTACAATCAAAGATTCTCGCACAGTCCTTGTGCTTGTTGGACTCATGAAGGTACCATCATCCTCTTTCATGATCACACTTGCGAGGTGTCGATGTGAAAGAACATCACATCATAGACTCTATTGATGAATTTTTGGGACTTCATATTATGAAGTAGTTCTGAATTGGTTTTGACTTTGTGTCATCAATAGCATGATTTTCATTTCTAATAACTGATTGAGGAGTTAGAATAAAATTTACATTCGTTTTGGTTCAACCAACCTAACATGAACAATATATAGAAGGGGAAAAATTATTTTTTTCTATTCATAATGTTTAATAAAAAATATTCTAAATATTTCAATTCTCAGGATGAAAAATCTTATAATGTTAAAACGATTTTGTGGGATTTTTCTTTGAGGAATAGTGGAGAACTCCTCACCTAGGAAGATTACTCTATGATCCTCTAATTTCCACTTATATGAAAATATATCCTTAAAAAATTAATCATTTTTTTATATTTTATAAGTTATCTTACAGAATAGTATGTTATTGTGGATTTACATGAAGATATCATTGAACATGTTATGTTTTCTCTTGAGCCTCCAATACCACGTCATATTTGAGAATAGAAGAGGGGATGTAGATGAAACAGACATAAATTTTAGTTATAGGAATTCATCTTCATTTATAATTCTACAATTCCTTATTTTTATCTATATTTAACCTTTTTTATTTTCACCTACACTTATTCTATTTCTTACACTTTCAAGAACAAATTTAATATCCCATTTTTTATGTATTTAATCTTTTCTATTTCTCACTTTAATGGGTTATCAACTTAACATCATCTCATTGATTTCCCATTATTATTTCAATTAATAGTTCTCAAGATTATTGAGAGAATAGTTCCTATTGAAAAATTTATTTTACATATTTTCATCAACTAACCAATGTTTTAATGGTACTTATAATATCTATCTGATAAGAAATTTTACATTGTTTTTATTAGAAACCATGGTTTTCATATCGATTGTAATGATGCAATGGGTATTTGAAAATATGTTCAAAATATTTGATAATTATAGTTGATTGTATTATATGGATAAATGAAGGTTTTGGATGATGTTTTTTAGGAATCTTGTCCATTCTTTCCTAGTATTGGAAATTATTTTCTGAATTACAAGTAAATTTATGAATTTTGGAAATGTTGGTGAGGCTTGTTACACCAAAAATAATTTCAATCCAATGGTTACTTTTCTATAATACGGGTATGACTCTAGTAAAAAATGTGTCACATACCTGACATATGACATAATTATGATATGTGAGAAGTTTTTGGATTTGTAAGTGATGTCAAATAAAAATAATCCAGAATGGTGTTTTGTATTCCAATTGGTATGGAAATCAATTTTCATATTTTACATGATATATTAATCACATCGTTGATCCTATATCACTTCTCTAAATGATACAAATATACAATATTTCATCGAGTATGTATTATTATACTTTTGTAGATTTTGAAATCATGCCTTAATCCATATATAAATCAATTATAAATCAAGACATCAGCTATAAAATATTAACAAAAACATTCATTTAATGAACAACCTCCAAAACATAGTGTGGTTGTATTCATATGATCTCATTGAAATTATCCCAAACCTAAAAATTAGACTCCCTATCCTACTAAAAGAGTCCATATATATTATTTCAAAACGTAAACATAATTACATGTGCAAATTAAATTTCCAAAAATGTTTTATCCTTTATGTTTCAAAGAGTGATGGAATAGACATATATGATTTTTAACCAGTATATTCCACCATTCTTAAATGAAAAAAATTAAGTACCTCTATGTTATCACATTCATAAATACTTATTTTATAATTTATTATATTTAAAACCCCCAAAAAAATTAAAAAATATAAATTTTCATATTTTATGTTTTATTCCCACTAATTTCTTAATATTTTTTATCATTTAAAAAAATTAGATATATCAAAATGAAATTATTCTAAATTGGAGATCAGAAATTTCATGAGGAATAAATATAAATGGATAGAATATAATTGTATAATATAGTTATATCCCATGGTTACTTTTTATCATTATTTTGATGATTTTATTTGGATGATTTTATTAAAAAAATTTCATTCACACTTGGTTGGATCTAGAGTTCCATGATTACTCCATAAAAAATATAGAGGAACATCTATATCTTAAGATTAAAATATATATGTTCACTCAGATAAATTATTCTTAATTGAGAAATAATAATCTACCCTAGGAATCTTTGATACTATGAATTAAATGGAAACCCACTACACACATATAAATTGATAAAATATTTCATTAAACAAACAAAAAAATTAATATATTTAGTTTATCATTAATCCCCAAAAATGTGGCCAATGTATTTATATGGATAATAGATTTATTAAATTAAAGTGGGATTTAATGTTTACAAAATTCATTAACACTCATTCAAATTAAAACTCTATTAGATTAGTATAGTTTTAGCCTGATATCATTCCCACAAAGACAAGAAATAAGATTAATTTTGATCATTTAAAAAATTTCCAACATTATTATATGTTTTTAGAAACTATATTTTAATTTACCACTATAATATTCTAATAATATCTAAAAACAATAAAATCCAATATAAATAAGAAATTAATTTCAATTTAAAATTTATGATCAATAAAATTTCAATCTCATTCATTTATAAAGCTACTGATTTAATTAGTTTAATGGTGATCTAATGTAATTGGATTAGTACTGGTCAAATTCACCTATTATTCTTAAATTAACTCAACCCAATTTATTTAGGGAATTAAATATTAAAACATGTTTTTTAAAAAACATATTTAAAAAATTATTAATCAAACATATTGATCTTAATTTAATCCTCTCAAACATTGTATATATCATCCCTTAATAATTCTCCTTTTTATTGGTTTATAAAATAATCAATGAAAAAATACAATAATAAGACAATTCTAAATTAAATAAAAATCATTCTGGAGGAATATTATAAATGTAAAATTTTTATATTCCACCATTTTGGATAATCCATTTTAAATTTTAGTTCCCATCGATCACATGTATAGAAAGTGGGATATATATTTATAAATTAGGATTAAGTGTATGTATCAGACAATGTGTTTCTGGGTTAAAATTGGCTAGGTGAACCTAAAAACAATGTTCCGTGAGAAATTGATTGAGGATAATTTATTATATAAGAAATGGAATAAAAATCTAATAGTTTATAAATAATAATAATAAATTGGAATATTTCAAACAAAAATTTCTATGTGATGAGAAACATTATAATGTAGATGAAATCATTATGAAATATGGATCTTATACCACTAATATATATAATATAAATTCCATTATAATATTAATATGTTAATATTTGATAAATATAAATATTTTAAACTATTGTATAAATATTGTATCCACAGAATTTAATTTTATTATATATTATATTTCCATTAATGAAAAAATCCATCATTTCATTTATATTTACACTATGTTGGTTTTGAAATTAGATATCATTGTATAATATCTAGATAAATTCAAACAGTTATAAAGATAACCACAATAAGGATAATTAATTTATTTTTATATATATAAAAAATCCTATTTTTTACACAAGTATATTGGAAATTTATTGTGCATTACATGTATATGTGGATGTATAAGAACATGAAAATAAAAGTGAACCAGTTATGGGATAAGAGGATCATCATGTTGAAAGATGATATGGGGATTCCAATAAGGGATGGTAATATTCAAATGATATCTAAATTATAATTTTATAATAATGGTTATTAATAAATATATTTTCATTTATTTTTTGTATAAGAAGTTATTTTCCTTCATGATTTAAAATAAAAAGTATTTTACACACTTGGGTGAATTATATTATGTCACAATAAATATGATTACTATTTTATACATTATTTAAATGGATAATCCTATCATGAGCTTCTCCCATTGGATACCCCTCCTAGATCAATAGTGAAAGATATTATGATCTCTGAATCCTACCTCAAAAATGATATGGGTTATAGATTATAATCAAGGGTATAATCAAACATTAATCTTCGTAAATGCCCTTATATTTCCTGTAACATGCTATATGCCATCAAATAAATACAAAAGATATGAAATAAAACCAATACCCCAATGCATGTAAAGGAATTCCATAACACATTTTCAAAAAATGAAATATAAAAAATAAGACTCTTTCGAATCGACACTGAAATAACATCAAATCCTAGAGTAAGTAATAAAATGATCAGTAAAAAAGTCTATCAAGTAAACCTAAAATTTATATTATATATAAGGGTAATAATATATGTATAATCTATTGGATCCACACCAAAACCCCATATGAAAATGATGAATAGTTAACAGAATGCATCAGTGAATAAATAATAGAACTAAATCAGTATTAAATAAGGAAACTGGCACCCAATATTTGCAAATACCACTTATCCAATATCACATCCATAAATATTAGCATTGAACTAAAAAGATATATATCAAGAATTAACACTATATTGACTTCCCCAATGACCATGTTGCACTCATTCCCCAATGGAATATGTTCGATTCTACAATCAATTCTATATCCATATTTCTTCATAACCATATATCATATCACCATAATGACGAATAATACCCAAGTATATATGAAATCATAATTACACATCACATACTCATCACATTAGGGTATATATAGCATAAATAAAATCAATCACACATCCTCCTCCTACCATGCATAACCCATGCCATATATCCAAGCAATAATCACAAATAAATTTAACATGCTTATACATTCCCTAACCATTATCCACTATAACTCACATGTATATATCTACCACGATCCATAAAAATATGTACAATATAGCAACCCAACCATTTATTACATTTCTATTAAATCATTTTAATGATAAACAGCATAATATTATTACACATAGAGGATCCAAAGGTTTAGTGTATTTAGAAAACTAGCACCGTACATAACAATAACAACCCCAAGCATAATCATTTATTTAATTTCTCCTTCTCTAGCTTCTTATTGGAACGTGTACTCCCATTATGCATGTAGCCACCTGAGTATATACATAAAAATAGGTGATATAAAATCCCAGAAAGAGGATAGATTAGAAGAATATATCATGGGGTGAGAATAATCATGACATAGGCAAATGATCATAAACTTGAGATGAGAATAGCTAAAAGACTTGAAATTAGGCAATGCATAAAAATGAAACATCATGTCTTAGTGGTTAGCTACCACACATACTTGTGAACCACGCCAGAGTCTAGTTAACACAACTTTTCACATTTACTCATGAGATTCATCACTTTACCCAATGCATTGGAGCGCTTTATAATTCCAGGCATACCCATCACATTCCAACATTCATATTTCGCTATATAATTCCGAGTGTACCTGTCACCTCATAATATTATCATTATCATGAATTCCACATAGAAAATATATAAATAATGAACATAACTAACCCATGGTAAGGAATAATTTTAATCTCATAAGAATACATTCATATGCTTTGGGTTCCCAATAGAAATAGGGAACACCATACTTGATACAAGAACCATCAACCATGAATAGGAGGTAAAAGTTGAGTTCTTAAAAGAAGTGTTCTTTTGGAAAACAATTGGATTTGACCTAATCTTCATTAGAAAATTTGTATATCCCAGAAAAGGTAAGATAATGAAGAACAAATTATTTTTAATACATGATCAAACCAAATTGGAGTAAAAGAGGGAGAACCCGAACAAAGAAAATTGGGTTTGAGATTTTCCCCTTACCTTGTATCTGAATGCTTCCTTCTCATTAATGTCTTGTATAATGACATTATATTCATTAATTAGAAATCCAGAACCTTGTGTACGTTAATATGGTTCATTATGGTTTTATTAAGTGATTTTACGTGCCGTTGGATGAGTTATAGAGTTTAAAAAACATTGTTTATGAGTGTTTTTTTATGGTTTTCTTGAGTGGTTCACTTGTATTCTTAAATTGAACTATGGGTAGAACATGGGTAAACATTCAGAACCGATATAACATGTAAATAATGACATTAAATTATATTTAATGATCTTATAATGAATTATATTATATCCTTGTGGGTGAATCATTAGATCATAATTAAATGGTGATTATTTGTGTTAATTTGGAAAGTTTTTTTATCACCACGAACATGATTTAATTTATCACATAGTAATATGGCCCTATGTTATTTCCAGAAAATAAATAGGAAATAATATATATAAAAATTTCTATTTCAACCATAAAAATGGTTTCATGAGATGATCTGAAGGTAGAAATGGAAGAAGAAATCATGTCGTTATTGAAGGTGATAAATTAACACCTCATGAAAAATGTTCTCTATAATAAAATAAAAGGAAGAGGGAAAGAGGGTCAGATGATATAATATCCCATTATCATCATAAAATTCCATTATATGTATAATACTGGAGTTGAAATACCATTTGGATGTAGATATGGGGGTATAGATCAGGAAATGAACTAGAAATTGAAAGGAAATTAAAGGAGAAGAGGAAGAGAAATTACCTCTTAAATCCTCCTCTTGAGATCCTCCTTAAGGAAGCTGGGATTGGGATTTTGATGATACCAGTAGCTCTTTATCATGGGAGAGGGGCTAGGGAAGGAGTTTTTTCAGAGTTTAGAGAAGGCTTGGAGCTTGAGAGGTGTGAGGAAATGGGGGTGTGAAGATTTGTTTTTATAGTGGAGGGAAGTGGGGTTTTCCTAATATAAAATTCATTAGTTTATTACTTCTCCACAATACAAGAAATAGTGAGTTTTCCGTGACCAAAAATAGTAATTTTATCATGTCATCCCGAACCAAGTGGGCTTATGTCAGCAGAACATCGCACATGATACTATAATTAGCTTATTTAGCTTATTTTTGCGAATTACGGTATTTCACTATTCATAAAAAATTCATGTATTTCATAGAATCTCCCAAACATTTATCCCAACCATTTTTCGACGTGTATAATTAGAAAATGATGTTCATTTTTCAAAAATAATTTTCTAAATATGACTAATTTAATATTTTATTATAATCATAACGTATTATTAAAAAATAGTTTTAAAACATTCACATAGTTATTCAAAAATATTGGTACATAATACTTTCACCTAAATATTATTTTTATACTATTATAGGTAAGGTTACTATTCATTCTGGTATGCCACTATTCATAAGGGTCTGTTACTATTCCTAGGGGAAGGTTACTATTCACCCAAAATTATTTTTGTTTTATTAGACTCCAAAAATCAACTTGAACACAACCGTGTATGTCAAATTTTAAAAATTCCCAATACAGAAGTGAAAAAACTCTTGTTTAAAGGTAACATAACACTTAGAAGTTCATTTTGTTGTGTTTTCATATGATTTTATGACATATTCATGAGAAGTTAATTCCATTGAAATACTTTTGGTCGTTAAATTCTTCCCCCCTTAAGAAATTTTGCCCCAAAAATATCACTTTAGACAAACAGGTGAGGGTACTTCTCTTTCATTGCCACTTCTGGTTCCCAAGTTTCTTCCTCAAACATATGGTTCCTTCACAACACATTAACATGATGGGTTGTATTTTTGTGTAGAAACTTATCTATTCGATCCAGAATCCTTACCAACTTCTCCTCATAGGAAATATCATCTTCCAGTGGTACCACCTCTAAGATTAGTACATGTGAGGGGTCCGGTATGTGTTTCCTTAGTAGTGATATGTGAAACACATCATTAACTTGATCCATATTCGGTGGAAGTGCAAGCTGATAGGTCACGGCTCTTATGCGGTCAATAATCTCAAAGGGGCCAACGTACCTTGGGATTAGATTCCCTTTCTTTCCAAACCTCATGACTCTCTTCCATGGTGAAATTCGCAGGAAAACTATATATGCAACATCGAACTCCAAGTCCCTTTGACAGTTGTCAACATAGCTATTTTGCTGACTTTAAGCAGCTTTGACGTGTTTTGGAATGACTTGAACATTCTCTGTCATCTCTTGAACTAGATCGGGTCCAAGTAGCATTCCTTCTCCAACTTCATCACAACAGGTTGGAGTTCTACATCGATTTCCATACCGAGCCTCATATGGAGCAATCTGAATACCCTAGTGGAAGCTATTGTTGCATTAGAACTCAACCAATTGGAGATGAAGATCCCAACAACCATTGAATTCAAGAGAGTAGGCTCTTAGCATATCTTCATGCGTCTGAATAGTCCTTTCAGATTGGCCATCAGTTTTGGGGTAATATGTCGTGCTGAAATTTAATTCAGTACAAAAACCTTGTTGAAGGCTCCTCCAGAATTTAGATGTGAAGCTTGAATCACAGTTAGAGACAATTGAGAGTGGAACACCATGCAGTCTCACCACATCCTTCACATATATCTTTGCAAGTTGTTCCATTGAGAGATCTTCCCGAATATCGATAAAATGGGAAGTCTTGGTGATTCGGTCAACCACAACCCATATCGTATTATTTCTCATTGACGTCTTTGGGAGACCCATGACAAAGTACATAGTTACATTTTCCCATTTCCACTTTGGTATAGGCAATGAATGCATCAAACATTTGGACTTTTGTTGCTCAGCTTTAACTTGCTGACATACCAAGCACCTTGATATATATTACACAATCTCCCTCTTCATATTTTCCCACCAGAAGTGTTCTCGGAGATCACGATATATCTTGGTACTCCCAGGATGGATAGAGAAATATGATCTATGTGCATTGTCCAATAACTCATTATTTATCCCGTGTGATTAAGGCACACATAGCCGTGTTCCAAACTGAATCACACCATCTTCATCATTATAGAACTCTTGCTGCTTCCATTTCATTACTTCATTCACCCTCTTTGGTATCTCCACATCATCCATTTGTGTTTCCTTAATCTTCTCCTGGATGGATGGTTGCACAATCATTTTGGAACGGTAGGATGAATCCCATGTCCTAATTATTTCCAAATCCATTCATTTCATATCTAAGAAGATAAGTTCTTTCTCAATCTGTAACATGGATAGAGTAGTGGGTTATTTTCTTCATAGAGCATCAGCTACCTTGTTCTCCTTTCTAGAATGGTAGTTAATAGAGCAATCATAATATTTGATTATCTCTTACCATCTCCTTTGACGCATGTTGAGATCCTTTTGTGTGAATATATACATTATGCTCTTGTGGTCAGTGTATATGCCACACTTCTCACTATAAAGGTAGTGCCACTGGATTATCATAGTGAAAATCAAGGCTGCAAGCTCTATATCATGCATCGGGTAGTTCTACTCTTGGATCTTCAATTGTCATGAGGCGTAGGCTATCACATTGTCATTTTTCATGAGTACACAACCAGAACCATTCTTTGAAGCATTACTGTATGTCACAAAACATTCTCCACTTTTCGGTTGTGTGAGTACAGGTGTAGTGATCCACCTTCTCTTTAGCTCTATGAAGATTCCCTCACATTCTTCCATCCAGGCATACTTTTCCCATTAACTGGTTAACTTAGTTAGCGGGCTTGAAAATAATGAGATGTTTCTCACAAAAAATTGGTATTACCCAGGTAATCCAAAAAAACTAAGGATTTCCATGACTCTAGTGGGAATGGTCCATTCCTAAATCGCCTTTTTCAAGGATCCATACAAATTCCCTCACTTGTGATCACATGTCCCAAGAACATGACTTGCTTCTTCTAAAAGTCACACTTGCTGAACTTAGTGTACAACTTCTCCTTTCTTAATGTCGCCAACACAAGTCTTATATGTTCTTCATGTTCCTCTTTTCTCTTAGAGGAGATGAGAATATCATCAATAAACACTACCAAAAATTTTTCGAGTTAATGTCTAATGACTCTATTCATCAAATCCATAAAGATTGTAGGGGAATTATTAAGTCCAAAGGGAATTAACAAAAATTCATAGTGACCATACCATGTTCGGAAGGTAGTCTTATGAATATCTTCCTTCTTCACCATTACCTAATGATATCCAGAACAAAGATCCACCTTTGAGATGTATTGATCTCTTCTTAACTGATTGAACAAGTCATCAATTCTTGGACGAGGATACATGTTCTTTATGGTGATCTTTTTGAGTTCCTGATAATCGATTGTCAACCACATTGTTCCATACTTCTTCTTTACAAAGAGCACTAGCCCACCCCAAGGTGATGCACTAGGTAAAGTGAACCCTTTGTCCTGATGCTATTTCACCTACATCATTAAATCCTCCAGTTTGATAGGAGCCATCCTGTAGAGACACATCAAGATATGTGTAGCTCCAGGTATGAGTTAAATTGAGAACACTACCTCACGTTCTTGGGGAATTCTGAGTAACTTTGGGAAATACATTTCTGTATTCCCTCATGATGCGAATTTCCTCAAGGTTGTCACTTTCCTTCAAGTCGACCATTTTGGAGAGGTATGATTCTTCATAGGGAATCCGCACCCACAACATTGAATTATTTTTCAAAGTAGATTCCTGATCTTCCTTTAATTTTTAGAGGATCATGGGATGGTTCAGAATATGAAAAGATATTTTATTTTCCGACAGTTGGTAAGTGTTCTATATAATGAGAGCCAATCCATTCCCATTATAGTGTCGAATTCCGCTAAGGGAAGTATTATGAGATATGCCAAGAGAATCTTCCCATATACGCCAATAGGAGAATTGTAAAACCCTTGCATTTCAATGGTTTCACTACTTGGTATTTTTACAGATATCTCTACTTCAAGGTTTCGGGGATTCGATTCTAAAGTTCTAGAAAACATGCAAGATATAAAGGAATGCGTAGAACTAGAATCAAATAATAATTTTTCAATTCATGATTGAATATGATTTGTACCTTGTACGACCTCATTATCATGCCCCACCTCTGCAGTAGTGATGGAATAAACCTTCCCTTATTCCTATGGATTTTGTGGTTGCTGACATTGATTACCCTCGAGAACTTGAGGCTTAGTGCACTGACGTTCATTGTTCCCTACATCCCTATAGCTGTTTCATTGAACCATTAGTGGTAATCTCATTTCTTCTACCACATTTGCATTCCTTTTGGTGTCTTTTCAACACTCTTGAACATGGTTTCCTTATTTCCAACACATGAAGAACTTCCCCGTCCCTTTGAGGCAGTTCCCATGGTGCAACTTCCAACATTTTTGACATGTGGTTCATTGAGTTCTCTTCCCCATTTTTTCATTAGATCCTCTATCGTGAAACTACATCTTGCGTTTTATATCCCCATAGTCATGGGACCATTCTCCGAACACCATCTCCACTTTGAGGGCACATCGAACAACTTCTTCATAACTCCCAAAGTCTAGAATTGCAAGAGCCTTTCGAAGGTGTGGTTTTAATCCACTAAAGAATCTATCAATTTTTCTACCATAGTTGATAACAAACCCCAAAAGCGTACATTGAAAGCCTTATGAAATATAATTCATAGGTTGTGATAGATTATCCTTCATTTTTCTTGATCTCTATGAATTCTCTCTCAATCTTCATCCGAAGAGGTCTTTGGAAATACTTGTTAAGAAACATTAACTTAAAGTCTTCCCATTCCATCTCTTCAATTTCCTCCCTTGGCTTGGTGTTCTTAATCAAATCCCACCATTGACAGGATTCTCAATCTAGAAAATAAATGGATAGGGTCACCATTTTTATATCAGAACATTGAAGAATAGAAAATATCATCCCCATGGAGTTGACCCACTATTCTGTAGCTGGTGGATTAGAAGATCCATTAAACGTCTGTGGTCGTTGCTGCATAAAACAATCGATATCCCGTTGCTCCCTCTTCGGTGAAGAAGGATGTTCCCCATTATTATGGCTATTGTTCATAACCTAAGATAATTGTGTAAGAAACACTGTCAAGTATTGAACACCACCTCCCAAATCATTGGGGATGTTGTTCGAGCAATCAATGCATTGGCCCTCGGACAAGTTATTGGCCCGATTTCTCCTCATTCCCCCAATTTTCTAAAATATAAAAGGATAGAACAAAACATTAGTAAAAAAGTGATGAATAACTTATTAATTTAATAAATTTATACCATAAACATAACATATGGGATTTCTATGTAAATATTCTTGTGTGCATATTTGTACTTAGACTCTTGCTAGAGGTTTTCTCTAGGGTTCACTAATCCTAATTCCCAAATTAACTAAACCATTCCTCTAATACCAACTATAGAGACACAAAAATTTCATAAATTACTATAAAATCATTTTAAAGATAATAAACATAATTTTATTACACATAGAGGATCCAAAGGTTTAGTGTCTTGGGTAAACTAGGACAGTACATAATAATTAAACATCAAGCATAAACATTTATTTAATTTATTTTTCTGTAGCTTCTCATTGGAATTTTTCCTCTCCTTAGTAAATGTATCCACCTAAGGATATACATAAAAAGGGGTGACATAAAATATCAGTAAGAGTATATATAATAAGAGTATAGCATGGGGTAACTATAATCATGACAAAGTCAAAAGATCCTAATCATGAGAGGAGCATAAATAAAAGACTTGAAATATGGCAATGCATAAAAATAAAACATCATTTCATAGTGGTTAACTACCAAAAATACTTGTGAACCAAGATAGAATCTTGTTCACACATCATTACACATTTACTTATGAGATTAATCACTTTACCCAATTCATTTGAGTGCTGTATAATTCCGGGCACACCCGTCACATTGAAACATTCATATTGGGTTATATAATTCCAGGCGTACCCATCACCTCATAATATTATCACTATCATGCATGCCACATAGAACATATATCAATAAGGAACATAACTTAACCATGGTAGGTAATGGGTTTCATCACATAAGAAATCATTCATAAGATTTGGGTTCCCAAAAGAAAGAGGGAACAACATACTTGATACAGGAACCATCAACAATGAATGAGAGGTAAAAGTTGTGTTCTTAAAAGAAGAGTTCTTTTGGAAAACATTTATATTGACATAAACTTCATTAGAAAACATTTATATTCCAGAAAATGTAATATAATGATGAAAACATTATTTTAAGAAGTGACCAAACCAAATTGGAGTGAAAGAGGGAGAACCCGAAGAATGAAAATTGGGTTCGAGATTTTCGACTTACCTTATGTCCGAATGATTCCTTGTCATTAAGGTTCATAATAATGACATTATATTCATTAATTAGAAATAAAGAACCTTGTGTACATTAATATGGTTAATTAAGGTTTTATTAAGTGATTTTATGTGCCTTCGGATGAGTTATAGAGTTTAAAAAACATTGTTCAGGAATGTTTCTTTTTATGGTTTTCTTTGATGGTTCACTTGTATTCTTAAATTGATGTTCAGTTAGACATTGGGTAAACATCTAGAACTGATATTACATGTTATTAATGACATAAAAGGAGTTTTAATGATCTTATAATGAATCATATTATATACTTGTGGGTGAATCATTAGATATGAATTAATTGATATTTATTACTGTTAATTTGAGCAGTTTTTCGATCACAACGAACCTGTTTTAATTTATCACTTAGTAATATGGCCATAAGTTCTTTCCAGAACATAAATAGGAGATAATATATATAAAAAATTCTTCTTCAACCATAAAAATGGTTTCATGACTAGATATGAAGGTATAAATGGATGAGGAAAGCATTTCGTTATTGATGGTGATAAATTAACACCTCACGAACAACATTATCTTTAATAAAATAAAAGGAAGAGGGAAAGGGGGTTGGATGATATAATATCCTATTAGTATCATAAAATTAAATTATATGTATAATAATGGACTTAAAATACCATTTTTATGACTATAGGTGGGTAGAGATCAAGAAATGAACTTGAAATTGAAAGGAAATTAAAGGAGAAGAGGGAGAGAAAATACCACTTAAATCCTCCTCTGGAGATCCTCCTTAAAGAAGCTAGGCTTGGTCTGTTGATGAGACCAAAAGATCTTGAACGTGGCAGAAGGTCTAGGGAAGTTTTTTGGGCAGAGTTTAGAGAAGGCATTGATGTTGATAGGTGTTAGGAAATGAGGGTGTGAAGAGCTGTGTTTATGGTGGAGGGGAGAGGGGTTTTCTTAATATAATATTCATTAGTTTATTATTTCTCCACAATACAAGGAATAGTGGGTATTCTATGACCAAAAATAGTAATTTTATCATGTGATCTCAAACCATGTGGGCTTACATCAAAAGAACATCAAACATGTCACTATAATTATCTTATTTAGCTTATTTCTTTGAATTACGATATTTCACTATTCATACAAAATTCAAGTATTTCAGAAAAAATCCCAAAAATTTACCCCAAATTTTTTTCGATGTGTAGAATCAAAAAAATGAAGTTATTTTTTGAGAAATAATTTTTGAAATATGATTAATTTAATTTTATATTAAATCATAAATTATTATTAAAAATCATTTTTAAAACATTCATTTAGTTATTCTAAAATATAGGAACATCATACATTCACTTCAATACTATTTTTATAATATCATAGGTAAGGTTACTATTCATTAGGTTATGTCACTATTCATAAGGTTATGTTACTATTCATAAGGGTTAGCTACTATTCACCAAAAATAAATGTAGTTTTATTAGACTCCAAAAATCATAGTGAACACATCCGTTTTTGTCAGATTTTCAAAATTACCACTACAAAAGTGAAAAACTTATGTTTATAGGTCTCGTAGCACGTAGTAGTTCATTATTTTTTGTTTTCATGTGACTTTATGACATATTTATGTGAAAGGAATTACATTGAAAAACTTCGGGTCATTACATAGAACATGTAAATGGAGAGATGATAAGAGGAATCAGTGATCCACATTTTCCCTATGTTATCTAGATTTTATATGAAATACACGGTAACTATTTCCTTACATAGGAATCGATCACGTTATTTGACTTGTGTGGTGTTTAATAATAATAAACAAGAAAATAAAATTAATATCATATATATATATAATAAAACCAAATGAGTTTACATAAAACAATCAAAACATCATCCACTACAACCACTATATAATTACAACCACATTCAAACAACCATAGTCACCCTAAAACCAAACTAGCCCAAACTATCCTTAAAAAATAACCATAATAGTGCTATATGTTTCCCATTTCATCATATCTTCAATTAAATTATATATTTTCCATTCTCTAGTATCATTACAGTAATTATGTATTTAAATATCCATATTTAATTTTAAATCATTCATTAAACCACTTATTTCTTCATCTACTTCAACAGTTGATACTTTTACTCTTTTAATTCCTCTTACTATTGATAAGAACAATCATTTATTGAACATATTATAATTCATTATTTATATTTATTCAATTAATAATAATTTACCATTTAATATCACATCATTTTTCGATTTAGGACCATCCCCAAATTCTATATTCATTAATTCCAACAACATTAAATTCCATCCGGAAACATTCACATAAATTATCATAAACAAAAAAATCATTTAATATACCACCACATGAAATAAGAAAACCACCACAATTAAATCTTCAATAAAAATTCATTTCCATTCAACTAGTAATCTCACCACTTTCATAACCACCCAATAGCCCAACAATTATTGACACATTAATAACCACACCATATTCCCTTAACCAGATACAACAACCATCTATAACACTTATAATCAAGGTCATGGAGACCAATATACAATACAATGTAAATGATATCATAGTATTGTTTCACACTAAAAATCATCACTTCAAACATTCTTTCATGTTAAACAGGAATTTTGTGTTCAACACCAACAAAAAAATTAAAAATTCACATATGGAAAATTCATTATTAAATTTATGATAATGAAAAAATTAATAAATGGTATTATATCAAGTAAATAATTGAAAACAAGGTATATTACAATAAATAACATGAATCTATTAGTACATTTGAATCACCATCTTTCATTTAATTGCTATTAGTAAAATTCAATATCTTATATGATTAATCCATATTAGACACTCGAATAAACAAAAATCATGATAATGTTATAATTGAAAAACAAAATAATTATAATATTAGAATCACATCCACTACCAAAACAATATCAACCACAACATCAGATAATTAAGAATCACTAATAAATCCCCACACAACACATAAGGATCATCGACATGGTCTATGAAAAATAATTCCCCATAAAAACCACAACACAACAACATAAATACTGAATCACAATTGTCCACATGACCTTCCTAAGATGAATTTTAAAAAATATATTCAATAATAAGAAAAGAAAATATCATCATGGATTAAATAGAGGTTATTCCATTTAACTTGATGGCCATATCAAACAAAATAGTAGCCAAATATTTCCAATAATAATCCACTGGTCTCACTGGATTCATGAGAAGTGAGGGAAATAATAATGAATCCTAGAAAAGAAACAAACCATTGAATAAAAATTAATGAATCATAGTATGAAAGGGAATAATATGTCATAATGAAACTATGATATAAAAACCACTACCTATTACCTATATATGTCATAGAGTAAATCATTATTTAAAAAAAATTATTTTATAAGGTTCATGATGCAACCATGGATACTATGAGGAAACAATCTAACTACTAAGAATCACAGAATGATCCATGGCCGACAATATTTAGTTACACTAACCCAATCCAAACCATGATGCAATACATAGCCAAATGTATAAAAAGAACATAATACTACTCACATTATATTTACTATTGGCTCATGTTTAATTAAATTGGATCATTTTTAGAACACCACACCATAACACCATCTATTTTGGTGTAACCAAGATCGTATAGGAAAATCATGAATTTCCTCATGTGGGATTAACTCAAGGACATCACTATGTGTGAGTAAAATGTTAACCTTTATTAGATAACCATAAAAACTCTCATCATACGTGGTATTACACCCTCGAAGTGTGTGGCACCAAAGATTAAAAACTCTAACTCTAAACTTCAACATAAGAACCACTCCAATTCCCAATGCTTCCGAATGAAGCGCATTATACTATGAAGAACCCATCTCTTCTAGAAAGATCTTCATGGTGAAACATACTATCATGTTTTTCAATGTATTCGTTAACCTGAAATTCCATATCTATGTAAATATTTCTCCCTAGTAAAATACATCAACCCCTCCAATTCCCTATAAATTCTTAGAAACGTTCTATGAAAATATTGGATTTCATATTAGATACCTCTAAACCATCTCTCATTATCAATAATAAAATCTATCCTATATAGAAATCATTACCCAAAAAACAAAAACTCATCTAAGTGATAACCCTCAAATTTAAAATACACATATAACATTCCATGATTTATATAGATAGATATTTTTAAAAAATTGAATAATATTCCTTACCAATATATAAAAAAACCAAGACAATACTATATAGTATTAGTGTCTTAAGAAACAAGAAAACATAAAAAAACTGGTTAATTAGACATCTACAATCTCTTTAACTTATTACATCATAAATACACCCCTTTTTGATATATCTTACTTAATTCCCTTATTCATGTCCTAGGTAAAAGAAACATAAGAAAGGGTGAACAAAAATTTTTAGTAAGGGTAAATAGGGATATATAAATCATATCATAATCATTACACATAAGAATATAACATTTTAAATTCTTATCCTATATATGAAAGATCATGACATCATTACATGGGATAAATCATAAAAGTTCATCAAAATAAATGAACATAATCCCAAAAGTCATAAAAAAAGACATATTGTTTTGTGACATACCCATAATCATAAAAATAATTTCATATTAATCAATGATCATTTCCAAGGCCATCATAGTAGACAAAGTCCATTACTAAACTGATCTCACTCCACATTCCTAACATATACTACTAAACTGAGATCATTTCACATTCCATCCATGTCAATATCATGAGATATACATCATTACCCAATTAACTGGAGAAAAAAATAGTTCCCAAACATATCATAATTAAATCATAATTATCTGACCCACAAAAACATAAATCATTCACCATAGCATAACACAACTAATAAAAAGGTTTTGATAAACCACATTCCATAATTAGATCATCCTTGTAAAAAATACTGATTTCACAAATATCATTCCATTCATAAACACAATAAATACATAAGAATAATAGGGTTAGTCCAAATGAAGAATAACCTGATCAAATAATTTCACCATATAGGAAAGATAATTTTGATTGAACACTTCAAATTAATTTGGGAAGAAAATATCATTTCATCTTTAAAAACATTTTCTTTTTTAAAAATGCCCTTCATTTTTTAAAGATTAGAATTTATTTTAAAATAAACATGACATATTATAATTTATGGTTCATGGAAATACAGTGTTATTAAAACATAAAAACTATTAATGATATAAAATTATTAATAAAACATTCTTCTCATATATATGTCTAATAAATCCAAATGTACCTCATATCAAAAAAATATAGATTCCTTTCAAACCATTTAATAATAATTTACAAATTGTGTAAAATTGAATTTAAAAAACAATAAAAGGGTATAATGAATATTTTGGGATAGATATTCAAGAAACATGGACATGGATTATAAATACACAACAATATATACTAATGTATAAACAATCTCGGATAATAATGAGATTGAAAAATTATCCCTTACCGTAGAAATGTAATACTTTGTCTGTATCCCTACCATGTGTATAATGATTTAAATAATATCAATAAATTATTCATGACTCATATTTGTTTTTATTATATCATGTATGGTCATATTATCATCTTTTTGTTAATAACATTTCATTATTACTTGTTTTTTCGGGTATAAACGACTTCATTTTCTAATGCATGTTTTTTATAAAAAGTTATAATTATTATTAATATTTTATAGTTATATCATTATTATAATGATATTAATATAATATATATCATATTCATTCATTCTATATAAATATTATTAAATATAAATCCTCTATAATGAATTTCATCGCATTGTGGAGATTGTAGGTCCTACGTGCACATGAGTGATGATATAATTCCATTAATTAGAAACCAGTATAGAATTGGATTCTATATATATTTATCTAGAATAAATATATTGTTATTATAAGTATATATAGATATTACTAAAATCTTTATACGCATCCATGTAATGTGGTGGTGAAAAATATTTTACAAAACGATGTGTTGATGGTAAGTCATATGTACGCACGCGTGCTGGTTTTATTTTTCGTAGGAAGGACATAAGGAGGAATAAGGTTGTTCCATAACCATAGTAAAATATAATTATATATTTGATAATAGATTTATTACATAATAATGTAAAAGTCAATGTAATATGATATTGAATAAAAATGTTCTTGATAGTGTCGGTAGAGGAGATTACCTCTTCTTCGGCAAGCTCCCTCTAGATCTCCACTTAATGTAACTAAATTTGGTCTTTTGAGAATACTATAACCTCTTAAATGTGACTAGGGAAGTAGATAATGAAAATGGGTATGTTATGGATGATCATGATGGCTCAATTAGTAATCATGAAATGAGGGCGGATGTCCCCTTTTATAGTTGATGTTTGGGGCACCTTTCGAATTTCCAAAAATATTAATTTAAAATAAATTAATACCACATCAAAAAACCTAAAAAAATCACATTGTCATATATTATATGAGATAATTTTTTAGTATCATCATAAAATAAATTTAGACATGTTTTATGTCCATTTAAAATTTATTGTATTCATTTTGCACTTAGTTATACTATTTTATATTAACTAAGACAACAAGTATTTCAATATTAAAAGGTTGAAATATTTCCAAATTTGATGAAAATTAGAACATAAGTGCATAAATTGGAATATTTTAAACCTTTTAATAATTATTATTTATTTTTATTAAAAAATATGAATTTTAAATAAGTTAATTATACATTATTTGGATAAATAATCAATAGGGTCAATTTTGATACTATACATTTAATTGATTACTAAAAATATAAATATAATATGTTTTATTTGAAATAAATGTTTTATTATATTCATAATATTTCAATTTCTTATATAATTTTTTTTCTATAATAATTATCCCAAATTATATTTATTTTAATATATTTAATAACCATTATTTATTATTTTAGTGATTAAAATAATTTTAAAAATAGTTTTTTTAATTATTTAGCATTCATATTTTTCAAATAAAAATTAATAAAATAATATGGTGAATATAAATCCTCTATATTTCATAATTATACTTATAGTATGATATATCCTCTAAAAAATACTACATTGAAAATGTTATATTAATGAAAACATGAATAGGAAAACTTTAATATCACTTTAAATAAAATATTATAAGTGTCATAATATTTTTCATATGGCTCTAAATGGTCAATTAATATATGTTTGATGAATATGGTTGTTATATAATCTAAAAATATTTTTTTTTCAAGTTTTCTTTTCTTTTAATTGTATTTAAAATTTTAATAACAATTATTTTATTGATTTCCAAACAGTTTCATAATTTTGTATCATTAATGTATAAGATATTAAGGTTATTCTGGATTTTTTAAAAATTAAAAATAAATTACCATTATAAATAAAAATATATTATATTTCAAATGATTATTTATAGTCTAATTTTTCTTCTATATAACATTATTTTAAAACATACACAGTTATTTAATGTTGAGTAAGATATATTTAACTTTTTTAAAATAAAATAAATTAAATGTCCAAATCTCATAAATGTGGCCTCTAAAGGATAATATTTAGACCCAAGTATGACTGAGGTTGAAAAACACTCATCCAATTTTTTGAGGACAACTGTTAGGGTAATGTTTTTACATTATTTTTTCCATTAATTAGCTGATTTACCCTTTTACCATAAGAATAAAAATTACTGAAGTTGCAATTATGAATGCTTAAAAAAATTCATAATTTATACCTCATAATTAAAAATATGGAATCCAATTTTTACAATTTAAAACATATAATATTCAGAAATTCATTTAAAATTAATCTTGTTGTCAGAAAGGGAAAACAAGTTCTAAAAGGTAAAAAATTGCAAAAATTGAAAAGATTTATATCTGAATTAAATGTAAAATTAATTTTTTTATCTTAAATTATAGTAATTGATAAAAATATAAAATAATTATAATTTAAAACTATTATATAATATAATTTATCCAAAAATATTATTTTGACAAAAATAGTTTTTTCAAATAAAATTTTGTCTATTTTTAATATTCATCAAAAATTGAAAGTTATCCAAAAAATATCAAAACAATTTAAAATAATATATTTTTATATTGAAAATAAAAAAAAGGTTTATTATTTCATAGAAAAATTAATAATTTATCACATTTTTTATTTAAAAAGGTTTCACTGTTTAAAGGTGGTAAAAACACCCGTTTGAAAAATATTGGTTTTATACATAAAATTGTGTTTATTCATACCCTATGACTAAAATATGCAAGTGATGAATATCAAAAATATTTTATTAAATCTATATCTTATATATTTTTTTAAACTCGTTCAGAAAATGTAATATAAATAATTTATTAATACCAAAATACCAATATTTTTTTACATTTAATTGGTTTATTTTTTTCATAAATAATTGGTATCCAAAGAATTCCCCTTACATTATCATAAGTTAGTTAGTTATTTCTACTAACCTAACAGATAGGTTATAATGGTCATTTAACACCATGTGTTTCTAGTGGTTCATTTAAAATCACGATTATGTGTAATGAAATCTATTGATGAAATAAAATTATTTATAGACAATATTTCTTAAAAACATTGGGGTGTTACATTATACCCCCCTTGAACTAAATTTTTCCCTTGAAATTCATCACATGGTTACAAAAATATGATGATAACACTACCTCATCACATCCTCAAGTTCTTATGTAGCTACCTCGAATAGATGGTTCCGCTATAATACTTTAACTATGTGAGTGGTATAGTTTCAATGAACTTTTTCATTATGATCCAAAATCTCTACCTGTTGTTCTTCAAATGAAATATCTTTCTCTGGTGGTATGGCTTCAGAGTATAATAAATTTAAAGGATCATGTATGGACTTTCTACTAAGTGATACATAGAATACATCATGAACAAGACATAGATTTCGTGGAATCACCAATTGGAAATATTCCTTCCCAACACATTATTGAGTTTCCAAATGATTAAAATACCTAGGACTCAGCTTTTACTTTTTCCAAATTCTATTACTCTATTCCAGGAAAATATTTTTAGAAGCATCTTTTCACCCACTAAAAACTCTAGGTCTTTTCTTCAATTGTATGAATAATTTTTTTCAATCTCTGAGCTTCTCTTTTGTGTTGTTGAATAGATCTGACCTTCCCTACCATTTCATAAACATGATTTGGTTTTAATATCTTTATTTCCCCATCTTTATCCTAGTAAGATGGAGTTTTGAACATATTTTCATAGAGGTAATCAAAATTATCCATCTAAATACCATATTGAAATCGGTTGTTGTATAAAAATTCCACCCAAGGTAGGTGTTGATCCCAAACATAGTTGAAATACATATAGAAATCTCTCCACATGTCTTCTAGAGTGTTAAATATCCTCTGAAGACTGGATTAATATCTAGGGATGAAAAGAAATGATGAAACATTACTCTGTATCTAAATCCTACTAAATACTTCTATAGAACATCAAGGTAATCCTTGAATTCTAATTACATATAACAGAATGTGGTACTGAATGAATTCTTACAACATCCCTTATATATGTCATGGAATAATTATTATGAGATGAATACTCTCTAACATAAATGAAGTGTTATAAATATGTAATGAGATCAACTATAACCTATATAAAATTATGGCCTTTATATTTTTTGGAATGTCATATGAAAAATCCTATAGTTATGTTTTCCAATTTCAATTTTGGAATGGGTAATGGTGGTAACATCCCCTTATACTTCTCTCTATCATCATCAACATGCTGATAGACCATGAACTGAGAGACATATTATGCAATATCTCATCTCATGTCATCCCACTAGATATACTTTTTCATGTCTATGTACATGTTTGTGCTTCCAGGATGAATAGAGAATTATGAACTACGAGCCACATATATATTTCTTCTTTAATTCTGGCATGGGAGGAAAACAAACACAGTTCTTAAACATTATAATTCCATTGCCTTTAAGGTTGAATTCAGGAATATTTCTCAAATTCTTATGTAGCTCTACATCTTCTTTCTATGCCTCATTAATATTCATTTGTATAGAATTTTGAACATTCGTTTGAAATCGATTATATTTCTCCCCTTCATTTCAAATTTAAAGATCCATTCTTCACAAATCCTTAAATATTCGATTTTTTTTATCCTTATAATAGATAGTCAATCATTGTCCTTTCCTCTCAATGCATCTACTACCTTGTTCAATTTCCCTGGTTGGTAATTTATTGAGCAGTAATAATCATTAATCAACACAAACCATCTTATTTGGTGCATTTTGAACTCGTTTTTTATGAATATATACTATAAAATTTTATAATCATTATAAATATCCCACCTTTATCTGTATAGATAATGCCTACATATATTTAATACAATTATTACCATATATAACTCCAAATCCATAGTTGGGTAACTTCTCTCATGTATCTTCAATTTTCAAGAGGAATAAGCAATCACCATATCATTTTTCATGAGAACACATCCCAACCCTTTCATGTATGTATACCTGTAGATCAAAAACCTTTCTCTACTATAAGGCAGTGTGAGTTCATGTGAACTAGCTAACCTTTTTTACCACGTTGAAATTATCTTCACATTACACCATCCTCTTGAACATAACTCCCTTTTGACTAAACATGGTGAGCAGATTAGATCAGTGAGAAAAATAGTTCAAAAAATGTTGATAATGTCCATTCAAACCAAGAAAACTTCATGTCTTAGTAACCATTTTTGATATAGTCCAACATTCAATTACTTTTGTTTTTTCTAGATCCATTGATATCCCCTTGATTGAATTTTTGTGACCTAAAAATAAAACATTCTAAATCCAAATTTCATACAAGGTTAAATTTTCATAAATCTTATCCTCTCTCATGTTCTTTAGTACAATTCTCAAGTGATAATCTTGATATTTCATTATCATTGAATTTTAAAAAATATTTTCATTAAATACTACAAAAAACTAATCAAGATAGTCTCTAAAGACACTATTGAGTAGAACCATGATGATAGTGGGGGAACTAGTAAGACCAAAAATCATAACTATAAATTTTTAGTGTCCATACCTTGTACGAAATGTTGCATTTGGTATATCCTCCTTCATGAATCATAATTTATGATATCTAGAATGATTATAATTAAATAAAAAATTTTGATATCACCGTAGTTGTCCTAATAATTCATCTATGTGGGGAATATGATATTTCTTCTTGATTGTGATCATGTTATGTTCTCATTGATCAATACAGAATCTCATTGATCCATTTTTTTTACTAACACAAGAATAGGTGAACCCCAAGGTGATACACTAGGTAAATTGAAACCCTTTTTAATATTCTCTTTGAGTTTCTTCTTCAATTACTACAACTCAATTGGGTTCATTAGATAATGTTTCGTTGAAAAAATCTTAACACCCTTTATGAGTTCTATTGTAAACTCAACATCACGATTTGATGGAAACATACAGATTCTTCCAGAAATACATCATCAAACTCTAGTACAATGGGTCTATTCATAATTGTGAGCTTATCCATAACCATTTTATATAGATACCTTCATTTAAATGAATCAATACCTATAACATGGAAGAAATTTTCAATAGAAGATCATACTCATGCATACATCAATAGATGATAACATATTGATCTATAATATGAAATGGGATAGGCCATACATTTCAAATTATATATTCTCAATATAGAGAAATATAATACTTGATAAAATCACATAAAATTCCACTAATGGAAGGATACCATTATTTTGATGAATTAATTTCACACAAACATCATTTGAAGAGGTTTTTGTGCCATTATGTGTTGTCACAGCTAAATCAACATCTAATTTTGAGGTAAAACGGAGATACTCATAGAACATTATTTAGAAATAAAAGAGTGTGTAGATCCAAATTCAAATAAAAAAATTTCTACTTTAGATTGGATGGTATGTGTAACTATTACATCTTCAATATCATATTCCACATCACTGATTGTGATCACATGTGACTTTCCTTTTTCTTGTCTATAATAGATTGTTGTCGACAATCATCATCGATAACCCTTACATTAGGTCATTGGTTGGAAGAATGACCCATTTACTTAACCTTGTGGCATTGAAGTGTAGGAGGTTCATTTTTGCTATAATTTTCTATATTTCCATCATTAGAAATCATTTTCCCATTACATAAGTATTTGAAATCCTGATAAACTTTTCTCCTATACATAAAAAATTTTATCATCCCTTTATGAATAATTCCTCTCAGTTTCGTTGCACACATTGAGCATAATAGAAAACTCATATTCATTTAAGTGTAGTATTTAGATTTTTCCTTGAATTCCATTTTTCTATTATTATCAAACCCATAGGGCTAATGTGTTTCTCAAATCACTTTCTCAACATTAATAGTACATCAAATGATTTCATTGTATCTATTGAATTCACTTATGGTAAATTCCCATCAGAGGATTTGTTTTATGATACTAAAGAATTGAACAATTTTACTTTTAGATTGGATAATAATTCTAGAGGAAGTCATTGTATATCTTATAAAATTTTCATTGTAGGTATTATCCAATTCAATATAATTTAAATTATGTTCAAGGAACTCCTTCTCCATCATTGTTCAATGAATATAATTTAAGTACTTATTGAAAAATAAGTTCGTGAACTTGTCCTATTCCTTGGATTCAATTTCATCTATTTGCCTCATATTCTTGATAAGATTCCACCATTGATCAACTTCACCATTCAAATGTTAGACAACGAAGATGAAATTATCATGTCATGAACATTGGTGAACTAAAAATATATTATCGGTGGTACTGATCCATTGTTAAGACACTGCGGGATCAAAAGACCCACTAAATGAAGGAGGAAAATTCCTCATTAAGAAATCAACATAATTGTTTCCCTCCATTTTTAATTTGGAATTACTATATGATTCATAGTTTGAGGATGTAGTGTGAGCATAGAAAATGGTTTTTCATCCCGTCTACAATAGCATTCAATTTCTCATGAGGAAAATCATTTTATTTTCCATTTCTTCTAGAATTAACATTGTTCCCCTATCTTAAAATCATTCACTAAAACCAAGAGGAATAGTATGAGTAACTATAATCATAATCGTAACAACACCTAATAATGAATAAAATTTAAATTTAATATATTTTTGTTTCTTTCCTTGGTTATTCATGATCATTTCTAAATCAAAATGACTGTAACCTATACTTTAGTATATTCTTAGGGTTCGTTCTATGGGTTTCTTATCCTAGTTTCCAAAGGATAACTATACCTTTCCTCTTATACCAACATTAATGACCCATACATTACATACATATATATTACTTTGAAATTTCCGAATATTCACTACAATGAATATAATAAAACCAAGATATTACAATATAGGTTTTGTGTATTTAGAAATTTGGAATCACAAACAATTGGTCTATAAGACATCTACATTGTCTCCTGATTATTCCTTCGTAACTAGAACCTTTTTGAAATATATTACATAATAACCTTATTCATTACCTAGGGAAATGAAAAATACTAAAGGGTGAGTACATATTCTTTTTAAGGGAAACATAGATAAATAAATCAAATCATAATCATAACACATAAGAACATAAAGTTTGAAAATCTTATCTTGTATATAAATGATTGTGATACCATTCCATGGGAGAAATCATTAAAGTTAAAAGGAATCAATGAATGTAATCTTAAAAGTCATAATACGGAAATGATGTTTTTTGTAATACACATAATCATATAATATAATTTCAGATTAATCAAGGCTCATTTCCAAGACCAATATAGTACACAATGTCCATTACTAAACTGAGGTCACTCCTTCTTTATTCCTTGCATCACTGAACTAAGATCATTTCTGGTTCAAGTCCTATCATTAAAATTTGATAAATATATCTATCCAATGAATTATAGGGAGATATATATCACACACATCTCATAATGAAATCATTCTTACGTGTGTAACAAAACATAAATAATTAATCTTACTATAACCTAAGGAATAAAATGGGTTTCTTAAATATCATTCAATCATAAGTTAATCGATGTAAAACTAATTTATTTCATAAATATAATTACGTCAATAAATTAAATCAAACCATTAGAATATTATTCATAGAATGATTGAAACATGACCCTATTAAATAAGGACTTCTTATATGGGAGATCATTTTTATGGAACAATTGATATTAATTCTTGAGTAAAATATTCTTTCTTCTTTAAAATAATTTTTTTCTCAAAATAGAACCCATTTTTAAAATAAAACAATTTATTTGAAAATAACCTTGAAATATTATAATGGAAGCATCATGGATATTTGGTGTTATTAAAAAGAAAGAACCCATCATTCCATATAAGTTAAAAGAATACATTTCTCTCTTACGTTTTCTAGAAAAGTCAAAAAGTACTGCGTGTTGAAAAATGACAAAAGATTCCATTCATATACTTTAATAAAAATTCACCTATTGAGTAATATTTAAATTAAATAATTATATAAGTATAGAATGAATATTTTTTAATATATATTTAGGATCTTAGACATGGATGATAAAAATATCCCATTATATACTTACATATAAACAAACTTATATAATAATGAGATTGAAAAATTATCTCTTAGCTTAGGTCCACTATCCTTTTTTATGTATCTGAACCTCTTATATAATGATTTAAAAAATTTCTTTGACTTATTCCAGAATCATTGTAATTTTTCTGATAGCATATATGATCGTATTATCATCTGTTTGTTAATAACATTTACTTATTAATTGTTATTCTGATATAAATAACATCATTTTCTTATGAAATCTTTGTTGAATAATATATAATTCTTCTGGTTTGGTTATAGTTAAAAAATTTATAGAATGATATTAACATAATTTATATAATATTTATTCATTTTAAATATTTATTCTTACATGGATATCATGTAGAATAAATCACATCACATCGAGGAGACGTTTGGTCGAACATACGCACGAGCGATGATATTATTTCATTAATTAGGAAATGGTTTACAAGTGAATGGTATATATATTGTTCCATATTTAATATTATATTATGATAATCATATATAGTTATTATTTCCACCATTATACCCATCCACGTAAAGTGGTTGTGAGAAACTGATTGCGCCACGGCGTGGATATAATAAGTCTTACATACAAACATGTGCTGATTTCATTTTTACTAGAATGTATAGAAAGAGGATTACATTTGTTCTATAACCATAATAACATTTTATAATATAGGTTATATTGGAATTATTACTTAATAATGTAATTAACAAAGGAATATGAAATAGAAGGAAATACTATCTTGAGAGAGTTGGTAAAATAGATTACCTCTTCTTCGGTGAGCACCATCTAGATATCCTTTTAATGAAACTATAGTTGAATTTTTGAGAAGACCAGAACCACTAGAATATGATTAGTAATGTTTATAATTGGAATGGGAAGAGGATGGATGATATTTAAGGCTCAATGTGTCGTGAAAAAATGATGTCGGAGGTTCCCTTTTATAGTTGAGGTTCATGGTACCTTTGGATTTTCCAAAAATATCAATTTATAATAGATTAAAACCACATAAAACCATAAAATGTCTTATTTTCAAATATGATATTTTATAAGGTACTAATAAAATCATAAAATATATTTTAGACCTATTTTTATTTCCATTTAAACCGTATCATTTTAAATTAACAGTAAATTAGTCTATTTAATTATAGCAAAGATAACAAATATTTCAGTATTAATATGGTGAAATATCAACATATTTTATATAAATTAGACCATAAATTAATAATTTATGAAATAGAAATCCATGTAATAAATATTATATATATATTTTTAAAATTATGATTTTAAAATAATTTTAAAAATACATTATTTTGATAAAATATCAACAGCGTCAATTCTGATTCTATACATCTAATTGATTATTGAAAATATATATATATAAATTTACTTGAAAAAAATGTATGATTATATTTTTAGGAGGTAAATGTCCTCTAGAAAATATTTTAGATATATTAATTATACAAAATTATATTTATTTTATTATTTTTAATAACATTGATTTATTTTCTCCATTAATAAAATAATTGTAACATTAGTTTTCTGTAATTATATAACATAATAATTCATCGGAAAAAATATACAATAAAATACTATGGGGAAGATAAATTTTATATATATCATAAGAATATATATATTATAATATATATTTTAAAAAATACTGCATTAAAAATGTTATCTGCATTGAAGCATTAATGTGCCAACTTTAACGTCACTTTAAAATAAATCTTATAAGTTCCGTAATATTTTCCATATGGCATCAAATGGTTAATAAATAGACCCTAGGACGAATATAGTCAAGATATACTCATAAAAAAATATTTATTCTAGTATTAATATCATTTAGTGGTTATTAACATTTTAATGAATTTTTTTAATGATTTCTCACCAATTAAATAATTTATGCATCATTAATATATAAGCTATTACATTAATTATTTATTTCCCATAAATGGAAACTAAATTTCCTTGATAAATAAAAACCACATATATTTATAATTAGTATTTATAGTCTAATTTATGTTAATTCTAAGCTTATATTAAAAAATATATAGTTATTAAACTTTGAGTAATACATATTTAATATTTCATTAAATATAATAAATTAAATATCTCAATCTCATCCAAGTGGATTACAATAGTTACTATTTTTACCCATGGATGATTTAGTTTGATACAAACTCATACAAGTATATTATAATATGTTTTAGGGTAATTTGTTTAACATTATTTTTCCACGTAATTACCTGATTTTGTAGAGAACCGAAGCTTATCGTACATGGACATTACATTACTTTTGCAGAATACTTAGTACATAACAAAAACACACACACGATGATCGTAATAGTTTAGTGTCTTTGGAAACTCAGAATATAATCTTCTAATCCTGGTGAAAGATCTTCAACATCTCCCATAAAGATCTTCTTTTTTTTATATCTAAAACCATTCATTATATCCTGGGGAAAAGAAAACATAAGAGGGTGAGCTCAAATGATCAGTAAGAGAAAACAAAAGAAATATCAATCACATCATATACATAAGAACATAATTTTTGGAAATCTTAACCTGCAAAAGAGAGCATAATTTCATAAGATGGGAAAAATCATAGTTGTGAAATGAAATCCCAATAAGCATAACCTAAAACATGAAACTTTGTGGAATACACACATAATCGTAGATAATCATTTCTTGTTAGCCATGACTCATTGCCAAGACTATCTTAGTGGACAATGTCCCTTTCTGAATCGAGTCACCCTCGTTTCAGTCCTGTTTCACTGAACCGGTATAACCTACCATTCCAGCCATGTCTATCTAATGAGATATGAAATCATTACCCAATGCATTGGAGGGAGATATAGGTCCCACCCATCTCATAATTATACCATTCTTATGTGTTCCACAAAATCTTAAATAATACATCATTGCATAACCCATGTAATAAAAATGGGAATCTTAAACATTGTGACATCATAAAACTATTCATATAAGATAAAGGAATTGATAAAAATATTTCCATCACAACATAATCAAATCCATGTAATAATAGGGATAGAAACAGAACCCCATATTGTCTTAGATGGAAAATAATTTTGATAAAACTCTTGAACTCCATTCTTGAGGAAAATATTATTTCTTCTTCAAAAACATTTTTCATTTCCTAAAATTTCATACAACATTAAACTAAAAGAAGTTGATTAAAAATAAACATGAAAACTTGTAAAGTAAGCTTCTTGGAAATAATGTTTTCAAAATCCATTCATGCCGTATAAGTTAAAAAAACATTCTTCGTACTTTTTTCGGAAAAGTCAAAAAGTACCTCGTACGAAAAACGACAAAAGATTCCTTTCATATCCTTTACTAAAAACTCACCGAAAGGTAAAATTGGATTTAAACAATTGTAGGTGGTTGGAAATAATATTACATATTGAGTAAACATGGATGTGGATGATAAAATACACCCCATTAAATACCAAAGTATAAACAATCTCGGATAAAAATGAGATTGTGATATTTCCCTTACCTTAGGTCCGACATGATTTGTAAGTGTCCGAACCTCCTGTATAATGATTTAAATCATGTTATTGACTTATTCCAGAATCATATTCACTGTTATTATATCATATATGGTCCACTTATGACTTTATATTACCCGTTCTTTTGTAAATTTATGTTAAAGTAGCGTTTTGGGTAAAATCGCCTCATTTGTCGTTCGTGTTTTTAACTTGTAATTATTCATATGATTACATAGATCATGATTACTTAATTACGGAATATAAAACATGATTTATATATATATATATTCAGAATATACATATATATTAAATCAGTAAATGGAAATAAATACACCGTTCATGGAGACGGTAGTCCGTACGTACGCATGAACGCTGTTTTCGTTTCGTTATTGAATTGAATGGAATTAAGTAGATGACATACATATAAATATAAATAATTCCAGTATAATTATTAGGTCATATATTTCATTAGTACTTATTATATATACATTATAATCATTCATGAATGGTTAATCATTGAGAATGAATCTCATCGCGTCGTGGAGACGGTAGTCCGTACGTACGCACGAGCGATGCTATCGTTTCCATGGTCGTGGAATTATGTTGAAGTGTATGTATACTATTTCAGTATAAATATCAATTTATAATAATCATATATAGTAACTCATTACACCTTTATACCCGTCCAATTAAGGTGGTGGCGGAAAATAGATTACACCACGGCGTGGAGACGGTATTCCGTATGTACGCACGCGCGGTGATTTCCTTTTTCCGTAGGATGGATAGAAGGTTAATTAGAGTTGTTTCATATTTATAATAACATATCAGTATATAAGAAATACTGATGTTATTACTTTATGATGAAACAACTAAAGAAGAAGAAGTTGAAGAATAAAGAAATTGAAAAAGATCGGTAATGGATATTACCTCTTTTTGACGCGCCTTTTCTTAGCCTCCACTTAAAGAACTAAGGATGGTAGTTGAAGAAGACCAGGACCTCTAGGATGATAATAGGGAAGTGGAGAAGGGATTTTGGCAGGGGTTGGCCGAGCTTGAAGGCTCAAATTTGTGTGAGGAAGAGAGGGAGGAGGTGCCCTTTTTTAAGGGAGGAGAGGGGCACCTTAGGAATATCTCAAAATATTATTTTATATTAAAGTCAACATCTGTTAATAATGGATCCAAAGGGTCTTATTTAGTAGCTAAATTGGGGATGGGTCGAAATCCTATCAACCAATAGGATTTAGACAAGTTTAGGTTATTATTTTAACCTTATCAATTATATTTAACTTTAAGTTAAATAATTTAACTTTTACCGTGTCTTTTTGTTTTCTTACACTATATGGTTAATACACTTACTATAACATGCCAAACGAACCCCAAATTGTTTATTATTAATATATATATCCTTATCTAAGTCATTGGGCCTAACCTTAGATTTTTAGGAATAAAATATCAATTAATAATATAATATTTGATTTAAAACCTATTTTGTGTCAATTTTGACACTATTTGATATATGATTATTGTGAAAGTCATAAAAGAATTAAATGTTCGAACCATGTTGATTAAATCAACACTAATATATCATAGTAACCTAGAAAATTAGTTGAATTCATAAAAAGTCTTAAAATACATTTATTTTTGTATTTATAATATCAATTATGTCAATATTTCATTAATAAGATAATTACTGCATCATCTTTGTGTCATAAATAAATTAACTTATTTGATGTCTAAAAATTACAAATAAAATACCATTATGTAGGAAATAGTTTTATCTTTCTAATGAATATTTAAAATCTAATTTATCTTATGTATAACCCTATATTACAAATGTTTTAGTAAATAACCTTTGATTTTAACTCTTTTAACTCTTCTTTGAATTAAATAATAATAAATGTCCTAATCAAATCCAAGTGGGCCTAAATGATAATATTTTACACTTATGGTTGTTTTTGGTCGATATACACTTGTCCAATAGAATTTGGACATGTTTTAGGGTTATATTAATATCATTTTTACCCTTAATTACTCTATTTACTTTTAACCGTGGTAAATAAAAGAAAAAAGTTACTATTCACAAAAAATTATTTTCATCTCATTGAACCACATTTTACTTACTGACATCAACCGTGTCTCTCGGATTTTTGAAATTCCATTCACAGAAGAGGTAAAATTAAGTTTTATGAAAAATTCAGTTTTTTTAACTACCACTTAGTAGTTTCACTATTCATCAAAAATTGATGTTTTTCAAAAAAATGACAAAATTTCATCCTAAGATATATTTCTTATTCAGAATTCAAAAATGAAGTCTATTTTACCAAATTCATAACATAGAAGTTGCATTAATTAATTTTATATTTAAATCCCACTGTTAAAACAAATAGCGTGTTTTTAAGAAACAATATCTATCAAAAGATTGACACTTGTTTATGTCTGGTTTAAATGTGAAATTACATCCAATGACCGACATTGTATTAAATTGTAAAAATATATTCTAAATATACTTTAAAACCACTCAAATTAATAATTTATCACTATTAATTATTTCGATTAAAAAAGTTGTTTTTAATTAAAATTTAGTAATTTTTACTATTCATCAGAATATGAAAGTTATCCGAAAAGTACCAAAATTTCACCTTAGGCTAAATTCGATACTCCGAATCCAAAAATGAAGTCCATTTTGAGAGCTAAAATTTCTAAAATTTTAAAAGGTGGTTATTAATATTCATAACGGCTAGTTATAATAATATTTTAATAGCATATCGTTGTTTAGTGAAACTCGGTATTGCGTACTACACACGCTATCGAGGAAGGTCGTGATTGCGTGTAATGCAAGGAAAGTCAAGGATGTGTGTTGTGCAAGCTCCTTTTGGTGTAGCGTACAAGACAAGACAATAATAAAATTAAAAAGAATATTTTTCATAAAATCTCGGGCTGTTACATTCTACCCCCCTTGAAATGAATTTAGCCCTCGAAATTCGTCGGGGTTATAAATGGTTTACTATTCTAACGTTTCTTTAATCTAAACCCACATCGTAAAAAGGAATACCAAAACCAATCTTTAAAAACAAAAGTATGAAATGTAACGGTTACCCAAATAAACTAATCACTGGGTTTCCACATAGGTGAAAATATGGATATGCAAGAGAAATCTAACAATCATGTTCTGATGGAGAGTGGTAGAGAACATGGCTATGGAAAAGCCATTAATCACAAATCCATTGATTTGTGATGATATAAGCTACCATCTGATTCATCAGGTATAAGATCACTTGGACAACATTTTTGGTTTTTATAATCATTTCCCTAAAGTTGAAAATTTGCATTAGAATAAATACTTACTTTATTTTGGTACAATCTCACTGTTGTTCGTGCCTTGAACAATTTCCACTTCATCTCTTAAGTAAATGAAGTTGAATTTGTTATTCGTGAAGTGTTAGCAGATCATGTGATAGAATGACGGGTCATTCCATCTGTCTCAAACAAAAGGTTAGCAAAAGTTATTAAATATACATAAGTCGATCTATAGTGAGATTAATCATATATGGTTCCTAAAATGAACTTATACATCATATATCATACTTCTTAATATAATAAAACTAGTTTCTACTAAACAGGGACTTCCTGTAGTCCAGTGGTAGGTGATAAAGGCCAATCGCACTTCGGTTGTGGGTTCGATTCCCACAGACTTGTCCGAAGCGATGGGTTGTCGCCCGTCCTGCAGGTTGTCCTTTTTCTAAAACTACATTACTATAACATCCCATCAATAATATAGAAAAAACTTCTATCCTTAAACAATTCTAACTTATGTCCAACATAATCCATTCCAATCTATAGGCTTATCCATAATATTGTAGTCCACTCTCATAATATAGTGAAAATGATTACAAGAGATTTAATACCATCATTAATCCCCATATATCATAAGATATGTTTTGTTGGTCACATTCCAAACATTCAAAGGCCTTAATCATGTATTCTCTTGAATACCTTAGTGAAAACATGAATGCAGTTAAAAGTTATCACTTTCCACATACCAAAATCCTCAATATTCTATATACTCAAACCATGATATCACATAGTCCTTATATCAATCATGAGCTCATGAATACTGTCAAACATTTCATTTTCTCCTTATCCCTTCATTATGTGCATATCATCTACTTTCCAAAATATTTGAATCACTTTTCATGGTTATCGATACCTTAAAATTATTGAAAACCACAATAGACCAATACATAAATATTCCAATACACCATATAAGTACCTCAACAACATTATTCCTGAATACCAATACATAAACACTTCAGTCCATCCACTTCAATGATTGTCCTGGAATAGGTCCTTCCTTGATTTAGAAGTAACTTTTTAGGTCAGGGCATTGAGTTGGGTAATGCCCATATTCTCCACAAATAAGACATTGAACTCCATAACAGTCTGTAACTCTATGACCCTTTTCTCCACACAGATAACATCGGTCCCCCCATTTTAGGTATTCCTCAAGGTTCTTCTTCCCTTCTTTAGAAATCTCAATCTTCCTTTCTTTATACTCCTCAACATGTGAACATGAATAATAGTTTATCTTCCTCTTCTTTGATGAATTAGGCGCACCACTAAATTTCAACTTGTTAATCATATATCGCGATGACTGATTCGGCATAATCACAATATCTTTCTCTCTAGGAATTACACAATTTTGTTGCTCATAGTCACCAATTTGTTCATTGGATTCAATGTTAACCGAATTCCTTCTGGTTCCCTCCATTTACTAAAACACAAAAAATAATTCTGTGAGAGGCAAAAATCATGCTAGAGAAAACAACATAGTAAAGGGAGAGTACCCTCAATATCTAACATCATAGGTTAAATTCTAAGATCGTTAGCGCAATTCTAGGACTATAACCTATACGTATACTTAACCTTAGAGACATCCCTAGACATACCTTAGAAATATCTCTAGGGATATCACTAACGTTTTCGCATCCTAGTTTCCAAAGGTTGACTAAACCTTTCCTTTGATACCAACTGTAGAGAACCGAAGCTTATCGTACATGGACATAACATTACTTTTGCAGAATACTTAGTACATAACAAAAACACAAACACGAGGATTGTAACAGTTTAGTGTCTTTGGAAACTCGGAATATAATCTTCTAATCCTGGTGAAAGATCTTCAACATCTCCCATAAAGATCTTCTTTTTTTATACCTAAAACCATTCATTATATCCTGGGGAAAAGAAAACATAAGAGGGTGAGCTCAAATGCTCAGTAAGGGTAAACAAAAGAAATATCAATCACATCATATACATAAGAACATAATTTTTGGAAATCTGAACCTGCAAAAGAGAGCATAATTTCATAAGATGGGATAAATCATAGTAGTGAAATGAACTCCCAATAAGCATAACTTAAAACATGAAACTTTGTGGAATACACACATAATCATAGAGAATCATTTCTTGTTAGTCATGACGCATTTCCAAGACAATCTTAGTGGACAATGTCCCTTTCTGAATCGAGTCACCCTCGTTTCAGCCATGTTTCACTGAACCGGTATAACCCACCATTCCAGCCATGTCTATCTCATGAGATATGAAATCTTTAACCAATGCATTGGAGGGAGATATAGGTCCCACCCATCTCATAATGATACCATTCTTATGTGTGCACAAAATCATAAATCATACATCATTGCATAACCCATGTAAGAAAAATGGGAATCTTAAACATCGTGACATCATAAAACTATTCATATAAGATAAAGGAATTCATAAAAATATTTCCATCGCAACATAATCAAATCCATGTAATAATAGGGATAGAAACAGAACCCTATATTGTCTTAGATGAAAAATAATTTTGATAAAACTCTTGAACTCCATTCTTGAGGAAAATATCCTTTCTTCTTCAAAAACATTTTTCCTTTCTTAAAATTTCATACAACTTTAAACTAAAAGAAGTTGATTAAAAATAAACTTGAAAACTTGTAAAGGAATCTTCTTGTAAATAATGTTTTAAAAATCCATTCATGTCGTATAAGTTAAAAAAACATTCTTCGTACTTTTGTCGGAAGAGTCAAAAAGTACCTCGTACGAAAAACGAAAAAAGATTCATTTCATATCCTTTACTAAAAACTCACCGAAGGGTAAAATTGTATTTAAACAATTGTAGGTGGTTGTAAATAATATTACATATTGAGTAAACCTGGATGTGGATGATAAAATACACCCGAGTAAATCCCAAAGTACAAACAATCTCGGATAAAAATGAGAATGTGATATTTCCCTTACCTTAGGTCCGACTTGCTTTGTAAGTGTCCAAACCTCCTATATAATGATTTAAATCATGTTATTGACTTATTCCAGAATCATATGAATTGTTATTATATCATATATGGTCCACTTATGACTTTATATTACCCGTTCTTTAGTAAATTTATGTTAAAGTAGTGTTTTGGGTAAAATCGTCTCATTTGTCGTTCGTGTTTTTAACTTGTAATTATTCATATGATTACTTCGATCATGATTCGTTAATTACATAATATAAAACATGATTTATATATATATATATATATATTCAGAATATACATATATAATAAATCATTAAATAGAAAGAAATACACTGTTCATGGAGATGGTAGTCCGTACGTACGCATGAACGTTGTTTTCGTTTCCTTATTGAATTGAATGGAATTAAGTAGATGACATACATATACATATAAATAAATCCAGTATCATTATTAGGTCATATATTTCATTAGTACTTATTATATATACTTTATAATCATTCATGAATGGTTAATCATTGAGAATAAATCTCATCGCGTCGTGGAGACGGTAGTCCGTACGTACGCACGAGCGATGAAATTGTTCCCATGGTCGTGGAATTGTGTTGAAGTGTATGTATACTATTTCAGTATCAATATCACTTTATAATAATCATATATAGTTACTCATTACACCTTTATACCCATCCAATTAAGGTGGTGGCAGAAAATAGATTACATCACCGCGTGGAGACGGTATTCCGTACGTACGCACGCGCGGTGATTTCCTTTTTCCGTAGGATGGATAGAAGGTTAATTAGAGTTGTTTCATATTTATAATAACATATCAGTATATAAGAAATACTGATGTTATTACTTTATCATGAAACAACTAAAGAAGAAGAAGTTGATGAAGAAAGAAATTGAAAAAGATCGGTAATGGATATTACCTCTTTTTGACGCGCCTTTTCTTAGCCTCCACTTAAAGAACTAAGGATGGTCTTTGAAGAAGACCAGGACCTCTAGGATGATACTAGGGAAGTGTAGAAGGGATTTTTTCAGGGGTTGGCTGAGCATGAAGGCTCAAAGTTGTGTGAGGAATAGAGGGAGGAGGTGCCCTTTTATAAGGGAGGAGAGGGTCACCTTAGGAATATCTCAAAATATTATTTTATATTAAAGTCAAAATCGGTTTATAATGGTTCCAAAGGGTCTTATTTAGAAGATAAAATGGGGATGGGTCGAAATCCTATCATCGAATAGGATTTAGACAAGTTTAGGTTATTATTTTAACCTTATCAATTAGATTTAACTTTAAGTTAAACAATTTAACTTTTACCGTGTCTTTTTGTTTTCTTACACTATATGGTTAATACACTTACTATAACATGCCAAACGAACCCCAAATTTTTTATTATTAATATATATATCCTTATCTAAGTCATTTGGCCGAACCTTAGATTTTTAGGAATAAAATAACAATTAATAATATAATATTTGATTTATAAACTATTTTGTGTCAATTTTGACACTATTTGATATATGAATTTTTTGAAAGTCATAACATAATTAAATGTTCGAACCAAGTTGATTAAATCAACACTAATATATCATAGTAACCTATAAAATTAGTGGAATTCATAAAAAGTCTTAAATTACATTTATTGTTGTATTTATAATATCAATTATGTCAATATTTCATTAATAAGATAATTATTGCATCATCTTTGTAGCATAAATAAATTAATGTATTTGATGTCTAAAAATTACAAATAAAATACCATTATGTAGGAAATATTTTTATCTTTCTAATGAATATTTACAAACTAATTTATCTTATGTATAACCCTATATTACAAATGTTTTAGTAAATAAACGTTGATTTTAACTCTTTTAACTCTCCTTTGAATTAAATAATAATAAATGTCCTAATCTAATCCAAGTGGGCCTAAATGATAATATTTTACACTTAAGGTTGTTTTTGGTCGAGATACACTTTTCCAATAGAATTTGTACATGTGTTAGGATAATATTAATATCATTTTTACCCTTTATTACCCTATTTAATTTTAACCGTGGTAAATAAAAGTAAAAAGTTACTATTCACCAAAAATTATTTTCATCTCATTGAACCACATTTTACTTACTGACATCAACCATGTCTCTCGGATTTTTGAAATTCAATTCACAGAAGCGGTAAAATAAATTTTTATGAAAAATTCAGTTTTTTTAACTACCACTTAGTAGTTTCACTATTCATCAAAAATTGATGTTTTTCAGAACAATTCCAAAATTTCATCCGAAGATATATTTCATATTTCAAATTCAAAAATGAAGTCTATTTTACCAAATTCATAACATAGAAGTTTCATTAATTAATTTTATAATTAAATCCCGCTGTTAAAACAAATAGCGTGTTTTTAAGAAACAATATCTATCAAAAAATTGACACTTGTTTATGTCTGGTTTAAATGTGAAATTACATCCAATGACTGACATTGTATTAAATTGTAAAAATATATTATAAATATACTTTAAAACAACTCAAATTAATAATTTATCACTATTAATTATTTCTATTAAAAAAGTTGTTTTTAATTAAAATTTAGTAATTTTTAATATTCATCAGAATACGAAAGTTATCCGAAAAGTACCAAAATTTCACCTTAGGCTAAATTCGATACTCCGAATCCAAAAATGACGTCCATTTTGAGAGCTAAAATTTCTAAAATTTTAAAAGGTGGTTATTACTATTCATAACGGCTAGTTATAATAATATTTTAATAGCATATCGTTGTTTAATGAAACTCGGTATTGCGTACTACACACGCTATCGAGGAAGGTCGTGATTGCGTGTAATGCAAGGAAAGTCAAGGATGTGTGTTGTGCAAGCTCCTTTTGGTGTAGCGTACAACACAAGACATTAATAAAATTAAAAAGAATATTTTTCATAAAATCTCGGGCTGTTACAGATTTACCTTTTTCCGTATTAATAAAAATTACTAATGTGACTATTCATAATGCCAAAAAATAAATGAACGATATTTACATAATTTCACCCTACTTATTCCAAATATAGAATCAATTTTTCAAAAATCATAATGAATAATATTTAGTAATTAATTAAAAATTCAACTATTTGTTTGAAAGAGAAAATAGGTTTTAAGAGTTAAAACATTGAAAAAGATTTAAATGCTTTTAAATATGAATTCAATGTAAAATTAATGAAAATAACCTAAATTATATTACTTATTAAAAATATACTATATTTATACATTAAAATAATTTAGTAATATAATATAACTATAACAATTTTTTCAATGATAAATGTGGTTTTCAATTACAATGTTTTATATTTTTACTATTCCTCAAAGGTTGAATGTTATTAGAAAATATCAAAAATTCATCCAAAGTAACTGTTTATATACATCATTCAAATAAGAAGTTTATTTTTTCATATAAAATTTATTAATAATTCAATTCTTTTTTTAAAAAATGGGTCTCCATTAAAAGGAGGTAAAATTACCCTTTTAAAAAATATATATCTTTATACATTAAATAGGATTCATTCATACCCTATAACCAAAATATTTTTATTGTGAATATAAAAAATATTTATTTAAATATATTATATATAAATTTCATTAATTTCATTTAATAATTTTAATTTAATTAATTTATTAATATAAAAAATTCCCTTACATTTAATTATTTTATATTATTCATAAAAAAATTGTTTCCAACGAAATCACCCTACATTTTTATAAGTTTGTAAAATTTTCATTATATCATAATGGAAACGTTATAGTGGTTATGTTATAAAAAGGGTGTCTTGTAGTTCATTTAAACTCACGATTGCATGCAATTCAAACTATTGATGAATTAAAATTTTTAAAAAACATATTTCATAAAAACACAAGGATGTTACTACACAATTTCCTAAACATAATTAAATAAAATTCAAAATAATATAAATTAAATATTTACTAGATCATGAGTCTCAATATCCTTGATTAGAAAGGTTTAAAATATATCAGGATACTAAGTGTGGATTTTTGACTCACATTCCCATATAAACACTACCAAGAAACCATGCCTATTTAAAACCGGATCAAATGGATGGATGTTCCAATTAAATTACAACTTCTAATGATCTTAAATCTCAACCAAATGTTCCATGAATTTCACATCATCCTCCAAATATTAATCAACCTAATAAATTGTGTGGAATTCATCATGATGATACCATTGATGTTGTTGAAGATATAACTAATCATGAATTTTATCTAGATATAATTGAATAGATAACTGGTATTCCAACTCATTAATGTGCTCTAACATGTCAATTTGACTGATAAGAAGAGTGGAAAATATTATACATCCATCAAAAATCTACTTCCTATGATTAAGGTAATACATTATGAATAATCTATTTTCAATATAATATAATAGATGTATTATCCTATAATTAGTATAAAAAATGTAATGGTCTTTAAGAACCATAATCTTTTCTAAAATCACATGCACCTTCTAATGTTTGGTTCAAACCACATTTTATTCAACGGTTGTAAAATTTCCCACCCATGACTAGCATAATGGATATCTTCAAATCCACCTATAAAACACCACAAATATAGACACACCAATAGATGAGTGGTAGCTATTTTTATTTTAAAACATAACAAAAGTAGTTTTCTTCACCCATTAACCTCTAAAATCAAGAACACATTATCCCAACATATCCCACACCACCTAAATATTATAATATATATGACCATTTATAAGAGTTGTAGTGGAGATCCCAAGGCATGTTTTAATCCTCCATATAATTATGTGGTAAAGTGAGGATCCCAATCAAATATGATAGTCTTCATCATCCAAATAATCTTATCAACCTCAACTATAAACCATCCATCCAACAACATACATGTCGCTTAAATTTTTTATTGAAAAGAAATGAGGAAGCATTAACAACTAATACTCGATCACACAAATGGAATCACATTTCCCATGATCATGAGGACATATGGTTATAAAATAAATCATAGAGTCTTCATAATTCCACTTAGGTACATCTAATTTCTAGAAAAAATGACAATGAACAAGATGCATTATATTCAATAGATTTAAAAAATCCATCATAGTATAAACATTGCCACATGATGCTTCATATTTGGATACTAGAAACATACTCTTGATGGAGTACTAAATCATGGATTTACTCATATGTGAAATGAAGTGTATATTATGAAACTCACAATGAACTACCTCTCACACCATTAGTAGATAAAAATTAAATTTCAAGAAAGCTTGATGTCACTAACCTTTGACTACCGCTTAGTTGCATCCCTATAATCAATATGGTCACAAAAACCTCCAACTAAATATCTCTTAACATTGAATTTTTATCCTGCTGCAACTAAGGCCATTACACCACCATCTTATACAAGTGACCTCTATCTTAATCGTAATCTACATACAAATGTATCACTTCATCCTCCTTCATCACTCTCAATGCATCTTAATACTCCCAAATATCATCTCCCTACAACTTCCTACTTGACCAACTAGGAACCATATTCAATATCCCTAGGGTATAATAGATTTCCATGTCATAGTAATGTAATAAGTCTATCCAAAACCACTTTTGAATATTTAAATATAATTAATATAATATATATCTCAATATATTATGATCATTTTAAAACAAAAAGCATGCAAACAGGGGGTAATGATAACACAACATTAAAATAAACACCACCACAACAAACTAAAAATCACAGTTTGAATAGGTACACTTATGGTTGAATTACATATAAAAACTATATAAAATAACTACCAAATTCTTTTCAAAACACACACTAAGATAAAATTTTATACATCATAAAAATCCATAGTCATGACCCCTTTCTACAACAATCAAAGAATATGAGAACTGATAAAATTGTATTCATGAAATCAAAACACCCATACACTAATCAATATTTATTGATTCTTGGTCCTTCCTGGCCAGATATATCAAAATGGACAAAATATATGAAAAATCAGACATCAAGATCAAATAATAACTTGGCATGAAAAAAAGACTATGAACCTATAAAAAATTCCTAGGTGCTTCCAATGAAAAAACAACATTGATATTTTAAGGATTGACTACAACACCCAATTGAGACACAACATGTATAATAAAATTTGCCTTTAAAAACAAACATTTATGATTTCATTGCTTCCCATGATTTAAAAATTGATCAAGGAGATGAAAAATTGTCTTCAGAGTGTCAATATAATACCAACTTCATGTATATTATAATTTCATTAATGAATACCACAAAAAACAAATCCAAGAAGCCATGAAAAACTAAAATACTGAGTCTAATGAAATTATTTTGGTCATTTTACAAATTAATAAATATAACTAGGATAAAGGAATTCCCAAAATATAACCTAAAATATATTCTTTTTTATATCCTCTTCATTTATCATCATATAATAATATTCATACCATAGATATATCATAGAAACTATGTAGGTCCCTTATAATGATAGAAAAAATCATCAGTGAATATAATTACATAATGGGTCATTATATTCACATATATAAGTAATTAGTAGTAATTATATAACCATAAAGAACCATATATACTCTTGTTGAATAACATTGATGCACCCCATGTTGTAACATCATTCCAAATGAAACCATTTAACGTCAAATCAATGATCTGGATCCATAATTCCGACAATATAAAAGGATTTATGTGATAAGGATGCATATAAATCAGAGTGAATTTTGTATGTAGCATAATATAAAATTGATATTATCATGATGGAGTAGTGTCACAACATTTACAATAAAAACATGTAAAAATGCATCCAGAACACAAGGATCACTATTACTTGATCCTGCTCTATGAACAATATCAACTCTATCAGCTGAGAAGATAAGGTCCCAAAGTACCATGACCCATTTAAGAGTCTATATCACAAGTGAACATCAGATTCCATCCATACATGGTAAAGAATATAAGTCTCAAAAAAAGTTGAATACATCAGATACAGAGTATGACTATTCCTTGGTAATAATTGCATCATATGTAAGAATCTATGATAAAATGAAATTTCTCCGTAACAAATGTGTCCTCATTATAAACTCACCACCCCAACACACATAAAATAAATTAAACATGCCTCCAACAATAATGATCAAAAGTAATGGATCTGGAAGACTCCCCACCTTATTCCTCAGGGTGTGGATCAAGGTAAGTGAAATAAAGGAAGGAGAAGCTCCAAATTCAAATAAAATTAAAATCGAATATATAATACAGTCATATGGTACGATGGATGATCTTTTTCCTCCCTAGAACATGAATCTCTATAGCATGAAAGAGACCACTCCAAGCTCCTCTTCTGCAACATCCCAAATTAATAACACCTCCTTGACCACACTTCATCTATTCCTACCAATAAAGGATGTCATAGAATTTACCTATGCTTACTCTAAATCCTCTTGAATGTAGAAAAGTATTTTAATCTGTTTCTAATAAGTCCTCAAAGAAAAATTATACTAGGTAATGGATGTAAACAAACCACCTATGATTTATTATACACCAAGGAGAGTAGGGAACTGAAAAGGATAATGGATATGACCACCAAAAGAAATGATCAATGTAATTGATATCTGAGTAGATGCATAAAAAACTGCTGGATATGTAGAAGTGTGATGATTTTTATTGAGAATAAATCATTTTCATTGAAAATGTTTACTATACTAACAAATAATATAATCAATATGTAGATCTAATTATCAACAAGGCTTCATAAATCCCCTCCCATGAAGAACAATACCTTTTATCAATCCTCTTATTCACCTATTCCTTATATATTACCTCTAGATAAATATTATACATAAATGGGGTATCCAAATTAAGAATATTAAGGTATAATTTCTCATAAAAATTCAATTTAATATCCTCAAAATCAAGAAAATCAAAACCGAGAAACTGATATGACCCTTGATTTGAATTCTAATCTCTTTCGTGCTTATGATTCCCTAATGATGAGAAATAAATTGATGATATTTCATAGTCTTCATTCTAAAAGTATGAAAACCTATATGAAAATAATTCAAAAAATAATCCCTAGAAAAAGAAGAATCATTTTACTCTCTGGTGAATAAGAACCACAACTTTTGGGAATTCCCCATAAATTGACTAGAAACTAATGGGATCCAATTTTATCTCCTAATTTGGATCAAATTGAAATAAATATATAATTTGTTTAAATAGTGATCTGAATTATGATCAAATGTACAATCACACACACTTCACCAAACAATGACATAAAACTCACATAATATATTCTAGTGGGATAATTCTCATCTATTATGTCAATCCTGTTGTGGTCAAATTACATATCCTACTTCACCTTGCTAATATAAACAAATCATTAACATTAACCTGCAACCATCTTTATTAGAGATAAAAGAAAGATCTAAATCATGGGATTATGGAATCAAATCAGGAATATTTATAAATATTGTTTTTTGATAGATTCACATGATTAAGGTGTAATAATAATATATCATGATGAATTTACTAATCCTTGGTCTTTAACCTATAGTAAATATACAATTTCTTAGTTTTTGAAGTAATATCAAGCCCTATGTATCAATTGATAATGGTATTGAATCACATTTTTCATAGTATATATCCCTTTTTATGTAAATATTGTGATTTTTATAGTATTAATTTTTACCAACCTAATGAATCCTTTACAGTACACAACTACATTCACCATCATATTCCAGAAACCCACACTCAATAGGAAATGTGTTGGAACCTAACACTAAGATTATTATAACACAAAAATGGAAGGTATTAACCTCATAATAATTGAAAAATAAGATAATAACACAATAAGATTCAAAATATATAAGATTAAACTCAATCCATAATGAAAGTAAATTACATAGACAACAAAGGCCTATAAAATAAAATTCTAAAAGGACACTCATGTGGAAGTGACTCTGATATCCCCTACAAGACTTAAGATATTAATTCCTATATTAGTCTATATCACCATCCTAGAAACCTAAAAAAATAAAAAAAATATATATATATCAGTGAGGGTACTTTTATAAAAAATTGGATACTAAAAAAACCTATAATTTAGATGTGGTAATAGATTTTTAATTCCTTAATGGATTAATAGTTGAACTAAATTGAACCCACATGATTAAAATTATGACTGAACCATATTAATTATATCATACCTAATCTCACATAAAATTATAGTAAGATAGTATCAAAACAATTAATTTCATGAATATTACACTCACCCACTTGGAAATTTATTTGGTTTCTCTCACACTGTAACAACATATGATTTCTTCTAGTCTCTTTTATATGCAAAAAAAAATCATATATCATATCCAATCTATAACCGAACAACAAGATAATCATCCCACATTCGAACAATATAACCACACATCATATCCTCATTGAAGTAATGTATTGTAACAATAAGGGCAATCAACCTCATGATAACTAGAATTCCAATAGGAACACTACATGTTTCATGTTTCAATGGTAGTTCCTATTTGTAAGCACATGTAATAGTCTCCTGACCTTATATTATTTTTAGTGTTTACTATTTGATCATTTACTTTGAATCTAGATGAAAAATATCACTTTAATGTTGAACATAGGTATATTTCATTATGTACATCAATAGATTTACTGCATTTATTGATTAATCAAGATAGAATTTTTCACCTCTGAAGGGACGTTATATCTCATGCTTAGTTTATCAGGATAGAAGTGCCTTCAATAAATCTATGTCCATGTTAAAAAAATGTAAGTCAGTATAGGCTAGTTAATGAATAATAAATCTGTTATGGATGATAGCAAAAGTTATGAATCCCACTTTATGAGATATCATATGAGATATATATTACATGTCACGGTGTGTGCCCATAGGAATAGTTTTCATTGTTATTAATCTTTCTTATAACTTTAGGGGGATTGAGGGTTTGCTAGACTCCACTCCTGGTTTTTGAATAGAATCTTCTACTCTTTAAAAATGGGTTCCATGTTTCATGGACTATATCATATTCATGTTCATATCCCATTCATATATATAAGTGTTTAGAACATAGTGGGCCCCACTATAGGGACCAAGACATGTCTGAGATTAAACGATCCCCAATGAATGAATGAATGAATTATTATTCAAGAATATAATAAATGAGTTGAATTTGTTTATTAAAATTATTCATAAGGTATTATATTAATACATGAAAAAATATAATATGAATGAATATTTTTTTAATATTCAATGATCATTTAATATTTGAATAAATCACTAGTCTAGTTAATGACTCTCTTTGATCACATAATATATTTATTACATATTACATGTCTGTGATAAAATATAAATGATTTTTATGACATAGTTACTTCATTATAACTTTTCCTTTAATTCTAATTTAATGGGAATTATTAATACGGTGGTCATATAACCCCTTCTAGGTGTTTAATTCTCACTATATAAGAAAATATGAGCCCATTTCAAAAGGAATATTCATTCCCAAGAATTTGAGAGCTCCTCATTCCTCCATCACATACCTATAGAGATAAAGGATCCTTCCATGAAATGAAAACAAGAATAACATTGTAGATAAAAAGAACAATGTCATGGTGATCATATTGACATTGAAGGATTCGTGGGACGTCCATACTAGAACTCAAATTTCAAAAATCAAAATTCATGTGGACTATAGAATGGTGCTTGGATGATCTAGTGGATTCAATCATAGATCCCTCATATGACAGATTCTAGTGACGAGCATTAGTTATACAAAAAATAAATATAAATGATGTAATTTTTTTATATTTAGTGAATAAATTAATTCATGGTTGATCCTTGGTAATTTATTGGGTCTCAGATCACTAAAGTAGATGATGTTACACATATTCAAGAATGAAATTTTAAGTCCCTCACCCACTGACTTCTACTGCCTACCTTGGTTCTATCAAATTGTATTGAAATGATTATGTGAGTTTCTTGAGATAATAATAATTAATTTTACTTATATTTAAATGTAGTGATTCATTTCATTCCTAACAGATTTGATATTACATTGATCCAATCTTAGACAACCATGTTATGGCTATTTGAAAAAAAAATCAGGTCAAAAGAAATTTATGATAACATGTATAAAATTTAATAATGTATATATATATACACCTAAAACTAGTTGCTAGTTTTTTCAGTGAACCATTGGTTTCCTTTCATAATTTTAGTGGCCAGAATTAGGTTATCTGGATTAATAATATTCCACATGGCTATGAAATTTCAAAAAAAGGTGGGAAATTTTCACCTCGTTCAACACACACACAAAAGGGGCTATGGGGTTAAAAAAAATTAATTTAGGGATACTAGAATAATTAATAGACTATAAAAGAAATATGGATATATCCATAGAATCCTGTGTAATAGGGTTATTTTTTAAAAAGAAAAAAAATTAAATAGAAAGGGTGATAGTAGCACTGTTCCTCTACACCTCCTCATAGTTTATCCACATCTATTTACATCCACCTTTCAGCCAAGTTCCCCCAAAACATCATCCTACCAATCCACCTTTCAATATTGAATTGAATCACCCCACTATAGTGAGATGTACCAAATAATATCCCAACCCCACTATGTTTGTGTACCTATTTTACATACATCCACCCATGGTCAGCTTCCTCATGAGTAAATTCCACTGCCTTGGCCTTTTAGATCAATTGACACATGGCCATGACCATGTCTACCTCAACCATTACCCCCCCCCCCCATGTTGCCTAATGATTTGAATAGACCCAATACCCATGACTCATCTGATCTTAGCCTCACAGAACCTCACCAACCTTTGATCCACCCTGTAGCGAACAACCTAACCTGGAACAGGGTGGGTCGAGTCCTACCCGACACATAAGAGGTATGGGTGGGTTTGATTTGACTAGAAACGGTCGTGGTTGGGTTATAACTAACCCTGAATGGACCTGTGCAAGTTACATCCAACATTCAATGTGTCTGGGTGGGTTTTGTTGCAGAAGGATGTTTTTATATATTCAAAAAATTTATTTATTTTTCAGAATTATAGATAATAATAATTTTAAAATCTGGAAGTTAATAAAATCATAGGATTAAAATTATATGAATTTAAGGACCAAATGATATAAAATATTTGATTTTATAATTTTTATTTAATTCATTTAATTTCCCTAGACTTAAATTTATCACAATTTTAATTTTCATACACATTTAATATACTATTCCACTAGTCATGATAATTGACTGACAATTTTTTATCTATGTTTAAATTTATCTAATTAATTTTTTAAACTATAGGGGATCATTGTAATGATTATTTATTTTTTATGATCTATGCATCATATCCCTTTATTTAATATTTATAAGGGTCTCTACATCAATCATTGTACTTCTATAATTATATTGTTCTTCTTGGAACCCTTAACCTGTATTCAATTATATATGTATTTTGATAATGACACTATAAGATGTAATCAAGGCCAATATGAGTTGGTATCCCAATTGAGATACGGATACATTTGACCAAGGTGTGAGATACGACATGATTCAACAACCATCTTTTGTATTATACACCTTTGGTCGTAATTAATCCACTGAGTATAAATATATCTATCAATACAAAATATTCAAGATCATTCAGGTTGGTTATTTAATTTATGATCTATTAATTATTTTTGTGAATATTCATATTTGCTAGAAAATAAAAAATAATAAATAAGTAATGTATAAAGATGAAATGAATGATTTTTATTAACACATTGTTTAATTTTTATTGTGGTCCCATAACATGAATATATTTAATAGAAAAGAAATACATTTTTCATGAAATAAGTTAAAAAACCATAAAGTAATATTAAGTCATAATGCCATTAAAAAATTAAAATGGAAGAAAAACTATTGTATGAGGTTTTCAGGATCCCGAGTTGAGGGTACCTCCAAGTATTGGGGAGTTCTTATTAGAGTTATGGGATTAATTAAGTAAATCTCATAGAATATAAGTTGTCATATCTTGATTTCTACCACATGAGAGGAAAAGTTGTAACCGAATCGAGGATATGGTTCTGAGGATCTGGGACTTCACTCAATAGATCATGGAGTTGCGAGTCAATAGGTTTTGATCATCTAGTGCCTACCTTGAAACTCTCTTATTTGTAGTGTAGCCATAACGTAGACTCTAAGGAGAGGTTTTAAGGATCCTTTACACTAGAATACTCAGGAGACTGGGAATTTTGAATATAGTACTAAGGAATACTATGGTTCGATAAAATAGTGGGATAAATTTAATGATTTAAATGATCAATAATGTCTAAAAGGAAATCAAGATAACGTACTAACTATTGATGTTCATTTCATGAAGAAAAAAATAAATTAGTAATACTGGTTCATTATCAAAATGATTAATTACAGATAAAAAAATTATTTTTACAAATAAAAACTTCAAGGATTGGTATATGCGAGTTAAAAAATTAGTATTCCAAGAGATAAGGATTTTTGTGATGAAGACCACACATCCTACTGATCCCCCTCACGGAGCATTAAAGATGGATAAAGAAAAATATAAAAACTATGTGGATGATACACTAAATTTATTGTTTATAATTTGTTAATTAATTTTCAATCATCTAAAAAACATTCTTGGGTGGTGAAGATTCCTACAAGATTATAATTTCTCTCTAAGTGTTAGATCAAGTGAGAAAAGAAGTTAAGATAGATACAATATATAAAGTTTACTCTATAAGTTAAATCTAGAATGAGGAAATCAAGAAGGATATCTTGTACATAAGATGATTGGGTACATTGAGGAACTTAAATCTCCTAGGATATAGCTAAACTAAAAAATAGTTGATGATCTCTTTCATTCTTATTTACTGCCAAGATTATTGATTTTATTGTTCACTAAAACCTGAATAACATCACAAAGTCACCCATAGACCATTAAATATAGTTTTCTAAGATGATAAAGGAATGAGGAATACCAATACATCTATTATTATGTTGAAAAAGGAGATGAATGTGATGATTAAGGTGTGTAATGATAAGTCAATGTTGAAGAAACCTACTCATAATCCTTGTTAAAATATAAATATTCAGATATAGGGGAAGGATTAAGAGGTTGTCTACTTTCCAATTGGAATGAAAGGACAATTGAAAAAAAAATTCATATCTAGAGAACAGAATAAAGGTGATGCTTAATCGTCAGGTATTTTTTCTGTTGAATAAAATCTATCTTTATATACATGTTATTGTATTTGTTACAACATGTGGATTACAAATTTTTATTCATGTATAAAAACCATGTATATTCTTAAAGATACAAATGGGTGAGTAGGATTTCCAAGAAAAATATAGTATGAGACGAGCAACATTATTAGTGATACATTATCCTCTAAAATTTCCCAATGGTTTGGTTCATCTATTAAATAATAGTTATTTTTTATTTTACTTACCATAAATATAATATCAGGGTCTACTTTGTACATCATGGGATTTTATTTCAATTTTGTTAATAAATTTCATATCATTTATAAGTATAACCTATGTTATGGTACGATGAATCTTAATGATGGATTGTATATACCTGAACTTGAAAACCCTATAATTTAATTTAAAAAAATATTAGTGAAATGCCCAATATAACACCCAAATTTTGAACATGATGATTGGAAATGTAAATGATATGCATTTAAAAAAAATTTCATTTAACATGGTTTTGATAATCATTTTATTAAACACCCATGGATGTATGTCACATTTATTTATGAGTTAAAATGACCATATAGCCTTTCTTTGTGTAAAAAGTAAGGGCCACGACATTACATTAATTAATTCTTAGTGATGTATGTGGCCCATTTCATGTAGAGAAAAGGGATGGGTATTACTAATTATTTACTTTTACCAATAACTCTAATAGGAATATATATATATATATATATATTAAATGAGCCATAAGTTAGATTACATTCCGATTTTTAAGGAATACTAGCCTGAAGAAGAAAAAATCCTTGGTAAGAAGTTTAAGAAACTCTGCTCAAACCTCGGTAGATAGTATCTTAATAAATCATTCATCGATCACTTTAGAGGCTCTAGTATTGTTTCCCAACTCAATCCTTATACATCGTAAGATAATGGTGTTATTAAAAGGGAGAATTAGATATTTATTTACATTTTTATATCAATGATGAGTCAGGAAATTCTTCTATTAACATTTTGGGGAACCACAATACATATATTATCATATACCCTAAGCTCTATACCAACTAGTAAGATCCTAACTCTTTCTAGAGATGTTTCAAGCTAATTTTCTTGTATAATTTTTCATTTGTTTGTATATATTATTTGGGTTATTCCTGTGGGATTTTTTTGGGTGAAATTGGATGATTTTTTAAGGAGGTGGGGCAATTCATTTTTGTCACACATTTTTTCCAAACAGTGATCCAAACCCATCAAATCGTGAGAAAACACATTTTCAAGAACTAGCCTAGATCGACGCTGAACTCATCACCTATGCCAGCCCATGACAAGTCTCGAAAGGAGTTCCAGATCCCACTAATTAGGTAAATATTGTTGGTCATGAAACATTAATAATTGGGAATGGTTTTCCCCATGAAAAAAAGATAAATAGATAAATCAAGACTGATGATAAAAATAAAAAAAACTAGCTATGGAAGGAATCAAATAGAAAATACCTCAATGTGACCTCTTGGTCACCTCCAACCACTAACGACTTAACTCAACCACTGGAAGATGAACCTAAGAAACTAATCCTAAATATGAAATGATAGGATATGTGTGAGCATTAACATACTCAGCATGGATGCCAAGATAAACCAATAAATCCATGAATTTCCCTTCCCAAAACAATCCATTAAGATAATATTGAAATAAAAATATAAATGTTGGTTTTTCATATTTTAAAACATGAAACACACTTTTCCCATTCAAAAAATCAAACACATGAAATATTGCATTTCCATAACCAATTTCAGTAATATAAAAAACAAAAAGACATATGATACTAAAGTTGGTCTAAAGTAAAACAAGTAAACAGTGCATGATAGAAATAAACTAGTACAACAAAAAGTATACAAAAACGAAAATAATTACCTAGCCATGGGTGATCCTAAAAATATTTTCAAGACCCCTATACATAATCAGTTGGGAACCACCTCCCGGTATATGGTGAAGCCCCACATTCTATAACCAACTGCCTTCTCTAAACAGCCTCACTAGTGGCACAACCCACCTGGCCTAATAAAAAATCTAGGTTTACAAGACCATCTAATCAAGGTCCCTCAGAAACCATCCCTCGATACTCTAAAATATTCTTAGGAACCCATTGTGGTAGTAATACAGTGTTTATTGGAGGCCCTTGCACGCATGACTCACCTTACCTAACATCAACATACTTTCCTACCTCAAACACAGACAACAATATATGATAACTCATAATTGGTATCCCTCCTATAATGGTGCCACAAAAAAATATAGATACATTTCATATCACATGAAGCTTCCAACTGGGCCGTTATACTACATAAACATTCAAACTATTTCATAAACCCTGACTTAGTTGTCAAATAAGTTCATGTATTTACCAAACCCAACCTTTCCATGTTCAACACAAAACATCACATTATAGTTGGAAGATCCAAATAGATCTTTATATCCAAAGTCTCTGAATCATTTTCAATAAAATGTTTCAAAATCATAATGAAAAATACACAATCATTTAAAATAGACAAATGGCCCCTTGATATTAACATTCATTGAAACATACACTAAAGGAAAAACAGGCACCAAATTTAAGATACCATTTAAAAAAATTTATAAATTCCACAAAAGGACCAAACCATATTTAGGAAATAAAATCCATTTAGAAAACAAAGAATTTAAGAAAAAACTAATTTAAAGGATCCATTATCATTTGAAGGCCCATCCATGTGTGCACCTAGTTCACCCATGGATGTGTCAACACCCAATGGCACGCCTATGGTCCATGAAAATACCCAAAATTATATGCACAAAACTACCATATACATTGAATCTAAATCCAACAGCTCATATTATTTAAAAGATCACACACCGTCACATTAAAACCAAGGATCCCCCTTTTTATAACAAATTAACATAAATAACAATCTATACAAATAACTAAATTATACAATAATCTATGTTCAAAAATATCCATTACTAAAAAACAACATGATTAAAGATAAACATTTCGTAAAATCCACCAATTCAACTTTTAAGAACTATAACATTTAAAATAAACACCCCAAATGCAAAAATCCTAGGCATTGAACATTAATATTTTTAAAGACAAGTTTTTAGTAAATTAAATAAAAAAAAGATTAATTTTCATCAATCCATATATTTATAAAAGGATTGAATAATATTTATAAATTATCTGAAAACACACAAGTTCTAATAGGGGATTTTGGAAAGGAAAAGTTGGATTTTCCTACCTCAAATCAAGTACAGGTGCGATGAAACCTTCAATGAAAGGAACAATAATGCCTCACGAACTAATCACTCACCCTAGATAATTATACAAACATGAGATACACAAAATGGGTTGTCAAAGATAGGTTAAAATGAAGAAAAAAACCAATAGAAATGAAATATACCAGAAACAAATGTTGTTGTCGTAAAGGGGAAATGTTGCCATAATAGAGCAGTGTGGAGGCACCGCACAAAGGGTATTGACCTTCTCTAGAAGGTTTCCAGATAGGTCGGGTTGTGAGTCGGTAGGAGTAGTGGTCTCTAGGAATAGGAGGCCAGATCTCGGACAAAACGGGCTAGGGGATGGGTCGCACAATAAACAAAAGTGGGAGGGTGCCACCTCACATTGAGAACCCAATGGTGTTGTGGGATGGTCGTGATCAGAATGAGAGGTGGGGGGGGGGGGGTTACCCACCCATAGGGTTTACTCACACAATAATATTTAATGTGAATAAATATTAAAATATAATAAAATAAATTCTATATTAATAAAAAATAATACATTAAGTCTAGTTATAATTTCACTAATAATTTTTTTATTCAATTATTTTTTAACCTAGATTATATTATTAAAAAATAAATAGTTATAATATTAATAACAATTTTATTATTACTAATATTATCATCTTATTTAAATAAAAATATTATTATTATCTACACAATATTAATATTAATATTATCTTGTTTTAAATGTTTTCCCCATTTTATTCTCCTTAAATTTTATTATCTTAAGAATTGGGAATGTACAAGGGAACCCGGGCCGACTGTATGGTTTCCTCCAACCAAACGGTGCATGCGCAGAAGTCTGAAACCTATCAAAATTATTAAATGACAAAAATATAATTCCAGCATTCAACCCCTCCCTGACGAGTCTTATCGAATAAAAGAAATAATAATATAAAATAATTTATAAAAGATGGGTTGTGAAAATTTTCCCCACCACAAAACATTATTCCCCCGAAAATTCACCAAGACAACAGTCAACACAACTTGAGTCCATGATAAGGAAAACCCAATGGAAACCTGGAGCCTTGGGGTCACGATTCCCAACACACGTCACACCCTACCAATTCAATAAAAATCACTGGAGAAGAATAAGGGGAGAACACGAGAGGGTTATCCCCATAATAAAAATTCTAGTATCATGGAAACCTAGAAATCTGAACACACCACCCTAGTGGGTCAATGTAGGAACTCCCAAACTTTACTCATTAAATTTCTCTAAATGGACCAAACAACACACCAGAGACATAAATTGAAAGCATTCTACGAGATGACCCAACATCATTAAGTTGAGAAATGAACTCAACGCCTCCCACATTGACCAGATAAAATCCTCCCCACAACTAGAGATACGGAATTCCTGGATTGAAATCAACACACTTTCTCAATACTGACAAAACAAATCCGCCAATGGGATTAAAACATTACGGGGAAAACCAGCACACCGGGACACTAAGATAGATGAATCACCCACAAAATCTAAACGCACTAGAGGAAAACCCACGAAGAGGTGCCTAAGTAAAGAAAAGACCAAGAACAATATTGACAATAAACATTGAATCAGAACCTGTCCATTTATTTACATGCCCAAACCCCTTCAAGGAATCCAAATGATTTAGAAACCACAGCAAGAGATGATAGTGCCACTTTAATTGTGGTATAATGACATCATTGAAATAAAAAAACAAAGATGATATTATTATGCCAATAATAATTAAATGTGGAATCATTCGATATCCCAATCCCAAGGGTGAGAACATGATCCGGAAAGAGGTTTCACACTCCCTCAGTAACTCTTGACTATGATCAAACTTCATAATGATACCTATGGCTAGGGCCCTGATGGCTGAACCATTTCCTTCCTCACAGTAAGGAATTTTCATCCTCTGGTCCCAAATTCATTCTTCATCCCGATCCTTAGAATGAACACAATGGTGGTATAATTTCAATGGGATGCAACATGATGTCGAAGAATGCCTGAATTGGCCATAATTTTTGTACACAAGGGAATGGTCTGAAAAACTGGGAGCCGACACTGATGTATATATCTTTATAGAGTGAGGTTCCTCTTTCAGCCACTCCTTTCTATATGGGGAACCTTCACAAGAGCCGACCACCATTAACCACAACCCAAACATCAATGATGGTTGGACTTCCCATCTTCACAATTCTATAACTGAACTGTCAAATAAACCTAAGATGGTATGAAATTTAACTCCCTCTAGAGTTCACCATAACCCAATGACACACACTCTCTCCAATAACCACACAACTTCCCCTAATGGACATTGATTACTTTGATAAACATGAAGCACACAAAAAGAACCAGGAACAAGGAATGGATCATTAGCATCATTAGAGACTTTTCTAGGAAGAATACTCCGAACAACACAAAAAACACAACTAAAATTGGCATCAAACCAAAACTCAATCAACCCAATATCCCATGCTATGGGAAACAACCTCATAATAGAAACAAATAAAAACACATGTAAATATTACCTTTCCAAAAATCTCCATTACCTTTAATTTTTAACACTCATGTATGATCCATATAAACGGTCACACGTGTGTTCATCCAATCCTGGTTACCTCATCCACAGACAAGTTCCCCCATGAACTATTCATACATAACCCCACACATGTAACCCTCCATAAAGAATGAAAATTTCCAAGAATATTTTTTCATTATCAAATCCAAACACATAAAAAACAGTCAAAATCAAAACACATCCTCTTTAAAAACCGACATTACACATTTAAAACCATTTGAGGAAATCACTCCCATTCAAAAACCATTTTCACTTTAAAATTCCACATTCAATTTCAACACACACTCACATCAACTAAAATAAAAACGAAATATAACCAACATAAAACCAACAGACTGAGGAACTTGTTACTATTCATAACATGGAAACATAGTGGGGGTCCATGTCCCAATTATGGCATAACACAAAAGGACATTAAACTGCTCACTTTGACTCCACATGGATCACCACCCCTTGTGAGGTTGCAACATAACCTAATTAATCTCGTTTTTCATCCCTCAATTCAAAACAACCCATGATAGAATTATAAAATCCAAGATAACCCCAGGTATGTCATGTCCCAAAATAAGCAGTGGTGATCAAGCACTGAACCATAGAATACCTCTTGAACCTCGATAATCCTAATCTCCATATACGAGACAAACCAAGTAACATGGTCCTTCTTTGATAACATGTTTTCAAAAACCAACCCAGATCAACCCTGAATCATTCATCTGAGATGATCTGCAACAAATCCCAAAGGGCTTTACCGATCCTCCAAGGATGTAAACTAGTTTAGAGCATCAAACCTTAACCATTAAGAACAATTTGTACCACAAAAAAAGATAAATATATAAATAAAGACCCTTGATAAAAATAAAAAAACTCTCCCTAGATAGAAAACATAAACTGAAAATATATCCATATGACCTCTTGGTCACCTCCAACCAATCCCAACCTGACTCAACCACAGGTAGATGAACCATGAACTTGAACCAAGAAATTGAACCTGTATCTTGAAAGACAGGATGTTAATGATCATTAATATGCACAGTAGTGTTTCCAAGATAATCCACTAAATCCCAAAATTTCTATTCCCAAAACAATCCATTAACACAATTTTGAAATTCAAACATAAAAGTAGGGTTTTTACATTTTAATATATTTAACATTATTTCCCCATTTGAAAATCCAACACACACTACATACCATTTCCAAAAACAATTTCTATTTTATAATCAAAATCCAAAATAAATGATACCAATGATGGACTAAGGTAAAACAGTAAAAAATGATAGATCAAAATAAACTAGTAAAAAATAAATTAAACAAAAAATGAAAGTAAATAAGTTTCCATGGGTGATATTAAACATCTCTAGAAGACCCCTGGACATACTCGGTTCAGAACCGACTACTGGTGTATGGTGAAGCCATATATTCTATAACCAACTGCATCCTCTAATCAACCTCTCTATTTGAACATGCCACTGATACTGACAACATATCCTGGGGTACCAACCTATCTAATCAGGGGTGATCAGCAACCATTGCTCAATTCATTAAAAGATTCCAAGGAACCCATGGTGGTAGTAAACTATGTAAGTAGGAGGCCCTCGCATGTGTGACACACCTGAAATGTTGGCACCACACATGCCTACACCAAACACGAACACCAATATTTGTTAACACCAAAGGGATATCCCTACTACAAATCTTCTCAAAAAATATACATACATTTCATATCACATGATGGTTCCAATCAAGAATATATACTAAAAAAAATATCACATTTTTACATTACCCCCCTATAATTTTTCAACAAGGATCACTTATTTACCAAACACAACCTTTCCAATTTCAACATAAAGAATCACATTAGACGGGGATGATCCATGTGGGCCTTTAAATCCAAAGTCTCTGATGCATTTTTTGTAGAACCTTTCAAACTATTAATGAAAAAATACAATCTTTTAAAACTCAAAAGTGACCCCTTGATCCTAAAATTCATTGAAACAAAAAATAATCTCCAAATGAGAACACCCTTAGAGATTAACATTCAATCCTTTCATAAAATACACACAAAGGACCAAACTTTATTTTGGAAACAAAACCCATTTAAAAAAGCAAGGTTTTTGATAACACTATTTTAAAGGTTCCATTATCATTTAACGACGCATCCATGTGTGCACCTAGTCAACCCATGGATGTGAAAACAACCAACGGAACACATATGGTACAAATGAACACCCAACGCAATTACCACAAAACTACCACTTACATTTAAACCAAATCCAAATTCTCCCTTTAATTAAAAAGAACACAGATTGTCACGTTAAAATCAAAGAACCCCCATTTTAAAAACAATTTAACACAATTAAAAATCTATATCAATACCAAAATTACACACTGAACCAAGTGTACAACTTACTAATACCGTCCCACAACATGATTAAATCTAAACATTTCTAAAAATCCCACAATTCCACATTGATGAACTATGGAATTTAAAATAAACACCCAAAGTGCCAAATATCAATGCATTTTATGTAGATATCTTTAAAAAATATTTTTAGTAAATCCAAACAACACAAAAAAAACCCTTTATATCAATCCATAGAAAAATAAAGGGTGTGAATAATATTTATAAATTAAATGGGAACATGAATGTTCCCATAGATGTTTTATGAATGGAAAATTTTGATTCACCTACCTCATATCATGTTCATGTGCAACAAAACGTTCAAAATAAGGAATAAAAACACCCCACAAACCAATCACACACCCTAGATAATGAAACAAATTCATGAAATACAAACTGAGAAGTCAAGGTTTGGTTAAATTTAATAAAAACACCAATATAAGTGAAAAATACCTATGGAGAAGATGGTTGTTGGCAAGGGAAAATTAGACCACACCAAAGCAGTGAAGAGGTGTTTTATAGAGGGTCCAGGCCACATCATAATGATGTCGGATAGGTCCGGTTGTGATTTGGTTGGAGTAGCAATCACCAAGAATAGGATCCCAGACCTCGACTGGAGCGTGTTGTGGGCTACCTTATCCAAGGAAAAAGAGGTGGGGGGGTCATCCCACATGGATAACCCCATGGGGGTGTGGCTTGTTTACGATCAGAAAGAAGGGGGGCATCCATTGCTCTTACAAAAAAAATTAATTAAAGTGAAAAAATAATAAAGTAAAATAATAGAAACCCTATACTATTAATAATAATAATAATAAATTATTTATAATTTTAATTCTATTATAAATTATTTTATTCATTTATTTTTAAACCATGATGATATTAATAAAAAATTAACAATTACAATATTAATAACAATTTTAATGTTATAAATGTTATTAATAAAAATTAATAAATTAATTATTATTATCTACACAATTATATATTTATTAGTATCATGTTTCAAATGTTTACGTCATTTTATTCCGATAAAATATTATTATGTTAAGAAGTGGGTGACCATAAGGGTACCTGGGTAGGCCACATGATTATCGCCAACTGGTCGGTGCTTGTTCACTGGTATAGAACCCATAAAAATTATTTAACATCAATATTTTAGAGTAGCGTTCAACCCCCCCCCCCCCCCCCCCTTGATGAGGATAATCAAAGACAAGAAATTATAAAATAAAATAATTTGAAAAGGTTGGGGTGTAAAACATATTGATGGGATTCGATTGTCTAATCAATGGTTTTTCAAACCATGTTCCTTCTTAGGAGTAACTATGTGACACCCCTAGGTGATGTGCATGGTTGGATTGCACTAGTAGGGTAAACTATGTACCCAATATAAGAAACCATTCACATAGGATTTTAAACCCATGAAATGTTACATAATATTTCAAGATCCCTTGTTTTATATCTATAAACCTCATAGATCTGCCTTAATGAATTTTATCTAATTTTTGAGGTTTTTGAATGTCTTCCAAGGAGTCCCAACATCTGTTCATGGATCATCCATGATTTGTTGGTGGATATGTACTTTTATAGTTATGTGGTTTCTTCCTGATTATATATCTCTCTCCTTCTACTCTTTTCATATACAATAAGAATGTTTTATCTATTGTATGAAATGGTTTATATCTAGGTTTAATAAACAATTATTCTTTTGATATTGGATATATGTTTCAGATCTTAATCTCATTCTATTTAAAGTTCTTGATTGCTACACTAAAATTGAGGATTTTCGTTTGCGATAATTTTTCAATGATCATGAGGTCGGGGTGTACATTCAATTCCTATAGTATTATTTCCAATTGTGAGTATGAATTTTTAGATTTAAATTGATTGTTGTGACTTAATATTGAATTGAATAAATTAATTAATAAATTAATTTGTTTTTAAACAAGTAATCGGATTAATTAATTAGTGAATTCATTAATGGAATATTGTTATTATACAATTTGTAGAATTATATCAATTAATTTGTTAATTAATTATTCTAATATGTGATTGCAAATTTGATTTGATATTGGGATTGTGGAATTTAATTAATTAATTGATTAATTAATTAACCGGATATTGTGATCATTTAATTTGTCTAATTAATTATTTAATTAATTAATGGGATAATGATATTTTTGATTTAGATTATTTAATTTGTGAGTAAATTAATGGGAAATTGGGATTGTGAAATTTTATTAATTATATGACGGGTTAATGGTCTATATGGTTTAAGTGATGAAAAATGGTTTAATGGGGGATTCTCAGTTTAGGTTATGGGATTAATGTATGGAATCATGACTTGTTATGTTTTTTGGATGGTATATCATGATGTGAAAAGTGATAATAGTGTTAGTGTTTATTGACCTTGATTTATGTGATATATATGATATATCTTGGTTTGATTAATATATGAGGGTGTAACGTGGACAACGGATCCAAAATACACATGTGATATTGAGTTGTGGTATAGGGACTGAGGTTCCAAATACCAATTTGTTTCAATGACTTTCAGATAGAGACCGAGTCTACAAATACCTATGTGATATTGAGGTGTGTTATAATGAATGAGCTTCCATATAACAATATTTAATTATTAAGGTTTAGGATAGGGATTATCCCTCCAAATTACAAAAAGGTTCTAGACACTCCGTTCTACACCCATGAGTTGGCATTGGAATATGGTTCAAATTAGACTGGATATAATTTGAAATGAAATAATATGTGATAACTATAATTTTATGATATGTGATATTCCTTGGGGATAGTTCAATCTCCAGAATGGGATGAAGAAGTTATTACGGGTTTTGGTGTCCTTGGGAACCCCAGGGTTTATCTGGTTAACTAAAAATACGGAAATGTGATAATCATTTACATAATGAATTATAATTTATTATTTACATAGATTCATATACTTTTATTAATTGGATATTATTTTAGACAATATTAGTGATGGACTTCTGGGTTATACTCACACCCTACATGGGCTTCCGGATCATAACACTAATAGATTACAGGGTTGTAATACAATATATTGGAAAGAGTCATTTGTTAGATGGATGAGTTGCGATGGAGCATGGACGAGGGAAATAAACATGATTGAAGACCATATTAGGAGTTTTCATTGTATTTTTTCATTTTTTATATTATCATATTCAGACATTACGTGTATTTTTCATCACATACCTACTGTTAGTTTTAGATATTGTATAACATGTTTTAATTATCACATGATATTGGACTTTTCGTGTTATATGTTATAATATTTGGATTTTTTTATTTATTTTTATATTATTTTATAATTTTATAAAAATATTATAGTATCTAGAGTATAATTATTCTACCTTTTATTCTTGTCGATATAATTTAGCATATGGGGAGATGCGGTTTAGGTCACTTGGCCACCCTGATTGGGGAACCGATGTATGAAAACGAGGCCAGGACATCAAAAAGTGGTATCAATGTTTTTTTCACTCTTTTCTTCATAATTAGTATTTTCTAATGGTATAAAGAAGTTTAGGATGTTTCAAACCTTGCTTAAGAGTTCATTAATGGTAGTATCCAACCCATGTGTGAGGGGGAAATACAAGTACCCATGATGGTATTTTGGTTATTAATGTGTGTTATTATAGTTGGATTCTATTTTGTCACGAGTGGGGAAATTATTATGTGATGTGATTATTGTTTCTATGTTTTCCATAGTTTTGACTCATGGACTATATTTAAATGAGTGTTCAGTATGAATTAAAAATTATATAAACTCAAGAATTATTGTGACATGAATGATTTTTAGGAATGAAACAGAAATAGGGGTTTCGTTAAGTTTTTGGGACTGAATTGTTTTTACTTTCATCTGAAACTGTATTGAAAATGGCGCCCGATAAGAATTTAAATTTTGTGAAATGGTTTAGTTTATTGAAAATGGTCATTTAATGAAAAAACGTGAATAATGAAAATTATTTTACCATTTGTTAACAAATAATTAAATGTTTAATTGTTAATGGTAGTGATATCTCCTTGATCTTGACCGTGTGGTAGGGAAAGGTGGAATGACTCATGGTGGCATATTTTTAATCCCTCTTATGTAAATTTTTTAATGATATGTCTTGTGTCCTAATACATGTGTTAGGTATTGTAGAGATATGCCTCCATAATCACACATGTCGAGATGGAGAAATGGTGACATAATTGTTGATGACACTCTAGTAGTGGTACATGGGGCACTATTAGATCTAGGTGAGGAAGTTTGAGAAAAGTTATGTGAGAACAAATATCAATTCATGCAATTTATAGAGAGTGTCCATGAGTGGGTTGTGAAGAGTATGTTTGACCTGAAATTGAAGTTTCAGTTACAAAACCCTCCAACATTGTCTTGATAGAGTGGACAAGAGGAAGATGAGTTATATATTGAGTCCACACAGACTATACATGACCCTTTATAGACTCCTACTAATTAGATGATCAAGTTGGTTACTATCATGTTATACAGATTATCAAAGAATTGGTGGGATATTCATGATCAGACCGGTCATGAAGATGGTATGTTAAAGAAGGAATTTTTAGAAATGTTCTTAGAGAACTCTAATATAAAGACACTGATAAAGGAGGGAGACTATTAGTTCATATGGTTGAATTATGGGGGTATGTTCATTATGGACAATACTAGTATCTTTACTAACTTGTGTCACATTGAACCAGAACTGAAAGGGGGTGAGACATGTATGGAATTTAATTTTATGTGATGGAAATAAATGTGAGATAAGTCTTATATTAGTTTCCTTCAATTAACGATGTTTTTTCAGGTAGTGGATTAGGCTATTATAGTTTGGGGGACCAAAGAGAGGCTTCTAGTGGAGTACATGTGGTTCATACATGTTGATCAGAGGGTATATCATCCATGGGAGGGAATATAATTTATAATAATTTTGACCAAATCAGTTGAAATAAGAGTTGGTAGGTGGAATGATCAGTTAATAATGATCAAACCTTAGTGATTCCCCATTAGTGTGGTATTCCAAACCACTATCATATAGATTATCTATGACCACTGAAAGAGAACCAAGCATGTGTTAGGATGGGAAATATTCAAAGTATTATCAGGAACCTAGGGAATATGGGTAATGATAGAGAATATAACCATTACAAGTTTTTGGGAAGAATATATTTTACACCGAACCATTCTGGTAGTTGGATTTCTACAATTCATGGTGTTAGAGGTAGAAATGCATTGATTCTGTGTAGCAGTACCCCTATAAAAAAATTTGTGAACCTTGGGGGACTCGGAGTACATATTTGGGTAAAGTGACATGGAAGTTACATGTTCTTTATCATATATTGGTACATAGTGAGGCTTGGAAATCTATAGGTAGAGGCAATATTCTTTTATCCTATACATTATGATGTTCCTTATTGGGTAATGGTTCCTCTCATTCGTTGATACCTAAGCAACATGTAAGTAGTTTGAGTCTGGTGGTGGAGTTTTTGAGCAGGGTTATGAGATTAGATATTCTTTTTAGGGTACATTTGAGAGTCATATTCGTGTTCAAGTGGTTCTCTCTCATGGATGGAGAGTTTCATTTCATTTTGGATCTTTATATCCATGACATTTTAACCATTGACCTTATTATGGGTATGGACAGGAAAGGGTCTTACCAATCCCACATTGATTGTTTCCAGAGGATAGTGAATTTTATATCTCCTAATTATCTTCACCACTAATATTGGGATGTCAATGTGGGATGATCATTGATATGTCATCATTAATCAGGGGGAGCTTACTTCCTAGTTTTCAAGTCTATTTTAAGATGATGGTGATGTAAAGCATTGGATCTTTCCACCCCTGGTGGACTAGTATGAGGATGTGTTTATTGAAGACTTCTTAGGGTTTCCACCTAAGATAGATTTATAATTTACTATTTATATCACACAAGGTGAAAATTAAACTTCTAATAAATTGTATGGAATGGAACCACTATAGCTTCATGAGATTAAGAGTCAACTAGATTTTTTGATGGATAAGTGGTTTATTCATCCAAGTGCATCTCCTTGGGGACACCACTTTTTTTCTAATAATGATGATGGTACTCTACTATTATTTGTTTGTTACCAAAATTTTAATGAGATGGATATCATGAACTGGTATCATCTTCCATCTATCGATGAAATTTTTTATTAGTTAAGGGGATCATGTGTTTTCTCTGATATGGACTTTCAATCTGGGTATCATTAGTTGAGAGTCTTAACTTATGATATACAAAGGGCTACATTAATAATTAGATATGGCCTATATGTGTTCCTTATGATGTATTTCAGGTTGAGAAATGCACCAAATGGTTTTAAGCACATGATGAAAAAAATCTTCCATCCGTACCGGGATCAGTTTGTGGTAGTGTTTTTAGATGATATCATAGTGTACTCCATGACTTGTGGTGATAATGAAAAACATATTCACAAAATCTTGAGTACACTAAAAGAGAATCAGATATACAACAATCAATATAAGTATCAATTTTGGATTGTTTAGGTACACATCTTGGGTTACATCATCTCATAGGAAGGTGTATTTGTTGACCTAGAGACGGTATAGGCAATGGTTTCTTTGGAGCATCCTGATAATCTTTTCGATATCCATAGTTTTCTATGGTTACTAGAATATTATCAAAGGTTAATTCCAGAATTTTCTTTATTGGATACACAACATTTGGGGTTGACCAATAATTTGATTAAATTTTATTTGACTGGATTAAGAAAGAATTATTTTCAAGAGTTGAATATGTTCTTTCCATCTGAACGAATATTGATCTTACCCATGATTGGTGAGGAGTAAATGTTGTTTTTTATGTATTAGAGATCATGCATGAAGAGGTGTTGATACCAGAAGAGTGAGGTGTGGTGTATGGGTCATTATAGTTGAGGTCATGTGAATGGAATCACCCTACGCATGACCATGGTTAGATTTTATGGTTTATTCCATGAAGTTTTTGAATAATTTTCATTTATAAAAGAATTTTATAGTTTATAAGGATCATAAAATCTTGAACTATATCTTTTCACAATGAGAATTGAATCTCTAAAATCAGTGGTGGGTAGAGTATATGCATTAGTATTATTTTGAGATAGTATATATTCCTAGTAGGGTGAACAGTGTTGTAGATGATTTGAGAAGGAAACCACAGACTCAACTAGTTTGGGAGTGTAGTTCAGAGTTGAAAATGATAACATTACTATCATATATTCATGTTATGGTTCATGAGATCCATGATCGTAATAATCTTGTATACATTTCAGTGGTAACTACACTTTTGATCTAGATTATAGATAGAAAGTATGAGGATCTGGAGTGTTTGTCCTTGATAGAAATCCTTGATTTTGGGTAGTCACCTTACAATTGGAACATATATGAGGATGATATCTTCAATATAAAGAATCTAGTTGTAGTACCTATGAGTTTTTTGGAGGATCTATTGCATTAATTTCATGCTTTAATTTGGGTGGTGTATTTTGGTATGAACATAATGCACTGTGACCTAAAATGATTGTTACGGTGGTCGGGAATGAAAAAAGAGATAGTAGGGTTCATGACATGATTCGACAACTATAAATTGGTGAAGGCAATGAATTAACAGAGTAATGGTTTACTACATCCATTTCCCATTCCATAATGGATGTTTTTTTACAATACTTTGGATCTTCTGGTCGGTCTCCCAAGTATGCCTCAGCATAATGAATCAATTTGGGGGATTTTAGACCACTTGAAAATGGTAACACATTTATTACTGATAAAAGAGATATTCTGGGTGGAGTCGTAGGGAGGCATATAAATTAGAAAGATGTTTTTTCTGTATGTTTTTTTGTGGAATATAGTTTCAGATCATGACTTTTATCTTACATATTACTTATAATAGTTCTTGAAAAATGAACATGGAAAATATATTTTACTGAGTTTGGCTTTTAAACCACAGATATTGGGGTAGTAAGAGTGTATTATACAAGTACTTGAGGGTATTATAATAGGGTGTGTTCTTGAATTAAGTATATCTTGAGAGAATCAATTAGTACTTGTCTATTTCTCTTATTACAACATTTATTAGGAAAATATATAGATAAAACCATAAATGGGTCATTATGATATGTCATACAGATCTCCTCTATGTTGGATGAAGGAAGGTGAGTTAGAGATGTTTTGATTGAGTATCAGGTAGGAGAAATTAAATTAGGTTTAGCTGATTCAAAATAATATAGATATGGCATAGATTAGAAAAAAGTCTTATACTTTTAGTTCTTGATGGCCCCTAGTGTTTAAAAAGGGTGATCATGTGTCCTTAGAGTGACTCCTGGATCGATACACCATAGGATTCAAAAAAAATTAATGTTTTCACCGAGGTCTGTTTGGGTGCTTACTATTGTGCAGAGAATCTCGATCGTGGAATACCTATTTGACATTCTATAAAGGAATAGTGATATGCACAATGTTTTTCATTGTCATTAGTTTGGTTGTATCACTATTACACTTCTCATGTGATCAATAAAGGTTGAGGCATCCTTTGAGGAGCATCTAGTATGTGTGTTGGATCATTGTGAGAACGTTTCACAAGCAAAGACTATACCGAATGGTCATGTATTGTGAAAACATTTGAGTGTTCCAAAGAAATCACGAGAGTAGAAGTCAATATTTGGGCTTAGTGGCCCGATCATTTTTAATAAAAATCATAGAGATGGTTGGGAGAATTGTTCAAGAATGAGCTATTATAAGGCAGAGAGATTATAAGATCTCAAACAGTTTTAGAGATTCCACTAATTCATTTTCATGTATATTTTTTATTTTTTTTGACTATATCATTTTTAGGGTTTTTCTGGGTGATATTGGATAATTTTCAATGTATGTCAGGCAGTGAAAGGTTGTCACATAGTTTACCCAAACCATGTGGCTATCCCACTAGACCATGAAAATGAAAACAAATGGGATTCACAAGGTTGAGACATAGTTTTTTAAACCATGTTACCTCTAAGGAGTAATTGTGAAACACCCCTAGGTGAGGTTCATGGTTTGGTCCTAGGGATAGGGTAATGTGATATCCCTATATATAAAATTGTGCATGCGGTATTTTAAACCACTTATATTTCACTTAAAATTGACTGAACCAGTATATTATATCCCTTAAACACACTATCTCAACCCAAATATATTTATCTCATTTTTTGAGGTCTCAATAAAAAAAGACATGGCTTTTCAACCTCCATTCATGGAAAATTTTTGATCCTTTGATGGATCTGCACCTCTCCATATATGTGGTTTCTTACTAATATAATCACTCTCTCTATTTATCCAAATTTTAGAGAAATGATGAAATTTTTATCTACTATTATTTAGGGTTATGATCTAGGACTAATGTATTTTTATTATTTTGATCAATGTTCTAGGTTTCAGATCTTGATTTTGTTCTTTGTTAGGTTCTAGATAGTTCTTTTTAAATTGGGGATTTCCCTTAGAGATCATTTATTAATGACTTGAGGTAGATTGTGTAAATTTTATTAACATATTATTAATCCCAATTCAATGTATGATTTTTTATATTTAACAAATCCATTTTGTTGTTGAATCTGGAATTGAATAAATTAATTGATAATTTTTTTGGGGAAAAATTTGAATTGAATTAATTAATTTCGGAATTCATTGACTGAATTTTGTGATTATGAAATCGGTGGCACTAGATTAATTAATTGATTAATTCAGTAATTGAATTTGGTATTGCGGATTTTATGGAATATTTTATTTTTTTAATTTGATTAATTAATTGTTGAATTAATTAATTAGATATTGGGAGTGTGTAATTTGATTAATTAATTAAATGGATATTGGGATTGTGGAATTATATAAATTTATTAGTGAATTAATTAAATAGGTATGGGGATTGTAAAATTAGATTAGTTAATTGGTGAATTAATTCGTTGTCTAAAGGATTATATGTTTGAAATTATGAAAAAAAATTAACGGTGAATTCCTCATTTATGCCATGTGATTAAAGTATTGAATAATTTTTTTTGATAATTAGAATAGAATATAATGGTGTGAAATTTGATAATAAATTTAATGTTGATTAAACATGATCAGTGTGATATATGTGATATATGTCTGTTTTAATTATATAAATGTGTGTAACAAAGACAAAGGATCTAAATAACCATGTTATATTAACGTGTGGGATAGGGACTAAGGCTACAAATATCCATATCTGTTAATTTGTATGAGATAGAGACATAGTCTATAAAAACCCATGGGATATTGAGATGTGGGACAGGGAAATGGTCTCCAAATACATATATCTGTTTAGTTAGGTGTGGGATTGGGAATGAGGCTCCAAAGACCCATGTGGTTTTAGACATGACGTTATATGGCCTTGAGTTGGCATTCGACTATGGTTCCAATTGCTAGTGATATAATGTGAAATGAAATGATATGTGATAAAGAATGTGTTTTGATATGTGATATCATTTGGGGGTTGTTTAGATTCTGTCATGGGCCGAAGACGGTATTGAGGGTTCATGTGTCCTCGGGATCCCAGGTGTTTATGTGTTTAATTAAAGAATAATGAATTGTAATAATAGTTTACTTAATGAATTGTAATTTATTATTTATACAACTGAATACACTTTTATTTTCTGGATATATTTTTAGATAACCTTAGTGGTGGGCTAAAGAGTTGTACTCACACCCAACTAGGGATTCATGATTAGTATCCAAATAGATTTCATGGTTGCAATATGGGATAAGGGATAGAGTCCTTTATTAGATGGTTGGATGGGATAGAGCACGGTTGAGAGAACAAGACCAGATTAGGGACCCTATTGGGAGTTTTGGGTGTCAAATTATTTGGGTTGTTTTCATATTGACACTTGAAATTTATTTTCTATGACATATGTACTGTTAGTTTTGGATATTGTATATTTTATTTTGGTCATAATGTGATACCTATTTTGTATATTTATTGGTTATATAATTTTATTATTGTTCATTTATTTTTTTTCTATTGTGTTGTTTTGATATGGAGTGTAATGTTTCCCTATGGTTGATATTTGACCCTTTTTCTTAGTTGGAATCCTCTAGAATACATGAAGAATCACCTAATGTCACGTGGCCAACCAACTCAGGACACCTGTGTGTTCCACTTGATTAAGTACATCATACAACTAAATCTATATATTTAATTCCATATGAGTTATGGTATTTAATGAAACCCAATCAATCACACATTCGTTTATGGTAATGCAATAAATATTCAAGACTATAACTAGTGAAAAATTAGAATCATGATGAACGATGTGAAGAATTGTTAGTTATACTAAAGAAACTAAATTATTTTTCCTATATAACCCATTAAATAGAAATGCACTAATGTAAAAACATTACATATTCCTATAATGGTGACACATTTCCAATGGAAATTCTAGGATAAAGAATGACCTCGATGACGTTAATACTCCAAATGGCTAAGAGTTGGTATGAGAACAATCTACACAATAAATAGTATGAGATGAAGATATTCCTGAGACACAATTACTACACAGGTCTACTGAGGATGTTATAGAACCAAATAGATATGGTTTTATTTTCACTGATTTAGATGACAAATTACAATTATAAAATGATATACCTTGGACATACAAGGAAGAAATTGAAGGAAATGATGCTATAGGATGGAAATATTCCATCCATTCTGAGATAGTGACCATGTAGAAAAATCAGTTTTGTATTTCAGAGTACCCATTAGCTGATTTCAAACCCATTAGTTAAAAATGGGTATTCAAAAAAATAAGGATAGATTTGGTAAAGTAAATACCTATAAGGAATATTCAGTAGTGAAGGGTATCAGGAAACATCAGAGAATAGAGTATGATAAAACCTTCTAACCATGATAGATTTGTAATTCCATTAGAATATTACATGATATAAAACCGTTAAATTATTATTATATTTTATAAATTCATGTCAAAACTACTTTTATAAATGGGATGTCGGTTCAGGACATTTGAATGACTCAAACTGAAGGGTTCATTATGACAAACCTAACTCTAGCAATCCAAAGCTATTGTCAAATTTATTACATTATCATAGATAAATAGAGAGAAATCACAAAGTATCAATAGATTTAGTAGTATTAGAGAACAAAATTATTACATGATACAAATTTAACATTATGAATAAAACATAAAAAAAAATGTTATGCATCCATGAGACTTATTAAAAAATATATTTTTCATAACATGGGGAAAGGAAAAAAAGAAGTGTGAGATAAAATTAAAAATACAGGTTACATATATTGGAATATAACCTAAATAAATATCAAATAATTAATATATAAAAGTTAAATACGAATAAAAACATTCTATTTAAAAAATAACTAGATCATGAAATATATCAATGTATAACATCAATACAGTAATCTCATGGAAAGTAATAACACAATTATCAATGATAGAAATTAATACTATTATAAGTCATGATACCAAACATTGTGATATCTTTTCCATAAAGACCTTATACAATGAAGGTATAAAACTATTGATAAGGAACAATTTAATTTTTCAAACTAGTTTGTCTCGTGAGAGTGGTCAATGCATTGAGGGGATATATAATTCTATGATCAACCCATCAAATAATTTCAAATTAATTCCACATATATCAAATGATCAATTTAATTCCTAAAAACTGTTCCTAGTAACGAAACATAGGTATCATTTATAGAATACATATTATGAATAACCTCAAAAAAATATTATTAACAATTCTATTGTCAATCAAATAACTATCAATGAAAAACAATGTTTGTATAAATGGTGAACAATTTAAGCAATAAATATAACCATGAAATAAATAATTTGGATATATAAGGTAAATGTGATCTCTATGTAATAATGATCATAAATACATCAAAGGGTTAGTATATACCCCATGTAAAATAATTTATGATCATAATATTTAAATATGTCCTGGTGAATGGATATTGAGATGAAATATATTACCTCACATTTCCCTTTAGTTTAACATGATTTAAAAGCATTTATAATAAATTTTTAATTATTATCGTTACATTGGAGTACAATATATATAACTATATTATCATATATGATCCATTTATAAAATTTTATCAATCCTTTATTAATAATATTTTATTATTATTGTTATTTCATGTGTTAAATGATTCACTTTTCAATTATGTTTTGATTCTGTAGTTTCGATCCTTGTACTTTTATTTATATTACATAATATCCATAATTTTATTCTTGGCATAAATATAATATATATAATTAATATATATATATATATAATTATAGTCATCTATAAAATATAGAGATTGAATAAGTAATTACATCATTCATAGAGATGGTAGGTCTTACATACACATAAACATTGTATACACTTTTTAAAGGATTGAATGAATGAATGGTGAATTGTAATTAATTATTATATAATCATTATAATATCACATATATTCATTAAATTCATCCTTAATTCCATCCACAAGAAGTGTATATGAAATATGGATTTCATCACTTCGTGGAGGTGGTAGTCCACACGTACACACGAGCGACAGTATCTTTTTCCAATTGATTGGAATGTAAGAAGGTAATAAGATAATATAGTTCCATAATAATATTTTTTTTCATAAATATCATATACACTCATTGGTTCCATATTCATATACATTCAAGTAAATTGGTGATAAAAAATTAATTACAACACATCATGGAGACAATATGTTGTATTTACGCACAAGTGATGTTATCACATTTTATAGGATGAAAAAGGGATGGAATATGGTTTTAATATTATCATAATAACATATCATTTTATTTATTTTACTTGATTTATTATGTTATTTTTTTACAACACATTTATTGGAACTAAAAGAATAAATAAATTTGAAAGACCTAGTAAATATGAATATCTCTTATATGAAAGAGATCATTTAAATATACTATTAAGGGACCTAGGGAGAGTATTTTGAAAGATTTAGAGTCTCAATAAAATTTTTAATGGTTTTTATATGATGAATTATTATGTTTTTTAATTAGAAATGGATCAATGTTGGGTAATAAAGATAAAGGAGAGGTGTCTTTTATAATTAATGGGAGGGGAGTTCTTAAAATGTATTAAACTATAAAAATTATATAAATTTTGTGTCATTACAAAATGGATAAAAGTTGATATAATAAAAATATAAGATGTTCATATGTCAAAATAATCTTATAGAATAAATTTCATACAATTTTAGATCACATTTTTACCCTTATCATTTTTAACCATTCACTAACCCCTTTGAAAATTATCATCTTATTTAAGTTGTCTTGCATTTATTGGATAATAATGTTACTATATAATGTAAAATCTCCATAAATGTACCATGGTTTTTTTAAACCATATCCCATTAATCAATCAGAATATAATATTTTTATGAATTTTAATTTCATTAATGAAATATTATTTATTATAAAATACTATTAATTTCAATTTTGGATATATTCCTTTAATTTGAATTTATGAACATAACTAAAATAATGGAATTAGAATACAATGTATAAAAACCCCTATAATATTAAATTTTTATCTAAAAACTCATGGAACATAAAAAAAACTTTGATATTATTATTTTTATATATATTAAAATCATTCTATTGATTTATTTAATACTTTCACAAGCATTATTCCAATTTTTCATAAGCATTAAATTAATTTATTTTTTCACTAAAAATTAAATATAAATTACCAGGATTGAAAAATCATTTAGATTTATTATTAAATATTTTAATTAGTCATATCCTTTGTTTATCAGTTTTTCAAAAATTAAATGATAATAAAACAAAGTGGATTAATTTTCTCTTGACTTTATAAAAAATAATATAAAGGGTCAAAATCATAGTCAAATAGAAAAAACAATATTTATTCAAATTTTTTATGATTATGAAACATATATACTCATTAAATAAAATTAAGTCAAGTGTAAGGGTCATTATGTAGTCTATATCAATTTATATTTAACCATAATTACCGGATTTACCCTTTACTGTTGTAATAAATCGACTAGTTAATATTAACATTGCACAAAAATAAAAGGGAACTGTTTTCCAAAATATGAACCTCATTATTCCAAATTTGGAATATTTTTTTCAAAATTCAATCCAGATAAGTGATAGAATTTAGTTTTACTATAAATTCGTAATGGGAATCAGAAAATATTTTTTAAAAAAATGAATTGGTATGCTTAAGAATATACGTATAAAAAATAAATTATTATGATGATTCAATGGAAGTTAACTATATTAAATAAAATTAAATAATTATTATTTTACATTTAGATAATATTCATGGAAACATTATACTTTTTAGTGAATATTAAATGATAGTTTTAAATAAAAAAGTTTTCCAACTATTTATTAAAAAATAAATGTTTTCATAAAAATACATTAATTTAACCAAATAATAATTTTTTTAGGATGATTTAAAAATGATACCTTATATATCAATTAAAATTTATAAAGGTTAAACAAAATAAGTATAATTATTTTTTCACTAAATTAATGAAAACTCATTTTTATGTAATTTTTTTATGAATATAATGCTTTAGTTTAAATTTAGTAATTATTTCCTGATAATTAATAAATAAAATATTATTGATTATGTAATTGAGATAGATTTCATTATTTATTTAATATTTTTTATAACTACCAATTACAATACCCAAGATAAAAAGATCATATAAAAATAATAATAATTTGGGATTTTTTCTACTCGGTGTTACATGTTATATTTGCTATCGAACAAAGTGTTACTAAAATCTGGGATATTACATTTTTCCCTCCTAAAAAAATAAATCATTGAAATTTTCATGAATATTAACTTCTAAAAATATGATGGCGGTTCTTCTTAATAAAATCATTAGGTTACCATATTTTTTCCTCTATTTTATGATTTCTCGGAAGTGCATTTACCAATGAGTCGTCTGATTCCTAAATAATTTTTAACAACTGTTAATAATATTAACAAGATATTCACTATAAGATAGATCATGTTCTAGTTATAGTTATTCAAATGTATTTACATGCATTGGGTTTGGAATACACTTTCGTAAATAAAGAGATTTGGAACACATCATGTTCTTTATAAAGTCTTGGTGGAATTTCTTATCAGAAAGTCACCTCTCTGAATCTCTATAGAATTTAAAAATGTGTAATGTATATGTGGATTAATTTTCCCTTTTTATTAACGTTATAAAAAACGTTAATAATGGTATATTCAAGAAAAATTTATCTCCCATATGAAATTCGAAATGTATTCTTTAGTTATTTGCATAAATATTTTCCTTCTATGAGCAAAATTAATATGTGTCCAAATAGACTATACCTTTATTGTTTTATGTTCAAAAAGATCTAGAGCCACGTATTTTCTGTCAATAAATTATTCACAATAATTTGGATTACATAATCTCTTTCTTTATAATGGTTCAAATTATTCCACCTGAATAAATGAAAAAAATAATGTTATTACATGAAAACTCTACAAAAGGTAATCACTATTGAAACATGCCTTTAAATCCATGTTATAATGAACTGAATTAATATTATTATTTTTTATATTCTTTTTGTACAATCCATCAGCCTGAGGGTGATATAAATTTCTCTAATGAAGCTAGATATCTAGTCACTTTTGAATACATTTCAAAAAATTTGATTTAAATTATGAATCACATTCAAAAATAATTGAAAGAGATATACCATGATGTATTAAGAATTCATAAATAGATAATTTTTGAGTCATTCAATTGGTAAATATGGTATCCCACTTTTTTATTACATAATCATATGTATATAGGAGAAAATAGAGGATTTTTAAAAGTTTATTTTCATGTAAATAAGATATATAATATATGAAAACATAAAACATTATTCTTAATCCACTTGAAATACATCATCATGGGTTCAACCTAAGTTAATTTTACATTATCTAATATCTAAGGTACCTACATCAACATAAAGAGTTGAGCAAGAAACCTAATAAGGGAATATGTAAAGGAGACATAAGGCATAGGATCATGATACATATCAATTGGAACATAAAAAATAACAATGTGGAATGAACATGAGGCATATTAAAATAATAAGACCACTAATAAGTACATGTAAATGTGGATAAAATATTTAAATGAAAAATTCATATGTATATCACCAGGGTTTAACACTAAGGTGTTAATAATGAAAATTACCATGATTATTCACCAAGGTATCGTAAAACATTTCTTCTCTGGAGATTAAATTATTTACCTAATATATTGGAGCTATATTAGGTAACACCCATATTATTTATTAATTAATTTATCCACATAGAGGATATTAAATCATTTCAATAATAACATATAGAGAAAGAATAAAGAGTTTATTATTAAAATCACATCTTAAAAAATTGTTTGAACACATGATCATAATATTATTATCAACCAACAAAAACTAAATATGTTTTTATTATAAGTAAATTCCCAAATCAATAATAGTTTTACATCGAGTGAATACACATGGAAAATGGATAGGTTTAGTTATTAAAAAATTTGATAATTTCTCCAGTAAAAGTGAGAAAAATGTTTAGTAGCATGATGAGTACAGAACATGGATTAAGAAAATGGAAATGTTATAGGGGGAATGGTACACCATTTAAAATGTAATATTATTTGATTAATGGAATAATAAAAAGTGTTAAAAATGAATTAGTTTATAAAATATAATATATACCCAAAATGTGAACTTAGATGGAAAAGAGAAGGTGAGATTTCTCTTACCTTGAAGAGATTTTCCTAAAACATTTAGGATGGAAACTTGTTTGATTTAGGAATGATTTTGGGGACTCCTAGAGTGGTAAAATCACCATAAAAACATTATTTATAGATTTGTAATGTAGTGTAATAGTGTAATGGTTTAGTATTTATAGAGAAAGTGGATGAATGGATTATTATTTTTCAAATAAAGGTCTTGGAAATCTTTGTTGTATAAAATTAAAAACTATCTCCTTGACTATGTTTTTTTCAAATGGTATTAGATATTAGGGTAATATATTATGAAATTTTCATCCACCATCAGCAAACACTACTTTTGAAAACATCTTTTTCTATGAAAAAGTAAATTTTCCACAATGTAATGATTTTATAATTAAAAATTCCATTTGAGTCATTAGAAAGTCACTTTTAATTTGGAAATCGATTAATATATATTAAAATACATAATAATAAAAAAAATATTCTATTTCATGGATATTTGTTTTAATTATTACTGATTTATGAAATTAATATGAATTCACAAAACAAACCGAAAACCCAGAAATTTATTTTTCTACTCAGATGAAAATAAGGTATTTTTTAAAATTATCTTAAATTCACCCTAATCTATTTTCAGTGTTCTGATTTAAAATATAACGTTTATTTTTTTAGATAAAATATATAAATATGATAATTTTAAATTTTATACATAAAAATACTTATTTTTTAAAAAATAGCAGTTTTTAAGGAATAGTTAAAATTTAAATAGTTATAAGAAATTTCCTAGGACATTATGAAATTATTTTGTCATTTATACTTATATAATATTGATTTGAAAGAATATTTCATTATAAGAAACATTATTCAAAATACCTATGTCTTTTATTAATTCTTATATTTTTTCTAGAAAAATAAAATTATATTTTATTTGCGTCAAAATATCAATTTATCAAATTCAGCTAAATTAAACATATATTTTATTAAGGAAAAATAATCATAAAATGAATTTATGGTATATTAATTTAATTATACTATTTAAATTGGAATTTTTTAGACTAATATATAGTCAAAAAACTTCTTATTAATACCATGTTTTCATGGGGGTCTGAGGGTGGTAGTTTCATCGAGTGGCTCAGCCAACATTAACCTAATGGTAATCTCTAGTAACTATAACTTCTCCCATGGGGTATTTCATTAACATTCACATGTTGAATTTCATATTAGGTTTAAAAAAAGGGTGAACCCCAATGACTTTACCTCCTTCTCATTTTCTAACAAATGAGCTTCTAACATCATGACCCAACTGGTTGAGTCCATTAATTCTACTTTTTCTATCAATTATCAATTTAGCATTAATAATTATAAACACTGATTATATGGGTAATATTATTTAAAAAGGGTATAGTTTCAATTTTAATATTTTCTTTTGGTCATATTGACTAATTGTTATATTTTACCAATGGTTATATGACGATTGAATCACAACAGTCACATTTCCCTTTATAACCTACAAATATCATTTCATTATTTCACTTATAAATCACTAAATTTCCCTTATAAGGTTATATTTTCATTTCTTAAGATGTTTATTAGTTTTTTATTAAATTTATAAATTCTATAGTTTTTTTCATTGATGATGTTATTCTATATTATTAGTGTGATCCATATTTTTTCATTTTGTTTATTCTATTTTATATTTTTAGTCCATTTATAATGTTTGGAATTTTAATTAGTTTCATAGGTGATTAATGTAAAGATAATTATTAATGAGGAAATAAATTTTGTTTCTATTTAGTTATTGTATACATAAATGTATATAATATGTAACACCAATTTATTTAGGAAAAAATTAATTTAATAAATTTGGTTATTAAATCCCCCCCTTAAGGCCAATATTTTCATCTCATTATCTCTATGAGAAAAGGTTATTGGGCCTATACCTCAATTTTTCCTCGAGCTCCCATGTCACTTATTCATATTTATGGATCCTCCACAACACATTTACATGTTGGGTAGTCTTGTTTCATAGAACAACATATCTATAGTCCAAGATCTTGACCTTCCACTCCTCATAAGAGAGATCATGTTTCAGTTTTACCACATACAAATTTTTTACATGTGGAGGATAATGTATGTAATTTCTAAATATATACATAGAATAAATCATGAACATCATTATGATTTTGTGTAAGTGCTATCAAATAACCCATTTACCAATAGGACTATGGATTTAAAAGGGGCTAATGTATGTGGGTTTGAGCTTCCATTTCTCGCAAATCTCAAAACTATCATCCATGGTGACATCTAAATGGAAACATTTTCTCCAACATCAAACTACATTCCCCTTTTATGGTTATCAGCATAGCATTTCTCTTGACTCTGAGTAGCTTTCATATGTTGTGTGAATGCATGAATATTTTTTATCTTCTCTTGGAAATGATCGAACCAAAATAGATTCTTCTCACTAAATTCATCATAAAATGTAGGAGTAATAAATTTCATCCTTTACAAAGATTCTTATAGTGCCCGTTTAATAATATAGTGTAATCTATTGTTTTATGAGAAGTCAACTAATGGGAGGTGTTGATCCCATCTGCCTTTAAATTCTATTAATCGTGTTCTCATCCTGTCCTCAAGAAACACAATAGTTCTTTTAGATTGGACATGTGTTTGGAGGTGATAGCTCATTCCAAAATTCTATCTAGTATACAAATAATGTTGATGAATTCTATATAATTTAGATGTGAACCTTGGATCATGATCATAACTGATAGAATGTGAAACCTTGTGCTACCTCACCACTTCCATTACATATATCTTGGCATGTTGGTCAAGATAGATATCTTCTTGAATAGAGAGGAAATAGGCATCCATGGTTATTTTATCCACTATAAACCATATTTCATTGTTTCCTTTGGATATTATTGGGGGACCTGAGATAAAGTACATGTTGATATTTTCCCACATCCATGTTATAATGGGTAGTGGTTGTAGTATACCTTTATAAATATTTTCTTCCACTTCACATGCTATCACACCATGATCCTTTCAGTTTAGTCAATATTCCTCATTTTCATATTATCCTACCCATAATGATATCGAAGTTCCTTATACATTTTTGTGATTCTAGGATGTATAGAGAATATAGATCTATGACATTCATCCACCTGTTCTTTTTTATCCCCAGAGTAGATGGGACACATATCCTTGTAGAAAATTTCAGTACACCATCTTGATTAATATTTATCTAAGGAAGATTCTCATTCTCCATAATCTCTATCATCTTTTGTATCAATGGATTTTTTTGGATCTCTTTATATTCTAAAAAAATGATTCTTGAGAAATCATTTCTAATAAGGATGTTGATATCCCTTCCCTTTTTATTCCCATGTATAACTTTAACAGGTATATTATGTATTGATTTCTTTGAATACTTGTTATTTCTAGCATAATCTTGTCTTTCCTACATAATGCATTATGAACATTTTTTCTCTTCTAGGGTGATAATAAAATGAACATTCACAAACATTATGAAGTTACAATTAGATCCTTTGTCACATGTTAAATTCCTTTTATGTGAATATATACATCAATATTTGGTGGTCTATGTATATATAACATTTATCCTGATAAATATATTACCTCTATTCAGAGAAAAAATAACTGCATATTAGTTTAGGTCACACATAGGATAAATCTTCTCATGAGTCTTTAATAATCATGATCCATAAGAAATCACCATTTTATTTTTCATTAAGACAAATGCAATACCCTTCAATGCTATGTCACTATTAATATAAAATCTTTCTCTATCAAATGGTAATGTTAACATATGTGTACAATCCAATCTCTTCTTTAGTTATTTGAATACATCTTCTCACTCGTTTGTCCAAATTAACATATCCATTTTCGAGATATCATGGTTAGTGGATTATAATGTCATGAAATATTTGTCACAATCCTCCATAATATCCTACTAAACAAAGGAAACTATGAATTAAAGTTTACATTGTAGGATGAGGACCCTCATCAACAACCCTTTACATTGTAGTGTCAACTATGATTCCTTCATTCGTGATAATTTTCCCCAAGAATGAATAATGTTTCAACTATAAATAACATTTTATGAGTTTTTAAAATAGTTTATTCATACCGATATTTCATTAATATAATTCTTAGATGATCCTCATTATCCTCAAGAATTTTGGAACACATAAAAATATCATCAATTAAAATATCCTTGAATTTTTCAATGTAGTCCATAATTACTCTATTTATAAAATCCGTAAATATATTGCTGAATTAGTTAACCCAATGGGCATAAAAATAAACTCACAATTCTCAAATATTTTTTAGAAGACATCATTTGGAAAATATTATTTCTTAATCATCAATTGATGATACCCATATCATAGGTCAATCATGGAGAATATTTGAGTCCCACGAAAATGATCAAATAAATCATAAATCCTTCGCTGTGGGTATATGTTCTTTACTATGATCCCATTAAGTTCTTTATTATCAATTCATAACCATAATCATCCATCGATATTCATAATAAAATGAATAGTTTCCCCCCAAGGTGACACACATCATGGGATAACTAAATTATCCAAAATATATCAATGTTGTTTCTTTAATTACTATAACCCCATATTTTCATTTCTATATGGGGTATCTGATATCAGCTCATATCTACATATGAGTTCAATAGAGTTCTCTATCTCGTTTTTTGGGGAGGTTTCTCAGAAACTCATCTTAAAATACAAAAATGTATTCCTAAATTAGTGGTACATTCACTATATTTATACTTTTATTTTATTCTCCCTATTCATTTAACAATCTTCATAATGAAGGCTATGGTATGTTCTTGTAGATAGTGATTAAGTCGAGATATCTCACCTTGGAAAAGAACATTAGTTTTTCTATTCTAGTCTAATGAAATTTCCTTTCTCTTGTAGTTGGTCATAGCATTATACTTTAAGTTCCATTCCACCCCTATTACAGTATCAAATTCCACCCTGGTATTGACTACAAGATCGGAGATGAGATTGTACTAACCAAAGTTGACACAAGAAATATCATACACTGTTGATGCTATGATAATCTCTCTAGGAGTATTTACTGATAACTCTACTACTAGTTTCTCAAGGATTGGTTCTATATTTGTTTCTAACATGGATGAGATAAGGGAATGCAAAGAACTAGAATCAAACAAAGTACTTTTTAATTTTGACAACATAATGAGCGTACCATCCACCGCATTATTTGAATCCCCTACCTCAGTTGTTGTAATGGAAAATGTTTGACATTTCTCCTTGGACATATGTAAAGGTTGATGTTGATTTACCTCCCTTTTATTCAAATTTTGACATTGATTGGAATAGTGAACAATCTATAGAGACTTGAAGAATTGAACTTCCATCCCACTATGCAACATTTTCCCAATGTCTTTATTGTTGAGAAGTTGATTGGTCACCTCACCAAGATATTTCCAAGCTATACTACCATCTCTTTTTCACTTTTATGAATTTACACTCCCAAGAAAGAAGTTCCTAAAATTCATTTTCCCAAAAAAATCATGTTAGAAGTTTAACATTCTTTCCTCCTCATCCAATATCATGATTCTTCCCTGGGTTTGGCTCCATTACTCTCTTATTTTCATTCAATTTATGTGACTATAGAACCCACCCAAACTATAATTAAAACTTCATAACACTCCATAATATCTTCTAATGGCTTTCATATTCATGATTTTCTAGACTCATAAAATTATGGGGTCTCATTCAATTTAATAATATATCAATCATTCCATTTTTATCTAGAAAATTCATGACGTATATCGGGAATGTTTTCTAAATTTGAACTCATAGTTTCCGACTAATATATTCTCCAACCGCTTCATCTTAACTTTGTATTTTTAATTGTTTTCCACCACTAATAATCTTCTCCTTCTAATAGATACACTAACAGGGTTACATTGTCTTGTTCTAAATAGTGGAGTACATAAAAGTTATTTTATATATAGGTTATTCATTATTTTGAAATCATTGTGTCAATAGATCAACTAAAATAGGGTTTTCATTAAAACATAAAGGGATCAACAGAATATTCATCCATTCAAGGAGATTAGGTTACAGAGATTGATTCACAATATTATTCATAACTCAAGATAATTTATTTAGCATTCTTGTGATTTTTTCCATTTTACCTTCCATCCGAAAGTAGATAGTGCATTTTCCATTTCAATCATCATTTATGTGCTTCATTATATTTCATCCATTATTCTGAAATAAGAAAACCATATTATGAAATGTATTAATTTTAAGAATTTTATTATTCTATAGTTATTTTAGGACATAAAACATCTTATTTAAATATGTTATTAATCTCTTTTAATTCCATTTTTATATAACCTTCCTAATAGTTAAAAAATGATTATTATTAACCAATTATATCCCCTATGAGTTTTGGACCTTGTTTGAAGAATGACCTGTTGTTATTCCCTAGTTTCAGATCGAGTCAAGCTCAATATTGTGTTTCAGGTGTTACCCTTAGGTACATATGTTGTAGATCCCCCTACACTTGTACTATCCAAAAGGGACGTATTTCATTTGAAACCACGTACTTAATACGCACAACAATACTTTAACATTTTCCTTTTTTGGTCTTGTCCCAAGGGTTCATACTAAATTTTCATGTCCTAATTGTCTCATATTACTAAACCCTCATTTGATATGAACTATGAAATTATACCTTTTCATTACATAACTTTTCATTACATGGGTCAAAATAGGGTATCCATTATAGTTTAGTTTCATGGAAATAAGGTACAAAATACATTAAAACATAAAAAATTCTTATAGATAAACTTGAAATAGATATTCATGGGTTCACCCAAATTAATTTTACTACATCTCAAATACTAGAGACAAACATAAATATAACGTGGTGAGAAAGAATCACATTAATAGAATATGAATGGGATACAAAAAGCATATAATCCCGGGACATATTCATATGAACATGAGGCATGACAATAATTAATGAACAAGAGGCATATCATAATAATAAAAACATGAATCATAACATGGTAATTATGATATCTAAATTAAATTATAAATTACTAATAATATCACTATGGTTTATCACCATGGTATAATAAATGAAAATTTCCAAGGATATTCTCCATGGTAGCGTAAAACATTTCATCTATAGAGATTGGATTCTTTACACAATGATTGGTAGTTCCATCATGGTTCTCCCTTTATATGTATTAATTTATTTTATCCACATAGATCAAAATAAATCATTTAATTATTAACGCATGGATAATTAAGTACATGTTTCATATCAAAATAATTGCATACAAAAGTGATTAATGATCTGATTATTACATTATTCATAACCCACGGAATGTGAATGTGGATTTATTACATGTAAATAACCAAAAAAACTAATCATTTCACATCTAGTTGAACAGCCATGGAAGAGGGAGAGTTTTTGATGTTCTCAAAAACAAAACAAATGATAATTTCACAATTAAAAGAGTGAAATAAATTCAGTAACATGAAAAATATAGAACATGGATTAAGAAAATAGAAAAATGATAGGGGAAAATATTGTACCCTTGAAAAAAGACTAATATTATAGTAATGGGATAATATAATGAGGGAAATTATTTTTTTAAAATAATTTACATTTCCTAAAAAGGGAACTTGATTGGAAAATAGAAGTAGATATTTCCATTAACATAATGAGTTGTTCCTAAAACATGAGGATGGATCCTTAGAGGACTGGGGACACCATTAGAAAATCCATGGGAGGGAAAATCACTATAACTTCGTGGAGGGTTCTTTAGGAGTGAAATGGAATGGTTAAATTGATCTATATTTATAGAAAATGTGGAGGAACTATTTAATAATATATAAATATTGGTCTTTGAATTCATGGTTGTGAAAAAGGAAAAACCATTTTCTTACTCATGATTTTTGCTCATGGTTTTGGAAATTTTGGTACAATTTCATGATATTTTGTTCTACATTATCCGAACACCATTTTTTAATGCTTCTTCATGCAGGTAAAAGTAATTTCTTCATTGTGTATGGTTTTTAAAATAAAATTTTCCTTTTTGGACTTTGGAATGTCAGTTATAATTTATGAAATTCGTTGATTTCTATTAGAGTACATTATATTAATAGAATTACATATATTAGGTCTTTAATATTGGTTAATTAATTATTAATACATTATGAAATATATATTAATTAATAAAACATATCAAAAACCCAAAATTGTATATTTACTTTTCACAAAAAAAAATATTATTAAATTTACATAAATTTACCCTACCCTAATTTTAATGTTCTAATTTTAAACATAATTTGAATTTTACCATAATAATTTTCTAAATATGATAAGTTTAACTTTTAAATATAAAAAACATTATTTATTTAAAAATAATATTTTTTAATACATAAAAATATTTTTAAAACTTATAAAAAAATTCCTAGTCCATTAAAAATTAATTTTATCATTTACAGTTAAATAATTTTTTTTTCAAAAGAAAATTTAACTAAAAAATATAATTACAGATACTATGTTGATTATAAAATGAAATATATTCTCTTTAAAAATAAAATTATATTTATTTTCTATCCAAAAAAAAATTTATAAAATTAATGTCAATTAAAAAAATATTTATTAAGAAAAACTATTCTTAAATTGGAATTTGTGGAATAATATTTTTTTAAAAAAAATAGATATTACACTTTAAGAAAATAATTTATAAACATGTAACTAATTATTACTCTCATGCATGCCCCATGGGAAAGTTATGCAATAGTGGTAGATTAATGGGGAATCGTGGAAAACATTGAATGATTATTAATGTACTCTAACTTCAACTTCCCCTATATGAGATTTCATTCAAGAATCACTTGTTGAGGCTCGGTATGGGATTGGTTTGGAAAAAACCCTAGTTGCTCTAAATCCCTCATGTGTTCTAATAAAAGGGTCAACAAAAAACATGACTCTAATGGTTTATGCCATCGATTCTAATTTATTCATTAATTATCCTTTATCATTACAACATATAAAAACTAATTATAATGGTCAATTTACCAACCAAGGGTATAGTTTTCAATTTCCATAATCTAGACCTGGTCACCTTCAATACTGGCACTCGAACCGGCCCATGTATAGTCCCAAAGGGAATTCCTGATCCCAACGGTCTGACACAAGTTCCCAGGTATCTTAAACTGAAATTTTGGAATGATTTGCTAGAGTATGGAAACATCAATCAACAAACAAAAGCATGAAACCAAATCTATATTTTTTAGAACAAAACATCATTTTCAAAAATTCAGTAGTGAATTTCAAAATTTTTAACAAAGAATGAATCCCCTTAAAATGGTACAAAACCATGAAAAGAAATCCCAATAAGCTCTATATGGTAATAGGCACCACCCTCTGGTGATCTCCATGACACTACATCACAAATTACTACTAAACCTGAAGCATTGGCACAAAAGTTGTACCCGAACCTACGACAGAAATTAACAAGCCCACATAAACACATAGGTGTAGGTAGTGTGTGAGCCATATCACAGTAGGTTACCACCAATAAGATATTCTACGTGATAAACATTTAAAAACAAAAAGCATGACTGTTTTCAAAAACATGAAATGATAGTTATAATTTCTAAAAGATGAAACATTAAATAAAAACAGTTTTCATGTGTGTTATTTTAATGAATCAACACATTTTAAATAAATGGAAATGATACTAAATTTTTTCAGCTAATCATATAGTATGCTGGTGGTAATCAAAAATCATGTAATCAGGAAAAGAAATTGGAAATAACCCCTAGGCACATGCTCATTGCAGGTCCCCGGTACCTCATATCTGAGTGAGAGTAACCATCACAATATTTGTTTTTCTGAATGAGCCACTAGTAGAGAACATACCCAAAAAAAGTGGTTCCCAATCATCGTCATCAATTTTTAGTTGGTTTTGTAAGTGTCAATCATGCTATGTGAAACGGAGGCCAAACCCCACGGGATCACTAGCATACTTGTACACATCTACCCACTTAGATACATGTGTTTCCATCTTGTGCTGAAACAAGTTCAGCAAGACAAGGAATATAATTTTCAAATTAAAATATCACTTCCATACCCCAAATTAACCAAACATGCCACATGTACATAAAACAATAAACAAAATGCAATTCTTCATTCAAATGCATTTTATAATCATACTCACCCCAAATATCATACAACACATTTTTCATATCATATCCAATTCAAAAAATCCTTTAACAATTTTATTAAATATTAACAAAGATTCTAAACATCACATAACAGCCCACTAACATGTTACATAATATACTTTTCATAAACAAAGTCCATTTTTCATATCAGACTCACTAAAAATATCCCGAAAACATGTTTTGCACCCACATCACAATTTCATAAAACACCACGAAAAATTACAAAATATTACCAAAACGTTTGACATAAAAATAGGTCACATTTCCTCTCAAAAACTCATTTTATGAACATAGTACCACCAAAACAATAAAAAATAATACCTTTCACACTTTTTTAATTCATTAAATCATTTACAATTTTCATAAAACCAACCCAAGAGGTATAACTATATTTTCCCCAAAAAACCCTTTCCAAAACACTCTTTCAAGGTCAAATCACACCAGTACCAATACAAAATAGAATTAGAAGACCTAGATACCTTTTTAAAACCATATTAATGTTTTATAAAATCACTTTGAATAATAACACAAAATATACAAATGAACACACGAATTTTTATAAAATTATTTGAAGATGTATAAAAATGTTTTACACCTCAAACCAATTTAAAAATCCCATTCCAAGGCACTCATGACACTAAGGCCTTATATAAAAAGAATTTTCAGCCCCTTTCAACAACTAATAAATCAATTTCGTATTTTAAAAAACTACTACAAAAGATATCACATGTGTTACATTTAAAAAGATCACAACTTCATACAAAAATGAAATTATCAAATTAAAATGCTTATCCCAATCCTTCAAAAATGTTTTTTGCACCACACACGGCATATGAAGAACATGGAAAACCAACAAAACATGAAAAATAGCTTATCAAAAATTGGTTCCACATGTAATAACCTAAATTTTCTTGTTGAAACCCTCAAAACTTGTTTGAAACATCAATCGTACAACTACCACCCCTCAAAGGATTTAAAACAAAAATAAAACCAGAATATTTCACCCCAAAACAAGATGTTAAACCCTAGGTATGAACCCTAGTTTATGGAAAATTTAGAAATCAATAAATGGTGAACGAAACCCTACGAACGTGACAGAATCAATGATATAATGACTTACTTTCATAAATTTTATGTTTCCCCCTTAATCACTCCTTTCAAAGAAGAGGTCGAAGGGTGGAGGAGTTACATTGGAGGCTGGACATGGAGGTAGGACACAAAATGGGGAATAATGGAGTGTATTAGACTTATTTTTAGTAGGTAAAATGGGAATTTCAAAAGTATCATAATGATCTTGACATGGCTGCACAGTTTTCCGGCATGGTATGGAACCATGTGCCCAAACTGTGCGGCCTATTCTGGCCACCAAATTTTTTTTGTTTTGCCTCCAATTCCAAGGGTGGTATAAGGGGGTACCCTATAGGGAAATATAGGCTACCTATAATGGTAAATAATACCCAGACAAAAACAACCCTTTCACCCCAAGACTCATCCAACAAATGGGTACAATCCCCCTCAACAACTTACCCCTCAAGTGGTACCACTAGGAGTGTCACAAAAAAAACTCCAAAACACCACAACCTCAAAACATCAATTTTAAAATATAGAAGAGTCCATGTACTATCCAATAATCACAAGACCATGGTCATATGTTTATAACACAAGAGACACCAAAAATTCAATTCTGAAACACCCGTAAACCATGAGAAATATAAGAACCAAATGAATATTTGAACCAAATAATGGAATTGAAAATCCTTGTGTGACAATTCTCTCCACCATAAATCATTACACCCTATGAAATCCACAGAAAGTCCAAAAGTAAAACCCAACCCAACTTAGAAATCATGTTGTACTCCCTTGCCATGATTTGAACCCAAAGGTTAAAACACCTCCAATGATCAAATAAAGAAGGGATATCCCCATAAACCAACACATACATTGTTTTCCTGAAATGATTATGCACATCTAGAATTTATCCCAAAACAAAACACCATAAAAACATACCGAACAAGATTCATCCATTTTACCCAAATGAAAAACAACTACAGACAAGGCCACACTTACTGTGCTTTAACCAAACCATTGGGAGTTCTCTATTCCCAACATTTAACCAAGGATGATTTAGGTACTAATATATCTCTTACCAAGACTCCTACCACCAATCCAATACCATGTACTAGTATGAGTTACTAGTGTGGGGAGACAAAAATGGGCACCCAACCCTAAGATACAACTCTAATTTTCCCGAGACAAGATCGAGACCCTAACAGGGGGAAGCCCGAACAGACTCCCCTATACAAGGGGTAGACTTCAATTTGAAATTTCTGAAGGAACATACCTCAGAATCATAGTGGATATCCCCACCATAAAAACCAACCATATTAACTGTCTAGAACTATCCGACAAAAAAAGACCCCAAAACATAATGAATTTGGATAATAGCACAGTTGTCCACATAGTTTGGGAAGTCATGCACTAACCATTCAGATCATTATCTATGCATGGTTTGTTAGTAGATAGTCACTACTAATCATGCAAAAACTATGTGTTGAACCCGTCTGAAAAAATTCACCACCCTGCTCCAAAACTCAATGGAAACAAAATGGGAATATAATGAAATCGGGCAATAACATGGGCATGAGTCCCTCCACCCCTTTCCACCGAACATGAAGAAAAGAAGCAATATGATGACAACAAAGGTTTAAATTATTCTTATATTTTATACTAAGGATAGGAAATTGTAAAAGGGTTTAAACAACCTTTGTATTTTCCCTAAAAATGTACTAGATTCTCTCTAGGAACTATGGTTGTATCTCAAATGATTAACGCATTTTACGGCTTGTTGTTAGGCTTTGGAAACCCCTAAACATAGCATCATCGTCTAGTGATACAAAAAACTACACCACAAATCCATATGGGTTAACCAAGGAAACACACAATCCAAAACTCACTTTACCCTAACCAAAAATTTCACTGAAATAAGGTCATAGAGGATGCACACATATCACACATTATTTATTTGGGTGAGAAAAAATAGATGGAAAGGGCGCATATAAACACCTTCCTATAAAATAGAGGATTTTGATGTTTTTATAAGAGTGACATAATCCCAACATAATATAGACTCTTACGAAATTTTCAAGAAATTAAAAATTACTGTCAAATAATCACCCAACATATCATGGCATCACTGAACATGACCATTGCAACTAAGAGAAACAATACAAGGAGATGAACCTTATACAACATCCCCAAACATCATGGAATTATAGAATGTGGCCATAACAGCCTCACCTAATCAGATTTCCCACAATGGTGTTTTAACATATAACCCTTCTGGGAAGAGGCTATAAAGGACCCTGAGGACCTCTTTTCCATTATCTACACTAACAACCCTTGACCACTTCCACCTTCAACAAATCAGGTATCTTAAGAAACTATGTTATCTTTTAACCTTCTACGAGCACTATCTCCCTTTAAGAGGATACAAAAAAACCTAGGAAAATAAATGGTGTAGACTCAATCTTCACATCTCTAGAAAACGATTCCTTATATTGATCAACTAGAGGATCTTCCAACAGTGAGACAACCTGGGTTGCACTTCAGTTGTGCTGTAACCCATAATAGGACTTACCTTATCCAATGAGAAAACCCAATGATCCTACCATAGTGGTATATTAGTCAAAAAATTCCACAACACAAATATAAAAACATGAGGGGGATTACATTAAAGGATTCCTGAAATTTTAATAGAGGAGACTACTTGTCGATCCTTCTACCCAGCATACCATCGAATCACTAACACACGACACCACTCAAATAGGATGGGTTCTTGGACTAAAAACATCCCACACCATTGAAATTTTCAAAAACACATAATAAAATCCATTAAAAACAAGTAATCAAGAAACCGTGATTTCCTTTTAAAACCATTCTTCAAAAACAAATTGGTTAGTAGTTAGCATATCCACTAGTGGTACCCCATGGGCCTCACACATGCATGTTTTCGGGCACCAGGAACCCTCCTCATATCCATCCCAGAACTTATCCTGTCAGGCCATTATCCATCCATCATCCTATATAACCCCATTCATGTGGTCTCCCATGGAAATAACTATGGTTAAAACAAAAATTCTATCATCTTTTCAAAACCAAAACTATCATCCGATACTTCTTTTTTCTCATGACCGCTAACCACGAAATCAAACCCAAATTAAGGCTTACAAAAATTTTCAGAAGGGAACAATAATTCAAATGAAAATTCACTCCAAATATATTTACATAAATTTCAAAACATCTCATCCCTTTAAACAAATTTTAATTTTCATGGAAACCTTATTGGTAACAATTTTTCAAAACTAACTTCAATATAGTATCTACTTCCAAAAAAGGTGTAAGAACACTATTTTCTATTTCAAAACAATTATGAAAATTCAGTTCAACCATTTCATAAATCAAACCATTCACTCTTTTATAGAAATTCATTTCACAGAATCTATAAGCTTTCTAAGACCATGTATATTTTCATTAAAACTAGTCTTTCATGATTTCAATACGAAAGGGCACAAGACCATGTGAGGGGAAACAAGCTTCGATGGGTGACATTAATATATGGTTGGAATACATATTCAAATCACATAACTATCATATAGAGTGTTATAGGGAAATATCCTTGTCTCCACATGGATTTATAGGCCTTGCGAGCTCACTGAGACCATTAGCCCAACACTCTTTTCATTTCCACTAAACTTAATCAAAATAACCAATCCAAAGGACTCTGAAAAATCCCACATTCCCCTGGTAACATGAATCCTGTTATAAGGTGTGGTGATCAGGCACACTACCCATATCTGAAATACCATGTCCCGACAATCTTAACATCAAACTTTCCTATATGTTCCCCAAATAATAAGACCCAAAGAGTTAAATAGAACCTCTCTTTGATAACATTTTTTCATGAACCAGACCTAGTTTCCATCAAATATGGCACCCAAAACGGCCTATGGAAAGGCCAAGAGGGCGTTCCAGATCCCCAAGGGCTGGAATAAGTGCATAAGTAACTTAAAATAAAAAATTGGATTGATTTAATTGAGTTTATAAACATTAATCAACAAATAAACCATGAATCCAAATTTGGATTTCTCAAACCAAAACATCTTTTACAAAAATTCAGAACTGAATTTCATAATTTTAAACAATGTTTAAAGACCATTAATTAGGTAAACATCAAGAAATGATATCCCTAGATACTCTACATGGAATGATGCACCGCCCTTAATCCATCTCCATGATACGTCATCACGAAGGACAGCTAAACCTGAATCATTGGCATGCATGTTGTACCCAAACCTATGACAAAAGCGACCAAGTCTAATTACACCATAAAGTGTAAGTAGTGTTTGATTCAAAGCCTAGTAGGATACAAAATGTAATAGATTCCATGTGATTAACATTTAAATATGAAAATCATTCCTGTTTAAAAAATCATTAAATGCTATTTACAATTTCTAAAGGATGCAACATTAAATAAAAGCAGTTTTCAAGTGGGATATTTTAATGAATCGACCCATTTGAAAGAATTGGAAAAGCTACTAAATATATCCCACCAATAATATAATATTCTGATGGTAATCAAAAATCATCTAATGGGCACATGAAATAAGAAATAACCACTATGCACTAGCTCCTCGTGGGTCCAAGGTACCTCATATCTCGGTGAGAGTAACCATCACAATATCTGGTCTCATGAATGATCCACATGAAGGGAACGTACCCATAACCTAGTGGTCCCCAATAATCATTATCATAGTTTAGTTCATGTTTTAATCATCAATATTGCAAAGTGAAACTGAGGCCAAACCCCACAGGATCACTACCATACTAGTACAAGTCCACCCACCTAGATACCTGGGATTCCCTCTTGAGCTCAACCAAGTTCTACAAGACACGAAATATAATATTGCTTATGAAAATATCACTACCAAACTGAAAATTCAAAAAAAATCCAATATTTACTTCATATAAGACTCAAAATACACTTTATCATTCAAATACAATTTGAAATCAGACTCCCACCAAAATAGCCCACAACACATTTTTCATATCTTTCAAAATTCAAAAAATCCTTTAACAATTTTATAAAATTATTCCCAAGATGCTAAAAATCCCATAAAATCACACTAACATGTTACATAATATCCTTTTCATAATAAAAGTTCATTTTTCACATCACACGCACACAAAATAGCCTGATAACATGTTTCGCACTGACATCACCATTTCATAAATCACCTCGAAAAATAAGAAATAATTACCAAAACATTTGACATAGAAATTGGCCACTTTGTCTTTCAAAAAATCATTTTAATAACATACTACCACCAAAACAGTACATTATAATACCTTTCACAGATTGTGTAATCCATTAAATCATTTACAATTTTTATAAAACCAACCGAAGGGGTATAATAATGTTTTTCCTACAAAACCCATTTCCAAAACCCTCTTTCAAGGTTCAATCACGCCAATTCCAATCCAAAACAAAATTGGCACCCCTAGAGGAATATATAAAATTAAATTCAATTGTTATAAAATCACCTTGAATAATACAACAAAACATACAAATGAATACACACATTTTCATAAAATTCTCTCCAAAAGTATAACAACGTTTTACAAATCAAACATATTAAAAACCCCCATCCATGGACCATTTGAAACTAAGGGATTAAAAAACAAAATTTTAATCTCCTTTAAAAAACTAATAAATGAATTTCCTATTTTATAAAACTACCACAAAAGATATCACATGTGTTAAATTTGAAAAAATCAAAACATCAAAAAATGAAATTATAAAATTAAATACTTAACCAAATAAATCAAAAACAGTTTTCTCACCACCCACAGCATATGAGGAACATGAATACGAAGTAAAATAAAAAATCCAACTCATCAATAAATGGTTTCACATGGAATAAACTACTATTTGTGTTGAAACCCTCAAAACATGGTGTGAAACATCAACTGCACCACCACCGCACCTCAAGGGTTTGAAAACAAACCTAAAACCTCAAGGTTTCTCCCAAAAGAGAAGAGGTTAAACCCTAGGTAAAAAACATAGTTTCTAGAAAAATTTTAACTCAATAAATGGTGAAATAGAAACATTGGAAATAGATGAAATCAAATATATAAAGACTTTTATAAATTTAATGATTCCCCAATCAAATCTCTCTTTAATGATGAGGTCCAAGGTAGGGGGATCGACCTTGGAGGCTAGCCATGGAGGTAGGGAACTAAATGGGAAAGAATGGAGCAGATTAGACTTATATACAAGAGGGAAAATGAAAAATTTAAAATTATTTTAATGAGTTGGACGGGGATGCATGGTTTGCCCATACAGTTTTGAACCGTGCGGCCAAACTATGCAGCCTATTCTGGCCACCAAAATTTTTATCCATCCAATTCCAAGGGGGTCCAAGGGGGAACCTAAGGGGGAAGGATAAATCATGGATATGGGGAATAATACCCAAAATAAAACCACCATTTTACCTTAATAATCATTCGACTCATGGGTACAAACCACCTCAACAACTTACCCCATAGGTGGTGCCACTAAGAGTGTCACAAAACTAACTCCAAAAAACCACAAACTCACACCATCACATTGAAATACATTATGAGTCCATGTACCATCCAATACCCCAATGACCAAGCTCATAGGTCATGAACACAATAGAAACCAAAAATTCAAACCTGGAACACCATGAAACCAAGAGAAAGCTAAGAACCGAGAAACTATTTGAACCAAAACATGAAATTGGAAATCCAGACACGACACCAATGAACATATTGAGAAAAGTTCATGATTGACCAATATTCATATAAAGTTAGAATCCCAAAAATCCCATTTCCCTTTGTACCCTATAAATAAAACATAATTCATTCACTCAAAAATCCACTATAATTTCCCCCTATTGTTATATTTTTTTCATGGGATTTTTATTGGTTTACTGATATTTTTTCCTTTTTATATTGTTTTTCATGGGAGAGATGATTCAAGAAATTTTTTGTGATCCATGTTTTTTCATTATAGCTGTTATATTTTATATTTTCTCTAGTTTTAATGTTTGAGATTTCAATTGGTTTTGTAGATAACTAATGCAATCATCATTATTAATGAGATGATATTTTGATGTTTTATCATTATATTGTTTTTTATAATATTATATAACAAGTAACACACATTTTTTTATTAAAAAATATCATTTAAAAAATTAGGTTATTATAGTAAATCTTATCTTTTAGATAGTAATTATTTTTATTTGGTGAGGTGATCAACAATAAGCCATGTTTGATTATTCCTTCTAGGGGTCTACGGTAATCCAGTGAAAAAGTATCTATTGATTTCATTTGATTTCCACATAGAAATATTTATAGGTTTTATCAATCCTCTGGGATTATATCAATGATCCTTCACCTTTTAAAAAACCAATCATCTTTACAAATAATTAATAATTTTCAAATTTATATTATCCCAATATAAATTTTCCGTCCATTATTTTTAAATCTGGGTTAGACCATGTTGTACACATAATTTTGATATATATTCATCATCTAGTAATTTAATTTTTCATATTAGGGGTAGATTGTACATATATCATGTAAATTTCAGAATGTCAAATTTATATAAAAATTCTTCCAATTTTGAATCACTCAAGGCATAAATTTTATTTTAAAAATCATCATCATCAAACTAAGAACTATTTATCCTCAATAATAAATATGGTTTGTATGTCATTTAGAAGAAGTTAGATGTTTCTCCAACATTTTTAATTATCATATCCATTTTTGGAAAATCACTGAACATAAGATCCTTGTAATTGGGCCGGGACACCATGATTGTCCTACCTCAATGCATATATAACCTTATTTTCCTTCCCTATGTGGTAGGGTATTGCGAAATCATAATCATTGAGTGGATTGAGCCATCGTATTTTCCTGATATTGATATATTTCTATGAGAACATGTATTTTGGTACATTATAGTTTGTTCCATTCTCACATATTTTACCATATAGATAACGTCTCCATATCATTGAAGAAATTTTTATGGATGTGAACTCATGATCATGGGTTGGATATTTATATACAATAATCATTAACTTCCATGATTCATATGCAATAAATTTATCATTATACATGAGGAATCAACCATGTCCCTTCTCTGATGCATTACTATATATATATAATTAATAATTTCAGGATAGTATATTTAAAATTAGATCATTTTCCAATATCATCTTTAATTCTTAAAAACATTCTTCTTATTCCATTTTCCATATAAACATAACCCCTTTACGAGTAATATTCCTTAATGGGATAGCCAAAGGGGAAACATTTTGAATAAATCACCGATAAGAACTTACAAAAGAAATGAATTTATATAAATTTGTTATGTTAATTACTATTGTCCATTATTTGATTGAATTTTTATATGTTTTATCAATTGAGATTCCATCATTAGGGAAAATATGGACAAGAAAAGGAACATTCTAATTCTAAACTTCACACATGGGAAATTTCCCATATAAACCATTTTTTATAAGAGTCCCAAGAATAATACAAATGTTATTCTCATGATTCCCATAGATTTTAAAGTACCCCCAAGCAATAATCAACAAATACTACAATGAAATTATCATGATAATCCTTGAACAACATATTCATTATATACATAATAATATAGGGTGTATTAGTCCTTCAAAATATAATTACTATGAACTCATAATGTTCACATATCATTGAAAATAATATTTTGAAAATATCTTATTTCTTAACTCACAATTGATGATACCCAGAATAATTTTCAATATTTTAAAAATATTAATCTCTATGAATTTGATAAAACAAATCATCAATTTTGGGTATATTATACTAAGTATTTATAGTAACAGTATTGATCTCCCTATAATTAGTTCACAATATCATAAATCCATATTTATTCTTAACAAATAAAACAGTGGCTCCCCAAGGTGAAACACTAGGGAATGTAATTACCTTTTCACCCAAAAACAATATTTGTTTGTTCAACAACACTAATTAAATTGTGTAAATTATATAGGGTTTATTTTGTAAGGGTTTTGCATCATTGATTAAATTAATAGAAAACTCAACATCTAAATTTGGTGGATAACTAATTAATTCCTTAAGAAGTAAATCACTTTATTCATGTATAATAGGTACATAATAAATTAGAATATTAAAATATTCATCCACATACTATTTTTTTTATTCCTCCCAAAGAATGTCATTAAAAAGAGCTACCATGGGTGGATCAAGACATCACCCGGGTAATGAATTATACCCTCTAAAGATAATGAATTCCACATCCACATCATGAATCACAATATATTTCCCTTTGTAATATTTTTTCATTAAATTTTAAAAACCTATCACCTCCTAGGATTATATCAAATTCATTCATAGGTATAGTAATCAGTTCTAAAAATTGGGAATTTTTATGTGTTATAATAGGAACTAATTAACACATCCTTATTATAGTGAGACTTCTATATGGTGTTTTGAATGATAACTCTCATCTTATGGTGTTTGGTATATATATATAATTTTTTTAAAAAAATGGTAGAGAGAAAATAGTGAAAATATGATGAATAAAATAAAGTTTTGGATAAATTCTAGGCAATGATTAAAGTACCCACTACCACATAATTAGAGACTATAACTTATAGTATATTGATCACATAACTGTGGAAGTCTCCCCTCGACCTCTTCTGTGGTACATTACCCTAATACATGGGGCATTTGTGAGAATACTGTAAAATTTATCTATATATGATTCATCTAACAAAATTTATTTGTTTACTCCACTTTCATGCATTTGCAAAATGACCCTTCTCTCTACACTTGTAATAGGATCTAATTCCCTTCAATAATTTTCTAGGATAGTTTTTTAAAAAAAATCTAAAGATGGGAATTTCATTTTTCTCTCTATGAATTATATGTATAATTTATAGCATAACTTTCTAGTATTGTAAGGTATCCTCAATCATTGAAAAATATTCTTCCTCCTTCTACTATTATATTATGAATGTTTTCTTTTTTTCATTTTGTCGTTTATATGGGAAATATTTATTGAATAATGTTACATGAAAAATTATTTATTCAATATTTCAACTTCATAAACCACTTTAGTGTTTTGGATCATTAAACACCATTGATCTTCATCACCTCTAAGACAAAACATTTATAGCATGACCTTTTCCTTTCAATGTATCCTAAGGGGAGAAATAACTTTTCAATAGACATGATCTATTGGTCAGAAACCACTGGATTTATAGTTCCACAATAATATAGAGGCCTTTAGTACATGAAACAATCCAACATGGGTGTATCATGTCAGGGAACATCATGTTTCTCAATATGTGTGTTGTTATTAGACATAACATGGGTTAACTATCCAATTGTTGTCTAGATCTTTTCAGCTATAACACCACCTATATTTCCTTTCCTTGTGCACCATTACTAAATTAAAATACACTCTATATTATCTAATTATCATACTGGATATTGATACAAACATAAAATTCCATCAAAAAATATTTCAAATTCTATTAGGGGATATCCTAATTCTGATGTTAGCTATTGTCATTTAAAATCTAGTTTCCAAGGTTTTTAATAAACGTGCTCTGATACAAACTATAACAACTCCAACTCTAGTATCCATTATAGGATGTCTTCTTTACTATATTGGATTATATGTGAGTATTTTAATCGAAAATAATTTATTAGTTTAGTATTCTTTGATAACCATATACATAGATTTTCTTTGTTTTATATTGGGAATAAAATATATAAATAGAAAAATTAAATTCATTACATCCTTGAAACGTAGTGGAAGATTAATTCATTATAAACCAAGGAAATGAAAAAAGGGTGATCTCATGTAGTAACTAAGGGGTTTGTATAGTGTATGATTTTTGGAATAACTAAGGCATAATAAATATGGTAAGGTAAATAACTGGAAACATATCTCATTTACCGAATTACATGATCATGAAAGAAATGCATAGATAATATCAATGTAGTAACATCATAGAAAATAATAACTAAATTTTAAAACAAGAAAATTAATACTATTGGACATCATGATCCCAGACATTGTGATATCTCTACCACCTCATCCATTATATAGTATTATTTCAATCTTTTGTTAGAGACCCATTTAATTTTTACAACTGATTTGTCTCATTAGACATGTTGATGCATCATGGGAAATATAATTTCAGGCCTCACCCATATATGCATTCCAAGTACATTCCTCATTTATCTATTGATCAATTTATTTCAGAAAAAATACTCCTTATTAAAAAAATTATATATCTTTTATAGAATTTGGATTATGAATAATTCCCAAGCCAATCAAATACCATTCAATGTCAAATACTATATGCAGAAATAGTGTACGGTTTAGGCCATCACAATTAACATGATACAAATAATATGGATATTTACAGTAAGTATGATTTATAATTAACAATAATCATAAATACATAAAATATATAGTATATACACTATATAAAATAAATTATATTCAGAATATTAAAATAGCCTCAATGAATGAAAATTGATATGAAATACCTTACCAAAACTTTCTATTTAGTTGGACAAGATTTGAGAACCATTATAACAAATTTATATTTGTTTTAATTACATAAAAACCATATACATTTCTAAAATATGGTATATGTTCCATTTATAACATTTGATCACCTATTTTTTAATAATCTTTTATTATTTGTATTTCATGTCTTAAATGATTTATTTTCCATGTATGTTTTCTTTCGGTTGTTTTAATCATTACAATTTTATTATGGTTCCATAATATCGTGAATTTTATTCATGGTATAAATATCATATTATATATATATATATATATATATATTGTCTTATATAAAATATATAGATAGAAAAATGAATTACACTATTCATTTAGATGGTATGCTATTTATAACCATGGATGTTATTTTCCATTTTCGATGGATGGAATGAAAGAAAAAATGAATAATAATATGCAATTACAAAATAATTATCATATCATATATATCCTATATTCTCATCAAATACATTTTTATTACAATCCACATTATTCATAAATGAAAAAATAGATCACATTGCTTTGTAGAGGTGGTAGTCCACATGTACGCATGAGTAATATTATGGTCATCACATGGATTCGAAGGTAAGATTGTATATATGATACTAATGTTATGGAATCATATTTATATCATAAATATTTTATATAATTATTAGGTATGTCTTTATAAACATCCATGTAAAGTGGTGTTGAAAAATGATTTACATCACTACATGGATATGATAAGTCGTGCGTACATAGGAGTGATGTTTTCACCTTTTGGGGGAGGGAAAAGAGATAGATTATTATATTCATTGAATCATAAAAAATCATAGTACATTATATTATAGGTATAATATTATTATGTGTAAAACACATTAATAGTAAATAGAAGAAGAAGTAAATTACAATGAGTCAATAAGATGATAACCTATTCTATGATAGATCTCCATTAGATCTTCTCTTGAGGGGCCTAGGGATGGTTTTGTGGAAGATAAATAACCTATAGAACATGATTAAAGTTGTTCATAAGATAAATTTTGAGGGGTTGGTTGAGATATATTTGTAAAATTGGTCTAAAGAAGTCAAAGGAGATGGGCACGTTTATAATTGAGAGGAGGGACATTCTTGGAATTTCGTACAGTATTAAATTAATATAAATTATTTTCCATTCCAAAATGGTTCCAAATTGATTTATTGTTAATATAATATGAGGATAAGTCTAAATGATACCATAAAATAATATTTTGAAAAGTTTGGATCACATTTTTGCCCATATCATTTTGTTTCAACCATTTTGAAAATTACCATAATAGTAAGGTTTTCTAGCATTTAATGGTAAATAACGTTACAATAAAAGTACTAGAGTCCCAATAATAAAACAGTTTTTTGTTTAAAATTGTATATAATTCTTTTTTATGATTCTATTATTTTTATTATTTTTATATTAATTTATTAATATTAGTTTGTTTTAATACTTAATTAATGTCTATTTTTGAACAATTACTTTAATTTGAATACTAAAACTACACAAATAATAATAGAATTCAAATAAAATGAGTACAGACATATCTAATATGTCATATTTATTCCAAATAATTTCAGAACAAAATCATAATCAAATAATAATATTTTTAGAGTTTCTAAAATAATTTTATTGACTTATTTTCTACATGGGCAAGCATTGTGTCATCGTTGCATAAACTTTTTTGGAAATTATTTATTTACTAAAATTGAATAATAAATTTAAATGATAACATATATTTTGTAAAATTATGATTATTATTTATAAGAAAACATGTCCTATAATTATCCATGTGAAAAAAATTAAATTTAAAAAACTGAGGGAATTACATTATTTACTTTTCATTATATAAAATAATAATAGGATAAAACCATTGAAAAGTAGAAAAAAAGGAAATAAATTATAAATTAATAAGTTTATTGAATATAAATAATCATACAATAAGATTAGTTCACGTCTTTTGTCATTCTTTAGTCCTTATTATTTTAATTTTAACCATAATTACTAGATTTTTCAATTAATATGGTAACAAAATTAGTAATGTTGATATTCATAATATACCAAATAAAAGATAAATTAATATAAAATTTGGAAATAAAAATTCATAATAGGGAGTAAACTTTTTTTTGACTCAATTTAAAAAGATGCATAAATTTTATTTAATATAAATGCGTAAAATGCAACCAAAAACAGTTGTTGAAAATGTGTTTTTAATCCTAAAAAAGTACATAGAAAACAAATTATGTATAATTATGTTTCAAATGGATGTAATTATATTTTATAAAATTAAATAATACTTATCTTATTTTAAAATCAAATTCAAAGAATACTGATACTTTTTATTGAATTTAAAATGATATTTTTTCCAAAATTAGTTTTTTCCAATATTCATAAAAATTCAAACATTATATAAAAATGTTGAATTTTCTGCCAAAGATAATATTGATATGATGATTTTAAAAATGATATCATTGTTACCAAATAATATAATTAATTTTTCATGAAATTAATTAGAATTACATTCTCATAAACATAAAAAATCATTTTTTTAATGTAATTATAAATAATTTTGAAAAAATGAAAAATATTATTTGGTAAAAAGGACATCATTTTTAAATATGATCATTATTCTTTCAAAACACATTTTATTAAAAAATGGTTCTTCTTATTATTTATACTTACAAATTTTAACAGCCAAGTTATAATGATCATATTCAAATAATAATAATATTTTTTTGTTTGATTCGTATTACTGTCATGTACTGTATATATTATCAAATAAATTGTTCTTAAAAAACATGTATATTACATTAATTATGTCAAACAGATCCACTGATGTCTTCAAGATGAACATACCCATTTACGAGTTAAAGCATGTATCATTATTAGGGAATGTTCATTTTGATGAGTCCATTAGAGAATTTGGATTCATCACTAATAAAGAGTACCATATATCAATAAGAATTATAGTCTGGATTCCATCATTTTATATTTATTATATATTCATAACATATTTTTTATGAGAAATTATGTTAATGGTTTAGAGTCAATTGTGGATTTTGTTTAAATGAGTTCACTCCATGGAATGCTTGTGTGATGTAGCCAACATCAATGGGATCAATATCTATTGAGATATATCGCAGTAGCTTCTTGAACTAATTCAAAGTACATATATTGAAAAGGAACTCAAGGTGTACAATATGAAACAATCTAATAGGTGGTTGATTTCAATATCATGTGGTATCAATATGTCAAATAAAATGTACCCATAAACACATGTGGATATTGAAATAATGAGTAGAATCCCTTATACCTTAGCAATTGGATCTATCAGGTACAGCATGCCATGTACAATGTTTGATATTTCCTTTTATTTAAGCACAATGGGGAAATATCAAGGTAATCCATTAATCTACATTGGGAAGTTTTAAAAAAATCATGAGGTACATGATACATATGAAGGATATATTATTTGTGTATGGAAGAAATAATGAACTGGTGGTAAACAGATACATAGAGGATTGATTTCATATAGATCATGATACTCTAATGTAACATATAGGTTGTTAATTGAGGTATTTATTCATTCGGTTTCTACTAAATTCTTGTTGACTCCTCCTTTTGGTTCATACCATGGTGATTGGGACCATAGGATGGTCGGTTTTTTTGGAAAGGATGTAAGAGGTGGGTTGTAGGATTATTACATGCCAAATACATAACATGTATTAAATACTCGATATTTTTTTAAATACAAGGTGACTATTAGTTAGATTATGTGTATTGGGTTAGCTAGACCCCTTGGACATCGTGAAATGGGCTTTCCTAGAGAGGGAAAAGCATGAGTTTTATAAGTCATGTAAAAGTTACATGCCATGTAAATATTAATTCTCATTTTTTAAAAGAGATAGGGACTCACTTTTTTGAATAAAAACACACCCCCTATCTTTTTCAATGGATTAGTTTCACCGAAGAACCCCTCCACACCAAACCTTGGTTCTTCTGGATCTCCTACACTCATGTTCTGTTTTCTTCATCATAAGGTGTGTTATATCTATAATGGTAAGCTCTCCACTCATATTCCTTCCATAAATCATTTATCATCCTATCTTGTTCACTGTTTTGACTGAGATCATATGCCCTATTTTCATATTTCTCACATATTTTATTGTTTTCTTCTGTTCTAAATTGAATAAATGTATGACAATAGATGATAGTTCATCTATGATGCTAATGTAGGTTGTGTAGATTATTTTATTAAAGTGGCGTTTATTTTATATTAAATATTATTGTGAATCATTCCATAAATCTTCAATAAAAGATAAAAAGATTTAAATAAATTTAATTAAACGGTTTTCCATGACTAATACGGTCCTAGATAGTGGTGAGTAAACATTTTTTTCTAATCTACTTGATGTGAGCCACCCTAGGGGTGTTCCCTTCCATAAAAAACTGAATTCCCTTTCACTAAATTGTCTAAAAACATATTTAGTTTCACTTTTCCCAATAATAAATGATTATTTTAAAAAATATAATGTTAATTGAAGTAATTAAAAATGATTGACCATGATTTACAACTTATGATTTATTACATAATTTAATTACATGAATTAAATAAATTGTCCTAATTGATTAAAGTAGTATTACTATAATTCTTTGGTGAAATAGAGAGAGAATTTGATAACTAAATATTACCTACCTTTCATGATGAGAGAGATACATAGGATTCCATTTCTGGATCTCCTTGTATCGGATCATTGTTCATTATAATTTGATTTTTTATGAATGGTAAATATATCGGATGAGATACATGTAATCCCTTTGATGGGATCACCATGTGAATTATATACCTCCTTATGTGGGATACTAGTTCCCTTGGGTAGTCATCATTGATGGTATCAGAGGAAAGATATTTATACCATATCACGAGAGATACATGATCCCATATATGTGTTATCATGGATGATCTAAGACATTATTTTCCTCATATTGTGTGGGTGTAATACTTGAAAATTTTCTTATCAATCGCATTGGACATACTCTTATGGTGTCAAGAATTTAGTTCACACCTAGTGTGATACTTGGGTTCTTTGTATTGTTTTACATAGATGGGACCAGGATGGTGCTTGTTAAAATTTTAGAGATGCCTTCAATTCAGTTCAATTAATTTTAATTAAATAAATTAAAGGGGTGCATCCACTAAGACAAATTAGATTTTGGGTGTAGTCTAATCACAATACATTATTTTGGATGACCCATTATTAGGCCATATCATCTGGGCATTGGTTAACCATGATTCAGAGACCTCCATCTTATTCCAATGAAGGTAGTGTTAGTTGGGTATCCCCTATGGAACCCAGTAAAATGTAATTATTTCCATTAATTTATTATTATTTTCACACTGGTTATTTTATATTAAAATACTGGATAGTTATACACACCATTATTGGTGTCCTACATAGTATATACCCACCCATACTCATTATTCCCTTGGTAACTAAAAAGATTTCATGAATTTTGTTGTTGATAAAGTGAAGAATCTAGATTCTTATAGTTTATTCTGAGTACTAAGATGAAATAAGGGGGAGAGGACCGATCCTATGCTCATGATACTAATAGAGGAAGATTTTGGTCATTTTTATTTTATATAATCTTATATGAATGTTTCCCATGTATCTTGTGAATGCCATTTTTATATTTCTATATGACATCATTATAACATTTTTGTATCTCTTTACAACTAATCTTCCATATATTTATTTATATTCAATGATTGATTATTCATATTCCATTGTTTTTTTTATTTCTACTTCTTATCTTTTACCTTATATTTCTTAAAACTTTGTTACACACTGGCTCATGAGGGAACAGTCTCCAAAAAAACACACCCATGGCCCTCACTATTAGTCGTCAGACTATGGTGAACTAGGATGTGTACATGAGGTCATATGGCCAACCAGCTAATGGAACCACATAGTGGCTTATGTGTAGGGACACTAAAAAATGATCTTAGATCTCTTTATTCATTTTTTCATTCTTTTTGGGTATTAGATAGGTGACTATGATGTATAAGAATTTTGTAATATGCTAATTCCTAAGAGTAGAAAACCACGTACTGCAAAAACCAAAATTACCAAGGATTCTTTACAATTGGTATTTCTTTTTTCTTATTAGAGTTGTAATGATTTCACCATGGCGTTTCAGAAAACTTTTGTGACATTATAAATTTTTGATATTATTATTATGGAATTATTTTTTTGGCCTAATGTACCAAGGATGTAACATACCAAGTAAGTAATGAATAATAGATATTATTATCTATGTCTATTAATGATTAATATAGTGTTATAGAGGCTTAAAATGAAAATAAATACAATCTTATGCATGGAATACACTATAATATTCTTAAAAGATTGTTTTACTGCCTTTTGATGGAAAACCATTTTTGAATATATATTTTTACAATTTTATAAACTATGTTTGTCAAAATAAACTTATCCTTTATGATTGGGACATCAAAATTTACCTTCTGTGAATTTTTGGTATTTTTCTGACAATGTTCATTTTTTAATGAATAGTGAAAAATACTGCATTTTACATCAAAAATGCTTTTTAATCTAATTTATTTATATGATTAGATTATGTTTTGAATTGGTTTTGAAGTGAAATTAGAATATATTTTTACCATTTTATCCAATGGTGGTCATTGGAATCAATTTCACTTCGAAATTAGACTTAAACCGGTGTCAATCTTTTGATACTTATTATTTTGTAAAAACATGTTATTTGCTCTGGCAGCAGGAATTAATTATTAAATTAATTAATTTGACTTATATGTAATGAATTTTGTAAAATAGACTTCATTTTTGAATTCGTAATATCAAATATATCTTATGGTGAATTTTTGGTAATTTTCTGAAAAACTTCATTTTTTTATGAATAGTAAAACCACTAAGTGGTAATCAAGCAAACTGATTTTTCAGTTAAATGAAAGTTTACCACTAATGTGTATTGAATTTTGAAAATCCGACATACATGGTTTTCATTATGAAGTAAAATGTGGTTCAATGAGATTATAATAATTTTTTGGTGAATAGTAACTTATTAAGTTCTTAATCGCGATTAGTGGTAATTAGGGTAGTTTAAGGTATAAATAATGCTTTAATAATAGGAAATGACCTAGACACATGTCCCAACCTTATTGGTTGTGTCATGGACGATCAAGAAAAGCCATGGGTCAACTTGGGGACCCCATGGAGACACTTCGGTTTGGAAATGACATAAATAACTTTTTATTAAATGTTAAAGTAAAAATGACACAAACAAGAGATGTTTTACAAAAACAGTTTTTACATGGGGTTATAAAGATCAGATTTTTTATTATAAATAGTAATTGGAAAGATAAAAATATTTCCTACATCATAGTATTTTTTTTATAATTTTTAGACATTAAATAAATTAAATTATTTATGACATAATAATGATGCAACGATGACATCATTATTTGACGATTTAAATAAAATAGGAAGACAATGTAAAATCTATGAACTACACATGGCCAAAACCACTTGGATGAGTGGATTTCGAACCCTTATCACCTTATCCACTAATTATATCAATGTGGGACCTTTTAAAACCGAAACACATTTTCAAATAATGTAATATATCTTTACTTTCCAAAAGTGCCCCTCCTCTCCTCTTATAAAAGGCCCCAACCTCTACCTCATTTCACACACTCCTAAAGCCTTTGGCTTGGAAAACCCCTTCCCATTTACTCTCTACACATCCCTATCCACTCCTAGAGTATTCCCTTTGGGCAGAATCCTTTCAAAGGAAGCCTTTAGGCTCAAATCAAAAGGAGATACACTTTTGAAGGTAATTCATTCTCTCATGTTCATTTGTTTTATTTTGCTTCTCCAACCCCCTAAACTCTTTTTATTTACTTCTTTTGTAACAAAACCACTATCTTAAATATAGTAGGATGTTTTTATAATATTTATTTGAGCTACACTCTCACACAACTACATCAAATGGTTAAAGAACATACGGTTTCCGTGGATGGCGAAATTCTGCCTCCCGAAACGATGATTGTTCAACACTCATTTAACACCTTCAAAGGTGGCCATTATGATGTCACTATTTTTATATATGATATATAATATGTTTATGTTTTCTTTAAGCTTCTGTTTTTTTTCATTTTGGGAATACCTTTATGGTTTCCATTATGGGTAAACACGATATCTTCATTTTAGGAAGTGCGGACTACCGCCCCCTCAAAGTGATTTGATTCGTTAAATACCATATTTGGGACATATAAAGGATGGAACTATGATATTATATATGATATTATACTGGAATTATAATATACCTTTATATAATTATGATTCCATTCTATAAAATACGAAATAGAAATGAAAGTAGCGTTCATGCGTACGTACGGCTTACCGTCTCCATGAACGGTGCATTTCATTTCTTACCTCTAAATGATTATGTAATATTATAAATGCATGTACGTACTGGATATATATGACATATATGATATCTACATCATGAATACCATTCTGGAAATAATGAACCTTTGACCAAATTAACAACATGTAAGTGTAAGAAGTCTATTTTTGACTTAAGAACCAAATACCGACAAAATGAACATTATTAACTTAACTGATTACATGATGTTCATAACATGGTATAAAAGGAATAATGAACTTGAAAAAGGTTCTTAAGCAAGTAGAGATTAACTCAAGTTTATTATTCAGGAGATTAAAGAACGGTCGGGTCAAGTCAAATACGAGGTATGGGACTTCGTCTCAATCTCCTTTCGTTGAGGCATATTTTATTTTATACACAACTTTCTTTTATACGGTGTATAAACCCCTTTGACTTTTACGTTTATTCAAAAAGAATATTTTTTATACGAAGCATTTACTAAATGACAAAAGGGAATTTTTTTGTCGTACGTATGCGGCGACAACGACTTCTCCGCCGTCGTGAACGTTATTTGAGTTTCAGCTTCCTCTACAAGCCATACCTTCTTTTTAAAAGAAAAATAAATACCATGTTTTACTTTTCTTTTACTTTGGTATTGAAAATGGTTTTCATAATGTTTTTATTATATCAATGTGTTGTATTGATATCTCGTGATTGAAATGTGGAAATTTATTGTTTCCTTTATGCATGTTTTATGTGATATGATTATATTATGGTTCTTGGGAATTATTATGAAGACGGGTGGTTCTGTGATAAACTAAGGGCGGGTGAGCCCGTTATAGCTCTCCAATGCATTGGGTAATGTGAAGTAGTGAAATGTTAAGGTTTCTCCGAAGAGAATTTAGGGAATATACTGTGATGGGTATTCCAAACATAACCAAGAGGGTTACTCCCTATGTAAGAATGTTATGAATGCCTCAAGTTACCTTTATGTCTTATGACTTATATGATTTATTCATGATTTTATGAGGTATGTTAAAGTGCCTATGATTTATGGGTAAAGTATGATTTCATTCTTATGTATATATGAACTCATGTTTCCTTTCCATGTTTTTGTTTATAACCCATACTGCGTTTTTATGCTCATCCCAAGTTTTTGAAATGTTTTTCACAGGTCAAGGGAAATGTACATGATAAGATGATAGAGTCAAGGATGTGTCAAGAAATAATCCATGTTTTATTTTAAATGTGTTTCCATTTATGGGAATGAAGAATACTATCTTTATGTAACCACTTTGTTTATATGTGGAATGTAATGCAAGTTTTATGATCTAATTCTATAAAACTCTAAACTCAAAAAGATCCTCAATGTGTAATCTTGTAATAACTCAGGATTAAGTAAGGTTTAAGGCTGGGGCCTTATAGTTGGTATCAAAGGTCGGTTTAGATAACTTTAGGAGTTATAATTCTATTAAATGATTATCCAAAAATATTTTTTTTCGAAATGATATAGAATTTAATGATTACCATGTTGCTTCATCTAAGACATGTTTGTTCAGAATGGTTTTCCGTAGAGGAAACAGGGAAGCAGTGCTAGGAAGGCATACAGAAGGAAATAACCTTCTGAATCAGCATCCAGAAATGGTCGGAATTGGAAACGAACAGTTTGTTGTAGTAATGGCGTAGTTGACTCAAGCGATAAATGGCAGTGGTATCCATACACGAGATCAGCCAGACCAACTGCAGAGGAACATGTCAGTGGTGGAACATTTCATGAGGCAACATCCACCATCATTCAGAGGATCATCTGACCCTGTGCTAGCTAAAGGGTGGATTAAAGCACTGGAGAAGATTTTTGATGTCATGGGGTGTTCAGACAATCAAAAGGTTAGTCTTTCTATTTAACGTTTGGAGGGTGAAGCAGATCAGTGGTGGTCTATGGTTAAAAATATCAGGGACGCCGATGAGATTGATGCTCTTGACTGGGATGAATTCAAAGGTATGTTTCTTGAGAAGTATTTTCCTAAGGCTGTTCGACTTATGATGGAAAAGCAATTCTTGGAATTGAGGCAAGAGGAAGACTCAGTGGCTGCCTATGAAGAAAGGTTCACTCGATTGGCAAGGTATGCTGCAAATTTTATCTGGGACCTTGATAGTAAAATCAATCATTTCTACTCAGGATTAAAGCCAAAATATCGAAGGGCATTAGCTTCTCGTGAGTTTAAAAGTTATGAAAAGCTTGTTCGATGTGCTGAGAAGGTGGAAATGGAGTTTGCCGATGACCAAGTTTTCTATAACAACCAGCAGAAGAAGAGACCGAGGTGGCAGGAGAAAGGTAAGAATTCTTCAAAAAAGTCTGATGGTAAGAGAACTAAGTTTCCAGTTTGTGATAAATGTGGCAAAAGGCATGCTGGGGAATGTCTTCTGAATTCTGGGAAGTGCTATCGATGTGTTAATATGGGACATAAGGCTCGTGATTGCACTGAAAAGGATCAAGGTGAAGGTAAGAACAAATTTGATTTACAGTTAGTGAAATGTTATAAGTGCAATGAGATGGGTCACTATGAAAACGAGTGTCCGACAAGGAGCTCGAGTGACGGGAAGCAGTTAGACTACAAGCAGAAAGGGGTGGTGAAATCCTTTGCAACTACTTCAGTAGATGTCGGGCCATCAAATGAAGTTGTATCAGGTACTTTGTTTGTTTTTTCAGATTATGCCAGTGTGTTGTTTGATTCGGGATCTACACATTCTTTCATCTCTGAAACCATTTCTAGTAAAATGGGAATACCATCTCATGAAATGACTCCTGATCTTTTGTTAAAAACACCTGGGGGAAGTGTCGAGGCAAAAATAATTTATAAGAATCTTCTTATCCTTATCTGTGGAAAGAACCTACTTGCAAACCTTATTGTTCTACCTCTAGTAGAGTTTGATGTTATCCTGGGTATGGATTGGCTCTCTATTTACCATGATAAGATTGACTGTAGAGCTAAAGAAGTTTCTTTTCAGAAAGACTTTCAGTTTGTTTACAAGAATGAACCCTTACTTTTGATAACATATCAAGAGGCCGAGAAACTTGTAAAAGATGGAAATGAATGTTACCTTGCACACGTCGTTGAAAATAAAGGAACTGTTCAGATTAATGATGTGCCAGTGGTAAATGAGTATCCTGATGTTTTTCCAGATGAGTTGCCTTGAATAATACCAGATCGGGAAGTTGAGTTTACTATTGACTTAGTTACTGATGCTAAGCCAATTTCAAAAACCCCTTATCGAATGGCACAAATTGAACTTTTAGAGTTGAAGGAGCAATTTCAAGATTTATTAGAGAAAGGTTTCATTAGACCTAGCACATCACCATGGGGTTCTCTTGTTTTATTTGTTAAAAAGAAAGATGGTTCTATGAGACTTTGCATTGATTATAGAGCCTTCAATAATATCACTGTTAAGAACAAATATCCTTTGCCTCATATCGATGATTTGTTTGATCAGCTCCAGGGAGCTCAGTTTTTTTCAAAGATTGACCTGAGATCGGGGTACCATCAGCTGAAGGTAAAGGAGGCAGATATTCCGAAGACCGCGTTCCGTACGAGATATGGCCATTATGAATTTATAGTAATGCCTTTTGGGCTAGCCAATGCACCTGCTGTATTCATGGACTTAATTAATAGAATTTTCCATGAGTTCTTGGATAAGTTTGTGGTGGTTTTCATTGATGATATTTTGGTGTTTTCTAAAAGTAAAGAGGAGCATGAAAAACATTTAAGAGTTATCTTGCAAACCTTAAAAGAAAAGAAACTGTATGGGAAATTCAGCAAGTGTGAGTTTTGGTTGCAACAAATTTCTTTCCTTGGTCACATTGTTTCTAAAGATGGAATAACTGTTGATCCCGCAAAAACAAAAGTTGTGGAAGAATGGCCAAGACCCACAAATGTAACCGAGATTTGTAGCTTCCTTGGTTTGGAGGGCTATTACCGAAGGTTTGTTAGAAATTTTTCACGGTTATCTAGTCCAATGACTAAGCTAACTCGGAAGGGTGTTAAGTTTATCTGGACAAAAGAATGTGATGATTGTTTTCAGGAATTGAAAAGAAGATTGGTGAATGCTCCAGTTTTGGCACTACCTTCCAGGAATGGTGAGTTTGTTATATACAGTGATGCTTCATTGAAAGGACTTGGTTGCGTCCTAATGCAGAATGATCAGGTAATTGCTTATGCTTCACGACAGTTGAAAACTCATGAGGTAAATTAACCTACACATGATTTGGAATTAGCTGCTGTTGTTTTTGCTTTAAAAATTTGGAGGCATCATTTGTATGGAGTAAAGTGTAAAATATATACCGATCACAAAAGTTTAAAGTATATATTCACTCAGAAAGAGTTAAACATGAGACAAAGGAGATGGCTGGAATTAATCAAGGATTATGATTGTACAATTCATTACCATCCGGGAAAAGCAAATAAAGTGGTTGATGCTTTGAGTCGAAAAAGTAATGCTTCATTAACAATGTTGCGTTTGGAACGTGATCCTTTGGTTAAGGATTTGATGAACTTTGGAATAGAAGTTGTTGGTGCAGGGAGTCCTTCTGTTTTGTTTCAGGAATCAGTGAGATCATCTCTATCAGATAGAATCAAGCAAGCACAGAAGAAAGATAGTGAGTTGTAGAAAAAGGTAGAGCTGGTTCAGAAAGGTAAGTTGCCTGAATTCAACATTGATAAAGATTGTGTTTTGAGATTTGGGAAGAGACTGTGTGTGCGTTGTGATTCACAGTTGAAGAGAGAGTTGTTATGTGAAGCTCATAGTTCTCCGTTTTCAGTTCATCCGGGCAGTACTAAGATGTATAGAGATCTGCGGGAGTATTACTGGTGGGATGGAATGAAAAGAGATATTGCTGATTTTACTGTGAAGTGTTTGACTTGTCAGCAGGATAAAGCAGAGCGGCAGTTACCGAAAGGGATGCTTCAGCCTTTACCAGTGCCAGAGTGGAAATGGGAGAATATATCCATGGATTTGTTGTTGTATTACCAAAGACATCTCGAAGTAATAATGCAATCTGGGTTATTGTTGATCGCTTGACCAAATATTCTCATTTCCTTGCTATACGAGATACTTTCTCTCTTGATCAACTTTCCCGTTTGTATCTTAAATAGATAGTCAGGTTACATGGAGTTCATCTCTCCATTGTATCGGATCGTGATCCCAGGTTTACTTCTAACTTTTGGAAAGGCCTTCAGAAGTCGTTGGGTACTGAATTAAATTTTAGTACAGCTTTTCATCCTCAATCAGATGGGAAGTCAGAAAGAACAATTCAGACATTGGAGGATATGCTATGAGCTTGTTCTATGGATTATCAGGGAAGTTGGGACCAACATCTTTCTTTGGTTGAGTTTTCATATAATAACCTTTTTCATTCCAGTATACAGATGGCACCATTTCAGGCATTATATGGGAAGCGGTGTCGAACTCCAGATTTCTTGGATGAAGTGGGTGAAAGGAAGTTGATGGGACCAGAATTGGTAGAAGAGATGGCAGAAAATGTTCAGCTGATTCAGAAACACATGAGAACAGCTCAGAGCAGGCAGAAGAGTTATGCGGATAACCGGAGGAAGGATCTATCTTTCGAGGTGGGTGATCATGTTTTTCTCAAGATTTCTCCTTGGAAATGTGTGATGAGATTTGGTAAGAAAGGAAAGTTGAGTCCAAGGTTTATTGGACCATATGAAATTCTGTAGAGAGTTGGATCAGTTGCATACCGAGTGGCTTTACCTCCGAGTTTATCTCAGGTACACAATGTTTTTCACGTTTCGATGTTGAGAAAGTATATACCAGATCCATCTCATGTTTTGAGTCCAGAGGTAGTTCAGCAGGAAGAGAACCTATCTTATGAGGAACAACCGGTCCAGATTCTTGACCACAGGGAGCAAGTGTTACGGAATAAGGTGATTAAGCAGGTAATGTTTTTGTGGAAAAACCACATGATTGAAGAGGCAACATGGGAATCTGAAAATGCAATGAGGGATAAGTACCCCCGTTTATTCGATAAGTAAATAAATTGCGAGGACACAATTCTCTAAAGGGGGGAAGGATGTAACATCCCATATAAGTAATGAATAATAGATATTATTATCTATGTCTATTAATGATTAATATAGTGTTATAGAGGCTTAAAATGAAAATAAATACAATCTTATGCATGGAATACACTAATATTCTTAAAAGATTGTTTTACTGCATTTTGATGGCAAACCATTTTTGAATCTATATTTTGACAATTTTATAAACTATGTTTGTCAAAATAAACTTATCCTTTATGATTGGGACATCAAAATTTACCTTGTGGGAATTTTTGGTATTTTTCTGACAATGTTCATTTTTTAATGAATAGTGAAAAATACTGCATTTTACATAAAAACTGATTTTTAATCTAATTTATTTATATGATTAGATTATGTTTTGAATTGGTTTTGAAGTGAAATTAGAATATATTTTTACCATTTTATCCAATGGTAGTCATTGGAATCAATTTCACTTCGAAATTAGACTTAAACTGGTGTCAATCTTTTGATACTTATTGTTTTGTAAAAACACGTTATTTGCTCTAGCAGCAGGAATTAATTATTAAATTAATTAATTTGACTTATATGTATTGAATTTTGTAAAATAGACTTCATTTTTGAATTCGGAATATCAAATATAGCTTAGGGTGAATTTTTGGTAATTTTCTGAAAAACTTCAATTTTTGATGAATAGTAAAACCCCTAAGTGGTAATCAAGCAAACTGATTTTTCAGTTAAATGAAAGTTTACCACTAATGTGTATTGAATTTTGAAAATCCGACATACATGGTTGTCATTAAGAAGTAAAATGTGGTTCAATGAGATTATAATAATTTTTTGGTGAATAGTAACTTATTAAGTTCTTTATCGCGATTAGTGGTAATTAGGGTAGTTTAAGGTATAAATAATGCTTTAATAATAGGAAATGACCTAGACACATGTCCAAACCTTATTGGTTGTGTCATGGCCGACCAAGACAAGCCATGGGTCAACTTGGGGACCCCATGGAGACACTTTGGTTTGGAAATGACATTAATAACTTTTTATTAAATGTTAAAGTAAAAATGACACAAACAAGAGATGTTTTACGGAAACAATTATTACATGGAGTTATAAAGATCAGATTTTTGATTATAAATAGTAATTGGAAAGATAAAACGATTTCCTACATCATAGTAATTGTTTTATAATTTTTAGACATTAAATAAATTAAATTATTTATGACATAATAATGATGCAGCGATGACATCATTATTTGACGATTTAAATAAAATTGGAAGACAATGTAAAATCTATGAACTACACATGGCCAAAACCAATTGGATGAGTGGATTTAGAACCTTTATCACCTTATCCACGAATTATATCAATGTGGGACCTTTTAAAACCGAAAAACATTTTCAAATAAAGTAATATATCATTACTTTCCAAAAGTGCCCCTCCTCTCCTCTTATAAAAGGCCCCCACCTCTACCTCATTTCACACACTCCTCAAGCCTTTGGATCGGCAAACCCCTGCCCATTTACTCTCTCCACATCCCTCTCCTCATCCTAGAGTATTCCATTTGGGCAGAATACTTTCAAAGGAAGCCTTTAGGCTCAAATCAAAAGGAGTTACACTTTTGAAGGTAATTCATTCTCTCATGTTCTTTTGTTTTATTTTGCTTCTCCAACCCCCTAAACTCTTTTTATTTACTTCTTTTGTAACAACACCAGTATCTTCAATATACTAGGATGTTTTTATAAGATTTATTTGAGCTACACTCTCACACAACTACATCAAATGGTTAAAGAACATACGGTTTCCGTGGATGGCGAAATTCTGCCTCCCGAAACGATGATTGTTCAACACTCATTTAACACCTTCAAAGATGGCCATTATGATGTCACTATTTTTATATATGATATATAATATGTTTATTTTTTCCTTAAGCTTCTGTTTTTTTTTCATTTTGGGCATACCTTTATGGTTTCCATTATGGGTAATCACGATATCTTCATTTTAGGAAGTGCGGACTACCGCCCCCTCAAAGTGATTTGATTCGTTAAATACCATATCTGGGACATATAAAGGATGGAACTATGATATTATATATGATATTATACTGTAATTATAATATACCTTTATATCATTATGATTCCATTCTATAAATTACGAAATAGAAATGAAAGTAGCGTTCATGCGTACGTACGGCTTACCGTCTCCATGAACGGTGCATTTCATTTCTTACCTCTAAATGATTATGTAATATTATAAATGCATGTATGTACTGGATATATATGACATATATGATATCTACATCATGAATACCATTCTGGATATAATGAACCTTTGACCAAATTAACAACATGTAAGTGTAAGAAGTCTATTTTTGACTTAAGAACCAAATACCGACAAAATGAACATTATTAACTTAACTGATTACATGATGTTCATAACATGGTATAAAAGGAATAATGAACTTGAAAAAGGTTCTTAAGCAAGTAGAGATTAACTCAAGTTTATTATTCAGGAGATTAAAGAACGGTCGGGTCAAGTCAGATACGAGGTATGGGACTTCGTCTCAATCTCCTTTCGTTGAGGCATATTTTTTTTATACACAACTTTATTTTATACGGTGTATAAACCCCTTTGACTTTTACGTTTATTCAAAAGGAATATTTTTTATACGAAGCGTTTACTAAACGACAAAAGGGAATGTTTTTGTCGTACGTATGCGGCGACAATGACTTCTCTGTCGTCGTGACCGTTATTTGAGTTCCGGCTTCCTCTACAAGCCATACCTTCTTTTTAAAAGAAAAATAAATACCATGTTTTACTTTTTTTTACTTTGGTATTGAAAATGGTTTTCATAATTATTTTATTATATCAATGTGTTGTATTGATATCTCGTGATTGAAATGTGGAAATTTTATGTTTCCATTATGCATGTTTTATGTGATATGATTATGTTATGGTTCTTGGGAATTATTATGAAGACAGGTGGTTCCATGATAAACTAAGGGCGGGTGAGCCCGTTATAGCTCTCCAATGCATTGGGTAACGCGAAGGAGTGAAACGTTAAGGTTTCTTCGAAGATATTTTAGGGAATATACTGTGATGGGTATTCCAAACGTAACCAAGAGGGTTACTCCCTACGTAAGAATGTTATGAATGCCTCAAGTTACCTTTATGTCTTATGATTTCTATGATTTATTCATGATTTTATGAGGTATGTTAAAGTGGCTATGTTTTATGGGTAAAGTATGATTTCATTCTTATGTATATATGAACTCATGTTTCCTTTCCATGTTTTTTTTATAACCCATACTGAGTTTTTATGCTCATCCCATGTTTTTGAAATGTTTTTCACAGGTCAAGGGAAAGGTACATGATAAGATGATAGAGTCAAGGATGTGTCAAGAAATAATCCATGTTTTCTTTTAAATGTGTTTCAATTGATGGGAATGAAGAATACTATCTTTATGTAACCACTTTTTTTATATGTGGAATGTAATGCAAGTTTTATGATCTAATTCTCTAAAACTATAAACCCGAAAAGATCCTCAATGTGTAATCTTGTAATAACTCAAGATTAATTATGGTTTAAGGATGGGGCCTTATAAAGGAGGTATCATCTCACGCATTATTATAGGAACTTTATGACATATATTCCATGCCATGTTGATTATTTATATACATTATCTATTGAATATAGTTAGTGACTTGATTATTATATGTGGAAATTTATTAAATCAATTTTAGGGATAAAATAATTTTATTAATTGGGTTGTCTACATCAATATAACGAATTTTACCATGTATATCGATGATGAAACCTTAATTAGCCAATTTTATTATGATTGATCCATGAACCATTAGTTATATGGACCAAAATATTATTTTATTTCATTTTTGAATGCCAATTATATAATATGAACCATGTACTTCAATAAATAGGGAATAATAATTCATCTAATCAAATAAATTTTCTAAAAAGAATTTATATCGTAATACATGATGTAAACGTTAGGTTACCATCACATGGAATACTAATTGAAATTTATAAGGGTTATGGTGTTTTATATATTAGGAATGGTGATGTATTTAACTTGACTGTTATGTCTATATTCATATAAATAAATATGAACTAAAAAAATTAATATTTCAAATTAAATGGTGTTTATAATTGTGGTTTCCAATTAAAAAATAAATGTAATTTTTCATTATTCCTTTCAATTTTTTCTCCATATACCATGAAAACTACTATTATGTGATACCTTGACCCATATCCAACCCTAGTAGTGGGAAGTAGGTTTTTCCTCTAATGATATATCATTATCCCTTTCTTATTACCTAGACCTGGCATGAAGAGAATACAAAGAGGTGTAACTCATTTACATATAATATTTATACCTATCATTTCAAAGATAATTGTATCTTATATGTTTGTTAGATCATATTTTAAATGTTCGAAAATTTTGTAGAAATACCACCATGAAATCCTCTAATTGTGCACCAGAATGTTGGAAAGGAACATACTCGGAAGGTAGTGGGACCCGATCCACCTATAATCCCTCATATAGTTACACTTGAGGCACATATTGTTGATCTCCCAATAGTAGTAGATGGTCAATTATGAGATATATTTTTACACTTCAAACCATATATATAGATAACTCTACAACCTTCCCCTACTATAAAATAGTTGATTCTAGAATTCCATCTACATCATCCTCTCATCTTCTAAGGGGTTGTTGGTCCTTAGGTAAATGATTCAGTAATGGAGTCCATGTTATATGATTTTAATCATTTTTATACTCTAGAGTTGAGGTTCCAAATTACTATGTATATGTTTCATCATTATCATAAACTCGCATGACATGTCATCACCAAGGTCATATGTCATCAGTTTATGGTTTGTGAAGGATTTCAAATTGTTATTTATGATTAATTTGTTTCATAAATGTTGATAGAAGACTAAACATGAGTTTTTATACACCTATAGAATTGTTTTATGTTTTTGATTATATATTTAGATTGTTTTTATAGGACTCAGTGTTAGGTACTAGCACTGACCGGAGATGAGATAACATGTGTGAGATGTTCTTTGGATCGCCTTGTGTATACTATTTGATCAGAGGTGAATGATTTCAAGATGACCACTACTTTTTAGATAGTGAACTAGGATATCATTATAGAGTGGGACCTAATGGAAAATTAAAATGTGAGCTATGGTGGTATATCTTCGATACAATTATATGGTTCATCGAGAGGGAGGAAGAATCATTTCAAGGGTACACGTGGGGATTGTTCCAGTCGGATGGTGTGAACTGAAATATATTCCATGTGTCACAGGTGTTTTAGGGTAGACCCAATGAATCTCTAGTGTACAGGGATCCCAATTAAGGTCATTATTTTTATAGGATGGGAGACCATTAGCATTTCTTCCCACTTTTTCCTCTAGTTCCTATGAAAAATTGATCTGTACCGATGGCATTTTATGGTATGGGATCCATAGCTCCATTTCAAGTTGGTATTTGGTTTACTACAACTTAATCTCATGGAGGACATAGTCATGGAAGAGGTAATTGGAATTCATAGGTTTAGCACTAGCAGGGCATAATTTCTTGGTTTAGTCATGAAGCATCTTCTGGCGACGAATCCAGAAATACTAAATAAATGCATAATATACATGAAAATAAGATTGTGGGGAATTATATTGTATGAGGAAAAATATAATAACATCTACTTTAGTATCTTCTTTAGTTGAGATAGGTTCCTTACACTCTTTTATATTTGTGAAAATTATGGAAAGTTTGGTTCTAGAGATTATATACTCTTGTATAGTGATAACTATCAACACCCCATTAGGGGATTGATCAGAGAGTGTGCACTAGCCCAAGGAGTTCCCCTTGAGATAGTGGGGTATCATTTCTTATGGAACATATTTCTCCTCAAAATATCTGGTTTCAAATTCATTCTCAAGATGGACTAGCCAGTCCTTTATCATGTTCATGTTGGTTTTTATTGTTTGATGGTTCCTTTATATCACCCAATGATAGGGATTATATTCTCAAGGGAAAATGGGATGTCCAGTCAAGTAGATACAGAAATGGGAAACATGGTCTTGGTGTTGGGATATGATATATGGATATCAACTTTACTATCAATCAAGTTACATAGTTTATGTAATTAAATCATATTATGTATTCTTTCCTAGATATATTCCTAGAATACTTTTCTGGATTACATCCTATGCGAGACATGGATTTCACCTTTGAGCTAGTTCCAACAGTAGAACCACTGTCTATTCCTACTTATTGAAAGGAAACTATAAAGCTTCTAGAACTCAATAAGTAGATGGAAGACTTAGAGGGAAATGGTTTTATATGACCGAAAACATTTACACTCGGTTCACTTATCATTTTCTCTAGGAAGTATTAATACACCCTCATCTAGTGCATGGATTATCATTGGTTGAACCAGATTATTATTAAAAAATGGATTCCATTACCACATATTTAATTCATCTTTTATTAGTTATGAGGAGTGAAATATTTCTTTATGAAATATTTGTGGTTGGGATACCATCAGGTTCTTTTGAGGCCATCAGTCATACCATGGAAAGGGTTTTGGAGTTGACAAGTATTGCAAAAGTACTTGGTAATGTTGTTCTTCCATACAAACATGCCTTCCATTTTTATAGTATTGATGAATTGGGTTATTGACCTATATTTAGATTCATTTTAGGTATCCATTATGAACAACTTATTACTGTATTCGAAAACATGGCATGACCATTCCACCCACCATGATATAGTGTTGAATACGATGAGATGACACTAGCTGTATGCTAAGATTAGAAAATTACACTTTTCATTGATAATGTTCAATTCTTGAATAAAATTTTCTTAGATTTGGAGTATCAATTGACGAATAGAAGGTCATAGAAATAGTTTCCTTGGAGGATCCAAAGAATATATTTGACATATACCATTTCAGGGTGATGGATAGCTATTACAAGAAATTCATTCAAGACTTCTCATTCCTAGAAGGGCCTCTCACAGGATTGACTAAAATGGGTGTGATGTAATTCATATATTATTCTTTTGAGATATCATTTCATGAGTTTAAATGGATACTAACTTCAATTCCATTCATGGTTATTCTAGGTTCGTGTAGAGTCTATATGGTTTATTTTGTGTCATCAATAATTAGGTTAGGATCAGTTCTAATTTTGGTATTTCAATTCATAACATACGAGTCCAACCTGTTGAGAACACATGTGTAGAATTACCCCTCACAGAACCTTGAGCTACCAGTTATGCTTCACACTTTACATTTTTTAAAACATTTTATATGTGGTTAGTGGTCGGTTACTTACACATATCATAAAAGCCTTAATTATTTTTCCGTACTGAATGAAATGAATATTTGGTAGCACACATACGTAAAATAACTACATTCATTTGACTTTAATCTCTCTCATTCACCTTGAAAGGGTAATTCAATATCTTAGTCACTAATCTATAAGAATAAAAAAATTCCATCTAGGAGGCTTGTAGTAAGTGGTGGTTTTGAGATTTGTTTTCTTAGATGCACATGGATATTCATGAATGTAATGTGAAAAAAAATTTAGTTGCTTCAGAAGTGAAATAATCCCTTCAAACATAGGTGTTTATGAGGAAACATTCAAATCATAAGGTTCACGTTATAAATGAAATTGTCTCAGTTGGGGACCCACCACCTTATTTGGTTGTTTATGGGGGTATAATCATGCACTTCTATCGCTGTGTATGGGTGCATAATGAAATACATGAAGTGTTGATGTGATAATCTCATAACTCAATTTGGGATGATCGCCCTGGGATAACTAATATGCACTAAGAAATATTCCATTAGTATTGTTGGTCTATTATGAAGAGGAATATTGTAGATTTTATCATTCTAAGATCTACCTGTTAGAAGGTGATGCCAAAGCACCAACGACATGATTGAATTTTGCAACATCTTTTCATCCCTAATATAAAATGGGATGAAGCCACTATGGAAATCATGGTGGTTTTTTTGAGATCCACTCATGGAATTGATGTTGTATGGGTGATCATAGGTTGGTTGACCATGGTCACACCCTTTCTAAAAATTTAAGAGACCTTCATAATTGATGGTCATGGGATGATTTATATTTAAAACATTTCATTATTTCATGGTGTTCCTTGTTCTATTGTATTTAAACGATATGTATAGTTTAAATCATAGATATGGTATGGAATACATAAGGTGTTGGGTTCATAGAGTCTCTTCATTACATCATATCATCCTCAGAATGATGGGAAATATAAGCAAATGATATAGGAGTTAATTGAATGTATGTAGGAATGAATACTTCCTTTTCAATGATCAAGTTAATAAAATATTAAACATATTTATTTTTCCTAAAATAAAATTTTTGTAACAATAATTCATATGAATCTTTATGAGGGACTTTATGGTAGGAAATTTCATCCACCTATGTCATGGTTAGAGGTAGGTGAGACAACACTATTAGGTCCTTGTCTGGTTCAGGAAACTTTAGAGAAAGCATAGATGATTCGAAAAAATATGGATACATATCTTTCTAGGAAGAAGACTTATACAAATTTTCACCATAAACATATAGATTTCGAGGTAGGATATTGGGTCTTTCTACAGGTTTCACTAAGATTGTGTCATATATGTATTTAGAGATAGGAAAGTAATCACCGCATTAGGTCAGACATTTCTATATTATGGAGATACTTGGTCTAGTAGCCTATCAGATGGATTTACCATAGAGGTATCCAGACATTCATGATGTTGTCCATGAATCACAGCTTCACCATTATCATTATAACCCTTATCATTCATTGCTTCCTAAGGATATTGAGTTGGAGAAAGATATATCTATCATGGATAATAAGATATATATCATTTAAAGGATCATAAAGGCTCTCCATGGTTGGTAAATTCACATAGTCTTGGTGCTATTGAAATACATCCCTATAAATGGAGATACCTGAGATGGAGAGGCTGATATACATGCCCAGTTGATGTAACTATTCTCAGATGATGTTTTACAAACTTTGGATGAGAAACCTATTGATGTGTTTTTATAAAGTAATGGAGGACAAAACATCATAGATATTCAGGGAGGTATTTGTTCATTTAGTTTCTCCAAAAATTTTATTGACTTCTCCTTTCAAATTAAACCCCACTAACTATACCCTTAAGACAGTTTTTCATTTTCATTGAGGAGGAAGATGGTGGAATAGAGGTCAACTATTGGTCAAATACACAGAATGTGTTAAATACTATAAATGTATTTAAAAAAATTTCATATGGTAATTACATGGCATGTAATTGGTTGGACCGACCCCCTTCATGTCATGAAATGGGTTTTTTCTAGTTTTTTAGAGGTAGAGACTCTTTTGTTTTTACATGCCCCCCCAATCTGCACTGGAAAAACCACAAAAGAGAGCCCCACCATGACTATTCTAGGTTTATCTAAATCTCCACAGTATGATTTCTATTTTCTTATCTATTAGGTGCATTCGATATTAAATTATTATATCTCCACATCTATTCCTTCCAAATTTTTTTATTGTTCCATATTATTTGATATTTTGCTGTGAGCTCAAATTCCTTATTTTCAAGTTTGTCATCCATTTTTTTCATTTTTTTCTTTTTATCTTGAATAAAATGTTGAGAAAAGATGAGTGGTCTTCTATGAACCTAAGTTTGGTGATCTATTTCTCTTAACTAATGTTTCATTATTTTATATTATGCACAATTTCTCCATTTACTATAATTTTTTGTAGATTCCCCAAAAACATTAATAAATTAAATTACATATTATTTTCATATTATGGTTCTTTCTTGGGGAGAACCAACATTGTTTTCTAATCTACTTAATATTGGACACCCCATGGGTGTTCCCTTCCTTAATGAACAAAATACCCTTTCCTTAAAATATCTATTCATTTTTTGAGGTTTTTATTTCCATGTAATAAATGATACCTTTAAAATATGAAATGTTAATTGAACTAACTAGAAATGATTTTTCATGAATTGGGACCTTTGCATTATTTCATATTTGATATTCTTAAATTAGATAACATGGAAAGCCTTATTAATGTAGTATGACTATAATTCCTTGATGAAAAGGCATGAGATGTTTATAAATAAATCTTATAATCCTATCATGTAGAGAATAATACCTAGTATTCCATGTAGGTATAACCTTGATTAGGCTCATTATGATTTATATTTTCTTAATATTGATGAATGGTAGATACGTTGGAAGATATATATGGGTTGACTATGAATAGGATCACCATTCAGATTCTTTACCTCCAAATGAGTGATACATGTTCCACATGGGATCCACCATTGATGGGATAAGGGGTAAGATGGTTATACCATTTCACGAGTGACACGTGATCCAATCTATGTGATACCAGGGATGGGCTTGATGGTTATTATCATCATACCATTTTGGGAGGTATACTTGGGATTCAATTTATGAATTTCCTTGGAATTAATCATATGGTGTCCAGAATATATTGTTCTCTTGGAACAATAATTGGGTTCCTTTATATTATTATCCATGGATAGGTCCAATATTTCTGTTATTAAAATTATAGGGATTCCACATATGTAATTACAATAATTATAGTTCAGTAAATTAATGGGTCATGTATGCCAACCCAAATAACATTCTTAGGATGATAAAAGTCTTGATTATTTTTTATGGTGACCTATTATTAGGCTATACAATACTTACATGGGTATGTTGTGATTCAATGACCACTCCCCTATGCTGATGTATGTAGTGTCAGTAAGGTATCTAATGTGGAACTTAGTCATGTGTTATTATTTAATTACTTCATTTTATTTTTTATTACTGAAAACATATCATTTTATATGAACATAATAGATTTTTTGAAAACCATTTGTCATATCCTATTGAGTATATATCACACACTTCTTAGGCTGCCTTTGGTACAAAATAATACATCATGCCTACATTCATAGATAAAGGGAATCATCCATCTTTAAATATTCGATTCTAAGTACAAAGATTGAATACAGTAGCATTGGTATCAGTGTATGATTTTAATACAAGTAGATGAATATTTTGATCTTTTATATTTTATATATAATGTGGTATTTTTATTTTTCCCATGAATCTCATGTACCTCATTTTTTACATTTATAGGACATCAATATCATTATATTTTACCTATTTATGATTCATTGTATGCCTAATTATTTTTGTTAGATGATTTATTTTTTTATTCCATTAATTCATGTATATTACTAAGTTTACTATTATCAAATTTATTATTTACCAATGTGTTACACTATGACTCATGATGGAATAGTCTCCTCAAAGAAATAATCTAGGACTTCACAGCTAGTGGGCATTTTTTGGCATATGAGGAGGCATGCTTGAGGTCATGTGTCCAACAATCATGGGGGAACGAGTTATGTATTATGTGTTGCAACAATATATATAAATTCATAGTTAGGTAATGTTTTTTTCCTAAATAGTGGTGTAGTGAGCTGGAGAAGCTCAAAAAACAATTTAGTTGTAGAATTTATAGCATAATTTTAGTATATAGTATCTTGTGATGTAGCTAAGGAGGTAATTTGGATACACATATTTTACTCAATACATTGTCGTTTTTCCTATCATTATAGAACATGTTCCATTTTATTATGATAATACAATAGTAGTTGTGTTTTCTATGGAGACGGGGTTAAACTATAGGAAAAAATATATACTTTGAAAGTTTTATCTCTTGAGGTATTTTACTCAGAGATGAAGATAAAATTTTGAATCTTAGACATATAGAATAACATGTGAAACCCTTTGAATAAAACCCTTTATTAGTAGAAGCATGATTCTCATGTGAGAGCTTTCAATTTGAGTATTATAACTAGTTAGTTATATTGTAAGTGGGAGTGTTATAAGGGGATTTCCTAGAACCAACATATGTATTCACTTTGATTACCATTAAATGTATATAGTTATATATATATATATGTTTTTATCTAACCATGTTATTTTTTATACATCAATTTATGGTATATTAATTGTAATGTCCTTAAATTAGTTGCAATATTAAATGTTTGTAGTAATTATAAGACTATAATGAGAACCTAGTGATACAATGAAATTAATCATAAACTTATATCATTTTCTCTGGTTACATCATTCAAATAGGATAGAGATGATGTTTTAATATTAGTTGTTTGTGGCTCATAATCATTAAAAACACTTCTCATTTTGTTCTCACTTGATGATCTCGAATAGATGAAAACATGAGGACAAACCCACCAATTGGAAGACTGCATGTTTTAGGTGTTGTTAGTAGTTTCTATATGTGATCATTTTTAATAGTATCTAGTCATGTGATTAATATTAGTGTATAAAATTTTTCAAGTATATTGATGAAATATGAAAAATATCGTATTGATGTCATAGTGAGTTAAATTTTGTTCAGTGTGTCATTGGTGTTATGACATATGTTGAGTAATGAAATAGATTCTATCTATTCCGAATGGAAGTGTTATCATGGTCTTAGTTGATAAGGATGGTTGTAAATTCTGTAAATCCATGTCCAGTGAAGAATAAGATATATATATTTTTTGGTCAATGAATAATAATGAAAGTGTTCATTATTCCAAAATGTGTGCATCCTGATTTATAATAAATCATAAGAAAAAATGATTATATTGCATAGTGTATGTTTATATGAAAGTTTTTCTGTTTTGTGAATTTACAATATCTCCTTGGTGGCCTTTATGGGTTTCTAAAATCAATTCTTGGTCTATGGGTAATATTTACATCTATCAGGATAAGGGCCAAGAGGGTCACCCGAAATCATGTATTCCAGATTCTACAATATTCTTATAAATAGGATTATGGTGGTCCCTACCATAGGGTAGAAGACATGTATGAGAATTAAAGATATCCAATGATTAAATAAATTAATAATTATTTAGGTATATAATAATTGGAGTTGAATTTATTTATTAAAATTACTCACAGTGTATTTAGTGAATACATGGAAAATATTATATGAACAAATATTTTTTTAATATTTGAGGATTGTTTATTATTTATGGGAATTATTAGTTGTGTTAATGACTCACTATTATCACGTAATATATTTATTATATATTACAATTATTTTGTAAAATATAAATAATATTTATGATTCAATTAGTTTTTTAAAATGTGTTATTTATGGATTAATAAATGGGAATTATTTATATAGGCATTGTGGAACATTTTTTGAGTGTTTAATTCCCACTATATAAGAAAATAAGATCTCAATCCAAATGGAATATTCATTCCCACGAATTTTAGAGAATCTATCTCCTCCATCCCATATCCTAGAGAGATAAACATTCATTCAAATCAATCAAACAAAGAACAAATTATTGTATCAAAGGAATGGAGTTGTGGTGATCATCGAGACATCGCTGGCTTTGTCGAACCTCAACACTGGAACTGTGACATTTATTATAATCATTATTATGAACTCTTTAATTGTGCACAGATGATCAATAGGGATTAAAAATTTGATCTTTCAATTGACGACTATCAATAATGAGTGTTATTCTTATGTTCCATCAATGAGAACAAGGTAATTGTTAGTTTTTATTCTATGATTAGATAAATTCACATGTTATATGCATTCCCTTATTTGGTCTTAGATCACTAGAGTTGATGATGTTATTTCAATACTATGATGAAAATTTTAAATCCATAGCCGACCATCTTCCACTACATACCATGGTATTATCACCTTGATCCATTGCATCTCATACTAAGTTTGACCGTAGAGTGGGAAAAAGGGGGCAGTCAGCCATTTGGTCCCTTTTTAAACACTCTATTCTGGAGAAAACCTAAAACCCATGACCTCATATTTGAATTTTGCATATTAAAAACCATGGGTGGTTGTGAATATGAAATAAGATATAAAAATTGGTGAATATTATATATCCACAAAAATAAAAATCTAAGGGTTTACACATAACCAACATAACCATCAACCATAATGTCCACTGCCCTATTACTACCACATTCCAACAACTTATTCCTTCATAACATTACAACAACCCCCATATATCCATGCACAACATTTTATAAAAATATTACCAATATATTTTTTCATCACATCATTCATTAAATTATAAATTTACCATTTACTAGCATTACTATATTCATTATTTCATCCATTTCCTATATTTAATTTCATGCCATTAATTACAACACACCACATTTAAATTCATTCATCATTCACTTATTTACAACCATTCTAGCCTCAAATAATTTTATAATTAAAATTGTTCATTAAAATATTTATAATTCATCAGTTACATTAATTCGAATGATCAAAAAATATGATTTAACTACTCACCATTTTTTGATTCTCGTATATAAGCCTTTACCATGTTTATCGATTCTAGAATAACCCATAAATAACTGAAATCATCTCCAAATTAAACACACATAAATCATCTTATCAAAAATTTTAACATTATCAAAAAAATTAATTTCTACATAACCAACCACGTCACCGCTACCATAACAATACAATAATCCATCCACTATTAACGCATCAAAAACCACACCACATCCTCCCACTAAACTAAAAAAAATAGCTAAAAACATTTTTATCATATCCAATGAGACTAAAAAATATAAATTAAGTGAAATAAAATTGTAAATTCACATTAAATAACTTCAAATTAATCATACTTTGATGTTATAACATTGTTTCATGTTAAACAATAACACATTAATTGAAGATTCTCACACAACCAATTCGTTGCCAATGTTAAGCAATTAATAAATTATAAAATGTGTTTCATAATTTCAATATGTTAAAACAATGTATATTAAAATATAATTCATAAATATAATAGTAATAACATTAATAAAACCGTCATCATGTAATAAAAAATGTGAAATATATTAAAGCCCATATGAATTACCCTATTTACTTCAATTTCCATTAGTCCAATTATTTTTCTTATTATGCGAATCCATATGATCCACCAAGGGAAAATATTGTGGTAATTTAAAATTTTTAACATTATAAATTAGGATATGTTCGTAATAAATTATCCAAAATGAGCAATCAAATACCACTGCATGAGACGATAAGGAATCATTTATCAAACACAACCCAATAAATTAGGGACAACGATAAGGACAAAACCATACCTCTTTATGCTATAACAGTACTTCCACCATGAAATAGTGAGACACCAAAACCACATGACACACATCCCAAGTCGCAACACAAGATGAATTTGTATACCAATTATTTATCGAGCAATAAATCAGAAAAAAATATCATCTCATATATACATCTACTCAAGGTAAAACACAATAACAGATGTATAAATTCATTCTTACATATGACATTTCTACTCGATCTCTATATTCCTCCCTCTTAATATTTCTTAATGCCTTCAACAACCATGACACAATATGTAAATATCTATAAAAAACTAAGAGTTATAAATCCAATATATAATGTACATAATATGTATGTTAATTCAAATTATTCTTGAACTATATTTCATTGGAATTGTTACCTTTTTCAAATAAATTAATGGTGTCCCTGAATAGTTTCTAATGATAAATTGTCTGAATAATTTATATGTCAATAACTCATGACTAATGATATATTTTTGGGATGGTATAAATCACAATCGATATTTTATATTTAATATATATAGATATTTTTAGTCTAATGATCATATGAATAGGTGATAGTTATTGATACTTTTCATCCATTTCTTTTGATTTATGATGGTATGAACATTTTCTTTTTATTATTAAATAATTAAAGTCCTAATAAAATTTCATGGATTAAAAAAATAATTACAATGTAAAATTAGTAATTTTTTTTAAAAAAATTAATCCAGTTAAGGTTGTAGGACATAATTTTTTATTTTATTGATAATCATAGTAAACATATAATTGTTTTACATATGAATCCATTGAAAAATCATAAAAAAATATTGTATATAAAAGTAGAAATCAAAATATTTAAGACATGGTTTGATTGATGATGATTCAATATAACTTTCTAATTTAACAATCTGGTTATAACCAAGAAGTTATTGTCTTCATATTTACCTACATTCCATCTAAATGAATGAAAATAAACTATATAATATATTGGCTAAAAACATCTCAATTTATCTATTATAAAAATGTTACATTCTAAAGCAATATAATTTATATTGTTTCAGAAATTCATTTTATTATAATATATAAGAAAAATTTCATGGAATACCAAGTAAATAAATACATATTCATTCTATATAGATACTTTTGGTTTGTGCATCACACTAGTATATTCCATGAGAAGAATTATATTTCAAATGGATTAGTGGGAGAAAGGATAACTTTTGATAATTTTAAGACAAAAGATGGAATCATTTCATTAGAAAGAATGTGATTTAGTTTTGAAAGATCATGTGGATACCAAGTTCACTCAAGTGACACATTAATGTCTATGTTTATGCTAGATATGTTAATATTCTAGGATATATGGATTTCATATTGACAATGAATATTACATTTATAATTTATGAACACACTTCCTATAGAGAGGCCATATAGATTTATATTTATCTGGAATTAATGTCATGAAAATTTAAATGGAATAATTATATAAAATTTATGTTGGAAACATATATTATCTTAGAGAAGGGGACTAATTAAGGGTTTAAATGTAACAACCTGAGTTTTTAAAATGGAAAATTGTTCTTAATAGTGTATATGACTCACTACACTGAGCCTAAATGAATCATGATTATTTATGAATGTTATAACCTTTATATAAAATTTCAGTGTATGAATAATATTATTTACATTATAATCTATATATAAATATCATAATTGATATAAATTTATTGATAAATTATTAGGAAATAATAAAATTATTTTTAACAAATACATTTTATTTAGACAAAAACATCCTTCAAAAATGATTTTAATTTCCTTTTATGAGAAAATAATATATTTAATTGATGTATCTTTTAGAGATATTATTTTAAAAAATGAACATTATTTTTTAAATTATTATATCATAATTAACATAAAGTGAAATTTTTGTAGTTTTTTTTAATTTATTGATTTTTCATTAAAAAGTGTAAAATATCAATTTTTGATATAAGGTCAATTCATTTCATTAGATAAACTAATTTAAATGTTTCATAATAAATTAGATATTTTATTAATGGTACATATTAACCATTTTATTTATAATAAAATATTTAATTTCATTTTAATCATCATATTTCATGATTATGTATATGTTTATTTTAATGTTAAAAAATGCAATTTTCTGTAAAGTTTTTTTAGTAAAAAACATTTATCCATTTTAATTAATTAAAATAACCATAGTGAAGAAATAATTAAATGAAATTAATATATTAAACAACTATTTATATTAATTTAAAATAATATAATGATTTTATATGCTCGTAGAGTTAATATAAGTTCATATATTTCTTGAGAAATGCATTTCTTGAAAAAATATTATTCGACAAGTTTTATGGGTATATTTTTATGTTGAATTATAAAACATCAGTGATTTGAATTTGATAAAATGTATTGAATATTATAAATCAAAATAATTAATATTAGTTAATATTTTCAGGTTAATTTTTATCATAATGAATGTTAAAAATATTTAAAAAAACTGGTTACCATGGTGAAAAACTATGGTGAATGTTGGAATCCTTAGAGGTAAATGGAATAAATTTTTAAAAATTGTTTATTTTTAAATTATAGAGGTGTGTTTTGAAATTGTAGTCCAAACAATACATTATTTTTCAATATTTGTGTAAATTATCATGAGATTGATTTACTATTATTGAATAGTTTCGGGTGTTTAAAAAATGTCATACCCTCTCACATATACAATTTTACCTCCTCTCATATCCCATACACCATTTAAAACCATTCTAGATGGGAACGTTCCAAACTAAATTCCTTCCTTATTTACCTTAAAACATCTTATAGAACTTGGGTTTCTCTAAAATCCAATCTAGGAAGGCTTTAAAAATAATCAAATGAGGTGGTTCTAAGAATAGGTATTGTTCTTAATGAAGCATCATTTTTTATTTCATATTACACCTAAATAAAATATTTATAAATAATGATAATAAATTATCCTCATTGTATATCATATAATAAATTTTCATTATGAAAATGTAATAACATAAATCCATATCCCCTTCCATGAAATGATAAATGAAATTGACATTCATGTGTACTGATGATTTCCGCCATGTAAACCTTTGTAATGCTTTTTCCATCATTGCCTCTCATGAATATTCATTATGGTTTATTTAATTTTTATATATTATATTCATCAAATATTAATAATTATGTAAAATTAATATACCATATATATTCGTACATCAAAATCCATTGAAAAATGATAACATTAGTCATGTGTGTGTTGGACTGTCGTCTCAAAATAATATGATGAAAATTTTAACACCACATCACATATGTGTTATATTTAGGTGTATTTAAATAAATAATATGATATTAATGATTTATTTATAATTATGGGAATATCAAATGACATATACATTATTTCCATTATGATAATAGAAAATGGAAATGTTACTCATGTTTACGTACGACCTACCATCTCCCTAAGTGTATCATGGTTCATTTTTCAAAACCTTATTTCATGATTTGTTTTAAATTATAATTGAAGTATATCATGATAATTATTTATTAATTATTATTTTTTATATAATTAATTTTTAATCAATTTGACCTTATCAAACTTACCAAATTTATTTTGGATATATGATGCAAACATCATCAAAACATCCGACTTGAACCTAAATAATTATGTAATTCAATATGATATGATAATAAATAAAACAAATTGAAAAATAAATTGTAAAAAAAATATTTATTAAAGAATTATCATATGTTTTCTTTTTTAGCATGATAAAAAACACATGGGGTGAACCAGGATTGAGGTAAGTGATGTCTCTCAAAACCACCGTTTCCTTTGGGTTATGAAAATTATCTTTCAAACTCAATTTATATATCACTTTAATTTTATATCATGATTATAAATTAGGTATATATTTATTTCACATATATAACTATATTAATATTCATCCATTTAATTGTTTAATAGATGATTTATTCCTCTTTCCTAAATTCCTTGATTTTGAAATTTCTATTGATTATGATATAACGAATGATTATGAAAACCATTTTCTTTCAATGGATAATTGTTATTCTATACTTTATGATTTATTTATTTTATATGGAACACGTATATCATGATAATTTTTTGATGGGTTCTCTTAGAAATCTCTTTAATGCTGTGGGTGAGGTGTTAATCTCATGAGGCGTCTCATATGGGGTAAGTTTGAAAACCTAATCAATTATTGGACACTGTAAACCCTATGATATTGTATAGGTAGTTAGAATTTAGTAATGCTATATCATATTTTGTGTTGTAGCCACATTTTTTATTATATTATGATCTAATGATACCATGTTATTTATGTTATTCCTCCATGTGATTACTCGTGATAATTCTGTTTTTGTGATATCTTGTCATACACTTGACTCATATGTTATGTTATTTTATAATTTATAATACATTACAGGGATTTTCAGCTCACTAATTTCAATTATGTATTTCCTAGGTTACCCTATTAAATTTTTGGAGCTCAAATGGATTTCTGATCTAATTATAGAGAATAAAAAAAGGATAACATATTTTATGTTTCTTTTTGATTTATCATAAAGATAGTATTCCAAAGTCACTACTCCTCATGATCTTTGGGATTGAACAAATTGGATATTTATTTGTAAAATTCATTTATAATATATATAAATGGTATGGGTCACTATAGTAGGAAGCAGATAATGTTATATTTATTTTATCGATTATGAATATAAAACTCTAGATAAATACTAATTATATGACTAATTAAATGAAAACACCACTAATTTTTGGTACATTGTATAGTAAGTTGTTTTTGTGAAAATACATCCATTTATGGAAACTTAAAGTAGATGTGTCATTGAAGAATTTTTCCTAGGGGAAATAACCTGAAAATTTCAAATCTAAATGGCCTCGATTTTCTCATATTGTATGGAAATATCCCATGTTTCACACCTAGATTGAAACTCATATGGGTTATTCTTTGGAAACTCCCAAAACTCATTACATTCCAATATTATGTTCTTGAAAATATTGTTATGATTGAATACCAAATTTTGACATTTCCATTGATAACCTATATTGAAAACTAGAGACTCATAACTTTGGATACACTTATAATTTATAATTTATTCCACCCATGTATATAAATTTGCATTTTTTATGTTTATTATATAATGTAGTCTCATTTTATATTTATTATTTTAATTAATGGATCGATGTATGTGAAAATATTCCAAAAACTAACACGATAAGAAATGTTATGATTTCTCAATTGATATGACTAACTTTATAGGAGTGGGAGATCAAATCTCCAAGGAAATACTATCTTAACTTGCATAAGTAATGAATAATAACTTGAATCATGAACAATTTAATCATCCCCCTAATAAGGATAATGTTTCATTTGAGTCTTTTATGAACCAAAGGCAAGCTACCTTTAGGTAATATTTTTACCCCCACATCATGGAATAATTTATTAACTCTATTTACAGTATTTTCTCCATAATCTAATTTATAGAGTAAGATAATATTCTACTGGTTGTGCATTTCATTAAGGGATAATTTTACCAGTGGTGGACACTGATCAAGCACACAAAGTACAAATATTCTATTTATTCCATGTAATGTGAAAATTCAAGAAAATATTTTTGATAAAAATTTTCCCCAAACTCTATATTTTAAAATGGATACGGATTTCCATAGTTTCAAGAAAATAGAATATGTGTCTATTGATTTATATGAGTAAAACAATACAATAATTTTATGGTACACCAATAGATTTTCCATCAACACCAAAAATATGGTTGACCATTCCTTTAGTGGGTTAAATCCTAATCTGGGATTATAATTTGGGATTATGGCCATTGAAAACAATGAAGATATTTTCTATTGTGCCCACAAAGTTGATATGGAGATCAATGTATCACAGTGGTATCATGGTACTTGAGGAAAAAAAATGTACAAAATGTTTTCTTCGGGATTATCAACAGATAGATTACATGGATGAATGAAAACAAAACATCCAACTTGTCAAAATTGTTGGAAGAAGCATCCCGAAAACTATCTAATGGGAATAAGGGATGTTTAAAATGAAAAAAATGGGGCATTATGATAAATAGTGTTTTACAGAAATAAAGAAACCCACTTATTCAGAATGAGAAAAAGGTTCATATCAACACTTAAGCAATGACATAGTTATTAAATTTAATGTATCATGGGAATTATGAATGATAATTCCATAATAAAATGGTTTTCAATGATAATGATCTAAAAAACCAATATGGTCTATAGATAAAGGAAGATACTATACATTCACAACAGATGAGGTGGATCCTATCAATGATGTGCCGAATGGTATGTTAGTTATTCATTAAATAATAGTGATTGTATGATTTGATTATATTAATACACAATCATTAATATATTAAAATTTTAGTAGAACTATGCAAGAACCATCTCAAATATGGGGATTCAATTATCAATGAGAATAGAAAACATGGAAATGGTTTCACCGTAAGTAAATAACTCCTCCCTAATAAATTTTTGAATAATATATCTTCTAGAAAATATGATCTTACTTCCTTTAGTGGATTTTTATTTTATATTGGGAATTGATTGGCTATCCTTATATGTATTCAACATCATCTTCGAAGATAGTTAGATCACTCTCTATTCACAAGTGATCCTTTGAAATTATATAAGTGTGAGGTGGAGAACGAGTCGCCCCTAAAATATTTGGTTCAATCATGAATATTTTTTCCTTATATGAAAGAATATCTCTCCCAAATTATTGGGGAAAAAGATAGAATCATGCATGCATACATGCCCATTATGATGGATTATAATGATGCATTCCCTAAATGGTTTTCTAGACTTCCTCCTAACCAGGAGGCTATGTTTCTATTCAAACATATATCTAGATCTATTCCCATATTGAAAAGTCCATATAGAGTGGTCATTATTGATTTGTAAGAGTATAAAAATATTTTATAAGATAATCTTTAAAATAGTTTTATATGTCCAAAAAATTTACGATAGTGTGTACTGGACCTCTTCATCAAAAATGAGGATGGTTCAACGCACATATGTATAGATAAACAAGGACTCAACAAAATCACAATAAATAATAATACCCCTTTTCATGTATATAAGACATGTTTTATTTACTATACGGATAACAATATTTCTCTAAGGTGGAACTTTAATCATTATATCGCCAATTGAAGGGGATGAATAAAAATATTCCCAAAACTACGTTTTGAACTATGTATGGACACTATGATTACCACGTGACTCCTTTAAAACTCACCAATTCTCTAGTAATCTATATATACTTAATGAATATATTCTTTAGATATTACCCTGTAATGTTTTTTATAGTCTTTACAAATGTTGTAATAATATACTTCAAATGAATGGAGGGGCATCAGGAGAATTTGAATATTGTGAAAAAGTCTTTTAGAAATGAGAAACTATATAAAAATTATAGTAAATGTGGTTTTTAAATGAATGAAATATCCTTCTTGAGACATATTATACCCAACAAAGAGACATTTTTTTAACATTCTTAGAAAATGGAAATTGATGACATGCCTATACTAGCATCTATAATATTGATCAATAGTTTTATTGGACTAACTCTATATTAAAAATGATTTGTGAAAATCATCTCATTATTTTAAAAACACTAAATAATCTAAAATGGAAATGGATAATGTTGTTTTGGAAATTAAATTATAATAGAGCTCTATAGAGTCAAAATGAGGCTTATCACTTCACTAGTCCTCATGCTACCCTCATGTGGGGAAATTTTTGAGGTATTACTTGATGCTTCAAAGAAGGTATTAGGTTGAGTAATGATGAAAAATTTAATGTGATAGACTATGAATCAATGATTTTGGAATTTCATGCAATGAACTATCCCACACATGATCTAGAGTTAGATTCAAAGATATTTTCATAGATAATATGGGTATATTATCTATACGGGGTGAAGTTTTAAATATATAAGGGCCATAAGAGATGAAAATATACATTCACAAAAAAAATATCATAATATGTGCTAGTGAATTTGATTATATCTTATCAGAAAATATGAGTGTGTATTTCATTACTATCAGGATAAAGTAAATAAATAGTAATATACGCTATTTTGAAAGGATCCAGCAACCTTATCACTAATGAGGATTGAGAAGAATAAAATATTATATTAATTTCAATGGATCTACAAGGGAATAATGATGGATAGAATTAAATCATTCATTTCTAAAATGATTTTCAAACCATCCCTTTAGAAGAAGATAAAAATATATTCAATGAGATGGTGTGTAAATTCAAATAAAGGTTGAAAATGTAAGAAAATGGAAATTATTGGAGTTTAAATTTATGGAGAAGTATTTTTATTATTTTGTTCATGCCTATCTATACCATAAAATAAAACTATAAAGAAAGTGCTACTAAATGATTCACATGGCTCTAGTTTCTCCATGAACCCAAGGATTGTGAATATGTATCATGATTTCCAAGAGTACTATTGGTGGGACAATATAAAGACAGAGATCACAGAATATACATAAATGTGTTCAGTATCTTAAAAATTGATGTATTAAAGGAAACATTGTAAGGGAATGATTAATCCATTTCCCATTCCAAGATGAAAATTGGAAAACACTACCATAGAAGTTTTCACTGGTGTTATAAAGAAATTAATGGAAAACAATTCCCTATGGGTTTTGGTTGATCATATTATAGAGATTTCACACCTAATTTCCATTCAATAGGAATTCCATATTTATCAAGTTGTAATGTTATACATCTAAGAGGTGGTGAGGCTATTTTAATACCATTGTTGACTGTGTCGGGTTGTGATTGTATATCTTCCCATAATTGTTTGAGGCGCATCCAATATTTCTAAATATTGAGTTGAATATTATTAGAGATTATCTTTTGAAAAATTATGGTCAATCTGATTAGACTATTAATACACTATAAGAAATGTTGATGTCTTACTCGATGGACATTGAAGGATGATGAGATCATCATCTTCCTCTGTTCAAGATCTTGTATGAAAATTATATTTACTAAATACTCTATATGGCTCCACATGAAGCATTTTATGAGATTATATATAGAACACCTACATGTTGGGATGAATTTGGTGAATGTAATTTGTTGAAAAATAAAATATATAAGGAGATGGTAGGAAAGGTAAATATTATTCCACAACACATCTTGATTTTTTAGAGCTGATGGAAGAGCTATGCTGATAATCAGTGATGATAGATAGAGTTTGAGGTTATGGACAAAGTGTACCTCAAAATATCACCATGGAAGTGTTTCATGATATTTGAGATTATGAAAAATTCAAGACTCATTTCCATCACCCCCTTTGAGATTCTTGGCATATCAGAGTTGTGCCATAACAATTAACACTCCAACCAACCCTTTCTAAATGGAACGATATATTCAAGAATCTTTCTTGAGGAATTAAATAATAAAATCCTCATCTTTAATGAATTTAGGAGGGTATTTTTAGATAATGATCCCTCCCATGAGAATCCTTCAATGGAGATATTGGATTGTTTAGATAATGTTATATGAACAAAAGACAACTCACGTGGTCTAAATGCTATGGTGGAACCACAAATACCAAGAGGAAACCTAGGAACCAGAGGAAGTCAAGAAGAATAATCTCCATTCCCTATTTTCAATAAATTGTGTAATAAAAAATATAAAGGTTGAAACTATTTAATGTGGGAATAATGTAACATCGTGAGTTTTTAAAAAGAAAACTTTTATTCATATCATATGTCACCTGAAAAACCGAGCCTATATAAACCATTAATATTTATGAAATTTATAACTTAGTTATTAAATTGGTGGTATTAATAATATTAAACAATTTAATAAATATATATAAATGTCCTAATTCTTATATATTTTATTGATAAATTCTCATATAATGAGCACTCAATTTTTAATAATAATATTTTATTCTTCAATAAAATATGTTTCCACAAAATAATTTTTTATTTCATTTAATGAGAAAATATTATGAATAATTTATTACAATTTTATTAATTTTATTATATAAAATGAACATAATTTATGAAATTATCATATCATAATTATCTTAGGTATATATTTTGGATTTTTCTGAAATATTTGATTTATTATATAATTGTGAAAATTACTGATTTTTCGAGTAATGTAATTACATGTCACTAAATGAACTAATTTAATAGTCCAATTACATTTTGAATTTGTTATTAAAGTAAAATTTCAATTTTTTTAATAATATAATTAATTGGATTTGAATCATAATTTTCATGATGTTTATATAATCTTATTCTTATGGTTAAAAACACGGTTTTATATAAACCATTTTTAAGTGCATAATGTTATTTTTTTTAATTAATTAATATAACTCCAATTTAGATTTTAATTAAATTAAACTCTTATATTTTATAGAGAATTATAGAATTAAAATTCTTGTAATCATGATTACTTTTCACATAGTTAATATAAGATCATTTATTACTTAAAAATGCATTTCTTGACAAACCCATTTTGACACATTTTTCGTGTTTAATTATAAATAGAATTTCATAACTTATGTTTTTTTGAGATTGATAAAAATGATTCCACCTTTTTAATTTTCATAATTAATAAAATTTAAAAATTCAAAGTAAATTTTTGTCATAATGAATAATTAAAATAGTTATAAGACTAGTTATCGTGGTGAAAAACTAAAATGGTAAAAGTGAGTAACCTTACAGGTAAATAGAATAACGTGATTAATTTTTTTTAATTTTTGTTTGTATTTCTAGAAACTATCACCCCTAAAATTGATTACTTATCAATTTTTGAGAATCCATTCTTGGGAGTGACATCTAATATTTTAATGGTTTTGTGTGCTTACAAAAATGATAGTCCCTATCACTTATAAAATGGAACCTCCCCTCCTCTACATTAAACAATTAAAAAGACTTGTGTTATATAAAATACCTAACCATATACCTTCCTTAATTACCTCCCAAAATCCTAGATTCAATTTTATAATAAATCCAATCAAGGTAGTCTTTAGGTATAGTCCTAAAGATATGATCCTAAGAAGAGTTATTATTCATAACCAAGAGTCATTGTTTTATTTCTTCTTCCACATCATTCAATTATTTTTCAATCATGATGAAATAATAACATATTTATATACCTTATACTATGATTTTATTATTTCAATTGAATATCTTAAATCCATATCCACTTTCATCAAATGGGAAACGAAACCATCCGTCATGTGTACTACAGACTACCCCTCACAAATTTATATAAGTGGTTTTCCATAATTTCCTCTCATCACTATTCATGATGATGGAATTAATGTTTATATATTATATTAATTACATATAAATAATTATTTTAAAATAATATATTATATATATTCTTACCTTACCTCCCATTTAAAAATGATAACAATGTTCATTATTACGGTGGATTATTGCCTCACATAGCGATGTGATACATTTTTTATTACAACATCACATTGATGGTGTACGAAATTATATTTCAATAAAAAATATAAAATTTAGGATATAATTATATTTAGGTATATATAAAATAACACCAACCTAATTTCCATTGTTATAGATGAAATATTGAAATGTTACTCATGCGTACATATGTCATACTGCCTATATGATTGTAACGTGGTTCAGTTTTCATAGCCATGTTTCATCATAGGTTTTAAAAATATAATTTATATATAAAAATTATAATTATATAATTATTATTGATATATATATATATTATATATTAAATAATTTATTCTATCTTTTCAAACATACATAAAATGGATTTGGACATATCGCTTGAACATTGTCCAAACGTCTAACTTAAACATAATTGATTATGTAACTAAATACAGAATGAAAATAAATAAAATCAAAAGGTATAATAAAATTTAATGAGACTATTAATAAAGGAGAAAGTTAAAATTGTTTTATTATTTTGGAAGATTATTAATTTAAGAGAAAAATAAGGCTCAAACTATGGGATCTCTCTCAACCCATAATTCTCTTTATATTATGACCATTCTCTCTCAAACTGACATTGTATCTATAGTTAATGTTATGGAATGAATATAAATTATCTATAAAATTATTTGATAGATATTCATAGCATAGTACCCCTTCTTTTATGGGGTAATTCATTCCTTATGCTAATTCATCAAAATCCATCATTAGGAAATATCCTTCGATTATTATATGAGGCATGATTATGCAGCCCATTTTATTTACATGGGTAATTATTATGTTATGAATTATTATTTATTTTCTTTCTATGAAACTAAATTTTTACTAATGTGTGGATCAATTAATGTTTGGTCTAATTTTCTTTTATGTACCTAATATAGACTCTAAATGAGTTCACAGAGCTCTTAGGGATGTACGGGGGGCCTATTCGGAGCCCAGTTTTAGGGGTGAAAAAGTCCATTCACATGGTTAGTTTAAACTATGTGAGTAAGGACACATGATTAGTATAACCATGAATGATATTTACAATTGGGACATATGAGGTTCATTTTTTCAAACCGTGTGATTTCTGTCACACAACTATGTGCAAAGTCTAGAGTTTTTAGTAGAGTTGTTTCACACATTTGGTTCATGGTTTCTATAACCATGTTGCCTAACACTGTTGAATGAACCCTCCTATAGCTTCCCATGCATGGTTATCACATCGATTGGGAAACCATGTTGGAAAACCATGGGATGGAAAATTTTGCGAGAAATTGAAAAATTGGACTTAAATTTTGTATTAAATGAACTCCTCTCTCATGTTTTATTTCTACTGGATATTAGCTTGAAAATATATCTTTTAACTATTAAAGCCATATAAATTGGGATTTGATATCGAGCATCCATATAGATTCTGAACCAACTTCTATTTGTCTCATTGTATCTTCACCATTTTGTTCTTGATTCCTTTTTAGTATTTCATCAATCTTCTTTCTATCAATAATGATATTTAGATGTATGCTCGTTTATCCTATTTTTCCAGAATTGGTTCATTCTTCAGTTCTCTTAAAATACAAACCAAAATATCAAATGATACAGGATGATGAGTGTTATTCATTCCTAAGGTAGATGGTATATAACACATATCTTAATTTTTCTTAATTTTTTAAATTATCATCTCATCAAACTAATTTCATTGTGTGTCATATTTTGAATTTATATGAATTTATTGTAATCATTAAAACCATGTTCGGAGACCCATGATATATATGTTATCCATCATTGGTGGATACGCCCACCTCACAGACCAACCCATGTAGGGTGTTGTCCATAATCTACCTTTTAGTGCCTTGACTTGTATGTTTACACCAACATTCGGGTATGATTTATCATGACATTGAAAAAATGAATACTGGGGGTAGTTTTCCACTTCCATTTTGATAATTTTTTACAAAATTTTATGCCTTATACATTGTATCAGGTTTTATATAATTCTAGACCAAGAACATATCATAACTAGATTTGGTATTTTGTTATCAGTTAATCCAGTTGTTTCATTTATTATAATTTTATCTCTTTCCTCTATTATGTCTATTTATTATTACTTATTAAAATATTTACCTACTATATCACATTTATCTAATGTTCTACACTATGGTAATGAGGGAATAGTCTCTCATCGGACAAACCATCAACCCTTGTTGTTATACATCATCCTCTAGGGTTCGTGGAGACGTGCTTGAGGTCATGTGGCCAACCAGCCTCAGGGCACATGTTATGTGGAATTCGGGTATATAACATCAAAAATTGATATTTGTGTGGTTAATTTCATCCTTTATGATTTATAGAAAATAGATTGGAGATTTGGAACGCATGGAATATGGTCATAATTTATGCAATGGTGTTGTAAACTCGTGTTCATGGTAAATGTCGAGTATCCAAAATTATAACTATTGTTCTATTTTTTCCTTTTGCAGTTAAAATCATTACACTATTGGGTGACACAAATGCCTTTTGTGTTTGATATTATTATTTTGAATGAGAATCGAATTTTAACATTGGCCTGATGATATGAGGGTAAGATAACTATTACATGAATCATTATATAAACATAAAATTCACATGTCATTCATATTTCCAATACATAAAGGTGAATTTCACTCCTTTTATTAATTCATGTGCATGTAATTGTTGAGTGATCCTTATTTTTCTAGATATACATGTGCTTCTCTTGGATGTGATTGAGTGATTTATAGTTTCAATTCATGATATTTCATCAGAAATCATGGGTTTGAATTGGTAATTTACAAAGTCGAACCATTAGAAAATGATAAAATGGGTTTAATTCTTAGTGATAAGATGTGTGGGCCCTGATTCACTAGGAATGGAAACCCATTATATATGAACTATGATATATAAAAATAAGAAAATGAAACTATAAATTTAATCATGAATATTAAAATGAAATGGTTGCGCAACTTTATCCAGCATATTCATGTTTATGAAAGGTATAGGAGTGAACCTGGTAATTAAATATAAAATGAAACAAAATGGTTTCTAGTAAATGAGGATGAAAATTACTATTGACCTATCATCTTCTAGAACCCATGAAACATAAAAGTATATAAATTACCAATACCTGGTCGTCTATGTGGGTATTTGGGGTAGTAGACCTAGGGTTGTGTGCCTTTTTTACATTCATCTTCGACTACTGATTCTATATATATTTGTATATAATTTCCTAATAAATATTCTAGGAATTTTTAGAACAACACCACCAAGAATTAATTTTGTCATGTTATGGGAGGGTAGAGATGACCATGCCCCAAACATGGTGGTCCCTGAGCTCCCTGTCCTACTTGCAGGAGTGCCACTTGAGGCACCACCTATAATACCTTATCTAGGAACTGGCGCCAAGGTTCATGATAGTTTCCCATGTCTAATGATGTACATAAATTCTACACCAGGTATTGATCCTATGAAAAATGATTTGATGCTAATGTTTTAATCGTAGCATCCTCCCACCTTCTTGAGTGATGTCGGTTCATAAGAAGGAGAGTCTTGGATAGCGGCCACCTTGCCTATCATTGATCATTTAATAATGCCACTATGGTAGAGGTTCAATATTACTATGTACATAGTTTGTGATTCATAAAAATGTAGGTGGGATGTGATTACCTAGGACATTCTCCATCTAGGAATGGTATGGGGTGATTTACAGGCTACCTTATATGACCAATTCTTTCCTTAGATGTTGATAACTGACATATCCAAATATTTCATTCATCTCAATCAGGGTTCTCTATCAGTCATAAAGTATTTAGCAAGCTCCATGGAGTTACAGTGACTTTCACTACTACTATCTAGTTAAGAGCTTACATGACCTAGTCTTTTAAAGGATGGGTTTTAGTTTTCCATCCATACTTTTGTGAATGTATTTCACCTACATAATTTCATGGAAATAGTCAACAAGGATATTATCAATGAGTGAAACAAGAGGGATAATTATATTAACAGAAATAGAGATTTACTATCGAGGAAAGATAGTAGTTTTTCATGAAACAAAATGTGATCTATCAAGGATTCATGTTAGGGTTGTATCAGTAAGGGTACCCATGCCAGTATCTCTATTATATTTCACTACTATTTGTGGTAGGGGATCATGGATCCTCATTGTAATAAAGAAACATTGGAGTGTCAGGCTTGCGGTTGTATATGGAATCTTCCTAGATTCAACCATACCATTTCATCATATTATAGTGCAATAGGTTCCACACCAACTCCACCTTCAGTGGTCATGTTATTTTTTGTCGTGTTTGATTGGGAGTTTGAGTAGCACTAGTAGGAATTTCAGTGGAGGAGGTCAAAGCCACAATATCTAGACACCTAAAAACCACCATCGACATAAGAGAAGTTTTTATTATGGTAGTCTATTTGTTTCACCTATTTTTGTATCCGTTCAGTTGAACTCACTATAGGTTATACCATAGTATTATTCTATATGAACAACTATATTATATGTTACTATTCTGGTAGGCTACACTCAAATATCAGCTTTATTTGATACAAGGGATTCACACACCATCATCTCTTTATCTAATGTGGATATTCTAAAGCAATAAATATCGTATTACTGTGTTGTAATGACCCTAGAAACACCATTTGTAGTATATTTATAGGGTATACGCCAATGTAGTTATTTCCCCCTTGAGTATGAGGTAACCCTTTCTTGTCAGAAATTTTTGTTCTCGAGATGATGGGACTCGATGTCATTGTCAGGATGGACTGGTTGGTTTTCTATCACACATTCCATTACTTCTATCACGGAGGGTTTTCTTTTACTTCAAATGATCGAATAATATATCAATACAATGATGGGTGAGATGTAATGGATATTAGTGTTAGACTAGAGCATCATAGGTTATATGAAGTGTCCTCCATGATTTCCAATATTTTCATAGAGGATCAGGGTTACTTCAGGATGAATTCCATCTAGTACTCTATCATTTCAGATATGTATTTTCCAAAACAAATTCTGTTTTACCTCATGGGAGATGGGTATAGTTTACAACTGATCTTATTCCAAGAGCATCTATAAGGTCAATTCCTCTTATCCAAATTACATCTACTAACCTCCATGTGCTCAAGTGGTAGTTAGAGGACATAAAGAAAAGTGGTTTAATATGGCCAAGTACATCCCATTGGGATTTTACTTTTCTATTTACCAAGAAGAGGGATGAGAACGTTCATATGTACATGGATTATTTAGGGTTGAACTGGATTATTTCATGAACCTGTATCCACTACCTCATATAGAAATTTGATTTACTAGCCCTGGGGAGCTATAGTCATTTCTAAGATTGAACTATGATTGTGTTGTCATTATGTTTGATTCAGACCATCACACATTCCACAAACATCATTCCATATTCGGTTTGGCAAATATGATTACCTTTTTAGGTAGTTTAGGCTTACAAATATTCCCTCCATTTTAATGGCTCCAATGAAAAGTGTGTTCCAACCTAATCTAGATTCTTTAGTCATTGTCCTCATGGATGACATCTCGTTGTATTCTCAAAATTTAGGTGACCATACAAAAAAACATGAGATCTTTATTATTACAAAGAGAGAGAATAATCATTAAGACAGGTTTGTTTTGTGACACTTCTAGATATAAAACGTTCACTTCATGGGTAATAACATCTCAGGATTAAGAGTTTCTGTTGACCTATAGAAGGTGAGTGTTATGTTTTCTGTGGAGAATCCCAAGAACTTGTTTGATATATGGAGTTTCTTAGGGATGGATGGATATTATAGGAATTTAATATAGGACAAATCACACCTTTCTCCACCTCTTATTTGTATTACAGAGAAGGATTTCATGTTTATGTGGTAAAATAATGAAACAAATCCTTTCACGGGATGAAAGGATGGATTATCTGTGCACCTATTCTAATTCTTCTAGAGCTTGGTAACATTTATACCATGTTCAATGGTGAATCTTCTATCGGACTAGGTGTAGTTCTGATGTAGGAGGAGAGAGTCATTTCATATAGATGTCAAATGTTGAGGCCCCTAAGAGAAATTACCCAATGCATGAACTTATGTTCACAATTGTTGTGAATTCCTTACATTGATGGACATGCTATATTTTGGGTGGGAACATTTTGGATTACATAGACCACAAGATCCTAATATATATATATATTGTATAATGTAAATCTAAAATAGTGAATAATGTTCTAATATATTTAGTCAATCTATATTTTTTTTCTGCATTCTTATAAAGGGAAATGTATTAGTGGATGTGCTCAGTCTGAAACCTCAAACACATTCCATATAATAATCCATCGGTGAATGGATGTTGAAGGCCATTTTTAAAAGCTTCATCTGTAGTTTCATGGTAGTATTGAGTAGACCTATCTCCTAAAATTGATAGTTACCTCTTCACTCAGTGAGAAGGTTATGATCATGGAATTTTCAGCACTAGGGGGGGCTTGTTTCTCCAGGATATTATTTCATGAGACGGCCCGCCTCTAGATTGATCTATGTATATAGATGAAATATTATGAATACATGGAAACTTTTGGGTTACTACATTTATTTTATGGGAGTTTATTTGTGATTCACAGGCTTCTCATCAGGAATTTTATCTAGGAATCTCAAAAATGTATTGACATATGTGACACCAATATTGATGTCCCTAGATGATATATCAGATAGCATGATTTACCACAAGGTGTTCAATATGTCAGAACATGAATGTAGAGAACTAGTGACCTGGAGGATTTTTATAGCAACTTATAGTCCAATAATGGAAATGAGAATATGTTTCCATGGGAATTGTCATCAGTTAACCTTGGTCAACAAGAGGTAGCGATGTTCTATGGGTTGTCATTGAATGATTTATGAAATTATCCCACTTTATTCTTATTTGAGAGACATTCTACGTTGATTAGTTGGGATGACTATATGTTAATGATTTCAGAAGAATACATGGGGTCCCTTGTACTATTGTTTTAGTTAGGGATGCCCATTTCATTTCATGGTTCGTGATGGGGTAGGAGAAGGCTATGGGTACACTTGTTCTTCTTAGATCATATTTTCACCCCTGGGTATATTTTTAGTCCAATTGTACGATACATCTTCTATATGAAATTATTTGTGCATGAATTATTGATTTCAAAATTTCCTGAGGTAATCATATCCCTCTCATAATGTTCTCCTCTAATAATAGACTCCATGTGATAGTTCATATGTATCCTTTTGAGGCCTTGTATGGTAGGTTGTTTGTTTCACCACTATACTAGAAAGTGGCATCCTAGACAGTTCTAGTGGGTCCTCATTTCCTAAAAGATACTTTATAGAAGATTGAGGTTCTCGTAGAGTATATTTCTACAACAATGTCTAAACTAAAATCTTATACAGATCGGCATAGATGTTCCCTAGAGTTAGATGTTGGGGATAATTTTTTCATGAGGGTATCACCCAGGCTAGGGTATAGATGAATATAGAGTCAAGGGAAGCTATTTCCTCATTACATAGGGCTATTTGAGATTCTGGAAAGAGTTAGGCTGGTATCCAATTAGTTGCTACTACCAAAAAGGTATCATTCCATGAACGACATCTTCCAAATTTCACAAATTCCCTATTATGATGCTAATATGTGTCATAATTTTGATTCTGAAGACATTTGGTTACAAGATAATTCTTCTTTTGAGGTGTATCCAATACACATCATTAACTGGAGCATGAATTCTCTTCAAGGGAATTCTTTCCCTCTAGTATAGGTGTTATGGAAGCAAAGATATATATATATATATCTATATATATATGATGATACATGGGAGTATGAGTTAAATGTTTATTCATAGTGTCTAGAGTTGTATTCATAGAGTGTTTCTACACCTTGAGAAGGTGAAATCGGGATGTGTTCCTTTAAGGGGGAAGACTGTGAGAACTCGATTTTCCACTCAAGTATAAATCATTTAAATTTTGATCAAATTTTTTTATAGACTTACTATGGGTGCCTAATGAATTCAAAAATTTCTATGGGGATTCTAAGTATTTTTTTATACACTAGAACACATTTTTAGCTGTGAAAGAGGCCTATCACATGATTAGTTTAAACTATGCATGGTAGGACACATGTTTATCTTAACAATGAAAGAGAAGGATAGAGGGGAAATATGGGGTGCATGGTTTTCCCAAAAAATGTGATATGTGTTGCATGACCATGTGTAATGTCATTTGTTTTTAGTAAAGGTGTGTCGCATGGTTGGTGCATTGTTTCCCTCACTATGTGTCCTATCTATGTGGTATTCCACTTCCAACATCTATAAATGCATGATTGATGCATGGTTTGGAAAACTGTGTGTCTAAATTGTGTGAAGGAAAATTTTGGGTAAAATTAGAAAACTTACCTTTAATGATTTTTTAAATCAACCCCTCTACCCCTTTTTCATTCCATTGGACGACACCCCACAACATATATCTATTAGAATAATAAATCCATATGAACAAGGATTTGTGATTGATCATCCATCAGGAGTCCGAATCGATCTTTGTTTTTCTTTTTCGATATGCATAAATATGTTATTGATTAATTTTTAATCCTTTATTATTCACTACTAAAAAAATGCCTTTAACATTGATAGAATAATCCATTATTAGTACTAAAATGGAACCTATAATTTTATCATGGTTAAAATCTTGAACCTTTTATCAGTGTTAAAAAGAAATTTTAAGGTTCCCCTACAACATCACTAAAAATTAATGGTTAAAACATTCCTTTAATAGTTTTTTTAGCGCTGTTAAAGGGCATGTTTAATCACTATTATTTTAGAGCTATTAAAGGGGGACTTTAGCAATGTTTTTTAGCGATTATAAAAGCTAAATTACTAATGGGGGTAAAAAAATTCATATTTCCCTGAGCGTCTAAACCCATTACCAGTGATTCAATGACCCCTTCAAAAGTGCTCCACCCCCTTGTCAGTTATTTTCACACACACCCCCTTTATCAGTGCTTTGTGTGTTTCCAGCCTCAAACGTGCCTCCTTGTATTAGAACCTTTCACCTCTAATTCAATGATGGAACACATTTACCACTACAATGTATTGTTTTTCTATCTATTTAATGATATATTAGATTATTTATATATTTCATTACTTATATATTAACATATATTTACATAATTATTTTTAAATACATTTATAAAATATATGTGTGTGTGATATATATATACTTATATTTAATTAAATTATAATAAATAATAAATATTAAATAATAAATAATAAATAATTGCTAAGAGATAATTAAATAAATAAATAATCAATTTATTTATTTGTTTATTTATATTTAATGAATAACTAATATATAATCAATTGATAAATAATAAATAAATAAATAAACCTAAATCACTAAGAAAATCTCAAATCCCTAAAAACACTGAAATTATCAAAGAATATGATTAGGGTGTTCTTTTCCATCTCCCCAAACATCCAATTAAATATCATGAAATGATATTTGATATGATATGTCATACATCCCAAATAGACACTTAGATCAAAATTTATAGCCAATTTATTTTTAAGAAAATGGGGTTGACGACTAAAAACACTTTTTCAGATGTCTTATAGGGATTTTTGAGGACAAAAAGGAGGGATAATAATCAATGACCTTGTCCCGGACCTATATGGTTTAGATCTCATCAGATTATTTGATTTGTTATGTGGTAGAGCCCAAATGAAAACTCAGATCGAATGTTATGGTCATTTTATGTTCAAGTTACATTATCAACTTATTTTTGATATTTTATTTGTTTTTCGTTTTTTTTCTGTAAATTGTTATTAAATGACAATTGATTAGTAATAATAACAAAATTATAAATTGAAAATATTTTTTAAATTATTTTATAAGACAATTTCACTAAATATCATACATATTAAATGTAAATACTTTATTAACTTATCTAAAACATATTTTACAAAATGTAGATTCTATTTATATTATTATAAATATATTTATATATTTATATATTATTTTAATGATATATAATTTTTTTATGTATAATTTTATCAGTTCTTGTAAAAAAGTGCTGATAAATATCCTTTTATCAATGCTAAAAAATCATCATTAAATAACCCCTTTAACAACACTTTTTTGTAACACTGAAAAATGGGTATTTTACAATCTTTATAGGTAGTTATGATTAAGCCATAAAGTTGGATAAACCCGGATTTGTATTTGTGATTCGTCTTTATATCATCAACTCTATTTAGATGTATTCTCATATGCCCTATTTGTAGGGCTTTGTTCCATTATTCACATCCCTTCCTATCCAGGCCAAACTAGAGGCTTAACTGGATGAGGAGAGGCATATGAGACCAAGGTAGGTGGTCAATAACTCACCCCTTAATGTTTCATTATTTTGTATATTTATGTGACGTCATTCCAGTTTCCTTGGAAATTATATGTTGAATTTATATTACTTTCTTTTAGTTGTTTGAATCAAGTTCTAAGACCCATCCCATATATGTTATCCATCATTGGTGGTTACGGCTACCACACTGACCACCCCTTGTAGGGTGTTTTCCATAATTTATATTTTAGTGCCTTGACTTGTATCTATGTACCACCATTCAGGTGTAATGTAGATTGACCTTGTAAATGGTATGTATTTTTTTTAAATGTCTATTCGATGGTACTGGATATAACATGTATTCTTCTCACTTGACTCATATAACCTAAGAGCCTCAATGTAATAAATGAATTTTAATTTTAAATGGAAATTATACTATATATATGACATGTACTAATGAATTATAATTTAATGGTTTCATTGCACATCCATAGAACCTATTACTACGTCTAATGGAATGCATCCGAGTGAACCAAAGAAACATATTGAATGAATATGATTTAAATGTATTAAATAAATGGATGCATTCTCAATTATACTTGTCACAGTAATTAATTTCAATGTCTTGTACCTTGTGAAATATTATATAGCTTTGTATTAAATAGTTTAATTAATTAAATGAATTAAATGTAACATTCATAACTATATATAGACATTGACATATCTATAGGGGTGGTTAGACTCACTTTATCATTTTTATTCTTGAGGGAATGAATTGATACCTCATGGATACCATTCGGATTCAATGATCTCGGTTTCCTCTGTCTAAGACCCACCTTGGAACCAGATCCTCATGATTATAGGATTACCGATCTTAAACCATAGGATCTCTCCTTTACTGTTATAGAATTATTTGGATACACTCCATAAATACAACATGGTTTCTACAAACATTAGGTTCCGTCATTACATCTTTATTCCTTGCCCTAACATATCATGATTTACCATGTATATATTTATTACACTCAATTAGATCAGCACTATTGTTGAATTCCACAGATGGTACTCCATGGATTACACTCTTACCATTATCCTAGATGCAATTAAAACGGAGTAAGGAGACCTTGAGGCCTTGGATTCCTTAGATACCACCTTATACCCCTTTTGTTATTAACACGAATACTGGTTTACTTATTATATCATGGAGCCTTCACTATTACCATAATGAGGTGTTTTCAATGCTTTTCATGACTCAAGTGACATTATTATATAAACTAGAACTTAATTATTTAATCAACTGGTAATTTATTCTCACACTAGCTGAGGGATAAAGAAGTAACTTTGTTATTTATGTTATTGTACTTATTTACTTTTAAATATTCTATGTCACATTATATTACACATACAATATGTTAAATACACCAATTATAGTTGCCTACTGCGATTTATCTCATACCCTATTTGGGATCTATTGGTACCCAAGAAGACTATGTGTACATATGTGTCAACAAATGTAATTGTAAGACATCAGAAACATAATTAATTACTTTCATAGGATGGAGGTGGTAGTAGATGACTAAGAAGGAGATCAGGATTATAGGGAGAGTTTTTTTTTCTTTTTTGAACATTTTATCTCATTCATTTCCTGTTAAATTGTACAATTTTTTCTAGATTTCTAGATACACGACATACCATCATCAACTTTTGTATATTTTTATCAATTATTCAATTTGTTTATGATACTATGATCTTGTCACTTTCCATTCTTTCCATCTATTTATTATTAATACTTTCGGTATTTAAATATTATTCATTTTGATCTGACGTGATACACTCTGATCATGAGGTCATAGTCTCCCCACAAACACACCATTGGTCCTCACTACAAGTTGGCAGCCTCTCCCATTCGGGGAGATGTTCTTGAGATCATGTTTCCATCCAGGATTTGGTACCTATTATGTGGCATTCAGGTCTTGGATGTCACATAATTTATGATGAATACATAATTCATTTACATGTTTTGATGGGTTCTCCATATTGTATTTTAATTCATTGGGTAATGTTTTATTCTCATATGGAATCACATATGGGCTTAGGGAGTAAACATTATCCATGATGTGACTTTTTCCACCATATGATATTGTCTATGTAGTTATCCTTGAATCATTTTTATGTAATATTTTCTTTTTCTTCAATAATTAATATAATATCATGACATTATTATATCATGTTATATATATTTTCTTCCATTTTATTACTCACCATCCTTCTCTTTAATGATATCATTTCATACCTTTGACTCACATATTATGTTTCCTTATCATGTTTAGTCAAAGAAATATATTTTTTAGCACACCCATTTATTTTTTTGTATTTTATAGGTTATCCAATTTATTTTAGAAGATAAATGGATTTAGAAGCTCATTATGGGGAATACAATAATTATTTCATGTTTTATGTTCCCTTTTGATATATCATGAACCTCATATTCGAATGAAAATAGGCCTCATGGTAATTGGGGTTTCACTTATTGGTTAATTATGTTTAAAAATAAAGTAATAATATGTGTAAAAGGCATTGGTCACTATAGAAAATAATTTATATAAGAAAAATGTTTATGTATTATAGAGTGTTTAAAAAAATGCTTGTATGGTGGGGAAATGATATAAATATAATTCACAAACTGAGATATCATAATCAAGATAATTGAGATGGACTCACTATAACACCTCAATAACATCTTTTAACCTATACAATTTATTAATATAAATCTTGGGACTAAACATAAACAATTGGAGAATGATTTAAAGTTTATATAAAAGATAAAAATCTATGTTAAAAACATTTTTCATTGAAATTAAAAATTAACTATTAGAAATATATATAATTGATTATAAAATGAATAATTAAAAAAAATTATACCTAAAAAACAATTTAAATAAAAACATATGTTGAACCTCTATGGATAATCTTACTCCTACATCGTATATATGGTCAAACACCAACACATCACTCCTATTCAATATCTCTTATGGTATATCATCAATAAATCCTTTATTATTATTTTTTACATTTTATAACATATAATTTCTATAGGCTAACCATGGTATGATTATTGGGGTGAGAAAATCTATAGTTGATAGGGTTTCCCAAAATTATTTCCACAATTTCATATTCTTCATCAATCTAAACATATATAAAACAATTTATTTTTATAAAAATATATAATTTAAAAAAATTTATTATATTCATAAAAACAGTATTTCCCAATATTAAATTAATTATTTTAGTCAAAAAAATATATAGTTAACTCCCAAAGGAGATAATAAAAGATGACCAATCATATCAGGTTTAATTTTTTTTTTGTAAAAACCAATATCAAAAATTAGTATATATATTTTTTAGATAAAATTATATCATTGAAAATAAAGTTAATCATGAGAAAATAAAAAAATATCCTATCCACCTATGATACTATTGTCATCTATAATGGATAATATACCATGAATACATTTACCTTCATTGTTCCCATCATCATTTTCATAGTATATTACAATGTGATCCTATGTTTAGTTATAGTTAGAATGAAATTTATATCTTGAACACATTATGTAAGGAGGAATAGTATTGAAGGACTGATCCATTAAGAAGGTTTCATGTCCCAAAGTATAAATATAAAATACAACATAATAAAAAAATTGTTAAAAATCAGGGAAAATGAAGTAATGATATTTTGCTGAATGTGTTTTAGAATAAAAATAGAGTAAAAATGGTTGTGTTTTTATTAAAATAAAATTATAGTCAATGAATTTTACCATAATTGATGAAAATAAATGGGATATAAATGGGTTTGGGGATCAATGCATTCTTAATCTAATTATTTCCATTCTATTTTGATATGAATTCAAGTGGAATATTTCACTGATTATAATAGATTTAATAATATATTAACTGGCCTCATCAACCTATTATATAATTCAATAACATTACCTTTAAGGATATATATTTCAATTAAGTTAAGATAATTGATTTGTCATGGGTAGGTTACATTAAATTTCATAAGAACCTATTTTTTATTTAACATTGTGCTTATTTTATTAATTCCATGATCCATGATTAAAAGTAAAAATATGAAATATTGCTTTTGTTTATTTAAACATAAAATGGAATTTCCATAATGTGTTTTTACTATAAATATCCTCTAAAAACACTTTTTTAATTTAATTATTCTATAATTTATTAGGATTATAATAATTTTTTTGAATTTCCCACATATAAATATTTCATACGCATAATCTACTTGTGTTCCATTTTTGGGATTAATTGTAGAGGCTTAATTTATTCCTTTTAGGATTTAAATTGATTATATATATATATATATATCTAATCCCTGAGATGACAAGCAATTCAGAGGCTCGATGTTCATTAAATTAATTTTATAAAAATTTTAAATAAATTTGATATTACGTGCACACATCTTCATAAATAAAACTAGATAAGTATTAAACAATTGATCTAATTGTAGATTTGATACAATGGTTTATTCAAAAATGCGATTTTTACTGTATTCGAAACATCAAATGTGTCAATATAGTGCTTTCAGACTCCTTGCTCATTGACAGTACATTGAGTGAATTAATTAATTATTAAATTACTTTATTAATTCATTACACAAAAATACATATGTCTATAAGAATATCATCATTATAAATTCATTAGAGTTATATGAAAAAACATTGGGATAATTCTAGAGCTCACTCTTACTCATTATTTTACCGAATCACAAGGAATTGTGTTGAAACTCTATATCAGAGAAGATCAGGATATAATGAATGTAAGGAATCCAATCAATAATCCATAGGAATGTTTCATAATTGAGGTATGAATCATCATTTTTTACACCCTTTTATTAAATTGATTGATTAGATCCATCATTTTTCTTGGATTTTCACTACATTGCTGCCATTTTCATGTGGTCTTGTACATAAATTAAATTGTTTTATGTTTTTTTCAAATATGGAATCCCCTTTCTTGATTTATTCTCTAATAACTCTCATCATCTATCATTTAAACTATTTTATTATTTTTTTCACCTTTTTTCCTTGCATTCATAGAATATTAAGTAATGGGGTATCAGGTCGACAATTATCAGGTGGTACTGAACCCAATCAGACCCTCAGAATCAAGGTGGATGGATGGTCATGTCATAGATCGATGAAACAAGCATGTATCAAGAATTTTTTCATGATATATATTTTCATTTTGGGGTTTTAAATCAGGACATCGATGGAGGAGGGCTCAGTGGTGTCTTCTCATGCAACAGAATTTTTGAGGACCACCAGAGTTGATTTCTAGAAAATGACGAATCTGAAACAAGAATTCATGGTAGATACATTCATTTCAGACATATGTAGCCCTTGATCTATTGCGATATCATTTAATTAAAAACATCAAAAAGGATCTTAGGATTTAAATTTTTTTAGAAAAATCCGACTAGACGTTGTGTGGTGTGATAAACAAATGGATTTTGGGTATTTTTTAGTGGAGACTATGGTTTTGAGAAAACATAAGGATCACATGATGTGTTGTACTCATACATACCAGGGATCCATTACATGGTTGGACAACACATGCGATCGGTCACAAAGACGGTATCTTATGTGCAAGTACACAAGGTCTGGTATACGATCATGTACCCCGTTACACAAACAGGGCGGGCATAACCTGGCTATGGTCCAGGTCATCTAAGACGCAAAGTGCAGTCTAACAACATAATATAAACTAATACATAGTATGTTTCCATGTGTCTACTAGGGACATGGCCAGGTTGTGGTGCGGGGATACATGATGTGAGTGTCCCCTCACACATTGTGTACTCCTTGAGCTCATTTTAGGATAATTTATAAATCCATATCTACATATATTGAACTCATATTTTGGGATTACATTATCATGTACTAAGTATTTTTTTCACATATAACTTGATGGTTCACTCAGTAATGTATGTTGAGATATTATGTAGAGTGGTCTAGGAATTACCCGTACTGAGGAAATGCTCGATGACAATAGTGATCATGCAAGATCGCCAGAGACTCCTTCTAAGTGGTAACCTTCAATAGATCTAGTAAGAAGGTCCTCAATGACTTATATGTTGTAACCTTATGCATATTTGGATAGCGATTCCACGATTTATTCACAGTGGTACCCTCTAATAGGGAAGGGCAATGGGTCGTCGTCATCTTCAAAGTAGTACCCTCCTGTTGTGTTGGATTTTGGGGCCATGCAACATTTAGAGATGAAACCCCTAGTGTACCAGTTTAGGGGCCCTTTACTCAAGAGTGGAACCCCCTATCTGGTATGGAATTGTTCCTCGATGACCTAAGAGTTGCACCCTCCAGTTAGGATGAGTGTGGGTTGTTGACCTTCCTAGTGGAAACCTAGTACAGTATCAGGGAATATGTCTATGATGACCTATAGTGGAACACTTTAGTCGAGATAGTCATGGTTCATTGAAATATATAGTAGAAACCCCATTTATCTGAGTGTGAGGCTTCTATAGTTATTACAAATTTGAACCCCCCCCCCCCTTGACCCACTAGGTTATGGTTCTTATACTTGAAGATTATTCCCACTCGGCTATGAGATATAGTGATGTGGAATGGATTAACATACATGGTTACTTTTATGAAGACTCATGAGATTATTGAAATCATTGATCGATGTATTGTTACTATTTGAAATTATTCTTCTTTTGAATGAGTTTTGATATTGTTATCATCATACACTCTTGTTTGGTCTTCTTTTGACTGTGCAAATATATATACCTTTTTATCAACACCTTGGACTTGGTTACTCTCCTTCTGTGAGAGATGAAGGCATGCAGGTTATGTCACATGGATTATATATTTATCCTATAATGGATGATTGAGTCTATAATCCTACTATTGGTCACAAAGACATGATGGTTAGTTCATCTACTCACTATGTTTATCCCCATGTGTCTCGGTGAGCTTACTATCTATTTTGTTTGCATTGAGCTATACTCTTTCAATGTGCATTATGCATAAAATATCTTTATTTCTTATTTTATCTCATAATGTTCTCCTTATGCTTTTCAGGTGTCCTCCTAGGTATTTATATAGTCACCCTCCATGGAATTTTCCTGCACATGTTGTGTCTTATATAGATGACGGAAATGTCAACCATGACTTCAAAGTAGATTAAGGATACTTGGCTCTTGGACCATGTATGGAGATTATAGATTGGGATTATGCAACTAGGATTTCTTATATATTTTAGATTTATTTATCTTTTGGTTTTGGACATATTTTTTGTTGGGCATGTATTTTTTTCCCTTTACTTTTTAGTTTACACTATCGTACTTTTTTATTTTCTATAGGTTCATGCAAGCTTGGTATACCATGTACAAGGGTTGAATATTTTACAATTTCCATCTAAAATGAGTAATTGGTATGGATGTGTGTATTTTTAAAGGTGTATAAGGAAGAGCCTCTCTGAGTTTTTTATGCCTTCGGTGATAATATTTATGCCTTGGCCTATGGAGGTAGGCTAGGGTTTGTTGCGCCTTGATCCACATCTTTGGTTGTTTCATGATAGATTGTAATCAATGAATGTTCATTGCTTAGGATTTTGTTCATACATATCCACATAGGATGATTGTGTTTGGATTAATAAAACAATAACAATGTGTCTTGATCATGTCTCTTAGGGTAGAGACCCCAGTAAAAGTGTGGATAAAATTATATTCATTCACCAAGACCCTGACTATCTACTTGTTGAATCGTTATTCGGAGACATTTTTTGCTGGGATTAAGGGGACTTGAATCAAATAGTATTGATTATTTTACATTAAATCTTGATTCAGGTATTAATTTTTGTTATATATATATATATATGCTCGTCTATTTGTGGTACTACATAATAACTTTCGAGATGTCTCTTTGATGACAATTGTCCACAATACCAACTCTTGTTTGTGATTACAATCCTATAAGTGACAAGGCCTCAGTTTGAGGTCCATCCCGATATCCCCTTCCTCAATGTGGGCTGGTAGAAATACCTTTACATGTTGATTATTAGATCATCCCAGTAGAGAATTATGGAATATATTCACTGGATTATCTCACATTGGATTTCCAGTTTCAGAGGCCACTGATGTTATGGAGAGATTCATACCCCCAAACATCGAAGGATTGGATAGATTTGGTAGCCCCCATATTTAGGATATTTTTTACCTGAATTAATCTAGAGTTTGCACTAATATATATCCTTTTCTATATAGTATATTGTAATTGGTGGAGATTTTTTATACAGATGCGTGATCAGTCTGCACTCTTGTGTCCTTACTTCCAGTTGTTGTTCCATGAGGTGTACTTTCCATCCATCAGATTCTCAGTTCAAATCCTTGATCTTATAGAGATATAGTAGTAAGGGCTGATGATGGATGAGCATGCAGTGAGGTTCAAATACCACATCTCCATGGACGACAACTCGTTCCCCTGCTGACAGAGACATATGTCGGCATGTTTTCATCCTTAGTCTTCTACAAAAGATGCTCTATGGCCCAGAGATCTAGTTTTTCTACCTATCAATAAAAGGACCCAAAGTGGGACTAAAAGATGGCTCTTTAGAAGAAACGAGATATTGGAGGCATGACAGTGGAGATAACCAAAAAAAAGAACACTTTCAATGATTCCTTGTAGGATCAAAATGTCACATAGAATTAAATAAGGAAATATAATACTAATTGGGAGATGAAGAACCCACCTTCCTTCCCAGGTGAATTTTATATGAAGATAGAACTAATACCATTTCTTTAATCCGGTGTCCCGCACTGCCATATGCTATTTTGGTGAAACCCATCACCACATAGAAAATTTCTATATAGATGGATCTTATCCCCGCAAAGCAATGTTATATGTGGATGGAGCCCAACAACAAGTTGAAAAGTGGTACATGGACAGAACCTGGTTCTGTGTAGAAAAATTCTATGTGGATTGAATCTAGGTCCATGTGTAATCATGGTATGCAGATGGCCCCTTAACAAACATTGAAATATTCTATTATGGGGAAACCTTATCCCACAAAAATAAATTGTAAACATAATGGAGTATTATCGGCATTCCACCACCTAACTTCAATCATTTCTTTCTTTATCAATCACATTACTCATATCCCCTCCTCAAACCAATCCAACAACAATAGTCCAAACCATCTTCCAAATCTACTACACCCATATGATAAAACCATCAAGACCATCACTGCTCTCTTCTATGATTACAATCCCATGGTAAGCCGAGTCATGTGGGTAGTCCTCATTATAAGGAAGACCCTTAGAATATCCATTAGTTTACATTCCCATGGTAATGTGGGTTCTGACCTTGGGATTCCCACAATTACATCCCCATTCTAGGGATTATGGGTAATTTTCATCCTTTCTCTACGATAAGGTTCAATGATAAATAAGATAAAACCATGATTTCCCCTTTACGAGGAATCTGCTACTCCCCTATCCCAAAACCAATCTTAGGCACTCCATATATGGTTATCCCCTAGACTCTCTTCATGGAAGTGTCTTATATATGGCCTCTTCCACCTTATTCCTCCTACTTTTCCATCAGTGGAGAAGGAAAAGTGCATGATTTTTCTAATTTACCGCTTCCTCTTGTTTCCCACGCCCATCATGACTTGCATGGGCTTAGAGATTATTGGAGATCAAGGAATCTGCATGATCCACCCAGAAGATGATGTGTATGAAATAAAATTCCATCCCAAACTAGGATACATTGGATTCATATATGAGGCCCGAGATCAGTGGGGATTTTCCACAGATATAAGTCCCATCTAGAGTTAAATGGGCCTCATATTTTTTTAAGCCCCAGTCATGCCCCCCTCAAATGGGACACTTCAATGTATAAGTTCAACCTTTAGAACTATATGAAATTTGACTCCCAACTATATGGAATACGTAGGAAACCTCCTCATGGTTCAATTCCAAAATTGATATTTTCGTTCTAGTCCACTCTCACCCTAACCACATGACGTAAAACTAAACAGGTCACCAAACTACATGGGTTATAATTCCTCTTGTGATGATATCTAGTAATTGTATCTTACGGGTTCGATCCCATCATTGAGATAATTCCCATACCCCCTGGATGGCATTAAATTATTGAGTGACATCCCATATAGATCCAAACCAATGTCGTCTTAGTAAAAAACTATGGAATTATTGGTTTTTTGTGAGCTGGTAACATTAATGAAGAAAACCTAATACATAGAAATTTCATTATTAATGGAGGAACTCATACTCATACAGATAATTCTTGAACCAATATGAATTCATGATAGGTCGTACCCAGGGGTTGTTTGCAGACACAATCTTTGGAATAAACCAAGTATTCATGAACACATGAGCCAGGATTAAATCTATAAGAGAGTCCAAAAATCGGAAATAGTTTCACCCCAAATGGTTTGATGAGACCGAGTACCCATCCTCTTGACCAATTTTAATTCTTAAGTGGAATTTCCAAATTCATCCAATGAACTTCTGCCTTTGGAATGAAGTTCCTTGAATCATGGATAAGATAGTCGTTCAGTGGGTATGGCTCCGTGAATAAACTATTTTGAGACCATCTGAGGGCATTATACCTAACAAAGACTTATTCCATAAAAACATAACTCCCCTAAAATCACTCTTTAGAGAGAACACACTTTGGGTCAAATTAAACTGATGATTCAAATGATAATCACATAACTGTGGTAACTCTTTCATAAGATAAAAATGATATGCTTCCTAGTCCCTTATCCGAAAATTTTGTTTCAGGTGCACCACGTGCTTTGGTTTGAAACAAAGATGGTGATCCCAACATGAATCTTTTAACAAGGTGGCGGTATTACCCCCAAAAATTCCAGATTAATTTCCCCAAGTAACATGGTGCAACATAGATAATATATTATGCATGTTATCATGAGATGATAGTTTGATGGAATTATGTTTTCTAGAATTGTCACATATATTGCAGCTCTTTAGACATATGTTCATTCCACTAGGATCAAAAATGTTCTCACATGCATGCATTTAAATCAATGCATAGCTTGGATCTTCCAAAAGGTAGAGGACTCTATCACCAAACAAACATCACGGACATTGGGTATAAACATGATAATCTGGGAGTACAACCAAAATAATATTGTCCCCATAGTGGTGGAAGTACGAAAGACCCTTCAATCAGTTATAGCTTTCTTATCACCTACTCCGTAGTTTCAAGCATTCCTGAGTAGTGCGGCACCATTAGATGATTCTAATAATTTTGAGAACCTTTCCACAAAAAATTAACAAATAGTACCTCCCTTATCTTAGGAAGGTATATGGAGTCATCACAGATGACTTTATCCCTAATGCATAAGTGTTCCACTCAAAGGCCCTTGACAGAAGACGTCACCGCCAACACTATCTGACCATGTTTCCTCATTCTGATGAGTTTACCACACTACGGGATCCTGTTAATGTCAAAAAAAAACAAGGCATCAATATTCCCACCAAGGGTAGAAAAAATATAATCAATAACATATCACCACTCTAGTTAATAAGGAAGGGATCCCTCATAAAAATACCATGGAAAATTATGATTTTACCAAAAATTCCTTCTCCCTCTCCAAATCCCTCTATGATAATTCTGTGGAATATTATGAGCAAGAAAAATTCATTCCAATGATTTCCAAGTTCGTCATCCAAAAAGGGTAGTGAATTATAGGCACACTAAAATCCATATCGACACAAAAAAATCCTATATTATAAATAGGGTGGAAAAAAGCTATGAAAATATTTCTATTCATGCTGACGTGTACCATGTCTGTCATTCAAATATGACGACAAACTGAAGGCATGAACATATCCTAGCTAAGGAATAAAAATCCCAACAGTCAAATACAGTGGAAATAAAAATAGGTAGAAGTAAAATTCATGCTCCCTAATATCAAGCCCATCAGAAAAAAGAAATGTAAATAAAATACAATAGAAGTAAACTTCCTATGGATTCATATCAGTCCCCTAAGACTAATATTGTAGAAAAAAAAGATAAAAGTTCTGGATTGTAAATGTGAAGCCGAGTAGTCAAGAATGGTAGAATCCGGTGAAAATAGCTGGTATATCACATCTCTAAACTAAGGACAAAATCATTACTCTTCCCTGACACATTAGAACTACTAGTGCCCATTGGAAGACCCTAGAGGACTGGAGCATGCTCAAACTCTTTCTCTAACATCAGATGAGGCATATATCCTCATTCTAGAATAAGATGTATCTCAAAACATCATAGAAGTGATGATGTATTAGATATTAATTCATAACCATATCCCCCAAACCTATAAAGACGTGATTGAATCTGTGGTAAGAGAATGAATTAGAGCCCACAACCATGTCTCCCCATGTGGGAAAACTTATCCAAAAAATAAGATAGTAACTCCCAGGTAGACCTGAAATTTATTTCTTTTTTAAGAGGGTTGACGATGATCTTCTATGATACAAGGACAACTAGATTAGGTATAAAATCCCATTCAACTGGGGGACCACGATGGCCACATCAAGGCAGTCATATATCTCTCTCAGAACTCAAGATTATTATTGTGTATCCCGATTGAATCATAGGAACCATCCAAATAAGAACCCATAAAAAATGGCCATTACCAATAGTAGGCGGTCCCATTTCCCAACAAGAGAGCACCCAAAAATGAATCACACCGATGGAATCAAGAAAATGAAATGTACATTCATGATCAAATTTGTTGGAAGATGGAGTTCTTGATGCCATCAAAAAACTATCAATAAAAGATCAATATCAATTGAAACCATTAGAAAATTGTTCAAGTAGTAGTACCAGTTGAGAAGGTCCTCCTCACAATATAGTTTCCTTTTGTTTTGAAGATCCTCCTTAGAGAACCCACAAGGGATTATTGCGTGTGAAAGGAGTGATCGTTCATGAGAACATATCTCATAATGAGTTTCCTTGTATCCCTTCCCTTGACTAGAATATTATACAAAAATATGGTTCTCCACTTTATGTCATCTTCCCTGATGGTCCTCCCCAGGATAAATGCCATAAAACGTTCACAAGTCGTCAGATGACAAGATATGATGGTAGTTTTTACCATTATGACATTCTTTGTGAAGGCCCTCCCTATAGTGACATAAAATAATGATAAAGTCATCTCCTTGTTTTAGTTCTTCCTGATGTTCATCCTCAGGTTTTTCACTATAAATATTCTCCCTAATGCTATAAATTCATCTATGATGGTGTCCTCTACATGAAGGTAGTCACTGGGAAGGCCCTCCCCACATCAACATCATGCAACAATATGGTCCTCTTCTTGTTTCAATCTATCCCAATGGTCCTCCCAATTGTATACTCTATATTATATTTCCCTTTTGCCTAATTTTAAGTCATGATTGTATCCCTCACCAAAATGGTGGTTGTTCTGAAGTTCTTCCCCATTGTACATATACACATCAACGGAAGGTCCTCTCCTTGGTCAGTCAAATGTGATAAAACCCTCATATTATCAAGTGATTTTAAAGATGGTGTAAGACATGATAGATACTCTATCTAGGACCATTGAAATCCTCTCTCAGCTAGAAATTATTTCGGGCCACACTCATCTTCTAATCCACCCATGTATCTTTTATATATTGATGAGTCTTCATCTTGCCCCAATCCTTGGGATGAGATCATTAAGAAACATCCATGTTTGGAAGACCTTGTAGAGGAGTCTCGGGTGAATGATTAAAAGGGTTTGTTTCTCATGAGAATTCAATTATATAGGGATGGAATACCAGTCATGTTTTGGACCACAACAACTTCTCAGTTCGACATACCAAGAATTTTTTTTGGAATAATTTATGCACAATATTCATCACAAGATCGTCATATCTATACCTTTTGATAGAAAAATATTCTCTCTATGAAGGGTATGCAGACCATGTCAATATATTGGGGGGGGGGCATCACCAGATGATATTACTAGAAGCCCTTCCATCTATACAATAGCCACAATGAGAAAGGAAAAAGAACGATCTCAAACTGAACTTCCTCTACTCACTGTAGATTTTGTGATTCCTTATTAGTGATTCAACATAAGTTTTTCTAATCTGGGGTATGGGAGAGAAATTAGATTTTCAATTTACCCCAATTCCCTTTTAGAATAACTCATTGTATATGAAATCGTATAATTCAGTTATCCCAGAATGTTGATTGAATGAAATACATTCTTAGTAAATGAAACATTCTCAACAATAATGACCTTATGTAAGTCTCAAAAGCATCAAGACCTATAAAAATTATCCATTAAAAATAATACTAAACTAGGTGATCGAGAACATTCAGTGAGCATCTCAGCTAAGGGAATCCAATCATCATGAAATGCTCATGACCTTTGAAATGAATAATTCTTTTGCAGACCTGACACTATATCCAGATCTCCCTCAAATGGTAACTCATAGAATCCAAAATGTGGAAATAGAAACATCGACTGCTGTAGTATGGGATTTTCCCTAGCTCATAGGGATAAGGGAATTTTTAACACAAAATTCCCCTATAATATTGATTAATCATGGAAGATCCAGAATAAAAAAAGAATGGTTGCAACCCATCCCATAGGGCTGAATGTATATTTAACTCAAATTCCCACCAACTCGATGTGATAATTTTCCCACCTATGGAGGACAATGAATAGAGAAACCACATGTTCCTTCTCATATCATGATATATTTCCCCCCACAAGTGAGGCATAAAACAAGGTCATATAAAGGATATCTTCAAGTTATCCTTCTCTAAGAAACTCAAAGAGAATACCAAAATGGAAGGAGAAAATCCAGCAGAGGACGTGAAGATCCCTGTTATAATTTGGATGTTGGTACGGCACCCACTAGGTGTTTTGCATCAGTGAAAATCGTGGACATCAATCCTAGAGACCATGATGAATATTATGCAATTTTAGATGGACATGGATGGTATGGTTCCTCCCATGATTTGATCATCCATGTTCCCCATTGAGTGCATTCATGGAACGAGAGGGCCACCCTAAATTTGGGCACTCCCCCAGTCAATACCTCATTACCTCATTTTCAAATCTTCAACAACCAAAAGAACAAAAACAATGTATTACATGATATGCATTTCCCTATGGATAATAAGTCCATGATTCTAGAAGATATATTCACTCAATAGGAGGAAAAAATGAAAGATTTGAGGTGAATCAATTCTAATCTGCTCCGATGAAGTCATCCTATAATATATGTTCCCCATAAATAGCTTCAACATACCCTTCTTGTAGGTGTTCCTATACCACAAGGGTTCATCTAGAAAATCGATGCATGGTCAGAAAGCTGATCCATGTAATCCATGAGACCACTAGTCTACCTCATCAAAATACTATTAGGATATCAAGATTTTTATCCATTGATGAAACAACTAGAAAAAATTCTAGAAAATCTACAAAGGCATCCCCCGATTGAGTATCTGTTATAAGTACTAGCAGCATCAACATGACCTCCCTTGGCAACACCAGACCATGCTCATGTCCAACAAAACAAACATCAAGTTATAATGAATACCATCGAGTCATTGGATGCCTGATTGGATTTCATGTAAGGTGGAATGATCTGATACAACCTAAATGGAAACCCTACCCTGGCTTGGTGATTAACAATCCCCGCCACCAAATTTTGGGAACCCCATATTCTCAAGATTCAATAGATCCGGTGACATTTTAAAAAATCTGATTCATTATGTATATTTTTGTGGTCCAATGATGGAATCCCCAAAGTAACAAGAAGTAGTGAAATTTTGATACATTGTGGGAACCCTACAATGTTTTTCATTTGTATGGTATACCAGTTCTCTAGTATAGTCTGTAACCAGATGGGAGGATCTCTAGTGGCATTTCCTTTTCTATTTTAGTTCATTGTTTACAAAAATAGTACTTAGTTATCTAATGAATTGGAAATAACAGTATAATGAAATAGTTTACATTACATTTCCATATGGAAAGGTCTTACCTATTATCTAAATCGACCTATACCCCAAGATGATATTATTTCTATCTGCATCAATAACCAGTATGATGAGCTACAAATGAAACTCATCCAGGAAACATATGTTATAAGATATTACAATTTCTCTTCCATTTCACTAAAGATTGAGGATTCCATTTATAGGACTAATCTCATGTCCCAAGAAGACCCATAATTCCCAAGAAAAATAGTGGGAAGAGTTGAAGTGTCCTTTGTTATGCTTTATCCACCCCCTACACTAGTCCTATATCTATGTAAAAACTAAATTGTGTAGGTCCCCTAGACATCAAAAACATACTCTTCCTGGTCAAGAGGAGTTGAGGGTACCTATGAGAAATCTATTTTGGTAACAAAGGAATAAAATTTATTTCTTTTAAGATGACCAAGTATGTGGATAACTTGTATCGCACTGAACTAAAATTTACACCATCTACCAGATCCATAGATAGGTGATTTAGTAGGCCTCAATGATAATCTTGATTATTGAACCTTGCACTGGATATTTGGAGACACCAATCAGAAGAGTTTCAACTTTATGGAAAACCTATAATGATTGAAAAATTCTGGGAAAGGAAAATTTGCATCACCACTGAAACAAGTGGAATATGTTTCCACCACTCACCAGGATGAATGAGAGTAGTGGAAAAATATTATCAGAAAAAGGTAACATATGTTTGATAGTTGGATGAATCAGAAAATAGTCAATTGATCTAATTTTTTACTCCATCCATAGTTGAAAATACTAACTGTGCCATAGAATTCTTCTGATAAAAGGCATCCTATATCCTCAACCTAAAAATCCTCCAAAAACAATTTGGACCAAGTGCAATAAGATAAACCTGAACCAAATCCAAAGATGGCTTTGACACTCTCAGATTTTATGCCATCAAATATGAATAAATTAGAACTGCCCCACCAAATGGAAATAAAGGAATAAGTCAATCAAGAAGAGACATCACCATATGAGGAACTGATTTTTGGTTCTATTAATTTCATTTACATAATTGACCTTTTCTATGATGAAGAACATGGTTTTGAACAAGATTTCACATATCTTAATTAGGAAACTAGAGGAAGAGGTCACATAAGTTGAGGATACATAAGAATATTTAGTCATGGATTAAACCAAATATTTTTCCGCACCTCAGCTCAAACTAGAAATGATGCGGAAACTCATGGAAGATCCTTTAGTAGACCAAATATGAATAGGTAAATTACCATACCCCCTTATGAAAATTCTTGGGTCTGTTCATTATAGAATATATTTCTGAAGTGGAACAAATGTATAATCACCCACTGTATGCATGCAAACCTGCCCTGCCAAATTCATAATTTAAAGAAGCACCATCAACTCCTGTCCCGAGAACCAGTACATCATCATATAATGATGAAGCCCCTAAATAGACTATGAAATAGCCTACCCATGTTGAAAAGTTACAACCCTTAATTCAAAAATATGAAATTATGAACTAATTGGCTTTATTACACTCAATTAGTTAATCATGGATTCCCATAATTTTTTAAATGATCTCAGAGAAGATCTTATTGAAGCATTTTAATTCCCTAAGGAGTTTGAATTTGAAGTAACTGCTCCAAACTTCTATTGTATATATATCAATCCTACAGAAGTACATGCTATTATGTACATTATGGATCGATATTATGACACCCATCTATAGGGACACATCACTACCTTATATTAGTTTGGTAATGTAAATGAGGTCGATATCCAAAAAGTCATCATCAACAATAGATATAGAGTTAATATTATTCTATTACAGACTCTTCATTGGATGAGTTATAATGAGGATAATAATACACCATACACAACAACCCTATTGTGTTATTATAATAGGTAGAAAAAACATCTAGGAATGATCACGCTCAAATCTCAATTTGGAGACCTCATGGTAGACTCTGAATTTCTGGTGGTCTGGAAAAACATATCCTCCGATGTTATTCTATGAAGGCCCTGGTTGTATCAGCATGTTATGATTCCATCTTCATACAACCAGTACAGAAAATATTTCATTAATGGAAAATGTGGAACATTTCTTTTTTGATAAGTCCCCATTCGTCTATTGTGAGTCACACTATATCGATGAGGTATTCATTGAGTTGGAATGGAGGAAACCCTTACTCGATGAGATTTTTTAGGTAACTACTCTAAATGGTTTAGGAAATAGTCCATAACAACCCCTTCATATATATTAGTGAGGAATATGCACTGCCCTTCAATTAGGTAGAGTAAATGAGTCCTAATTCGGACACATATTCGAGAGTTCTCATGATTTCCGTCATGACCACCGAGCCTAAAAATGAAGAAACTTCCATTGGACCACTAAAAAAGGAGAATGATTGAATTGAAATGTACTCTATACATCTTCGAGTTTCTATATAATCCATGCCTCACCCATTAGTGAAGAATATAATTAATACACCTTTTATTCCGTCACTCCATCTCATCCATAAAATTCCTCATTATCATTCGGGTCAAAAGAAGTCACCTCGTCCTCCAAATTCCAAAGTTGTGATTCTTCTCTCAACTCTTGAGAGATCATCTAAATAATTGATCCCCATTAGAAGAAGATCATGATTAGGATGTATTAGAGGAAGAAGAATAAGAGCTTAAGGATTCCATTCTATCATTTCAGGAGGGTGTCTCAATCACCATTGATGAACTCAGAGAAATAAACCTTGGTACCGAAAAAGAATCACAACCCACTCTAATTAGTCTTGTCGTGTATAATGAAGACCAAGAGGTATTCACCACATTCCTAAAGTAGAATTTTGATATTTTATTCTAGATTTATATTTAAAATCTAGTTCTCAATTTTGAGGTGGTCACCCACCACTAGGGCCTACTAGAAGACCACTGTTTGGCTAAATTTAAGACGATGGGAGGATAAACCAGACATATGCGGAAAAAATAGCAGTAGAAGTTGATAAGCTCATCAAATAAAACTCCATTAGAGATGTCCAATATCCCATCTGGCAAGAAAATATATTCCTTTTCAAAAATAATAACGAGTAAATCAGATTCTACAATAATTTCCATGATCTCAATTGGAACTTCCCAAAGGATGATTTTCCAATCCGGTTATAGAATTGTTGATCGATGAAACTGTCTAATATCAAGATCTACCCTTATTGGATGACTATTCAGCATATAACCAAATATGAAAGGATTGGTAAGATCAAAAATCTATGGCCTTCATGGATTCCTAGGGAGTATTTTGTTATAGGGTAATTCCCATTAGTTTAAATAATGATGGCACCACCTATTAACGCCCCATGCATCACATCTTCAAGTCCTTCCATGGAATGTTCAACGAATTCTATGTTAAGGAACTGGTGGTATGTTCATGATAATTTTCATACCACATGGAAGATCCTAAAATAGTATTCAATTGACTACAACAAAAAAGTCTATAAAAAGAACCACGTAAAGTGTCCTTTTGGTGTTACCTCTGGGAAATTTCTTATTTTCATCGGACACAACCATGGAATCAATGTAGAACCTAAAAGACAAGTGCCATTCTTGGAATGTAACCTCTTTATAGGATAACTAAGTTTAGAGGACTTCAATGTAATTTTCCTTATATTTATATATTCATAGCTGAACTTGAAGTTAAATTTGTTTCATTCATCATGTGGGTGAAAAGAGAGGTCACATATCAATGGAAAGATGATTTTTAGGAAGAGTTAGAAACTTTAATGAAATATCTCTTAAGCCTTCAAGTTCTAATGACAACTATCAATGTAAGGTCACTCATTCATTATGTGAATTCCTTATAGAAGTACCTATGCACCATCCTCACACAAAATAATGACTATGATAGTGATAATAGTCTATATTATATAATCTGAACCATGATTGTTTTTGAGACTCATTATTTGAATATAAAGAAGAGTTCAATGGCCATGATCTTTGCAGTCCAAAAGATGAGGCACTATTTGTAGCACCATGAGGTCAAGTTTGTCTCACATAGAAACCCAATAAAGTACATTCATAGTCTTTTATTGTATACTAGATACATGTCAGAATTGACAATCATCCAGTAGTAGTTCAATATATGGATTATACATCAGAATATCATCAATAGCCAATAGTTTGTAAATTTCGTGGAAAAACACCCCTATATAGATATAACTCCACTGGATGTTGAACAACCTGATGAGGATGTTTTCTCTATTCAAGAGGATACCCATACATTATAGATGTATTTTGACAATGCATCCAGTAGACCGATATAAATCTGGATGGAAGACACCAAGATCAATAATATGGGGTAGGGAGTCGTACTCTTCTAGTATATGAGAAGGGTGCACAAACAACAAAGAAAAGAATCAAGCCCTCATTATAGTCCTAGAGATGGAACTTCAATTACAAGAATCAGACATGAATATAGTAGATGAGTCATAACTGATCATCAGGAATATAAATAGTGGCTATTCTATAATGAAATAGGATAAAATACCATCTAGGGGTCCTGTGCGAGAGCTTATGGAAGTGTTCCCCTTAGAGATGATATTAACCCATGTCCCCTTGATAAAAAATGAATAGGTTGATGCATTTGAAAATGTCCACATAGATCTAGCTGACCTAGACCAGGATGAAATTATCATCAACATTTCCCACCATTGTATGGTCCTAAAGTTCATTCAGCACAAGATGGTAGAAATCAATTGGATTAGTGCATCCCCTAAACTATATGGTCATACCACCGGCTGTGTGTCAAACATATTTGAAAACAATCAAATGGCACAACTCCCACAATATATGGATGGAAGTGAGAAAATATGGAGGTGGTCAAACAAAATTTTTCTATATGATGGAAAAAACCAATAAAAGTCCATCTACTAGTGTGTCCTTGATGGGGTCCTTCTCAGTTGCATTGATGGAGAAGAGGCCATTAACATCAAGAAAGAAGTGTAAGTCGAAAATTGGGGTACACATCAAGAAAGATCCAGGATTTCTCATAAAATTATATACCATGGATAATGTTGGCCCACCATGATGTAGTATTAATCTAAATTCACCATGAAGATTCATTCCTGCCATGTTCAAGAAAATTTTATCCACCAACCCCTATTGTTACTTCAAACTACCAAGTACTCCTGGCTATTTTCTATGTGGGGAATCGACATCGTGGGACCATATCCTCCCTCTGTGGAAAAATAATTCAAGTTTATTCTCATAGGAACTAACTTTTTTCCAAATGGGTAGAAGTCATAACCATTAAAGAAGTTGGGGGAAGAATAATTTAAATCATTTTAAAAGCCAATATCATCACCAGATTTGGTGTCCCTCATACACTATTTATTGAGAATGGAAAAAATTTCTACTCTACTAAGTTATAAAAATTATATCATTAGTATGGTATCAAGGCCAAATGTTCATCCCACTACCGTCCTATAACCAACTAATAGATAGAGGCCTTTAAGAAGATCAAATCAAACATACTCCAGAAAATGGTAGACAATGACATGAAATAGTGGATGGGCACGATCCTTCATGATCTTAGGGATTACTGGACCATGAACCACAATGCCACTCAAACAACCACAAGAACATTAGTATATTGGAAATAGGTGGTTCTACAAATTGATTTTAATGTACTATAGCTTTGTGACGCTGCCTATAATGAAATATCCAACAATGAGCTTTCCAAAAAATCAATGAGTATGATTTACTGGGTGAGAAAATATAGAAAAATTTTCACCATTAGTAAGTTTACTAAATCTAGATTGCACAATCCTTCAACAAATTGGTTCTCTTCTGATCCTTCCTCGAATGAGGATTGGTGTTGGACAACATAACACCGATGATACATGGGATGAAACATCAAAAATTGGAGGTAAAATGGGAAGGACCATATGTCAACCATAGGGTCTACTCTAATAGAGAATCTTCTATAATTTCAATATATTTAAAATTGTACACAACTCCATCCAATGCATGGTTCTTGAAGAAATACTTTACGTATCCCGAAAACATTGTCCTAACTGCATTACGTTAAACAATGAGATAATGTGTCCTAACCTCGAGATGGTAAACCGCGTGTCTAAAGAATCCTGGTCGCATGATATTAAACTGCAAGATAATATGTCCTTATTGCACGACATTAAACCATATAGTATATATGTCTTAACATCAAGACATCAAACTATAGGATATAACAATCCTTTCCTTTCATGTCATGTGATTATCGTCTTAACTACAAGATGATAAATTGTATGGACAAAACATCCGGATTTCAAGACATTAAACTATATGATGAATAATCAATAACACAAAATTTTATGTTGAATTATATCAATAACCCTAACCATGTGATGCTAAAATGTATTTGGATTAGTGTGTTCCAATAAATGGGTCAACGCACATGAGTTTTATATCTTCTAGAAGAAGATAAAATTCCCCTCTTATGTGAGATTCAAATCCACATGGGAACCCTGTTTCACTAGTACTATGTGTATCTTGATGATACAAAATTCTTTTATTGTACCCTAAATTTCCTCTGTGCTTCATGATAAAACATTGATACTCCTTTTTTCTCACACCGATCATTGGTCACATAGTCTTAAGAATAGTGATAAAGGCCTCCCCCCACAAAATTAAAGTGTATATGTACATTATAAACCCATCACCTTGAAAAAATGGTTAATAATTACCCTTCCTAGTGAATAGGTGAGACCGGTATGTGAGACATAATTCTAGAACTACATGTGGCATGATTCCTATCTACATTGGACATGTTGTGATGTCCAAATTCGACAACATTGGGCCTAGATTCGTCCGAAATAGAAATTTACATTTTCCCTACATATGGACCAAACCAATGCATGGAATTTCCTTCTATAACTACGTATGGATTGATTCCTACACTCCCAAGATAGGTAGTGACGTCCAGATTCTACATCCATCGGCCCATCCGCCACCAAAATACCACATATCCCTGCAAAAATATGTAAAGATGTGGAGGAGATCCCTAACCATGATTCCAAAAAAATGGTTTTTTGAGTTATAATTACTCCTAAATAAGAGTCAAATATATTGGGGGGATTACATACATAACAACTAATCAGGATTGAGATATTTATTATGTTCCTCAATATACCTTTCCTATCCTTAAAACTCCATGCCTTAAAAAATATTTCATCCCTACAAACCTCCTCGACCATCAGAGATGGAAGTTCAATTTCATGTGGATATGTTTTCATGACAATGCATGAAATGCCCCTATGTCATTGAATCTGTTTCCCATAAAAAATCCTTTCGACCAAAGGAAGATTATTCTTTAGGAGAGGCCATTCATACCTATGTACACCCAATATCATCCATGCCTCATACTATTCATCTTGATCAGTGGGTCTATAGACACCCAAAGCTTGACGCACATGGACATTATATTACTTTTGCAGAATACTGAATACATAACAAAAAAAATCACTCAAGGACTATAATAGTTTAGTGTCTATTGAAACTCGGAACATAATCTTCTAATCGTGGTGAAAGATCTTCAACATCTCCCATAAAGATCATCCCCTTTTTGTTTTCATACCTAAAACCTTTCTTTAAATCTTGGGGAAATGAAAACATATAAAAGGGTGAGCTCAATTGCTCGGTAAGGGTAAGCCTTGAGAAAATAAAACAAATCATATACATTTGAACGTAAATACATGAACATAATGTTTAAACATCAAGATCTTGAGAAATGATATAATACATGGTAGTACGAAAGCCATAGATCATAAAGAAACATTAATCCAGATAATATAGCATTAGAATAAAACATGTAATTATGGAAATCATTAATCACATGTTATGATTTCCATAGTATCCATGGCATTGCTGCCAAGACCATCTTAGTGGTCAAAGCCCCTTTCTGAATTGAGTTCACTCCTCATTCTACTCCTGTATTACTGAACCAGATTAACTTACCATTCCAGCCATGTCTATCTCATGAGATATAAATCTTTACCCAATGCATTGAAAGGAGATATAGGTCCCACCAATCTCATAATGAAATCCTTATTACTTCTGCCACAAAATAAACTTAAAACATTCATCATAACCCAATGAATAAAATGGGTTTCATAAACATCAACCCATCATAAGATAATCCATATAAAACAAATGGATATAATTTCATCATAAGAAAAGTTAAATAATTTAAATCATATAGAACTTATACTTGAAACATAAACATATGAAATTATTTCATCTTATATGGTAAAAGGTTTGGATAAAACACTTGAAATGAATTCTTGAGGAAAATATCCATTATTCTTCAAAATCATTTTCTATTCAAAAAATGTCATGAAATTTTAAAAGAAAATGATTTTGTTGACTCTAGTCATGAAATATTACAGAGTAAGATTCATGAAAATAAGGTGTTATGAAAACCTTAAAAATCCATTCATTCCGTATAAGTTAAAAAAACATTCTCCTCGTACTTTTGTGAGAAAAGTTAAAAAGTACCTCATATGGTAAACAAAAGAAATATTTCTTTCATACAATGTGGTAAGAGAAAAAAAAGGTAAAAATGACTTTAATTATACATGGAAGAGAAGTAAACTTTTTATGAAAACTTTTTTAGAACATATGGACATGGATAATAAACATAACCCTAGTAAATACTTACGAATAAACAATCTCAGATACGAATGAGATTGGAATAATTATCCCTTACCTTAGGTCAGATATGCTTCGTACGTATCCGAACCTCTTGTATAATGATTTAAATAATGTCATTGAATTATTACAGAATCATATTCATTGTTATGATATCATATATGGTTCACTTATGACATTATAATACATGTTCTTTTGTAAATCAATGTTAAAACAACATTTTGGGTAAAATCGTTTCATTTATCGTACGTGTTTCAACTTATTGTTCTTGATATTATTACTTATATACTGATTTACATAATTACAGAATGTAAAATATGATATATATATATATATATATATATTCATAATATATATATATATGATCAGTCGATAAATGAAATGAAATACACTGTTCATGGAGACGGTAGGCCGTACGTACACATGAACACTGTTTTCATTTCCTTATTGAATTGAATGGAATTAATTAGATGACATACATATATATATACATAAATGAAGTATCATTATTATGTAATATATTTCATGATTACTTATTATATATACTTTATAATCATTCATGAATGGTTAATCATTGAGAATGAATCTCATCACGTCGTGGAGATGGTAGTCCGTACGTACGAACGAACAATGATACCATTCCCATGATTGTGGAATTATATTGAAGTGTATGTATAATATTTCAGAATCAATATCACATTAAAATAATCATATATAGTTATTTATTTACACCATTATACCCATCCATGTAAGGTGGTGGTCGAAAACATATTACACCACGGCATGGAGACGGTATTCCGTACGTACGAACGCGTGATGATTTCATTTTCCGTAGGATGGATAGAAGCTGAAATATGGTTGTTTAATATTTATAATAACATATAAGTATATAATTAATACTTTTGTTATTAAATTATAATGAAACAACTAAAAAGGAGGAAGTAGAAGAAGAAAGAAACTTTAAAGTGTCGGTAGAAGAGATTACCTCTTCCTCGACGCACCTCCGTCAAACTCCTTCTTAGGGAAGTAGAGTTGGTCTTTTGAGATGTGCAGAACGTCCAAAATGTTTCTAGGGAATTGGATAAGATAAATGGGTAGGAGTCGGATGAGCTTCAAGGCTCAAAAGGGTCTGAATAGAAGAGGGAAGGGGTTCCCTTTTTATAAGGGAGGAGAGGGGCACCTTTGGAAAAACTCAAAATATTATTTTATAATAAAGCCATATTCGGTTTTTAATATCTCAAAATTGATTTATTTAGAATAAAAGTTGGGTATGGGTCAAAATACTCTCAACAAATAGATTTTAGATAGGTTTGGGTCATCATATAAACCTTATATTTTATTTTTAACTCTTAGTTAATTAGATTGACATTTACCATGTCACTTTGTATTTTTATATTATATAGTTAATAAAATTACCATATACATACAAGTGACCCCCAAATGGTACATTAATGATACACCTATCATGATATAAGTATATTTCTGATCCTTATATTTTTATGAAGATAATAACAATTAATAATATAATATTTGTTTTAAAAACTATTTTATGTAAATTTTTACACTATTTGGTAATGGATTTTCGTGAAAATCATAACAGCGTGACTAGTTTTAAAAAATTTAATTAATTCAATATTAACATGTAATATTGACCTATAAAATTAGTTTAATTCATAAAAAGTCTCAAATTATATTTATTTGGGTATTTATAAAATCAATTATTTTAATATTTCATTATTTAGGTAATTACTGCATCACCATTGTGTCATCATTAACATAAATTATTTAATGTCTAAAAATTATAATTAAAATACCATTAGGTAGTAAATATATTTAGCTTCATAATTAATATTTATAGTCGAATTTATCTTATGTATAACCCTATATTAAAAATGGTTTAGTTATTAAACATTGATTTTAACTATTTTAACCCTTCTTTAAATAAATTAATAATAAATGTCCTAATCTAATAAAAGTGGACCTAAATGGTCATATTTTATTCCTAAGGATGTTTATGGTCGATCACACTTCTCTAATAGAATTAGGACTTGTGTTTGGGTAATAATAATATAATTTTTACCCTTATTTACCCTATTTACTTTTAAGTGTGGTAAATAAAAGTAAAAAGTTACTATTCACCAAAAAAATATATTTTCATCTCATTGAACCGAATTTTAGTCCTTGATATTAACCATGTCTCTCTAATTTTTGATATTCTACTCAAATAAGCGGTAAAATTATGTTTTCTGTAAGTTCGCAAAAAGTTCCGAGGAGGTAGGTAAAAGACGGTGAAAAGTTCAATAAAATTTTTATATATCTAAAATTATTATAAAATGACTCCAATTAGTTACATTGAACTTATATAGGTATTATGTATCGATTTTTACCTAAAAAAATTAAATATAATAAATAATTATTTAAATAACAAGTCGGTTTTTAAATAGTAACCCAGTGTTTTAACTGTTCATCAAAAATTGAATGTTTTCAGAAAAATACAAAAAATTCACCCTAGGCTTATTTCGATATTTCAAATCCAAAAATGAAGTCAATTTTGAAAGATAAAATTTATAAAATTTCAAAAAGTGTGTATTACTATTCATAACAGCTAGTTTATAAAATATATTAATAACATATCGTTGTCTAGTGAAACTCGATATTGCGTACAACACATGCTATCGTGGAAGGTCGTGATTGCGTGTAAAGAAAGACAAGTTAGGGATGCATGTATTGAAAGCTCCTTTTGGTGTAGCATACAACACAAGACATCAATGAAATTAAAATATATATTTTTCATAAAATCTCGGGGTGTTACATTCTACCCCCCTTAAAATGAATTTCACCCTTGAAATTCGTTGGGGTTATAAATGGTTTACTACATGACAGTTTCTTTCATAGAAACCCACATCATTAAATGGAATAAAAAAACATGACTATGAAAACTAAAGTATGAAACGTAATGGTTACCCAAAATAACTAATCACTAGGTGTCCACATAGGAGAACATAGGTGAAAATATAGATATAGAAGAGAAATATAACCATCAACTTCTGATGAAGAGTGGTAGAGGACATGGATATGAAAAAACCAACAATCACAAAGCCATAAATTTGTGATGATCTAATGTACCATCCGATTCATCAGATATGAGAGCAGTAGGACAACTTTTGTTTTTCAAGATCATTTCCCAAAAGTTGAAGAATTGTTGAATTAATAGAAATACTTACTTGATTTTGGTACAATCTCACCATTTCTTGTGCCTCGAACAATTTCCACTTCATATCTTAAATAAATGAAGTTGAATTTGTCTTCTATGAAGTGTTAGCATATTATGCGATAGAATGATAGGTCATTCCATCTATTTCTATCACAAAAAGATTAGCAAAATTTATTAAATATACAAAAGTCCGTCTACACTGAGATTAATCATATATGGTTGCTAAAATAAACATATACTTCAGATATCATAGTGATTAATAAAATAAAACTAGTTTCTACTAACCTGGGACTTCCTGTAGGCTAGTGGTAGGAAATAACGGTCTGTCGCACTTCAGTTGTGGGTTTGATTCCCACAGCCTTGTCCTACGCGACGGGTTGTCACTCGTCCTGCAAGTTGTCCTTTTTCTAAAACTACAATATTATAACTTTCCATCAATAATATTGAAAAAGTTCTAGCCTTAAACAATACTAACGTTTTTCCAACATAATCCATTCCAATCTTTAGGCTTATCCAAAAAACTGCTGTCCATTCTCATATTATAGTGAAAACCATTACCAGAGAGTTCATATAACAAGCATGTTATTACCAGTATTGATCACCATATATCATAAGATATATCTTTTGGGTCACATTATAAACATTCCAAGGCCATAATCATGTATTATATTGAAAAATGAATACCCATTAAGCCTTAGTGAAAACACTATTGATGTCAAAAGATAACTCTTTCCACATACCAAAACCCCAAAATTCTATATACTCAAACCGTGATATAACTATTCCCTTGTATTAGTCATGAGCTCATGAATACATTCAAACATTTCATTTTCATATTATACCGTAATTATGCACATATCATCTTCTTTCCAAAAATATCTCAACCTCTTTCCATGGTTACCGGTACCATAAAAATATTGAAAACCACAATAGACCAATACATAAATATTCTAATATTCCATGATACTATATAAAACATTATTTTCGAATGCCATTACATAAACACTTAATTATTCCAACATATCATTTTCATATTCAACATCACCAATAGTGATTGCATGTGACATCCCTTTGTCCTTTTCCTTAATTGGTTGCTCATGTCAATCATCATTAACCCTTGGATTAGGGCATTGATTAGCATAATTCCCCATTTCATTGCACTTGAAGCATTGAAATGTTGGTGGTGTGTTCTCTGCAGTATTTTCATTATTCACATCATTATCAAACCTTTTTTCATTACTTCGACACTCAGCTGCTCGATGACCTTCTTTTCCACACTTAAAACATTTTCTAGTCCCTTTAAGACAATCTCCATCATGCTTCTTTCCACACTTTAGGCATAATGAAACATTTATCTTCTTTTCACCATTATTCTGAGATTTCTCCTTGAACTGCATCTTTCGTTTCTTGTCAAAACCATGAGATGGATATGTTAATCCAACATCAATTTCTACCTTGATAGCACAATGCACAATTTCTTCATAGCTACTGAAGTCTCTTATAGATAATTCCTTTAGAATAATTGGTTTTAAGTCACTGAAAAATCGATCAACTTTACTTTCAGGTTGAATGATAAATCTAGATGTATACCTTGAAAGCCTTGTAAAATTCGCTTCGTATATTCCAATAGATTCATCATCCATTTTCTTTAGTTCAAGAAACTCCTTCTGTATCTTTATTCGAAGAATATGAGAGAATCACTTGTTGGAAAATAAGTTCTTGAACTCGTCCCATTCCATGGACTCAATTTCATCTCTTGGATTCGTATTCTTGATAAGATTCCACCATTGATCAGATTCACCTTCCAAACAATATACTGCTAAGATGACTTTATCATGTTCAGAACATTGAATAATTGAAAATATCTTTTCAGTGGTACTGATCCATTGTTCAGCAACTAGTGGATCAGAATACCCACAGAAAGAAGGTGGACGTTGCCTCATGAAGGACTCAATAGAATATTGTTCCCTTCTCTGCTCATTTGGAAGTCCAGAATGGTTCACAGATTGTGTAAGTATAGCAATAAGATTTTTCACTCCATCTCCCATAACATTGGTTTGTTCAGGAGGACAATCATTTCATTGTCCATTACATTGATCAACACGATTCCTTCGGGTTCCAGCCATCGTCTAAAACCCAAAAAGAAAAGTGTGAGAGGCAAAAATCATGCTAGAAAAAAGATAATAATATAGGGCGAGTACCTTTAATATCTAAAATCATAGGATTAATTCGAAGATTGTTATCATAATTCTATTATTATAACCTACACTTATACTTATCCTTAGGGACATCCATAGATATTCCTTATAAATATCTCTAGGGATCTCACTAATGTTTTTGCATCCTAGTTTCCAAAGGTTAACTAAACCTTTCCTCTGATTCCATCTGTAGAGACCCAAATCAAGACGTACATAGACATTATATTACTTTTTCGGAATACATAATACATAACAAAAACAAACACTCAAGGACCATAATAGTTTAGTGTCTTTGGAAACTCGAAACATAATCTTCTAATCGCGGTGAAAGATCTTCAACATCTCCCATAAAGATCTTCCCATTTTTTTCATACCTAAAACATTTCTTTAAATCCTGGGGAAAAGAAAACATATAAAATGGTGAGCTTAAATCATCATTAAGGGTAATCCTGGAGAAAATAAATAAAATGGTGAGCTTAAATCCTCATTAATCACATGTTATGATTTCCATAGTAGCCAAGGCATTGCTGCCAAGACAATCTTAGTGGACAAAGTCCCTTTCTAAATCTAGTTCACCCCTCGTTCCAGTCCTTTATTACTGAACCGTATTAACTTAAAATTCCATCCATGTCTATCTCATGAGATATAAATCTTTACCCAATGCATTGGAGGGAGATATAGGTCCCACCCATCTCATAATGAAATCATTCTTACTTGTTCCACAAAATAAACATAAGACATTCATCATAAGAAAAAGGAAACAATTTAAATCATAGATAACATATACATGAAACATACACATATGAAATAATGTCATCTTAGATGGAAAATGGTTTTGATAAAACACTTGAAATGAATTCTTGAGGAAAATTTCCTTTCTTCTTCAAAATCATTTTATTTTCACAAATTGTCATGATATTTTAAAAAAAATGGATTTTGTGGAAAATAGTCATGAAATATTGCAGAGTAAGCTTCATGAAAATAAGGCATTTTGAAAACCGTAAAAATCCATTCATTCTGTATATGTTAAAAAAACATCATCCTCGTACTTTTTTCAGAAAAGTAAAAAAGTACCTCATATGGGAAACAAACGAAAGATTCCTTTCATACGATGTGGTAAAAGTAAAAAAGCTAAAAATGACTTTAAACATACATGGACGAAAAGTTAAAATTTTATGAAAACATTTTGATAACATATGGACATGGATCATAAACATAACCCTAGTAAATATTTACGAATAAACAATCTCAGATAAGAATGAGATTGGAATAATTATCCCTTACCATAGGTCTGATATGCTTCGTAAGTATCCAAAACGTCCTTTATAATGATTTAAATAATGCCATTGAATTATTAAAGAATCATATTCATTGTTATGATATCATATATGGTTCACTTATGACTTTATATTACCCTTTCTTTTGTAAATCCCTGTTAAAGTAGCGTTTTGGGTAAAATCGTTTCATTTATCGTACGTGTTTCGACTTGTTATTCTTCATATTATTACTTATATCCTGATTTACTTAATTACAGAATGTAAAGTATGATGTATATATATATATATTCAGAATATACATATATATATATATTATAGATCTATAAATGGAATGAAATACACCGTTATGGAGACGGTAGGTCGTACGTACGCATGAACACTATTTTTGTTTCCTTATTGAATTGAATGGAATTAAGTAGATGAAATACATATATATATACAGAAATACAGTATCATTATAATTTAATATATTTCATGATTACTTATTATATATACATTATAATCATTCATGAATGGTTAATCATTGAGAATGAATCTCATCGCGTCTTGGAGACGGTAGTCCATACGTACGCACGAGCAACGGTACCATTCACATGATCGTGGAATTGTATTGAAGTGTATGTATAATATTTCAGAATCAATATCATATTACAATAATAATATATAGTTATTTACTTACACCATTATACCCATCCAAGTAAGGTGGTGGTCAAAAACTGATTACACCACGACGTGGAGATGATATTCTGTACGTACGCACGCGTGGTGATTTCATTTTCTGTAGGATGGATAGAAGGTGAAATATGGTTGTATAATATTTATAATAATATATCAGTATATAAGTAGTACTTTTGTTATGAAATTATATTAAAACAACTAAATAATAGGATGTTGAAGAAGAAAGAAATATGAATGAGTCGGTAGAAGAGATTAACTCTTCCTCGGCGCACCTCCTTTAAACTTCTTATTATGGAAGTAGAGTTGGTCTTTTAAGAAGATAAAAACCTCCAGAATGTTTCTAGGGAGGTGGTGAAGAGAAATGGTCAGGGTTTGGCCGAGATTAAAAGCTCAAAATGGTGTGAAGAGAAGAGGGAAGGGGTGCCCTTTTTATAAGGGAGGAGAGGGGCACCTTTGGAAAAACTCAAAATATTATTTTATAATAAAGTCATATTGGGTTTTTGAATGGCTCCAAATTGATTTATTTGGAAGATATGGTTTGGAAGGGTCAAAACCCTCTCAACCAATATATTTTTGACAGGTTTGGGTCATTATATTAACCTTTTCATTTAGTTTTAACTCTTAGTTAATTAGATTGACATTTACCATGTCACCTTGTATTTTTATATTATATAGTTGATAAAATTTCCATATAAATCCAAGAGACCCACAAGTGGTCCATTAATGATACACCTATCATGATAGAACTATCCTGGCCTAACCATAGATTTTTAGGAATATAATAACAATTAATAATATAATATTGGTTTTAAAAACTATTTTATGTCAATTTTTACACTATTTGGTAATAGTTTTTTGTGAAAATTATAAAAGCATTAATAGTTCAAAATAAGTTAATTAATTCAATTCTAACATGTAATATTAACCTAGAAAATTAGTGTAATTCATAAAAGGTCTAAAATTAAATTTATTTTGGTATTTATAACATCAATTATTTTAATATTTCTTTATTATGGTAATTACTGCATCACCATTGTCTCATAATTAACATAAATTATATAACGTCTAAAAATTATAATTAAAATACCATTAGTTATTAAATAGTTTTAGATTTATAATGAATATTTATAGTCGAATTTATCTTATGTATAACCCTATATAAAAAATGATTTAGTTATTAAACAATGATTTTGACTATTTTAACCCTTCTTTAAATAAATTAATAATAAATGTCCTTATCTAATCCAAGTGGACATAAATGTTAATATTTTATTCATAAGGATGTTTTTGGCCGAATTAAACTTATCCAATAGAATTAGGACATGTGTTAGGTTAATAATAATATCATTTCTACCCTTAATTACCCTATTTAATTTTAACCATGTTAAATAAAATTAAAAAGTTACTATTCACCAAAAAAATATTTTCATCTCATTGAACCGCATTTTAGTCCTTGATATTAAACATGTCTCTCTAATTTTTGATATTCCACTCACAGAAGCGGTAAAATTAAGTTTTCTGTAAGTTCGCAAAAATTTCCGAGGAAGTAGGTAAAAGACGATGAAAAGTTCAATAAAATTTTTATATATCTAAAATTATTATGAAATGACTCCAATTAATTACAGTAAACATATATAGGTATTATGTATGAATTATTTCATAAAATAAATTTAAATAAAATAAATAATTATTTAAATAAAAAGTCAGTTTTTAAATAGTATCCCAGTGTTTTCACTATTCATAAAAAATTGAATGTTTTCAGAAAAATACCAAAAATTTACATTAGGGTAATTTAGATATTCCAAATCCAAAAATTAAACCCATTTCAAATGATAAAATTTATAAAATTTCAAAAAGTGGGTATTACTATTCATAACGGCTCGTTTATATAATATTTTAATAACATATCATTGTTTAGTGAAACTTGATATTGCGTACAACACACGAAATCGTGGAAGGTCGTGATTGTGTGTAAATAAAGACAGGTCAGAGATGCGTGTAGTGCAAGCTCCTTTTTGTGTAGCGTACAACACAAGACATCAATGAAATTAAAAGGAATATTTTTCATAAAATCTCTGGGTGTACAGGGTCTCTAGGATCATGTTATATACTTTTGTATCCCCCTAATATCTAGGTTTAGATATAATATCCTAGCCCTATTAGTCCAGACATACTCATGATTTTTTTAATAATTCATCTCTACAACATGACGTTAAACTATGTTCCCAACATCTTCATTGCATGACATTAAACAGCATGGACAAAACATCCTCACTGTAAGACATTAAACTTCATCGTATAATAGTGTTCTCACCTGAGTGAATACCACTCCATTCATTGGTAACATACCATGTCACCTCACAGGACTACATACAGATTGATTCCTTTCAACACATGATATGTACTGATGCCCAAATTCTCATATTGGTCCACCCACCCTAAAAAGTAAAATATCCCCCCTGCCAGTGTATGAGATGGACCTACACATGATTATTTCAGGGAGGAATGATTTGTTGTTTTATTCATATCATTCTATAGGATATATTTTTGATTCTTGGATCTTATGATAGGGATCAAATCATGGACCACATTAAAATGTTCACTTCTCTTCATGAAAGCTATGTCGAAGAAAGGGGCTTCCACACATTCCCTATTTTTGTGACCATTTCAAGAAAAATCGCATGTCCTTTATTTTTTGATGAGTCAACCACATCCTAACTTCACAAACATAAACATAATACAATCTACATTTTCTACACATGACATTAAATTGTATGGAATTTTTCCCAATCACAGGACATTAAACAAAATGATAAAATTTCATTGTTGTACGATGTAAAAACGATATAGAAACACCTTGAACATAAAATTCACCTATCCCTGGTCAAAAAATCCATAGGTGGTTGATTAAATTATTGATGACCCTTATTTCTCACACTGATCACAAATCACGTGGGCTTTGGGACCTTAACAAGGGATTCCCATCAAATACATGGAAAATAAATCCACGATAGTAAATCCTCGAAGAAAAACCTTAAAATTTTGCTTGAGGTATCCCTTTCATGTTGGGAAACCAGAAGTCTTAACAGTAAGACATTAAACTGTGAGTTACCCTAATAAATACTTCAGGATTAATTCCTATGAGTGCATTATACATAGAGATTCTTTTTTGATATATCTTCGGCAAAACCAACTTAAATGGAAATAAATATATCTAAAATTCTCCCAATAACCACGTATGGACTAGGCCTAGGTAGGGAGTATAATTTCAGGATACCCAAATCTTCAAAATCAGGTCCATATCCAATACATTAATAGAAATGGCCCACCCTATGTACTATTTAGATATATATATATAAGTAAATCAGAAATTATGTGGGTAATCATATTCGGAATATATTTAATACGGAAAGAAACATGCTTCCCATCCATAAAAATTGCTGCATGATGTAATCCTAGATTTTCAAAAACCACCTCAACAATCGGAAATGTATCGTCGGTATCCTAGGGACACCATTATTTGACTATTCACTCAATGCTGTGGTGGCTCTCTATATTTTTCCTATAGAATAGGCATGTCATCCAAAGGAAAATTTGTCCTCGCGAGAGGATTTTCCCTCCTCCATAAACCAAATGGCTTCCAAGACCCATACAATTTATCCCAATCTGAGAGCCCTTAGAACCATGGTTTTAAATATCCTTCGTACTCACATCATGGACATGTTGGGATATCGTGGTTCTATTATCCTCCTGTTACTCGGGGATTATATATAAATGTCCCAATCACATGAAATTAAAACTATATGATGCTTGATACCCATTGTTATCTCTTTCATCTAGACAAATCAATGAATATATTTCCCCCCATGTTCTTATGCACAAAATGAATCCACACAATAATGTTTGATATGTGTCCCACCTCATTGGTGAGCTCATATATAAAACAAAAATTCCCCATCCATATGTGTGAACCATATCCATATATGTATAGAAAATAAACATTAAGATCACTATGTCTATATTGATTACTGTTATCATAGAATTTTTAGTGGAACTCAAATCGCATATCTCATGCCTATCCATGAAACAAGTTATCCTCACTTTCATGCACATGGGTCAGACCTGCACATGTAACCCCTCCTCACACCAATATGGGAGAATGTCTCCACCCATTGTTGGGCAATATCATCCTAAAATTACCCCTTTCATGTTTGGTAACTCCCCTACATAAATCGTTCTCAGTTTCCATAATGGTTTGAATCCCCAAAACTATCTATGGCTATCAGAAATTGATGGTTACTGTCCTGAGGATAGCATTGCATTAAAATGAACACAATTCCATATGAATTTAAATTAGACTCCAAAAAAAGTCTTGTCAACCAAAGGAAATTTCATCTTCAGTATATAATTTTTTACCTCCATACTCCCCTATGAAGATTATGTCCAACCTAACTTTTGGTTTTGAAAACACCCAGTTTACATTTTACATCCTCTATCCCCTTTCATGCCTGATCATGATAGAACATTTCTAGTCAGACAAATGTGTAAAGTAAAATCCATTTACCCTCGTCATGGTCAGATTAAGGCAACATTAAATCAGAAGTCTCAAATGTCTCGGTTGTATGACTTTAAACAGCACCATGATTCAGCCTTACGAAACACTAGTCAAATCTGTGCATGATTTGCATTCAAAATCAAAGATAATGTAAATGTCCCTATTACATTCAATCAAAAAAATATGTAATTTTAGTGTCCTAGGGAAAACGTTTTTTTAATATCCACACAAAGCCTTAATAGCATGACATTAGTTTCCCATATAAAAGGCTTGTTAACCAAAGGAAAATTCAACCTCCAGAGATGATGTCTCTACTTCTATATGACCCATGGATTCCAAGCCCCATACCATATCCTTTTTCCAAAAACCATAAAATCAGGTTCAAGAAAATATCTCCCATTTACATTTGAATGCTATTGGGTCATCCTCGGTCAATGGGTCCTAAATTGGGGCCATTTCACTATAAATCATGGTCAAGACTATTCTAAATTAAACATCAGCCTTGTTCAAATATATTCAACCATAAATATCAGTAATGATAGTCTTGTTTGAAATAATTTAAGCTACCTATGAAGAAGATCCGACACTCACCCGGATGAATACCCACAAAGGTACCCGTTGAAAAAAGTTGAGTACTGGAACACTAAACCTATAGTTTTTTATATTTTAGTTAGAATATGAAGTAATAAAAAATATAAAGCGGCATAGATCTTGTTCGGTCAAAAACCCTCAATTGGAAGCCTAAGAAAAATACAATTTATACTTGATATGCTCACATAGTATAGGGGTTAGGACTAAATTATGGTACTAATAGAAAAGAAGAAATCTTTTTATGGTGATCCAAAAAACCCTAGAAAAATTCAAACAATGCTCGATGAGTCTCTTGGAATGGGAATAAATTAGGGAATGATTTCATTATTTTATTTGAATTATCCAATATCATGGTTCAGATTGATATCCCATGAAATATTATCATTTGAAATATAGTCAATTTTAATTGATTGACATTGCTGAAAAAGATAAAGGAGAAGCATTGGAGAGAAAAGATTTTTCATTAAATGATGATAAGACAAACATCTACTGTCTAGACTCTCTCCCTGCTGTCATAAAAAAGATGGAATAGGTTAACTCTGAAGGTTACAATGAATCTCAAATTCTACTTTCTAGAATATTGATAACGGCCTAATGTGGGCCATCAAGGGATTATTCTATGGTTCCCCTCTGTTTATCTTTATCCTACCCTACTAGATGCACTCATTTCTCATTAGAACTAAGATCAGGACCACTATATTATATGGACTCATAATTGGATCCTATTGAAACCAATTTCACCTTTATCATGGCCATACGACATTGCATTCCCGTAACTCTTCTTTTTGAGCTATCACTTGGTAATAAGCATTTAGTTCCTCAGCTACCAGGTGGTGAAACACCTCAGTGATGTACTGAAAGGTCCTACTTTGATGATGTGAGGCATTGAATTGAATAAGGATTCCTTTATGAGTAGATAGATCCTCCTGAGCCATGAAAATCTATTATATGAGAAGTTGAATGTTTCATTAACCTATGTTTTCAGAATCCAAATCGATAAAAAATCTTCGAAGGGTTTACTCCTCATCGAAAAAGGTCACCGGGGAATCCTTTGTGGAAAGAGTGATCATTTTAAGACATTCCCATCTCTACATAGATCTATGTTTTTTTGATTATGGTAATAATTTGGTTTTCACCTCAAAAATTAAAGGTATATAATCAGCAAGTGATATCACAACCGATGGATCATCCCTTTGTTGAGTTACCCAAGAAAGAAAAATTTCTTGCTCTGTATGTGGTTCGACCTTTGGATCTAACCATATGAAGATGATTACAATTTCTAGAATTTATAGTGATGTCCCACACATGAAATATTCCGTAGGACCACATACCATGCCCTTTAGAAATGTTGGGTTAGGTTCACTCTCCCCAAATATAGGTTGTGTGAGTGAAGTCCTTTCTAAATGCATGCGACAATGAATAGAATGATTTATTACAGTAGGAATGGAGGAAGATGGTGTGTCTAGAACAATTGGGATTCGATTGAAACTAGCTAATGGCCTTTTCACCAATTAAATTGATCTGGCTAGTATTTAGTTATAGTAGTGGGCCACCAATTACTGGGAATACTCAAATGATAAGTGTGTGGAGCTTGTTGTGTGAGGAATAAAGACTTACATTTCGGAGTCCTCGCACATCATCATCTAACAAAGTGGGTAAATAATTACTAGACGAGATTCCCTATTGACCAGGGTGACTACGAGTAATGCGAATACTATAGGCATATAAATTTCATGGTGAACCTGTAAGGTATATATTGTTCATAGATGTATACATTGTCAAAACGGATGGTTAAGATTCCATCCCACATTGCAATAAGGTAACAATGTTCTTCTAAATAACTGCTTCCGTCATTCCCCATTGATCCATGGGGCACTGAGTATGCTGAAAAGGAAATGCGAGAAAAGGCACTCAAAAATTCTATCACGCTATCAACATCCACCATTTTAGGATGTAGTATGGATGCATTGAGTAGGGATGGGTGGAATTCAGAATGTGGAATCGTCGCTTTGTGTCGATACTCATAGAAAGGAAACCACTCTGATATATAGTCATATAAAATTTAAATCACCTATTAGGATGATATAGAGTTATTTCATCCCCTATCTATCGTAATATCACATAAATTTGGGAAATGGTGGGAATGGATAAATTGATAGGTTTTCCCTCTTCTTACGTAGATACAATCATTAAAGTGAAAGCCCAGGAACATGTATAAACATCATGATAAGGTAATATCCACCCTCTTAACATCATGGAAATGAACCTAAAAATATATTTTTAGGAGAAACTTATATTCAAACCTCATAACCCAAGGTGGTGTATTCACCTACATCTAGGGTAGCATAGAAAGATCCATTAATGAGTCGCGACTACTGGTTCAGATGGTTTTTACAATAGTGAAATCTCATCCTTGGCCCATTATCCTACTAAAATAGCCATGTATAAGCCTCAAACTACATCAGTTGGTGAGAAAGAAAAGGCTGACCAAGTAGTCTCTCTACCATGATCAATAATTCCCCCAGCAACGGGGATACTTGTTCTACATTCTTCGAAGTGTTTTTCGTTGGTAAAAAAATCATCATACATATTCTTGAGGATGAGATGCTCCCATATGCGGTAGACATCCCAAAAAAGGATCCCCACTTCACCATGGGACATGTGAATGTTGTTGCTTCTTAAACACCCATGACTGAGCAGCTTAGGAAATTTATCTCTTAGTAAATAAATGGGAAATTGGGAGACCCACACCACTTAGTATAGGTTAACAAATAAAAGTGGGTCAGGGGACTCTAAGCAATTATGATTAATCTAAAACGCCCTTTCCCACTGATTTGAAAAGAACCCTCTATTCCACAAATCACATTTGGGGATCCACCCTCCACAATGATAATTATGGGAAAGGTTGTTAATGGAAGGTAGTCACAAATAACTTATTCCTACGATGTGTTGCGATGATGATGGTTACTATGCATGCACATGAATCTTTACAGGATTAATATGTCCTTTTGACCTAAGTCATATCTGATTTCCACTAGAGTGGAGATGTGTGCTCGATCACATCACCTAGACATCTCTAGCTAATAAATAGGTATGTTCGGGTCAACCTACAGTAGAGGGGAGTCATCATGAAGACCAAAGAAATAATTTGGAAGTAACTAGAAAATTGGTAGGTGATGAGATATAGAGAAAGAACGACGTTCATAATACTCTCCTGATAGATAACATAAGATATGTGGTCATTTGAAACATTCTTATCCACAGGTGCCCTTCTTCCAGGAACAATCATTAAAGAAGGAACCAAATCCATATCATTCCTATGTTAATGGTCAGTACAAGAAAAAGACATAGCAGAAAAATTTTGAAATGTTATGAAACAAGGCCGTCATTTGAAGGCCTCATGTATGAATGGAAAAAAGAAATTACCATCCATAAACTGCCAGTTTTTGAAAGCTTCCGTGGCACTGGACCACGAAGTATCATCCAATGAACCAATAGTTCATGGATTAAGTGAACCGTGAAACAACCCCTCGATCAATGGAACCCTGAAATCATTGATCATGGATGTAATTTGTTGAATTCGTGGATGAAAGGTTTAGTTCATGGGTGAATGGGATACACAAAAGAGACTGTTCATGAAAACAATGCGGTTGAGATAATTTTGGAGAAAAATATTTGTATAGAAACATAGTAAAAAGAAAAATGACCCCCCTCTATATTGGTCTGTTTCCCCTACTATTCCATAGTTATAGCACAAACCATTTCAAGTCATGACCACTTTCTATGTCGGAATAGCTTCCTCTTTGTCCTGATTAGAACCTATTCCAATGGGGGGCATTTTTGGATCATAAAAAAAATTAAAAAGGGAAATAAAATACTCCCAGGGATTTGAAGAAACTGAAAAAATTAAACAAATAGTTGAGGAATAATTTTTGAAGAAGAAATAAATTGGAAAATCAAAGAAGTGGATCCACGAAAAAAGATTCTTCATGGACTGCCACATCACAAGGAAGTTCACTTCACGAGGAACTAGTGTACTCATCAGTTCATGAGATGGAAGCAGTAGTATCAGTCCCCCCAAAAATAAAATAATTTAGGGGAAGTATGTGGAGAAATATTTCTTGAATATGATCCCCTATGAACTCAAATGGATTATAGGTGAAGCAATGCCGGTGGCATCCCATTCATGAAAAAAAATCGGTCCCATGACTGAATAATTAACCTTCTCTACCATAGATGATGACCACATTCCCCTACTGATCAAGTCATATGCGGGGTGAGTTTCTTCCTTGGGATTTCTCCAAATACACTATGTGTACCACTAACCCAGTTCATCTACCGCTTTATTAAAGGACCTGGAAGGGGAAAGAAAATGGGAATTTTTAGAGGATTTGATCGATCAAAATCTCAAAATAGGATATCACCAAAATAGACGAAATCTATTGAAAATTCCATTTAGGTATAACAAACCAAATAAAATTAATGTGGTAAATATAATACTAATTTGTGGAGTATAAACCCATTATTACTTCATAGATTTATTTCTCCCGAAACATAGAACCAATGAACCTTCTTTAATCCAGCATCCCTCATAACAATACGCTAGGCGACTGGAACCCTGCACCGCATAGAAAAACATTGTGTGGATGGATCCTTGACCTGTGTAGCATCATTTAACATGGATGAATCCAACAACATGTTGAAGAAAAATACGAAGAAAAAACTTGTTTCCAAATAGCAAATCCATACGCATATCAAATCCAAGTATGTTTACCATCACAGTATCAAAACTACCCCTTCACCCATATATCAATACGCAATATGGGGGAAAACCCCATCCCGCATAATGTAACAGCATGTGGAACATGGTATTTTTGGGTGTTCCACCCCTCACTTAAATCATTTCCATATATTTCCATCACATTACCGATATCCCCTCTGCGAACCAGTCCAATGACACTAGGCCAAATCCTCTTCCGAATCCACTGGACCCGTATGATAAAACCATGGGCACATTAGTGTGACCTTCTGAGTTTACAAACTCATGGTTAACAAATTCAAGTGGATAATCCATGTAATCTGGGGGACCTATGGAATGTTTCTATGATTACATTACAGAGGTAATGGGGGTTCTATCCTTATGATTCTCAAATGTACCTCCCTATTTTGGGATTAATGGAAACCTTTGGGAATTCCCTTTGATGAGGGCTAGTGAAAAATAGGGTAAACACACCTTCCCCATTGATGAGGAATCATGATCCTCCCCTTTCCCATAAACAAAAGTAGGGAACTCCATTTAATGTAAGCCCCTATCATCTCTTCTATGATGTTTTGTATCCCTAGACACTTCTACCATCATACTTCAATATTTTCATCAAAAAATAAGGGAATGTCAATGAATTTTTGAATCATACCCTTCGACTTGTTTCTCACAACGATCATGACCCACATGGGCATATTGTCTTGTGGAGATCATGGACTCTAAATTATCCATCCATAAAATTAACTATGATAACCCTAATTTATATCCTAAACCAGATATGTAGGATTCTTATCTGAGGCTCGAGAAAAAAGATCCTTATCTATAGATATTTGTCCCAATTAGAGGTAAAGGGGCCTCCTATTTAGTGCAATCCCCAATAATGCCCCTTAAAATGGGATGATTCAACATGTAAGTCCCACCCTTTTGATATATGTTATCCTCGAATTTGAACATGCTAATATACATAGGAAACCACCCTGAGGTTCATTCCCAACACCATCATTTTCACACTGGTCCACTCTCTCCCTAATCGCATGACATTCAACTGTACAGGTCGTTTAAATATGTGGTTTATAATTCCTCTCATATAGATACATAAGAAACCTGTAATATGGCTTTGATTACATATTGAAACAATTCATGTCCCTCTTATATGACAATAAACTCCAAAGCACCATCCAATATGGCTCTAAACGAGTGCTGTCTTAGTGAACTTTTGAGGAATTCTTAATTTTTCAATGAGTCAATATCATTGATGAAGAACCTCAGATATATAAAAATGTATTAATTATTGGGGAACCTTGGACTCATATAGATAATTCTAATACCATTTTTATTCATG